>CAWUFW010003102.1:640000-1280000 GCA_963921515.1 Calotriton arnoldi | reverse complement strand
CCACGTCCACCACCACCACGTCCACCACCACCATGTCCACCACAACGTCCACCACCACGTCCACCACCACCACCATGTCCACCACCACGTCCACCACCACGTCCATCACCACCACGTCCACCACCACCACCACGTCCACCACCACCACCACGTCCACCACCACATCCACCACCACATCCACCACCGCCACGTCCACCACCACGTCCACCACCACCACGTCCACCACCACCAAGTCCACCACCACCACGTCCACCACCATGTCCACCACCACGACCACCCCCACCACCATGTCCACCACCACGTCCACCACCACCATGTCCACCACCACCACCACCACGTCCACCACCATCACCACGTCCACCACCACGTCCACCACGTCCACCACCACGTCCACCATGTCCACCACCATGTCCACCACCACCACATCCACCACCACCACCACGTCCACCACCACCACGTCCACCACCACCACATCCACCACCACGTCCACCACCACCACATCCACCACCACCACATCCACCACGTCCACCACCACCACCATGTCCACCACCACCACCATGTCCACCACCACATCCACCACCACCACCAAGTCCACCACCACCACCACATCCACCACCACCATCACATCCACCACCACCACATCCACCACCACCACATCCACCACGTCCACCACCACCACGTCCACCACCACCACGTCCACCACCACCACGTCCACCACCACGTCCACCACCGCCACGTCCACCACCACCACATCCACCACCACCACCACATCCACCACCACCACCATGTCCACCACCACCACCACGTCCACCTCCACCACCACGCCCACCACCACGACCACCGCCACCACCCGTGACGGGTAAAGAGTCACTGGAGGGCAGGGGTAATAGGAGTGTCAACCCCGGCTGTACATGGGACATTTAACGATGCATTGGGTGCGAGAAGACGGGAATAGGGGCTTGAAGTATTACACCAGACCCAAGATACATTTTGATTGAAGAGGCACAATGTCACAGGGGCTCCTGTAAAAGCACTCGCAGCATCTCTACCTCACAGTGGCATACCTGCACGAGCCACTCACTCAAAACAAGCATTGGCATAGCCAATAGGTCTCACCTTTGGGACCTTATAAGTGTTTAGCCATGCAACACTTGATGTTGTTGCACCAAGGATATTGTGCTGGATAACTAAACACTTATAAGGTCCCAAAGGCGAGACCTATTGGCTATGCCAATGCTTGTTTTATATGCCAACATATGATGACATCATGGGAATAGGCCAGCTGGGCTATAAGTGTATCTGTGAACAATTTCAAGCTATAGCGTGGCAATTCACTGTAAAATTCTGCAGTAATAGGTTGCCACTGAGCACCGCAGCCACCGCCCGTCCACGATAGCCCCTCTCGCGCCCTCAGTTCATTGGCAAATTCAATCAGTTGCATATTAGAAAAAATATTCTTCTGAGAAGAAAAGTAAAGCGTTGTCTTGGAAATAATATCAATCTGCTGCAAACGTTCCTATAAATGTCCTTTTGTTAGGGATACAATTATGTTCCACGGGTCTTAAAATAAAGCGAGTAATATCCCGACGCGGCAGTTCGGGCGAGTGTTGTCCCAAACTGGTGCATTCAGACGTCACTTCGCCTTTATCACCGGGCCTATGCTCGGGATAGGGGGGGTGCGAAAGAGAGAGGAGGCTGCAGCAAGGAAGGACTCAAAGGCTATATAGAGAGCAAAAAGGGGGAGGGGAGGTGGATGGATAAAGAGAGAAAGGAGAGGGATAGAGAGAGAGCGCGCGAGAGGGGGAAGAGGAATAAAAAGAGAGAGAGGAGAGGAATAAAGAGAGGGATAAAAAGAGGGAGAGAGCAAAAGGGGAGAGGGATAAAGACAGAGGAGAGGGATAGAGAGAGAGGAGTGGAATAAAGAGAGAGGGATAAAAAGAGGGAGAGAGAGCAAAAGGGGGAGAGGGATAAAGACAGAGAGGGGAGGGATAGAGAGAGAACGCGTGAGAGGGGGGAGAGGGAGGGGGCGTGGCTTGCAGGCTGATGGAGGCAGACGCGTGAGCTCCGAGCCGGCCCCATGAATTATCCAGTTTACCGACCGTCCTGTCCCCGGGAGGTCGTCGCGGAGCGCCCCCGCGGTGGTGCGGGACTCAGAGGGGCTGATCGCGGTCCTTTTTTGGCTGAATTGAGATGTCTGGCTGCGGCGGCGGCCGTGAGGAACTGCAGGCTGAGAACGACAAGATGGCGCTGGCCTGCCTGGGGAACGCGTAAGGGCTGTCCCGTGATACTGGCTTGGGACGCCCGGAATCCAGCGACTGGGAAGTGAGTGCCAGTGCCTACTGTGGTGGCGGCAGCAAAACGGACGGCGATGATCCGAAGCGAGAATCTACTGCTCCCTGAGGTGAGCCCCTGACACTATCGGCAGGTGGTGGCGGCGGTGAATAGGCCAAGGATCATTGCCGAGGTATGGCGAAGTTTCCAGCTTTGAGCTAGCCGCCCCGCTTGCAGCACGGGGGTCCCCCATTTGAGATCCGGCGGTGCTGAGCACTACGGACCGCTCCGGTCGTGCTACGGTGCCTCGGAGAAGACATCGTGGCAGTCTGATCGGCTGACTTGCGGTGCGTGTCAGCGGCGGCGGCCCTGCACAGCTATGGCCCGCGGCGGGTGAGCTGACGCGGAACGCGAGAGATAGGCTACCCGGCCTGCAATGAAGGCCGCGGGCCTGGCCGGAGAAGATCTAAGTGCGTGGGGGGCTCGCAGCTGAAACTCAAGCGCCTGTATATGCCTAAACAGTGGAAGAGCAGAGACTGGTGATGGCCTGGGGCCCTGATCCGCTACTCTTTGTGGAGGGTTCGTTGTGAGATTGATTACGAGGGACGGCGGTGATTGGACTGAAGGACGCCGATCCAGGATTACATTGGGGCCCCCTTGCTGCGCGGGTGACCCCCCATCTGCGACCTGCTACCATCGTGGGCGCTAGTGGGTGGATGTTGGCACGCAAGCCCTTCATTGCCCTGTGCACTGGAACTGGTAGGGGCCAAACATAATGCTACCCCGGGGGTTTACTCGCTGCAGATAGACGCCTGGGCGCTCCAAGAACCCGAGCTCGCTCATTGCGCATGAGCTCCGGACTACCTGGCACTACCGCGGGAGGACTAGCGGCCCCCAAGGACATCTGGAAATAGTACTAGCTCACTGCCTGGTTGTTAGATTGGATTGCACTGCGGGCTGGGATTGCCGCTGCCCATCTGGAGGGGTAGGTGGCCTGGAGAGCCCGACAGATTGCTGGAGGTGGGCCCAATAGCGCCTTGTTAGGTATCAATAGGGTGCTGGTGGGAGCTTGTTGTCGCGAGCGCAACGCTGCAAGAGAAGAGGGCCCAGACCTGAAGAAGAGACTCTGTTTCACGGCTGCACTATGGGGAAGCCCAGAGGGAAGCTTCAGACAGCCCCGCCGGATTAAGAAGCCGGGGGACAAGAGGAGAAACGGCCGGCTTCTCCTGAGGGACAGGGGGACGCGGGGGTGCAACAGCAGTTGGCCCGCATACTCCAGGCTATCACTGATACAAGGGAGGCCCTGCATCAGGACATTGCAACAGTGTCGGTGGGACTGGGGCTGCTGCGGGCCGAGCACGCCAAGTTGGCGGACAGAGTGGAACAGGCCGAAACCTCCCTGGCAACTCTGGAGCCGGCGCAGAAGACCATCGCCGACCAGCTGGGAGACGTCACCCGCAGGCTTTCAGTGCTGGAGAAAAGGGCTGAGGACGCAGAAGGGAGAAATCGGAGGAACAACATCCGAGTTTTGGGCCTTCCGGAAGGAATTGAGGGGTCCAGTATCTGGAGGACTGGCTCCGCGACAAAGTAGCGCCGGAGGGACTGACGCAGTTTTACACGCTGGAAAGGGCTCATCGAGTTCCGACCCGCCCCTTGGCACCGGGTCACCCTCCGCGTCCAGTGGTGGCCAAGCTCCTTCACTACAAGGATAGGGACCACCTTCTGCAGATAGCGCGCACGGCTGGGCCATATACGGTTGACAACAGCAAGGTTTCCATCTTTCCGGATTACACGCTGGAGGTACAGCGCCGCCGGGCGTCTTTCCTAGCTGTCAAGAGGGCACTCCGTGAAGAGGGGCTTCAATATTCACTGATGTTTCCAGCTCGATTGCGAATTATCCTGGAAGGTACAACGCACTTTTGTGAGGATCCGTCGGAGGCATGGGACTGGCTGGAAACGGATAAGACAGGCAAGAGGCCGGCTGGGGACACTGGGACTAGTATATCCTCGAGGCGATTGCTGCGGCGCCGACGGGGGCCACGGCGGCGTCCTGTCACTTCGAAGGCGCCCAGCGCTTCCCAGACAGAGAGGGAGAGAAAAGAAGCGCTATGCGCAGTATCGGAATTGCTCCGGGAACCTGAAGGGGGTTCGGGAACTGACACAGAAACAGATGGATCAGCTGCAGGCACTGATACGGACGAGACCCAGGCTACTGGCCTGCAGTTGCCACATGTCACACCGAGATCTGCTGATGACATTGTTTAATATTGTTAATCATGGTTCATTGTTTTGCTTCCCTTGAAGGCGGTTGGATGAGCTATGTGCCTTTTTGTTCTTGATTTACGTATTTTGTCTTTGTCGTGATATTGTTTGTGGGTTGAGGCTGGGTGGGAGTTGGGTGCTGCTGCTGGTGCGGCACCTTCCGGGGATGGGAGCGGATTGCACATAGTGGGGCATAGGTGTGGTCTTTTCTTTGTAATGTCATTGTTGGTATCTGAAGGACTGCAGACACTCTTCCCCATTGTTCCTCTGTAGTTACTAGAGGGAAGCCTGTTTAGAGTAGTTTGGATGGGGACTAGTTTTTTAGTGCCTGTCCTGGGGTGGGGTTGTTGGGGTTGTTTCTTTTATAGTAAGGGAATGTTACAGGGTATATGGCGTAACCTTTTAAAATTAGCTGTGTGGAGTCAGTGCGGATCAACGCCATGGGTTCGATATCTGATTTGAAATGCTTATCTTGGAATGTCAGGTGTATGCACACCATGACACGGAGGCATAAAATACACGCATACTTAGTCCGTAGGGGGGTCCAACTGGCTTTTCTTCAGGAAACACATATAGCGCCGAAAGAAGATATGGCATTGCAGCGTAGATAGAGAGGCCAGATTTTTTGCACAACGTACTCCGCCTTTGCACGAGGGGTCCTGGTGTGGGTCAGGGCGGGTGTTCCTTTCCAACCCACTCGCCAACTGAAAGATCCCGAGGGTCGTTATATATTTGTTGCAGGGCGGCTAAATGGTAGGGATGTCGTACTGGGCAGCATATATGCACCAAACACAGAACAATCGACCTTTTTTACACAATTGTCTGGGAAATTCGCTCCATTCTTAACTGGGTCAGTGCTATTGGGTGGGGATTTCAACTCTGTCACGGATGTCCACTTGGATAGATCTCATCCTCCCCTCCCGGACGCACCTACTCATGCTCTTTCAACGGTCAGGCGGGAATGGCAACATAGATGGGGATTGATAGACACCTTGAGGGCGTATCACCCGACTGCTCGGGATTATTCGTTTTTTTCTGCCATACACGACCTCCATGTTCGGCTTGATGCGATGCTTTGTTCTCCTGACATACATGCTGTAGTACAACATAGCGAATACCTAACTAGAATGCTATCCGACCATAACCCATTATTATTACATGTGAATTTATTGCCTGCTCACCCCAAAATTCCGACTTGGAGCTTGAACCCAGAGTTGCTGGAAGATCAAGCGTTTCACGAAGTGATGGGAACTGGCATTACGGATTATTTTCAGAATAACACTGGCACTGCCTCATCGCTAACGGTGGAGTGGGACGCTTTCAAAAGTGTGGTACGGGGACATTGCATAGCGTATAAGCTGGGAGTGCGTAGAGTGCTATTGCGAGATTTAGAGAGGGCAGACCAAAAGTTGCGAGACATTGAGAGGGAGAGGCCTGAGCACCTAGATCGCCAACAAGACTTACTGGCAGCAAAAGAGGAGGTTGCAGTACAAGTGGAGCTGCACGGGCGCATGCAGAGCGCGATAAATCTGGGGCGCTGTTGGCATGGTTAGCTAATCCAGCGCGCAGATGGACGGTTATTTTAGAACTCCGTGCCCCAGATGGGGAAGCTCGCTATACGAAGGAGGGGATAAATGACCTGTTCTTAGCCTATTATACTGACTTATACCGAAGCAAAGTGGCCCCTGGTGAAGAGGTTATTCAGGAATTCTTAGAGGCGGCAGAGCTCCCGGCACTAGATCGTGAGAGGGCGGAGCTACTGGGTCAGGACATTACCCTGGGAGAGGTCCGTGGCGCGATTAAGCATATGGCACGGAAGAAAACCCCTGGTGTGGATGGTCTCCCGGTGGAATTTTATAGCGCTTATGTCGACTTGCTGGCCCCTAGGTTGGTGACACTGTATAATACTGCGAGGAAAGAGCGTCTTTTGCCTGTCACCACTTGAGAGGTGTTAATTATACCGCTGCTAAAACCGGGTAAGCCCCCCCCATGACAGGACCGCCTATCGCCCATTATCAATGTTGACCACGGATTATAAAATCTTGAGTCGAATTCTGGCAACCCGCCTACTCCCATATATGGTCCACTTAATACACACTGATCAAGCGGGATTTATTCCAACACGGCATACGGCTCAGAATGTTCGGCGCCTCATTACTATCTTGGAGGCAGACACCTATCACAAAGAGTCTGCTGCTGTACTGGCGGTAGATATTGAAAAGGCCTTTGACAGTTTGGAATGGCCGTATTTGTTCCAAGTCATGCAGCAATTTGGCTTGGGGGATGATTTTCTAGATTGGACATCTCTTTTATACAGACAGGCCACGGTGCGGTGAAGACGGGAGTGATGATATCGGACACTTGCTCTGTGGGTCGAGGGACAAGACAGGGTTGTCCCCTTTCTCCTCTGCTGTTCACTCTGGCCATGGAGCCGCTGGCGGCACGGGCTAGGATGGGCTTGCACTATTCAGGATTGAGAGTGCAAGAGCAAATTCATCATATTGCATTATATGCTGATGATCTCCGTCTGTTTCTGGCGGATGTAGAGGGTGCCCTTCGTGGCGCGAAGGTTTTATTGGAGGACCTTATCAAGGTTGCCGGTCTGAAGGTAAATTGGACGAAGACTTGCCTGTTCCCTGCGGCGCTGCAATCTGAGGGTCGAGAATATACGCAGGGGGTCAGATGGGAGCGACAATGTTTGACGTACCTGGGAACTCGCATTTATCACACCCAAGCTGACCTATTGGAGGGTAACGTGGGCAGGGCCATTAGAGCACTTAAGGGCAGTATTGTATTTTTGGGTATGCTCCCACTCTTGGTGGCTGGACGAGTGGCCCTTCTCAAAATGATAGCGCTCCCGACTGTTGTATTATTTCAGAACACTGCCGATTTGGATCCCAGCATCGGTTTTTAAGCAACTCCAATCGATGGTGGTTGGGTTTCTTTGGGCTGGGGGACGACGGAGAGTGGCTCTTAATACATTAATGAGACCGCGATCGGAGGGTGGACTGGCGGTCCCTGATTTTGAAACGTATTATTTGGCGGCACAATTACAGTGGCTTACTCAGGCGGTGGCACGATCGTTCCGCAGTGATGATGATGGGGAGAGGAATCAACGAAATAGGCAAACGCTTTCCAAACTACTGTTGCAATTATCACTCCCAGCCTCCTCTCTGACTCGAGAGATGGGGACGTTTAAGCTCTGCTGGAACAGGAGTCAAAGACGCGCACAAATAGTGCGTCCATATGCCCCTGAAGTCCCATTGGCGGTATGTAGTGCTCTACCGCATGGTGGTAACTGGACGGCACTGGGGGTCTGGGCGGAGAGGGGGTTGATTACCATAGGGGATCTGTATGAAGATGGCTCAGTGATTCCATATGAGGTGCTACAGGACAGGTATGAACTGGCTCTTGGAGACTATTTATTACACCTAGCGCTCGTAACGGCCATCCAGGCGCATTGGAAAATGGGACTCAGGGAACCACCCACCTCCATGGTTTGTCAGTATGTAGTCCTAGCTGCTGGCACCATCAAGGCAGTTACTTGTTTATATCGTCGAATGACAAGTGAACGACTGACCCCACTAGTAATGCTCCGGCAGAGATGGGAAGTAGACCTAGGTGACGAAATTCCTGAGACGGCATGGGCGGGACTGGTGGAACGTGCATGGAAAAGCACTCGGAATGCACGCTTCCAGCTGGTACATTTTTTTATCCTTCATCGAGCATACCTTACACCTGAAAAAATTAATAAATACTTTAATGTGACTTCAGCAATGTGCCCGCGCTGCAATTCTGTAGGAGCGGATTTCGGTCACATGCTGTGGAATTGTCCTCAACTTGGCACATACTGGGAAGAGGTGGTTGCTCTTTTGCATGCTGTTACAGACAGGGACATAGAACCCACCATAGGCCTCTGTTTGCTGCACTGGTTCACCCATACCTCTCGGAATAAGATAACAAGTAAATTTATAGACTTGGGGCTTTTGCTGGCGAAACGGGAAATAACAGCCCACTGGAAGGCCACGAAGGGTCCTAGTTTTCAGAGATGGCGTACCGAATTTATTAGATGGGCGGAATGCGAAGGAACAACGCGACTGCAGTTGGCGACCCGCGCTAAAAGTGATAAGGTGATGGAGCTGGCAAGGGCCTGGGAGGCGCTAGTACACTTATTGAAAACACCTCATACTGGCACTGACGATGACTCGAGCACACTAGGGTCGGAGACTCCTCCTCGAGGGTTTACACCTCCTTAAAAGGACGACTACAACGCTTTCTCTCATGCCACTACCTCTGACGTTATAGAATGGCTTTCTGGATTACTAAAGTGGGCACACTTGCTATTATCACGACTATGACTTGTCATTAAATATTGTTTACAAATCATTGTTACGCCATTAGGGAGGGGGGAGGGATAAGTGGGTGGGAATGGGATTGCATTTCGTGTTATTTGCTACATTGAGAAATGGATACTTGTAACCGTATGGCAGTGATGGAGACGTTATTACCAGAGACTTCGACTGATGTTAAGATGCTTTAAGAGTTGACAATATATTCTGGGCAGCATTTTCCATAATGTCTAATGCATCCTTGGAAGCAGGGGTTTTCTCCAGAAAGTATTTTATTTTCATAACACAATGCTGAAGGCACAGCTATCATTGGTATACAATGCACTTGTTTTGTTTGTTTTAAAAATAATAAAAATATATTTAAAAAAAGAGAGGGGGAGAGGGATATAAAGAGTCACAGAGAGAGAGGAGAGGGATAAAAAGAGACAGAGAGGAGAGGGATAAAAGGAGAGAGAAGAGAGGGATAGAGAGAGAGAGAGCATGCAAGAGGGGGGAGAGGGATAAAGAGAGGAGAGGGATAGAGAGAGCGCGTAAGAGAGAGGAGAGGGATAAAAAGAGACAGAGAGAGAGGAGAGGGAATAAAGGATAGAGAGGAGAGGGATAGAGAGAGAGAGCATGGGAGAGGGATAAAAAGAGAGAGGAGAGGGATAAAGAGAGAGGAGAGGAATAAAGAGAGAGCGATAAAGAGAGAGAGGGATAAAAAGAGTCACAGAGAGAGATATATGAAAGGACCGAAAATTCTTCCGATCGCATCCACCTGTCAGGGTTGGTGTACAGTAGTGGGACATGCTCCCTCTATAAAAATGCAAACAGCACTGCATCGTGGTCACACACAGAGGAAAGCTCGCATTCTGAGATATAGTTGCCATGGTAGTTTATTCAAAAGACTGACGTGTTTCGACCGGAACGGTCTTTGTGGTGTTATTTCTGATATTTTTATGTGTTGATCGTCTTCATTGCTTAATTTTGCTCGCAAGAAAGTGTCACTCAGTCGTTGAAATGTCACTCATAATTACACTGAAATTGTGAAAATGTCACACATGGCAATCTGAAACCTTGGCAGCTAGGCCCCCAGCATTCTGCCAGTATATCATACTTTAAATATTGTTCGCTAATATATAGGTTACCTCAATATTCTGAACATACGTTTATAGAGGCAAGAAGAAATGTATTCAGTTTAGCATGACATTTATGCACCCCCTTGACACTTTCTTTTGCACAGACAAAAGGGGCATCATTTGAGTAAACCGCTTTGTTTATCTTGCTGCTGAGCTTGTTATTGTTTTGCCGGTCACTTAAATATTTGCGCCTTTGTGCACAAACTAAAGGGGCATACTTTGTTGAGACTGGTTTAATGTTCATGCTGCTAAATTTGTTATCGTTTTTACCACTCACGTTGAAATATTTGCACCTTTATGCACAAATAAAATGGGCATTGTTTGACTGGACGGGTTTGATGCTTATGCTGCTAAATTGTTATTACTTTACCAGGCACTTTGCAATATTTATGCCTTCATGCACAAACAGAAGGGGAATTAGTCTGACTAAATAGGTTTGATTTATGTATGCTGCTGCTTGCTGTACTTGTTATTGTTTTACCAGTCACTTTGAAATATTTGCACCTTCATGCACAAACCAAAAGGGCATTGGTTGACTAAAGTGGTTTGATTTTTGTATGCTGCTGCCTGCTGTACTTGTTACCGTTTTGCCAGTCTCTTTGAAATATTTGAGCCTTCAAAAGGGAATTTTTAGTTTAAACTGATTTGATTATTGTATGGTGCTGTAGTTGTTGTTTACCAGTTTCTTTGAAATATGTTCCTTTATGCACACACCAAACGGGGAATTGTTTGACTAACCTGGCTTCATTTTTGCATTCTGCTGGACTTGTTTTTACCATGCACTTTGAAAGTATTTTCACCTTGATGCAAGAAGAAAGTTGGATTGTTTTACAAAACATGCTTGATTTTTGTATATTACTGGACTGGTGATTGCTTTATTATGCACTTTGAAAGAATTTGCACTTTTTCTTTTGCTTTACCAACTACAGTTTGCATAGATTGTCATTAGGTACTTGCTGATATGGTTTTATTCTACATGCAGTGTTATTTATGGTGTTGCTTGCACTTGTCTGTAATATGTGTGCCTTAAATCTTGTATTTAGCATTGTTGACACCACAGAAAATGATAAATTAAAAACAGACAAAACATCTGCATCAATGTTCTGAAGCATCCAAACAGTTTTCTTCCTCAGCCTTGTTTGCCTGCCTGTTTTGCAATGCTTACTAATAAAGACATGATTGTAGAAATTGAAATTGCTTCCTCAGTTCACGTTATTATCATGCACAACCCTTGACAGTCGCTAGTGTGTGGCATGCAGATAATTCACCAATCTATTTCTCTTGACTTTCGCAGGATACTGAGTTATATCTTGTGTACTTCTCATGTATATTGTCAGTCGAGTTTTTATAGAATTGCAGGCTTGGGTTTGTCTTTCAAAGTTTCAAGTTATTGTCCATTAATGTCAATTCTATTTCAGACCCTTCATAGTTGTTCTTTGTTCTTCAGCCATAGGCAGTTCCTGAGACAATAGGATCGCTCCTTGGCATTGTTCTGATTGCTGCCTCAGTTAAATAATCTGCTTTTGACAGTATTGTTACAAATGGCATAGCTTGTATGTTAAGAGTGTTTCCCACTTTCTCATTAGAACTTAGAGAGACAATATAGAGGCATTTCATTTAAATGTTGGAGGTTTCAAATCAAAATATACTAGATTTCTGGGTGGTAGGGCAAAGAGGTAGGTGGTGGGCAGGGCCGCCACGGGGGGGCCCCTTCCATGTGCTTTGCAGGGGGGCCCCCTCAAGTTTCGTTACGCCACTGGCTTCGAATCCGATTCAGGGCAAGCTGCTATGAGAAGCGGTAAGGCCTCACGGTTTGTGCGTTTTTCACACTTTATATTTCAAAATGTACTGCTCTGTCAGGGTATTTTAGAAACTCTGAATAAGGCAGGGTCAGAACCTTGGTTACTAAGGCATCATGTCCCGGGTTCGATCCACACCAGTGTCAATTACTTATGTTTTTATTCATTATTATGGTAGATAAATGCTCTCCTTTAGCCACAGGGATCGCCGAACGCACTTCGGGACATCTTGCTTAGGCAGCACTTACACGTTGCAGCATTGCATCTGACCTCGGAACTTGGCATACTTAATAGATGGATTTCAGACTTATTGTTGCACGGAAAGCTTACTGGTGTAAGTGAGAATAACAGCCTGAGCTGCCGACTTCGGCGCCATTGGCCACCAGGTTCAGGGGTTAGCGTCAACACCCTGAGATTCTCGGCACATCACTTAATCGCCCTGTGCCTACAATTCAGCGTCTCATTTTCCCTGCACAAGAAGGCACGCAAAGTGCTATGTCTGTCAGGCTTCAGTCATGGGTAGCATCCGTCAGGGCCAGGAGGCTAGAATGCAGGCTACATTCGGATGCTTACAGAGGGCAGCAGCCAGGTCTGACTTTAAGGCAATGCAGCCACACCTTGTGCAAACTTTGGGGGAGCGGCCTTATGAGATAACAGAGGGGGTTAAAAGACCCTGCTGCAGAGTTCCTTGTATTGATCGACATTCCTTGGCACCAATAGAGAGGTCTGATAATGCTGGTGAGTAATGTTCCTACAGGAGAGAGATCGGAGTATTGACCAGGCCAGCGCTGCCTCCAAATCAATACCGCAGAGGGTTAGGGTGCCCGCTGGGAGGAACGGCCATCATGCAGAGCACAGGATGGCTTACATGGAGAGCTTGGCAGTAATCCTTTTTTTTCCCCTTTTGCTACTTGCAGTTCATAAGTCACTACCTAATATAGCACAGTGGGCTATGAGCCTCTATGAAAGAGCTGTTTGCAGAATGGTAAGGTATCGGTTAGGTGTGTAAGTTTTTGCACAGTCTCTAAATATATGATGTGAAGTGCAACGAGATGATAGCTGGAACCAGACTAGTGACCTCCAGCTCTGTCCCAGTTTATTAGTATTACTGAGTGATGGTCATTTGGTTAAAGAAGGTACTTGGGGAATATTCGGTTCAATCCCGGACTTGGGCTAAAACCGCTTAGATGTTGTATTGCCTATGGGAGAGTAGAATGTCTGAAAACCTGCGTCCAGTTATCCCAGCAACACAGCTCCATCATAAAAGCTTGCTGGTGGCAGCAAAAGCTAATCATGAGTTCCAGTGATGCTGATGCTGAAGGTGAGCTAGGCTATACACAATACCGATAGAATAGAGACAAACTGGGTCCATCCGCAGACAGCAACCCTGTGCCAAATCACATGTGCATGTTAAGGAGGGGAAGCACAATTGTCCCAAAGGAAGCCAGGGATTGAATCAAACATAGGAGCTGGCTCATTAGTTAGAACGTCATCAGGTGAGGACTAATAGTTAGCGGCAAAGTACTAGGCGCACACTGGACAAATGCATGGTAAAAATCGCCACCAGAGGATCAGGAGCACAGTCTGAATGTGTTGGTGGGGCTCTTTTCTCAAAGAAGGGATGGCCTTGGATGGTGAGCTAGGTCACACGCAGTATACAAGAGAATGGAGGCAAACCAGGACAACCTTGGACAGCAACCCCTGGCCTGGATTGCACGGCTTAATACATTAGGAGAACAGTATTCCCTGGGGGCTGCATCAGGGCTCAAGTCATAGCATGATATTAACTTTGGGCACAAGCACATACATTAGGAAATCAGAGCTGCAGATTGGGTCTTTGTGATGGGCGGTGACATGAACCTCACTGTCACGGATGGTTACGGTGGTGCGGGAAATCGTCAAAGTCAGAAAAGTCCCCCCAAATGTGTCCCCGGAGGTACACAGATGAGAAGATTCATCTGCCTAGTGGAGAAAGCGATACGTTCCTCCTGAACATAGTACAAGCACTAGAACTGATTTTCTCGTGGTCCTGGGGGGAGCTGTCAGTGGTCGGTAAACCACCTCCAGTGTGGTGGGGAGTCACGAGGTTTACCAATAAATATCTTCACAGAAGGACATAAAAGGGGAATTGCCCGAACAAGGTCCTTGGGATGCCTTAACAGCAGGAACTTTTGACACAAGTGCAATTGCCTGAACAAGTTCCTTGGGGTGCCTTACAGCAGGGTCTCTTGCAACAAGTGCCCCAGACAAGGTCCTTGGGATGCCTCACGGCAGGGATACATGTGGGCAGACAAGAAATTAAGAAATGTTCAGCGCTGGGCGTACAAGGCGCTTGCAGGCTAGGTATGGACACGGGCCACAAACGCCACACATTCGGTAGCAAGTTGAAGCCTCAAAGCCATGATCCGCTGAACCAAGTGACAGAAGGAGAGCTGTCACAGCAATTGGAAGCGATTTATGACAGCCTTGAAGAGACAGCATGGCTGAAAGGTTGATGCATTGAAGGATTAGGCAAGTTAGGGTTATTAATGTGCAATAAAGTATAGGATGTACACTGTATAAGCTGTCATGAAATGACTTCGTGGTAATCCAAGATAAGCCAGAAATGAGCATGTTGATGACAAATGCCATCATGACAAGTGTGCACCAACTTATGATGTGAGTAAACTGTGGCTGTTCTAACACAACAAAGGTCTTGGTGTACATAATTGTTCAAAAAGAAGGAACAGCGGTAGGGCCCGTGAGATGCTCGCACAGCTGGAAGGGGGTTTATCGCCAACCGGGAGGCGCAGCCGACCCTAGAAGGAGGTAGGTTAACCCCTCCCGTGGGCAGCAGACAAAGGGCATGGCAGCAGCAGGGTGCGAGAGCGCGCCAAAGAAAGGGTCAGTGAATGACCACAGGATTTTTTGGTCACAAGCACGGCCAAAAAGGTGACCAGGACAATCAGTCCCCAGCTTTGTGGCCAGAGGAAGTTGATCCCACCCACCCTCATCTGAGAATACGGGTGCCACAGCCGCAGTGAGACGAGAGGGCGGGGAGTCACAATGTTTACCAATAAATATCTACACAGAAGGACGTAAAAGGGGAATTGCCCGAACAAAGTCCTTGGGATTCCTTAACGGCAGAGACACTTGACACAAGTGCCTTTGGATGCCTCACTGCAGGGATACTTGAGGGCAGACAAGAAGGTAAGAAATGGTCAGTGCTGGGCAACACAGCATTTGCAGCCCAGGCATGGACACAGGGCCAAGAATGCCACATATTCGGTAGCAAGTTGAAGCCTCAAAGCCGCGACCAGCTGGACCAAGTGACAGAAGTAGAGCTGTCACAGCAATTGGAAGCGATTTATGACAACCTTGAAGAGACAGCATGGCTGTAAGGTTGATACAATGAAGGATTAGACAAGTTATGGTTATTAATATGCAATAAAGTATAGGATGTACACTGTATAACCGTTTATGAAATGAGTTGCGTGGTAATCCAAGATAAGCCAGAAAGGAGCATGTTGATGACCAATGCCGTCATGACAAGTGTGTACCAACTTATGAAGTGAATAAACTGTGCCCGTTCTAACTCTACAAAGGTCTTGATGTACATAACTGTTTGGAAAGAAGGAACGGTGGGAAGGCCCGTGAGATGCTCGCACAGCTTGGGGGAGAGGGGGGGGGGCGTTAGTGAATGCAGATTTCAAAGTAATTTATTGCAGGAATAGAAACAGCATTCTTGCCCAACTTTTAAGATTTGTTCTCCTGTGTATCTATGATTCTTTTGAAGTGAAATTCGCACCAGATTGGTAAAGCTTCTTCAACGTAGGTGTTAGGTAAATTTTGAAACAAGTCATAATTTGGGAAACATGATAATGGCCAGCCCTATGCACTTTCAAATGTATTTAAATGTCAGGGGCCTGCCTTAATCTCTATGTACATAAGCAGCAAACAGCACTGTTTTGTGAGCAGTGTTTGCAAACTGGAGACATCTCATGTTGTTTGTTGCCAGCCATCAAGTCTAGATGATATTTATTTTCATAAAATGAACCATACGTACATTGTCTTAAACATTTTCAAATTACACAATTAACAAAGGTTCCATTGTCTCTCTTGCTTGGTAGTCTGTGTTTTTTCCACCACAGCGGGCAGTTAATTACGGGCACTTATGGATACATAATGTGAAGTTCCAATTTAAGGGGGTCAGTGTTTAAATGCGAATACAACAATAAGTTTCATCCAACTCGATAGACGGTGAGGGCTAGGAGGTGTGTGCACTGGTGTGTAATACCGGTTAGGCGATTAGGTAGTTCATCCACGCTCAACTTTCAATGGTCCCACAGCCACTGGGCCACTAATCAACAAGAATTCATAACCTATCCTGAAAGGAGCGCCTCGGTTCACAATGTTCACAAATCTATTATTCAAGTAATGGTTTCGTGCAAAAAAAAGGTTCATAGGCAGTCTTTGATGAATTTCAAACCCTTGGTTTATTTCAAAAACTTTTCAAATTGTTAGATCCACACAATATAGTAACAAATCAATCAGCCAACGCGTTTCGGCCACACTTGGACATCATCAGGGCTGTAAATTAAAAGAAAACACAATACATCAATGAACAAATTGCTGGTGTTCCTCTTTTTCAAAAACAAGAATTCATCAGTGTCCCCACAATAATTACATTAACTCAATTCTTAAACAGTAATGCCTGCCTATATCCAATCTTTGAATCCTCCCTGGTTCCAAGGGTATAAAATTCCCTTTTACCAACATAACAATAATTCTATACTGTGCACCTGGTGCCCATGACTGCCTCGTAAGAACATATCATGCTTTCACATCCCATCTTAATACAATTCATTATAATCACAGTTGATCAGAAGACGTTCAAATATGTCTTAAAAGTCTTAATACAAATTCATTATAATTGCAGTTAGTCATAACCCTTCAATTCCATCTCCCAATGTCGAATATATTAATAGTCTCCCGTCACTCCCCTTCTTTGATGTCAATGGTCCTGTCTGATCCAATTCACTAATCTACCTCCCAAGCGCCAGTAACCAGTACCCTTAAAATTACTGATACTGAAAACATACCTCCAAATGATGTATTGATAATCTGCTCCGAATTTCCTGTTCCATCCATCCCAATAATGAGGAAGTTTTCAACAAAACAATAAATATATATGTCTATGTGTGCGATAGAAATTAACACACACATTCATGTCCCAAGCCCATTACAATTGGGCGAGTTGCCCCAAAGTTGCTGTCTACCCAGGTGTGCTAAACAGTACCAGCGCCCCTCCGTAATGCAAAAAATATATATGCAAATGTGCAGTCAAGTTTGACTCGTATTTTAATATCCCATGCCACTACTCATCAAGCGCTATGTCCAATCATAGCTGTTAACATTATGTCGATGATGGGGCGGGGTTTTTGTTTAGAACCTCCCCTCCAAAATCCTGTTACTAATCGCCCCCACCAGTTTGCTTCCCTTCTGAAAGGTATATTAACCAAACCAATCGTACTGTGCCGTGTTTAAGGAATAAAACCATCCCTCCCATTAAGCAGTTCCGGCGCTGCCCCAAACACAGCAGACCTCCCGTTTCCTGTTCTCACCTGACTAGTAGCGCGTTCGAATCCAGCGCGCCTTCTCTCCCGGCTGGTTCGATAAATCCCAACATGAGCCAGCCACCTCTGACCTTCTTTCTATTTAAACCGATTCTAGGCCAATCAAATCATCTCTTTTCCATGCCACTGTTTAGCATATTCGAAGGATGTTCCCTCTCTGGTCCTCCATGGTGAAAGCCAATCACGTGCATGCAGTATCACAATGCCTGACCCGCCTTATGTTGGACGTGGCCAGCGTGCGAACTCAGTTAGTCCACTACTATATTGTGTGGATCTAACAATTTGAAAGGTTTTTGAACTAAACCACAGAGTTTGAAATTCATCAAAGACAACAATAAGTTTACCTGCAAACATAGATGAAATGGATATTCCAATTCATGGATATTGATACCTATATTTTGCTTAACTGGTTACTTACAGGCAATGACTTAGAAGAAGGTTCGGAAGAATCAATTGTTGAACACTTTCTGCCACATTATAAAATCATCTTTTATAATGGGGGAGTCCATGATATTATTAAACAACTGTAACTCAACAAATATATACATTATGACAATGGCATTTTCTATCAAATGTATTAAAACACCTTTATTTCAACACTAAGGCAGAATAGATGCTAATACTTTGGGCACTTACAATCTACAACTTTCTTTACATTTTAACTCACCCTTACCTTTACAAAATACATTTTATTGAAATAATAACTAACTTTGCTCACGTTAGGGTACTATTCACATTTCATATCTAAATTATAAAGTTCTTATTATATTCTAAAATTTGTAAAAAAATATAAATGTAAATAAGTCAAAAATATAAAAACTAAACAAAAAAAATTCACATAAAATGATGTTACTAAAACTATATTACAGATTCACAGCACACATTAAAATGCCATTCCTGCAGGCTTTGCCAATGCTTGTTTTTGGGTGTGTTTCAATCGGGGGTTCAGAAAAAGTGGTATCCCACTAATTATGTCATGTTCTGAACAGCCCGCTTGCCTGCATCGCTGCTGCTGAGGGGGCCTACAGGCCCCACAATCCTCTGCGCCTGGACGGGCCATCGCGAGAGTGTAAGCGCCCGGAGGTGCTTTAGAAACACCGCTGGACTTCTGCAGCGCGGGAGCCCGCTTGCCTGCATCGCTGCTGCTGGGGGGGCCTACAGCCACCACAATCCTCTGCGCCTGGAGGCGCCATTGCGAGAGTGTAAGCGCCCGGAGGCGCTTTAAAAACACCGCAGGACTCCTGCAGCGCGGGAGCCCGCTTGCCTGCATCGCTGCTGCTGGGGGGGCCTACAGCCACCACAATCCTCTGCGCCTGGAGGCACCATCGCCATCGCGAGAGTGTAAGCGCCCGGAGGCGCTTTAAAAACACAGCGGGACTCCCGCAGCACCCGTCAGAGCCCGGAGGAGGTCGGGCTGGGCCCACCCTCTTGCCTTTCAATTTTCATCTTGCCCAACCCTTTTATGGAACTGGACTTTTCAGAAATCGTCTCCTCCCAAAGAAGAATTTTACTAAAGTAAGTTGCTGGACACCTTGTACCGCCCTTGGTCTCATATAGTGTGTAACTTTACTCAGCCCAGGCTCTATGGCAAAGGGGAAGCCAACGGGGGAGAGGGGGAGTACCCCTAAACCCACTCAGAATAACACACTTGACTGTTTTTTAACCCGGGCTGCGAAAGCCATAGATAAAGAAACTAGTAGTGCAACGACGGCTGTCGATGGAGGGGGGTTCAACCATAAGTTCAACCATAAGTACGAACCTGGATATTCCTATAAATTAATACAGAACCAGAGAGTCCATCTGGTGATCAATCTGCTTTGGTATGTACCCCTCCTGTGAAGCCCCCACCCCGACCTAAAGCACCCCTAATGTCTTGCCCTCCGGCTAAAAGGAAGAGGAAACTAAAACACCTGGAGCCCCCATTAGAGGTAAATACTAGGTCTACGAGAAAAGCTAAGGAGGTCTCCATTGGAGATCATAATAGCTCTGACCCAGCATTACTAACAGTATCACATTCCCACTCTATGTCACCTGTCGCTGTAGCTTTATCCCCATAAGATATCAAGTTTTTAATGGATGAATTTGAAAAGTTAATGGTTAAAAGTTTGTCACCTATTATGACTAAGCTTGATACCTTAGAGGCTAATGTGGCAAATATAAAAAAGTTGCTTGCCACACTTGTAACAGAGTCAGAGAATTATGATTCCTCATGTCTAGGTTGTGTAGATCAAGCGGGCGTAAAAAGTCACACAAAACCCAACGCTATTGTAGCAAATTGCCACTGTAACTTAATACAACCACTAGCTGTGACTCCTCCCCAGGAAAACAACCAAGACATACGGGGAGCCCTCTTTAAGCGCAAAGTCATTGCGCATAACCACCTTCCACTTGGGGAGGGGCACTCTGGTAACAATTCTGGATTTAACATCACTAGACCTCTATCAAATAGGGAAGGAATAGAACCTCCCAGACAATCAGCCCCACAATTGTATAATCCCGCCACGGGGGTAGTTACCTGCAATGACATGATTCTACACCTCCCCCCAGATTGTTGCCCTTATGTGGTGATTCTAATGAATGTTCCGCCGCTAATGGGTAATCAAAAAGAATCTACCATCCAACTGAAGAATAAAGTATGTTACTGGCTATCACAAAATACTGATTTTTCCAATTCCCGTTTCCATGATATTTTATTTGCCCGAAGAGTGAGCTGGGTTGGCCCCTTAAGGAAGACGGCAAAAGGAGACTGCATAGTGATTAATTTCAGATCTCCGGATCTAGCAGGGCAATTGCTCCGAAGTAGGAGGAAACTCTCCGGGTGGGCTCTAGGACATGGGATTGAGCTAGTGCCACTTGGCTTCTTCTACAATCACCTTAAGCCATCCGGGTCTTTTCTTTCAGCGAATGCTCGCCCTGCTCAGAGTCTGCCAAATAGGAAGAATCACTTTTCCATGGAAATCAGTAATAGATTTGAAGCTCTTACAGATCTAGACAATCCAGATTGACTGAACCAAGGGAATGTAAAATCAATGCCGGTACACACTGTAGTCACAACCACCTCTTCTGGGGGTGCTCCATATAACAGTAACTACATCTATAATGAGAGAGGAAATAATTCCCCACCTACTCCACCAACCGCCTGTCCACCTGTTATGGACCATCTATTTGTAAAGCCTACAACCAGCTTTCCGCAACAGACAGGCATGGGTGTTGAACAGTCATTTCAGATTGTTTCTTGGAACATTGCGGGAATTAAATCTAAGTTAAGTGACCCTGACTGGGGTAAAATGGTGGACAACAGTGAAGTGTGCCTATTCCAGGAAACCTGGGCGACAGAGCGGGTGTATAGGGCGGGGTTTACCACATTTAGTATTGAGGCAAGGCCATCAAACGCGGGCCGCCTGGCTGGCGGGCTATTAATATGGGCTAAGACTACATTAGACTGTAGAATTAATCCTATAGAGGTAGATTCACAGGGGAAATTTTGGGCATTGATATGTTCTGGCCTAAAGGGAATATCCACGTTAAATTATTTAACATATATAATAGGTTCAGTAGCCATCACAAACACTCTGAAACTATAACAACACTCGACAAATTTCTTGAAACGTGTAGTGGGGAGTCCTATCTTATTCTAGCTGGAGACTTTAACACGACTTACGAGCCAGTAGATTTCATCCAAGAACTGGTACAGGAAGAAGAGCATGCAAGGGGTGTAAGTAAGCTACAGATTCCCCCTATAGAAAAGATGCACAAAGGTTGGGCAGCAGGTTCTATCTCTCACCTCAGCCCATGGGGTGCGCGCCTGTAATGGGCAGACATCCTCAGACGAGGAAGCCAAGTTCACGTTTAAGAGGGGGAATACTAAAAGCAGGATAGATTATATCATGGTGGACCTTGACCTGTGGCCGTATGTCAAGGATATGACTGTTCAAAATCGTGAGGACAGCGATCACAATGCCCTTCTTCTGGAGTTAATTGGTCTTCCTACTCTCTATAATCAAACACATCAAACAGTAGCGCCAACTGTAACCACGAATAACAATAGGAGAATTAAATGGCCAAAGATCATGGCAGATGGTAAATTACTCCCTAAAATTTACAAAGAAGTGGCTGAAACCCTCATGGTATTCAGTGATCTAGACCTAAAAGATGTAGCTCTCATTATGTCTAGTTTTAAAAATTAACCAAAAGTATTAAACCATACTTTAGTAAAACCTCTAATTTTAACACAATTAAACGAAATATTGCCCCGTGGTATAATGAGGAATGCAGTTTAGCTAAGGCCAACCTAACCGCAGCAGTAAAGCAGGGGGCACGAGACGACATTAAAAGCAGAAGGGTGATGTACAAAAGGGCCCAGGACAAGGCAAAGAGAAGTTGGGAGATTGAAAACTGGCGCACATTAGCTGAGGCCTCTAAACAAAAGGATAGCCAGCTTTTCTGGCACCTTCTCTCCAAGGGCTCAACCAAACAGGTCAGCGAAGATGATTATCACATTCAGCCATATGTTTGGGAAGAATACTTTAAAAATCTTTATAGTAGTGTGGCCCCTGATCCAGAAAAGGGAATAGTGTCAGTAGCAGGGGAATGTTCCACAATGTCAACACAGGAACACGTTGAAGGGTTTACCATAAAGGAAATAGTAACGGCAATTAACCTCCTCCAGACAGGGAAAGCTCCTGGCCTGGATAGGCTCTCAGGAGATCTGTATAAAACAGAGCCTAATATCTGGGGCCCTTTGCTCCAAAAGGTGTTCAATGCCATCCAGTGTGGTGGGGATTTCCCCCCAACCTGGAAAGGGGCTGAAATAATCCCCATTTAAAAAAAAAAAAAAGGAGACAAAGGGGACCCTTCAAATTATCGACCAATAAGTCATGTAGATGTTTCCCAAAACGTTTTCTGTAAAGTAATTCTGCTACGCCTCCAAAACTGGATAGAGGAGAACAACACTATTTCACACCTACAGGCAGGCTTTAGGTCTTCTGCAAGCACTTTAGATCAAGTGTTTAGATTCCTCTTGCTCATCTGGAAGGAAGTGAAGATCCGGAAGGGTCACTTATACGTCATATTTGTTGACCTTAAAACGGCCTTCGATTCAATTGATCGTAACAAGCTTTGGGCCACACTTAGAGAATTTGGACTCCCAGGTGACTTACTCCACCTATTGGTTCGTCTACATTATGATAATTACGCCAGAGTTAGGTAGAAATCTGATGGCAGCCTTTCAAACTGCATAGTAATCTCCAAAGGGGTCCACCAGGGGTGTGTGCTCGCCCCAACCCTTTTTACTCTGTACATAAATGGGTTAATAAAAGAACTATATGATTGTGGCGGCGATCCACCAAGATTAGCAGGTAGCCCTATACCCTCCCTGCGATTTGCAGATGACACATTGCTCATCTCCAAGACTCCAATGGGCATTCAGAACGTCCTAAACAAGTTTGCAGAAGCATGCAGAGTTCGGGGCCTTGCGATCAACTGCTCCAAAACAAAATACATGGTCTTTAACCCTAGAACAGGTCAGGGCTTTCGACAATTTGGGAGTTAGGATCAGTGATAATTTAGCATTGTCACCCCAAATTCAGAAGAGTGCGCTGGCACTTCAACATGTGGTCTGTGCAATAGCAAAAAGGGTAAAACGCTCCACTTTCCGCCCAATCTCTCCCATACTTGAAATACATAGGGCCAAAGGCCTAGGTGCGACCCTCTATGGTGCCGAATTGTGGGGGTTTGAGAATGTGAAACAGTTAGAGGTAGCGGAAAACAAATTTTTAAGGGTAATCCTCAATCTCCCAACCAAAATACCCATACTGCCGCTACGCCTTGACCTAGGGCTCAAGTCAATCACACATTTTGCTGTCCTCAAAGCCCTTATGTTTTGGATCAGAATATGGAGTAATAATACCCAGATCCCGGTGAAGGATGCAGTGGTGGAATTGATAACCCTTCAAAGACAGAAAGGCCAGTTAGCCTGGTTTAATGGGATCAGGGAGTGGCTTCTTAGATTGGGCCTGGAAGAAATGTGTCCATTACAAAAAAAATGGCCCCCTTGCTAAAAAAGAGATATTGGGAATTTGTAAACTTTTTTTGTATTGAAAACGCGGCACGAGGCACTTTAACTGTCCACTTTTTAAATGTTAAAAGTTGTATTAAGTTTGACATGTATATGGACGATATTGAACCCCCTCAGGCACGAGCACTTTACATACAGTTCAGGACAGGGACTCTGCCACTAAATGCGTGGAAAAATGGTTGGGCAAATGTTACGTTATCACCTTTGTGCCCGTCCTGTCACTCTACTGCAGAGACCACAGAACACTTTATTGTTTTCTGTCCTGCGTATGCAACACAAAGGAAATCGTGGATCATTCCAGCCTGTAGACTGCTCTCTTTCACACGCCCCTCTGAAGCTTTACGCGTATTCAGGTCCGATACAACAAAGTGGCTTGTTTTTGCAATAACCAGATACCTGTTATATGCTTGGTGGCACAGATCGAAAGCTGTATTATGATCAACTCAGGAGGTTAGATTGGCTTTAATATACGTGTCTTTTAACATATACCCATGCCTCAAAGTCTGTGAATTAATCGTAATTTGTCTTGAGTGTAGCTGACAGTTGTTTTTAAACTATGTTTTAAATCACTGTTTTAATTATGTTTTACGAATCTGTTTTAATGGATTTTGTTTAAAATTTCATATGAAATTTTTATGGGCTATATGTTCATGCTATTGGTCGATCAATAAATACTACTACTGCATATAGTCTGAATGTTTGTTCCTAGTGAAGTTAACGTAGTCCGCTTCAATTTGAGTTTGATCCAATGTTGCTGTATCTTCTATATATTGGAAAGAAGAATATGCGAAGAACACACCTTTGTTTGAAATTCTCCAAACTTGTGCAGTTAAACCTAATTGTTGTTAGCACAGAAACTACACAGTGGGGTGCTAAAATGCATTTTTGCTTTAAGCCTCTGCTGGTAAAGACAATTTTAGATACAGCATTAGTAGGGCAGAGTTTCACACTGGCCCAAGTATTCTTACCAAGGACTTGTGTTGCCCGCAGTAAAATGGCGATAAGCCCCAGACCTTACAGCTTGCTCCACAAAAGACTTCTTTCTACAGCATTAAGTACTACTCTATTATTAGGGGAGTGCGAAATTAATTTAATTTGCTTTCATGCAATTGCGCAAAATGTTTGGAAAATTACACTTAATTATGCATGTAAACAGTCTGCTGGATAAGAAAAGAGAGTGCAAGGATGTTTTCTATTATACTACACTTAGGTCGTAAACTGCCTAAAATATTGTAAGAAAATAGTATGCTTCCGCCCAGGGCTTCTGTTCCTCCAGCAGGGATTTAGGATCATATTTAGCTTCTACATTTAATAAAGCAATAAACTGATAATTGGATGAGGAGGAGGAACGGTCTTTCTTTTATAAAGAGGGGGAGTCGACACCCTCCAAGAACCTGGTACTATACCCATTTCCATACATTGGAAATACAGGGAGGGAGCGGTGAGTATTAATTAGTATGCACAAATCATGTTATATGCCTGATTTAAATATCAGTTAATACAGTTTCCAGGCTAGTAATGTTTAATAGTTTAATGTTCCGTGAACATACAGAGCATTACAGTTAGTATCCTAAATAGAAATGAATTGCCTCAATTCTGTTTTCCCATGTCTCCTATTTGTTAGATCATAGCGTTTGAACAGTAGCTACATGTTTTAATATAGCACAGTAGTTTGAGCAGTCACTGCTAAGATCTTTGTGTGACTAGTAGTTCACAAGATAGAACCTGGTGTCAATTAATCCTCTTATTCTTAAAGTAAAAGAGTTCCTGGAAAAATTAGGTAGCAACTACACCAAAAAATGGACAATGCAAAGAGCTATGACTAAAAGTTCTATATGAAGAACAAGCTTCATTAAAAAATAAGTGTTGCTTTGGCATTTCGTTAAACTGGTGTATTCCTGATGATGTTGCAAGTGCTGTAGGAATAAGAGTACCTGCTAATACCCTTCTGTGTGCCTATGTACTGTTCTCCTCCAAACTGCTTCACCATATCATCAATGCAATTAATTGGGACTGTATCCATTTTTGTGCTGCTTTTACCAATCTAAAGTCTATATAGAAACATATACTACCTTTCAACTTGGGCACCAGTACTATTGTGGAACACCAATAACTTTGGAATGGTTCTTTATGCTTGACTGTAGCATCTTAGCCACCTCTTTTTGAAAAACCTTTTTAAAAAAAAAAAAAACTATGGTATCCAATAACGATGTAATTTTGCCCAAATATTGGATTGGGTCAGTTCACGATATTGTATCACATATATCTTTTCTCTTAACTCTGTCCCATTCTCCTTTAATTCACTCAGTCCTCTCATTACGATAGCGCTGGGAAGCCTGATCCGGGTAGCCATGCGCTTTATAAGATATGGAGATTAGAATAGATTAGAACATGTGTAAATACCAGTGACTTTGAAATATTTAGTGAAAATTGTATAAAAAGGTACAAAGTTCTAGTAAGTAAGAGACAGGTGAGATTCTTTTGATGATAGTATAAAGCCCTTGCCATCTGCCTAACAATATGATATCAGAAGATGGCAGAAGTAGAAGAATCTTATCACCTGATTGGAACTCAATTTAGCTCTCTGACCATACTGTCTGTTCATTTTTGGCTCCCTGTGCATGTTCCTGAGCTGCTTTCTGTACTAGGCCTAGCCTATGCTGCAACAATTTAATGTATCCCAAGAAAGGTTTCTCTATGTCTTCCTGTTCTTCCCATTGTAAAAGTGTACTAGATTGTCACCCAAACAAGAGCTCAAATGGTGAAAACCATGTGTAGCTTTGAGCTTGGCATCTTATGGCAAAAGAAGTTTATGTTAATAGCTTGTACAACTCTTTCCCATCTTCTGTTACAGATCTGCTACGCAGGGCTTTAATAGTACCATTATAACACTCAACCAGCCCATCTGTCTGGGGATGATATGCAGAGGTTCTAATTTGCCATGGCCAGACCTATGGTGGCAGTGTGTATGTTGTGCAGGGTTGTACCCCTGGGATTCTGATGGCCTAATTTAAGAGCACCGTGATCTTTATGTGATCTTTTGTGATTGATATGAAAGGTTACACCATGTTCATCTCCACACTTTAAAAAGGTATAGCAATAATGAGGAGTCTCTGTAACAGGGCTCACAGTTGGTTAGAGGGATTATGCAGCTAATACTTTACTCATACCTGAAAAAATTGTCTAATGTCTGCATACATCCGAAGCTAATAAAGCTTGACAGTCAGATTATGTTCTGTCCTTCCACATACCATAGGACTTCCACTTTTTGTGGGGCTGGTTCAACTGAAGGATTTATTTTTTAATGGGAACAGGAACTAAGAGTTGCTTCATTTTCAGTGAGTGAACTACCTGATGTAATAATTCATTTTTTCTGATAAAATAGAGGTATAACTCTTATTTATCTACAAGTATAACCACATCCAGGGGCGCGGCCAAGTGAAGCATGGCAGCAAATGTATAGCGCCCCATAAGGCCCTTTGGTGACATAATCCTGCACAAATAGGAACTTAAACATGCAGCTCTGCACAAAAAGAATCACTGGATGTAAGCAGGCAAGGAAGAAAGCCAGTTGGTGCAACAGTGCCAGAGGATTGCATGGGATCGGGGGCCCCTGGTAAGACCGCCTGCTGTTTCTGGTCAGAATGCAGTGAATAAGCAGTGATGACTGAGGTGTATCGGGGTGACTGGGTGCACCACTTGGTGATTCTGTGGTGGGCACCTGGCTCTGGAGCCTTAAGGGTCCCCTGCAGTGGAGGCAGTAGCAGGCAGAGAGGCCTGGATTCACTGGCTCACGAGTCACGATACCATCTCACACAATGGGGGGCTTGATTGTGGGAGAGTGGCAGGTCAGAGGACTAATACTTTCACACACAGATGAAGAAGTGGGGACATGATAAGAGGATGCATCTGAGATGCCTGTTGTTACTGCCGGCAGAGCAAGAGAGAGAGCAGGTGGTAGAGGCGGCTGCTTTAACTACGAACAATCTCACAACTCTTCCGAAGAACAGTTTGGACACTGGGGACAACTGATAATATTGTTTGAACAGTAATGAGGGTGTGGTTCTTTATAATACAGAATGAAGACTACAGTCAGTTGAAAGTTGTTGAACTCTGGATAAGTGTCATGGCTGCCCCAGACAGAGGGATTGGGATGGCAGGTTGGTCCTAATCCAACATGCTGCACCTCTTCAGTTGCGTCCTGAAATCAAATCTCAGGACTGTGCTCTCACAAAAGCTAGCACTCCCAGCCATGTTTTGGGAAGCAGCAGGAGAAAAGCCACATCTGCTCGATTCTAAATGCCTGTTATTTTTTCCCTTACTTGAACCTCAGAAGTTAGAAGCTCCCTGATGGGTTCCTCCGCCCGCTAATTTTGTAATTTCATGATCCACTGTCAAGGGTAACTGCCATTGGTGCTTCTATTTGTAACCTCATGGGAATAGAAGTTAGATTATCTTTTAATCATCACCCCCAAGCCGTTGGTCAGGCAGAAAGAAAATATTAGTGTAATATCTACTTTGTCAGATCATACAAGATGGTTCTAATTGGGGAGGTTTCTTATGTAATGCAGAATTTGCATACAACAATTCTAGTATGGTATTCTCCATTTTATTGTACATATGGTCTACACCCTAGAATGTTAAACACAGAAATTCATACACCAGAATTAGTACCTGCAGCATAAGAATTTTATGAACACCTCATGCACATTCAAAAACAGCTGAAGATAATTTAGCACAGGCTAAATAAAGATATAAGTCTTGTACAGATAGACACAGATGACCAGGAAAGATATAAAAATTTTGGCTATCTACAAAATACTTACGTCTTAAAGGTTGCAACAAATTTCAACCCAAGTTTGCTGGACCTTTAAAGAATCTCAAATATGTCAGCCTAGTAGTCATCAAGTTAGAGTTACCTTACCGGTACACTCAGAATTTCACAAGTCATTGATAAAACTAGTCAATGAATGACCTCATTTTACACTTGTACCACCATCTGTTCAGGTAGGATATCAATCCAAATATGAAGTGAAAGCTATCCTAGATTTAAAAAGAAAAAGAGGTTGTGTTTATGATCTCATTGCCTGGAAGAGATACAGTCCTAAAAGTAGATCTTGCCAACCTTTGGGTCACCACGTACATGCCACAAGATTAAAGAAAAAATCAACACTTAACCATACCCAAATTGTGGAGAGGGTCTTAGGAGGGGTGTATTGTAAGGACTGACCCAGACTGAGGGATTGGGTGGCAGATCTTATCCCACACACTCCAATAATTCAGTTGGTTCCTGACATCAGGACTCATTACTGTGCTCTCACAGGAGTTCTAGCTGTCACGAAAATGGGGATGGATTAAAAGCCACATCCGCTCGTTTCTTAACACCTGTTATTTTTTCCTTTACCTGAATCTTGAATGGTAGCAGCTCCTGGCTGGTTCCTGTCCTCACAAAGCTCCCCCTTCATGATCCACAGTCAGTGGTAACCGCCGTTCTTGCTTCTGTGGAATCTTCGTGGGCACAATCGCCCACAGCAATCAATTTTGGAATCTTCAAACCTATAAGAAAAAAAGATCATTTATGAACGAATGTCTGCCTGGAATAAAGCGGAATTGCGAAACTGCACTGCGCTATGAAGGGCCATAGTACTTACCGTCCTGGAATTCCTTGACTACTTCCTGCAGTTGGACATTATTGTTCCCTAAAAAGACAAAAGATAAAGTTTATTAAGTGATGATGTTGTTTTCATGAGACTCAAAGAATTCATTTAGTTATTTTACAAGCTGCCTTTAAAAATTCTAAAGCAAGATTTGTTTTGAATGTCACAATGCTTGCTCACACAACCTATTTTGACACCCAAAACGTTTGAATTGTTTTAAGAAGATTGAGTCAGTAGAGTTTTTGTCAAATGAGTATGAATTCCTGGATGTAAAAACTGTTACAATAATTGTGTGTTGTTAGGTAATAATAAAGGGGACGGGGGATGTTAGAACTGGGGGTCTCTAGTTGGCAGAGGTAGGTACCTTTGTCCAAATAGGGACCCTTGCTTCTAGTCAGGGTAAGCGGGATACACACTTTAGATAACCCCTGCTCACCCCCTTGGTAGCTTGGCACGAGCAGACAGGCTTATCCCAAAGGCAATGTGTAAAGTATTTGTACCAACACTCACAGTAACACAGTGAAAACACCACAAATGGACGGTACACCAGTTTAGAAAAAATAAAGTATCTTTACTAAACTTAAACAAGACCAAAACGACAAAAATCCAACATACAAAACTCAGTAGAATGTCTTTAAAAAGGGTTGTTGCAAAAATAAACTTGTAGATCTCAAATGCGACACTTTCAGTCTCAAAGTACCTGGGATGCGTAATGCAAAACAAGCAAAAGGGGCGCAGTGAAGGCGATATGTCGGTTCTTCCTGCGCTCCGGTTTCGGTGCGACAAAATGGCGCCTTGATGCGCTGCGCTGATCCGGTGCGATGCGATGAAATGGCGTCTTTGTTGCGATGCGACGCTGTAGATGCGATGCGTGCATGCCCGAAGGCCGTGCGGCGAACTCGGTGACCTTCTGAGCCGCGACAGACCCTGCGACACGCTTCTCCGGTGTTGCGACGACAACCTCGGTGACGGCGACACGCTTCTCCGGTGATGCTGCGGTGCGCTTCCTCAGCGATGCGACGGCCCTGCGACATGCTTCTCCGGTGTTGCAGCGGCGAACAGCGGCAGCAGCGACACGCTGCTTGATGATGCGACAGCGGCTGCTGCGTGGCGTCACGCTTCTCTTGTTGCGTCGCGCTTCCAGCTCCCAATAGCAAGAGAGGCCTCACACACAGTTACAGGCCCTCCTGGCAGACTGGAACTCCCAGCAAGGAAGTTCAGGGAGGCTGGGGGTGAAGTCCTTTTGTGCCTGGGACTTCAGAAACAGGAGGCCAGCTCTTCTCAGGCCCTTGGAGACTTTTTCTTCAGATGGACACAGCACACAGCAATGTCCTTCTTCAAGCAGGGGACACAGCACACAGCAAAGTCCTTTAGATCTCTCCTCAGTAGAAACAGCAAACTGCAGGCCAACCCCAGACACACAGCAAGGGCAGTACTTCTCCTCAGTCTCTTCAGCTGATCTTCTTTGGCAGGGATTCCTCTTGATTCCAGAAGTAGTCTAAAGTTCAGGGGTTTCAGCTCTGATATTTATACCCCAAAAGTCTTTGTTCTCCATGTGTGAGGGGTCCTGGACCCAGTCCAAACCAGTTCAGGGTGCATTCTGCCAGGGCACCTCTTCTTCCTTTGTGAGTGTGGGCCAGGGTCATCAGACACACCGCAGGAGGTGGAGCCAGCATTGTGGAAGGCAGGCACAGCCCTATTCAGACCCAGGTGCTCTCCTCCTGATAACGCTGATTCTTATCTTATCACCTTTAAGAATCTTCAGGTAGCCAGGATCTTTTTACCTGCTGAATAGTGTGAAGGGAAGAAATCTTTTTCTTACTATACAACAAACTTTCCAATCCAGTTTACCTTAAAGACCACTGACTCCGAATTCAATTTTGTGGGTTTATTACAGCCAAGAATAACTGCACATGCAAACACCTCAACACGAGGTTAAAGAAATAAATAGGCACTAATACAAATAGTATTCTACGCAGAATTCTCATCCGACTCAGGATAAGAAGAATCGTTAGCTCCAGAAGTATTAGACAAGCGATAACTGCTCCGATCTCTATATTATTCTTCATTTGTCTAAATAAACATAACTATTAGCTGTCCCTACTCTATCACTAAGGTGCCATACCTACTTAACGAATTTCCCAGGCAAGACTAAAAGAAAAGGTGTCAGCTGTGAAGACTTCCTAAGAAGTGCACTCACTTAGCATGTCGAGCTCGTTCTAAGATGCTCCTTCCTAATATTCCTCTCTGCCTTTCTCTCTGGTCTCCTCTACCTCTTCTCTACCTCCTCCCTCGGGGCACTGTCCCTAATACAAAATGCACATACACTCGAACATGCCCCTCTCACGCCTCTTCGGCCAGGTCTTCCTTCTTGTACTTTTCCATCGAACTCTTACTTCATCCAGGACGGTTACAATGACCTTGAGTCCCAGGCACCTTCTCCGCTGAAAGTATCATCCCTAAATTCCATTATACTCCCCTCTCCATGCCTCCCACCACCCTAACTCGTGAAACAAAGAGCCAGTCTTTCGCTAACGAGGCATGTGTCCTTGCACCTGCAACAGAAGATACGTTTCAACAAACTTTCCCTCTGCACGAACCTCCCAACTGTGCCCAGAGAGCCTTTCCAAGAGAACCTTCTCTACCTACAAAGTAAGCTAACATAAGAATAAATCAGGCCTTCCCTTTATGTATATGCAGTCAGGCCTTTACACAATTTAAACACACAATTGTGATCACTTCTATAAGCATTAATTCATTACTTTTCATATGCAAAGTGAACTACACGTGCAACTCAATACGGTACACGTTTAAACTACTGCATCTCGATTACACATGGCCTAATTCGTCAAGGCATCATTTTGAACATGTTTCAATTAAGCATTACATTTGCAGGATTATAATAGCACAATTACTTTTCTCTTCACACCAATAATGCAAGTTAACTACATTTTACTAGCCATTCATTGATATATAACTGGATATATGCGGATACAGACTAACGATGATTATGATGCACCCCTACAATTTTTTCCCGAGAACATAGCGCTCTATCAGTTCCCCCCTTTGATGACTCCTGTCATCACATCTTTTCAACTCCCTTGGAGAAAGAACCGACCTAAACAAAACTTGTTGCCATTCTCCCCTGTCGGAATCTCTCCAAACTCTTAATGTTTCGATAGTGACTGTCCTGCAGTCTGGCCATCCTCGTCTCATTTTCTCTCAAGGCCCTCTCAGCTCTGCCTGCTCGATACCACTTGTATGCTCTGATCAGACCCCACAGACAAACCACCCAAACCACCACGATAATAAGAGGTCTCAGAACATAGCCAAGGAATCCCTTTCCCAAACTTGCAAACCAGCTCCCTACTTGACCAAATCCCTTGCCAACTTTCTCCCAAACTCCCTCTTCAGTCAGATCCGCTATTTTCGTATGGATCGTAGTGATGTTACATATATATTTCTCCAGATCCTTGCTGTGGTCTGGTATATAAGTACAGCACTCTTGAACCTTCAACAATTTACAGACTCCGCCCTCTTTTGCCAATAGGACATCCAAAGCAAGGCGATTCTGCAAAACCATTGTCCTTATCGACAACATCTCTCCATCCACAAGTATCAACGACTTTGCTGTATTCATTGATAACTCATCGACCACAGTCGCCAATCTTCACATCATTCAAAATCACTCCCAAACTTGGTATCATTGCCCCAAATATGTCTCCTACTACAGCTCCCGCACTTGCACCTCGCTTCACTCTCGGAAGCTTTCCACCTTCCAAAAGCTCCAAATCCTCTGCATGGTAAATCTTTGGAAATATTATTCCCAAGTAACATGTACCATACCAGTTCGCTGGCAACCTCACATAAGCATTCCTTCCACACACAAAATACACCGTAGGTATCACTTGTACAGGGCCTGGCAGAAAATTCTTTGCTGAATCTTCCATGGTGAAAACATGGTCACACGTACTCTGTCCCACCGGGACCTTTTCATAGTAAGTCTGATAGCGTCTCACACACAACTTTCCCCTCTGTTCCTTGTCCAATGCTATAGGACCATAACTCCCTTTTGTTCGGTGCAATCTTTCCTCATCTGTCCAATCTACTGGACTACCTCCTGTGTCTTGTGTCTGCGTTAATTTTCTATATCTATCTTCTACCTGATCTACAAACTTCTTCTCTACATTTGACAATGAGCAGGTCAAGTTATGTCGGTGTGCATATGCTGTATCTAATTCCAAAGACGGTATGAAATACTTCCTAAGCCTATCTTCTGACTTATAATAGTCGTATTTATTCAAATGTTTGTAAGCTGGGACTTCAGGGAGCACTACAACATAATTGGAAAAGAAATACTCAAACTGACCTCTTCCATAAAATATACTAAGCAACTGACTACATGAAATTCCATACGTCAGTGGAAGATGGTGATATCTAATACCCTCATCCACTGAAGCTGGCAACTGCATACACACATAGCAATCTTTCGCATCCATCGCATCTACATACTCATATAGCAGCTTGGCATACACATTAAGCTTAAAATCACTTCTAGACAAATCTACATGCAATCTACGACTCTCTTCTATCAGCAAAGCTCGATCAGCTCCTATGTTTCCCTCCTTTTTGCTAGGTGTAGGAGTTCCTGGCACCCCCTGCACTTCTAGCTTGTGTGGAACCGTATATGAAACTATAACTACTATGATTATAGAAACTATCACACCCCCTATAAAGGTGCCTACAATCACTTTGGATCTACGATGTGGATCTCCAGTCTCCATTGTCTCGAAAGTTCTCAAAGTTCGTGATTCCAGCAATGAGCACTCAAAAAGTCTCTGCCTTTTCCACACGTGACTTGCTTAACCACCTCGAGCAACACTTCGAAACCTCTGGAAATCCCCTTTTCAGCTACAGGGTCTTATTTACATAGTCCAGAAAAAGACTTCCCTAAGTTTTCATTCCTCTTCGGTGGAAAGTCCCTAAGTTTATTCTTCTTCCACTCGGATCTAGGTTATCTTCTTCTTTAGACCTTTTATTTACAACAGATTATATTTCATCCACGATAAGATCATCTGCAAGCGCTTCCAAAACGTGATACAAAAGTTCAAGACGAAGAATTACCATTTCGTGTGAATACGGCTCAAATCCAAAAGACGGAAATTCGAGTCGATGCAAAACCAATTCTCGGACCTTACTCAGAAGCGGGGGATTCGGAACTGTGAGAGTCAGGATTCCTTCGACTTCGAGCCCTGGCAACAACAACACCACCTTCAGTACCACATTTGGGCTCTTGCTGACCACCTGCACGGACCTTAGCCTCCCCGTACTCAATACCCCCTGCATCAGTCACTGTATAAGGCCACTCTGGGGTAGCGTATCTCTGGCAAGGCACTCTCGTTCTTTTGACCTCCTCCGACCCTCTTGAGTCTGCTCTCCGTCACTTGCTTCTGATTCAGACGTTTCAGGCACTGGAGCAAGATCTCTTTCGGGTGGCAACCTCAAGTTCAGTCGCCTCTGTCTCTCAGGCCAAACCTCCTCAATTCTGACCGTCCTTCCGCCTTCCCCTTCTATACCCTGCGCACCACTTCCTTCTTTTGCTAAATTTGACTCCACTCCACCCACTGCACCACCTCTGCCTTCCGAGTCAGAGTCGAGGTTCTAGTTGTCGAAACCCCCTTCTGCTTGCTCTGGTGCACAACCAGCTGCATCAGCGGCCCTCACAGCTTGACTTGTCCTCTCATGTGGCCCTGCCACATCAGCTGGATTTTCATTTATGAGAGGAGCTGTTTCTTCTGAGGGTGCTGAAACTCTGCGGGTATGGGAAGCATGCACCCAATTCGGCAATCCTCCACACTTCACTGCTGTGTTCGTTACCAATATCACCTTGTACGGGCCTCGCCACCGAACATCCAGACAGCTCTTCCTCACGTGCTTTCGGACAAGCACCCAGTCACCTGGACACAGGTCGTGGCACAGATCACTCGAGGCTGGAACAGCTGCAGCTTGGACCTGCTGGGACACAGAACGGACCACATCAGATAGTCCTTTACAGTAATCGAGAATCAAGTCATCAGTGATGTTTATCAAAGCTGTAGCTGGTACTGCTGGCAACCCCATTGCCCTCCCCATCAAGATTTCATGGGGGGACAACCCAGTTCTCCTGTCGGGGACACTTCGAATACTCATGAGAACAAGTGGCAATGCATCAGGCCACTTCAGAGACGTTGACGAACACATTTTTGCCATTCGAGCTTTCAAAGTCCCATTAACCTGCTCCACTATCCCAGAAGCCTCTGGTCGATAACTGCAATGGAGTCTCTGATCGACATTCAATGCAGCATAAAGTAACTTCATAATTTCACTGTGGAAGTGTTTTCCTCTATCTGATTCCAAAGAGGTTGGTAAACCAAACCTCGGGATGAGTTCCCTCAACAATAACTTAGCCACTGTGAGAGTGTCACACCTGCGTGTTGGGTAAGCCTCCACCCACCTTGAGAATACACACACCACCACTAGAATGTACCTCAACCCATTGCACTTGGGCATTTCCACAAAATCTATCTGCATCCTATTGAAGGGTCCTCCTGACCTCCCAATGTGACTCAATGTGACTACAGTCTTCTTTCCAGCATTCATCTGTTGACACGTTACACACCTCTGACAAACTGCTTCGGCAACCGCACGAAATCGTGGATTATACCACGTCTGTCTAAACACATGCATCATCGCATCTCTTCCAAGATGTACAGATCCATGTATCAGTCTTGCCATGGGGCTCAGCATATTTTCTGGCAGTACAGCTCTCCCATCATTGGAAACCCATACATCCACATCCCCTCTTTCACATCCTGCTTTAATCCATCCATTCCGTTCTTGATCTGTCACCTCATCCTGCAGTCGCTTGAGTTCCTCCCAAGTGTCTGCCATGGCCAACATCATGTTGAGCTCGGTTCTTTCTTGGCTCTCTCCTGTGTAACCCTCTGTAAATATACATCCTTGCTCTGCACAGAAGCGGGCGACTTCGTCCGCATAATTGTTCCCCAGAGAGACAAAATCATCCCCCTTTCCGTGCGCAGTGCACTTGACAACTGCGATTTCCTTCGGACATTGCAATGCATCCAACAGTTGTCTTACATGTTCTCCATTCCTAATGGGTGAACCAGATGATGTCAAAAATCCCCTCTGTGACCATAACTGTCCGAAGTCATGAACCACACCGAACCCATACTGGCTGTCCGTGTAGATCGTGATTCGGATTTGATCAGCGGCCAAACAGGCACGTGTCAAGGCAATGATCTCAGCTACCTGCGCGGAGTGTACTCCTTCTAGGCAAGAAGCTTCAACCACTCCTGAAATGGTACATACAGCAAACGCTGCTCTTAGTTGGCCAACACTGTCTCTTAGGCATGAACCATCGACAAAGAAAATTTCATCTGGGTCAGTCAGTGGTTCATCGACAATGTCAGGTCTCGGTTTGGTGCATAGTTCAGTCACATCAAGACAATCATGGTCCTCACAATCTTCATCATCAGTATTGGGTATAGGCATTAATGTCGCAGGGTTTAAGACAGAACACCTTTTCAGAGACACATTCTCTGCGGCGAGTATGACTTGCTCATACCTCGTTAACCTGTTATTCGTTAGGTGCTGTGTCTTAGTTCTGGTCATCAACAATTCAACTGAGTGTGGCACATAAACAGTTAAAGGGTGACCCATCACTATGCTTTCACATCTTTCAATGCTGACACCTGTTGCAGCAACGGATCTGAGACATCCGGGCAACGCAGAAGCTACTGGATCTAAAGTAGCTGAAAAATAGGCAACTGGTCTACGGACACCTCCATGGTTCTGAGCTAGAACTGCTAATGCACAACCTTCTCTCTCGCAACAGAACAGTGAGAAAGCCTTATTATAATCAGGCATTCCCAATGCGGGTGCAGAACACAACTCTTCTCTCAGTCGTAGGAATGACATCAAGCACTCCTCATCCCATGGTACCGGATCACTCACATCCTTGTGCGAAAGCCTCTGCAAAGGCTTTGCTCTCAAGGAAAAACTGGGAATCCACTGACGACAATAGCCGACCATTCCCAAAAACATCCTGACTTCCCTTTGAGTGGTGGGCACTGCCATGTTCATTATTGCCTCAATTCGATCTGGTGACACCTTCCTCTTGCCTTTTTCCAGTCTGTGACCCAAATACTGTACTTCGTTCAGACAATACTGCAACTTGTTTGGGGACACCTTGTGTCCATTCTCTGCCAAATGATTCAGTAGGGCTATCGTGTTTATCCTGCAAGCATCTTCCGTTTCCGACACCACAAGTAGGTCATCTATGTACTGCACAAGAACTGAATTCTGTGGCAATACAAGACTCTCTAGATTCTTCTTCAAGATCTGATTAAAGATCGATGGACTCTCTGTATACCCCTGAGGGATACGACACCACGTTAACACGCAATTTTCCAGCCGGAAAGCAAAAAGAAATTGGCTTTCCTCGTGGAGCGGTATCGAGAAGAATGCTTGACACAAATCTATGAGAGTAAACCACTCGGCTTCGCACGGGATCTGAAACAGTATCACTGATGGATTCGGTACCACTGGACAACATGGAATAACTATTGTGTTAACCCTTTGCAGGTCTTGCACGATCCTGAACTTCCCGCTCGGTTTCTGTAGTCCCATGATAGGGGAATTACATGGGCTACCCCTTATCTCCTTCAGAATGCCTTGCTTGATCATAGACTCGATTACAGGCTTAATTCCTGCGATCGTTTCAGAGGACAGATTGTACTGGGGTGTCCTAGGGAATTCGACATTCTGCTTAACCTGAATCTGCACAGGTTCAACCCCCTTGATCAGTCCTATCTCTTCTCCTGTAAAGTCCCACACCTCTGGTGACACGGTGTCTCTCAAATCCGGTGGAAGTTCTTCCACTGTCACCATTGGATACAAGTCTATACACAGATGCTGATTAGCAACTTTAAAGGTAGCATCATCATCATCCCTCGTCTGAACCTCCACTCCCCTGGGTGTACAATAAATAGTGCAGTTCAATTTACATAACAGATCTCTTCCCAAAAGACAAACTGGACTCGTATCGCACACCACAAACTGGTGTTTAGCTTGGAAGGAGCCTATCCTCACTGGAATCGGTTCGGTCAATGGGCTGGTTATCTTCTTGTTTGCCACTCCAACAACTTGGATCGATTGTCCCGAGAGGGGTAGGTTGGGGACTACTGCTGATCTTACAGTAGACCGGGTAGCACCAGTGTCAACCAAGAGTGTGGTAGGGTGACCATCAATGTCTGCCTCCACAAACGGTCCTCTCTGGTCTACCTCCAAGACTGCTCCAAGTGTGCAGTCTTCCTCCCCCCTCAGGCACCGTCAGGCTAACGGGTCTGGACTGTACTCATCATACCCTTCAAAAAGGGGCATCTGCTGGTAAGTCCGCACTCCTTGCGTCATTCTCGGTGGCTGGGGGATCTGCACTTGTGGGTTATACGTCCCCCCTTTCATCGATCTGGGCCTCATCACAGTATTAACTACCTCCGGCGCAGGTGCCTGAACCAGTTCTACCTCCTGCTGCACCTGGTTGGCTGGGTTCAAGGGTCACTCGCGCTTCCAATGTCCAATCTGATGACAAAAATGACACGCAGTGGTCTTCTTCAATGTCGCCACATCCACCCCTGTCTTGGGATCTATAGGTTTCCCTTTTCCCTGTCCTTGCCCGTTTTGGTTCCCTTGATAATTTCCCTGTCTCCTTCCCAGTGTCCCTCCATTAGGCTGGACCTGAGCTGTCTGCATCTGAACGAGCATCAGCTTGTCCTTTAGCTTCCGGTGCTTCGAGTCTACTTCATCGCTACAGTACCTCGCATACCGCAAGATTTCATCTACCGGCTTGTTTTGCCAACAGATCAAATGGTGCTGTATCATGAGGCTGACCTCTGGTCTCAATCCCAAGACAAACTTTGAGACAAACTGTCCCATATCCTTGGGATCCAAGGCATCTAATCCACTATACTGTTTAAAGGCTTGCAAGAGTCTTTCATAATATTCATGCACTGTCTCCTTGGGTTCCTGCACAGTTCGATCTATCTTAACCCAATCGATATCTTGAGGTGAAATCTTCAGCTTCAACCATGTAATCACTTGCTCGAATTTTTTCATGACAATGGGTGACGGACCATTTGTAACAGCATCCCTTTCAGGTTCGAAGGTCGGCCACTCAACTGCGATTTTACAAGCTGTCCACAAATCTCCTGTATATCAAACAAAGTGTTCAAATCAGTCCATAGTACCTTCGAGATTTTAACAAAACGCTCAACCTGTTTGTACCACTCTACGGGTTTTTCCCTCAGCCGAGGAAAATCATTTGTAATCGCAGCCAAGTCACCTCTACTCCACGGCACATGCACGTACCCTCCGTTCTGTACTTCCCGTAAAGGATAGTTCCCGACGCCCGTCGCCCCTCCCCCCGGAGGTGGCGTTTCTCCTACAATTTTTTTTGTAATCTTTTTCTTTGACCACCTTTCCTCCCATTTACCCAACATCATCCATATACGCATCCCTACAATCAGGTCTTTAGTATGCGTCCTTAATCCTATGATCCTTTTCTCCTCCAATTCCTGATCACTATATTGCAACCTATGTGACCCTTGTAACGATTTTGTTTTATTCACATCCACCTCGTATCTCTTAGCCAATTCTGTCAATTTCTCATGTGCAGCTCTTGCTTTACGAGTCACATCTTTTGCCACAAAAAGCAGCTCGTCTGGCCCATAAATCTCTATTCTCTCCAAAGGCAGGTTCCCACTAATCATTTCGTCTACCTCCGCCTTTAGTCTTACTACGTCCAGCAACCTTGCCTGCACTGCACTCCTCAGTATTTCTTGGCAAGCCACACCATTCCGCTCGTCATAATCATTGCTTTGTTCTCGTGACCTGCTCTCTTCTATTGTATTCCTGGAACCTGGTCTGTCTCCTAAGTTGCCTTGCTCCACATCTCTTGGCATCCTATCGCTCTGATTCCTTACAGGTGGTACCCACATTCTTAAGTCTGATCTGGACTCGATTAAGGACCTTGGTCTGACTGGTCTCACATCCACCTGTCCAAAAGAGGAGTCTGCGGTGGCTGGCAATGGCGTGCTCGTTTCTAAGGGCTTCGGAAAGTGGACCAATTGTACCCCTAAGCCATTCCCTCCAACGCTGGTCCCCTCTCCCCCTGTCGTCTGCATTGGACTTCCTTCACTTATTCAATCTGGGTCATATACCGGTACTATAGGACCAATGTAACAGGTACCGTCAGGGAATCCGGTAACCACATATTCCCAATGGAAGACTGGGTTCCCACTCCCTCCGTCCCTGTAGAAATTTTTCCCACTACCCTCATGTTTGTCTGATTCCGTGACTCGCTAGTTTCCACTGCTGAAGCTGCTTTTCCCTCTTCTGAATCTGGATTGAATGGAGGTGGTCTCTCTGCTAGCAACCTATCTAGCAGGCTGTCATCTGTATCACTGTCGTCTTCTTCGGCCCACCTCTTCTTAGCCTCTCCTACATTTATCAGCAGTGGAAACAGCCTATCCCCCTCAATAGTTTCCACTCTCCACCTTTTCTCCAATGCATCCCATCTCGCATCTTGAAATGCCCTGATCGATTTCTTCACCCTTTCCTGACTTTTGTCTCTTTTCCTGTCATACGCTGCCCTAATCCATGCATGTAACGCCTCAAACTGTGTCGGTCTAGGCAGTGGTCGTAAAGAAGACATTACAGTTTTTAGCTGGTACAACACTTCCAACCTGAAAGTGCCATAGCGTGGGAAAGTCAATTCTCCTTCTGTCATTTTATGCCAATTCTCAAGCCAAATTATAGTATGTAATCCTACATTCTTAGCCATATAATGTGCTGGCGTATCCTCGGGAGGGGCTTCCTCTCCACCCTGAGTAACCACATGTCTATCACCTCTGCAAAGTTCTCGTAAAACTTTAAAACATTTCATGATGAAGCAGATTTCCGTTCGCGCACAAGATTTCGGTTATACTTCCTGATTTCAGTCCACCAATGCCAGCGCGGCTCACACCAACCGACCTATCGCAGCGCGGCACTGTCTGACGTCACTCTTCCTCCGCTCGCAGCAGTTCCCCTCCTTCTACTTTCACCCTTTCTCGCTCGCACGTGTCCCAATCACACTCTGAAGCAATTGTCCGTCCTACCGAACAATTACCTCTATGACTGTCGGTCCACCAATGACCGATCAGCCTCCCGAAATTGTTGACCTCAATCTGGCAACTGTCTGTCCGCGAACGACCGGACAATCACCTCTGACACAATCGATAGGATCCAAACGCTCAATATTCTGCACACAACAACCTACGACCAGCGTCGGTTATTCACACACTGACACATATGCTTCCTATCTTCAGTGGGTTAATCAACGATGTCTCATGACCCCCACAATCTCTGGTCAACGATCTCAGCTCTGGGTGTCTTCTACACCACAATATCAAATCTCTCGGTCCCGCGTGCGCTCACGGTCCGATCCTCAATCACACGACTCTCATTCCAACTCTGCAAGACATCACACAACGATTAAACACCGTAATCTTCCAAACATCACCCTGTTCATACTCACTCTACCTCGAACTGCTACTTCCACCGCACCGTCATTCTCCGTCAATTCTCATCAACCGCCGTCGTCCTCCTCTTACGATCCACTGGATCACCATCACTCGGGCTCTATGGGGCAAATAATCTCTTATCCTAATCTAGATCTCCCCTTACTATCAGAGGAAACCATCCTACTCTGCTACCAACTGATAACGCTGATTCTTATCTTATCACCTTTAAGAATCTTCAGGTTGCCGGGATCTTTTTACCTGCTGAATAGTGTGAAGGGAAGAAATCTTTTTCTTATTGTACAACAAACTTTCCAATCCAGTTTACCTTAAAGACCACTGACTCCGAATTCAATTTTGTGGGTTTATTACAGCCAAGAATAACTGCACATGCAAACACCTCAACACAAGGTTAAAGAAATAAATAGGCACTAATACAAATAGTATTCTACGCAGAATTCTCATCCGACTCCGGATAAGAAGAATCGTTAGCTCCAGAAGTATTAGACAAGCGATAACTGCTCCGATCTCTATATTATTCTTCATTTGTCTAAATAAACATAACTATTAGCTGTCCCTACTCTATCACTAAGGTGGCATACCTACTTAACGAATTTCCCAGGCAAGAGTAAAAGAAAAGGTGTCAGCTGTGAAGACTTCCTAAGAAGTGCACTCACTTAGCATGTCGAGCTCGTTCTAAGATGCTCCTTCCTAATATTCCTCTCTGCCTTTCTCTCTGGTCTCCTCTAACTCTTCTCTACCTCCTCCCTCGGAGCACTGTCCCTAATACAAAATGCACATACACTCGAACACGCCCCTCTCACGCCTCTTCGGCCAGGTCTTCCTTCTTGTACTTTTCCATCGAACTCTTACTTCATCCAGGACGGTTACAATGACCTTGAGTCCCAGGCACCTTCTCCGCTGAAAGTATCATCCCTAAATTCCATTATACTCCCATCTCCATGCCTCCCACCACCCTAACTCGTGAAACAAAGAGCCAGTCTTTCGCTAACGAGGCATGTGTCCTTGCACCTGCAACAGAAGATACGTTTCAACAAACTTTCCCTCTGCACGAACCTCCCAACTGTGCCCAGAGAGCCTTTCCAAGAGAACCTTCTCTACCTACAAAGTAAGCTAACATAAGAATAAATCAGGCCTTCCCTTTATGTATATGCAGTCAGGCCTTTACACAATTTAAACACACAATTGAGATCACTTCTATAAGCATTAATTCATTACTCTTCATATGCAAAGTGAACTACACGTGCAACTCAATACGGTACACGTTTAAACTACTGCATCTCGATTACACATGGCCTAATTCGTCAAGGCATCATTTTGAACATGTTTCAATTAAGCATTACATTTGCAGGATTATAATAGCACAATTACTTTTCTCTTCACACCAATAATGCAAGTTAACTACATTTTACTAGCCATTCATTGATATATAACTGGATATATGCTGGTACAAACTAACGATGATTATGATGCACCCCTACAATATTTTCCCGAGAACATAGTGCTCTATCACTCCCACCACTCTACATGTAGATAGGTCTATTCAGCCTAGTGCTGACTCACCCAGCCTCCTGCAGCCACCCCCAGCCCCTGTCACTCACAAACCAGACAGTCAATTCACAAACAGGCAGAGGCACACAGAAAGGTTGAACAAGAAAATAGCCACTTTCTAAGAGGGCTATTTCCAAACTTAGAATTTAAAAACCATCTTCACTAAAAGATGTGTAATTAAATTCTGAGTTCAGGGGTACCAGATTCCAACTTTCTATCTCGCTGCTATGGGAAGATATGCAGGTAACCATGTTACACAGCATTCCCCATGTTATCCTGTGGGCAAGATAGCCTTTCAATAGTGAAAAACGAAATTGGCAGTATTTCACTATCAGGACATGTTACCCACACTAGTACATGTCCTACCTTTCACATACACTGCACCCTGCCCAGGGGGGTACCTTGGGCCTACCATAGGGGTGCCCAATGTGCAAGAAAAGGGAAGGGTTAGGCCTGGCAAGTGTGTACACTGGCCAGGACAACATGGCAGTTCACAAACTGTGCACAGGCACTGCAGTGGCAGGCCTGAGACACCATCTTAGTGCTACTCCTGTGGGTGGCACAATCAGTGCTGCAGGCCCACTAGTAGCATTTGAATCACCAGCCCTGGCACACTTAGTGCACTTTACTAGGGACTTATTGGCAAAGCAAATATACCAATCATGGATAGCCAATCACAATAACAATTTAACCAGGGAGCACTTGCACTTTGGCACTGATCAGCAGTGGCAAAGTACCCAGAGCATCTAAACCAGCAAAAACGAATTCCAGCACAGTGTCAAAAATACAGGAGGTAGAGGCAAAAAGTCAGGGGAAACCACGCCAAGGATGCCAGGTCTAACACGTGTCCCCTCCAGCTGAAAAGTGGGGAGAACTACCCATCCCCTGGGGAGTTCTCATCACTAAGGTGGAAGAACCTGGACAGACCAACAGCATTGGCGGGTTCTGTACCAGGGCGGTGTTCCACCGTAAAGTCCATTCCCTGTAGGGAGATGGAACACATCAACAGTTTTGGGTTCTCACCCCTCATCTGCATTAACCATCTGAGGGGCCTGTGGTCTGTCTGAACCCGGAAGTGAGTCCCAAACAAGTAGGGCCTTAGCTTCTTCAGTGCCCAGACCACAGCAAAAGCTTCCCTTTCAATTGCACTCCACCTCTGTTCCCTGGGAAGTAGCCTCCGGCTAATGAAAGCTACGGGTTGGTCCAAGCCCTCGTCGTTCAGTTGTGAGAGTACTGCTCCCACTCCATGCTCTGAAGCATCTGTCTGCACCACAAACTCTATGGAGAAATCAGGCGCCTTGAGCACGGGTGCCGTGCACATGGCAGCTTTCAGGGCATCAAACGCGGTCTGACAGGCATCGGTCCAGATCACCTTCCTGGGCTGCTTCCTTGAAGTCAGCTCTGTCAAGGGGACAACAATGGTGCCATACCGCTTCACAAATCGGTGATAATACCCGGTGAGTCCTAAAAAGGCTCTCACCTCTGTCTGGGTCTTGGGGGGCTCCCAAGGCAGAATGGTATCAATCTTCGCTTGGAGGGGCGCCACCTGGCCACTCCCTACCTGGTGTCCCAAATACACCACAGATCCCTGCCCTATCTGGCACTTGCTGGCCTTGATAGTGAGGCCTGCCCTTTGCAGAGCCTTCAACACTTCGCAGAGGTGTTGCAAATGTTCTTCCCAACTGGAGCTGAACACAGCAATGTCATCCAGGTATGCAGCGCTGAATTCCTCCAGCCCGGACAGTACCTGGTTGACCAGTCTCTGGAAGGTGGCAGGGGCGTTCTTCAACCCAAAGGGCATGACACAGAACTGGAAGTGCCCCTCTGGCGTTGAAAACGCTGACCTCTCCCTGGCCCCCTCAGTTAAGGCAATCTGCCAGTACCCAGAAGTTAAATCAAACGTACTGAGGTACTGGGCAGCGCCTAACCGATCCACGAGCTCATCAGCTCTGGGGATGGGGTATGCGTCTGTCTTGGTGACCGCATTGAGCCCACGGTAGTCCACACAAAACCTGAGTTCTGGCGTGGCACCGGGTGCAGCAGCTTTTGGCACTAAGTCCACTGGGCTAGCCCACGGGCTGCTTGAGGGCTCAATCACCCCTAGCGCCAACATCTTGGAAACTTCTTCCTTGATGCTGGCCCTGACCTTGTCAGCTATCCTGTAAAATTTCTGCTTCACAGGTAGGCTGTCCCCAGTGTCCACATCATGGACGCACCAATTGGTGACTCCTGGTGCCAGGGAGAACAGGGAGGCGAACTGACCCAACACATGGCGACAGTCCCTCTGCTGTTCTGAGGTCAGTGTGGGAGAGAGGTTTACCCCATCCACTGATCCATCTTGCTCCTCTGCTGACAGGAGGTCAGGAAGAGGGTCACTTTCCTCCTCCATCCCATCATCTGTGGCAAGCATTGTCACATCAGACCTCTCAAAGTGTGGCTTGAGGCCGTTCACGTGTAGGACCCTCAAAGGGTTTCTGGGAGACTGCAAGTCAACCAGATAGGTTACATCGCTCTTGCGCTCCACCACCTCATATGGCCCAGTCCACTTGTCTTGGAGCGCGCAGGGCTCCACTGGCGCCATCACCCACACCTTCTGCCCAGGTTGAAATTCGACCAGAGTGGCATTCTGGTCATACCATCTTTTCATTTCTTCCTGGCTAGCTTCCAGGTTCGCCTGAGCGAGTTTCCTGAAGCGCTGAGTCTGGTTGCGGAAGGGCAGCACATAGCTGAACACATCCTGGGGGTCTTACCAGGGGATTTCTCCCAACCCTCCTTCACCAGACTGAGAGGTCCTCTAACAGGGTGGCCATACAGGAGTTCAAAGGGACTGATCCCTAAGGACTTCTGAGGCACCTCCCTGTAGGCAAACAACATGATTGGTAAGAAGACGTCCCACTTCCGTCTCATGGGCTTCGCAAGGCCCATTATCATGCCTTTCAGGGTTCGGTTGAATCTCTCAACCAACCCATTCCCTTGAGGATGGTAAGGAGTGGTAAACTTGTAAGTTACCCCACACTCCTCCCACAAAGACTTCATGTACTTCGAGATGAAGTTGGTACCCCGGTCGGAGACCACCTCTCTGGGGAACCCCACACGGGAAAAGATCCCCATCAATGCACGGCCCACCACGGGGGCAGTGATTGTCCGGAGAGGGACAGCTTCCGGGTACCGGGTGGCATGGTCTACCAAGACCAAGATAAACTTGTTGCCTAAGGCTGTCTTTGGTTCCAGAGGCCCCACAATGTCGATGCCCACCCGCTCGAAAGGGGTGCTCACCACGGGAAAGGGTTGGAGGGGAGCCTTACACTTCCCTCCACTCTTGCCACTTGCCTGGCAAATCTGGCAAGTCCTACAATGTGTACCAACGTGCGTCTTCATCTGGGGCCAGTAAAAGTGGGTGACAAGCCTTTGGTAGGTCTTGTCATGCCCCAGATGACCTGCGAGAGGCACGTCATGAGCCAGACCCATTAGGAAGGTCCTGAAGCGCTCGGGTACCACCAGCACACGGGCTGCACCGGGCTCAGCGACCTTAGGCTCACTATAGAGTAACCCATCCTCCCAGTAAATTAGATGATTCTTGGACTCGCCACCTGCTGCCTGGTCTGCGGCCTGTTTCCGCATACCAATGAGAGAAGGGCATTCTCTCTGCGCCTTGCAGAACTCCTCCCTGGAGGGACCTCCTTCTTGCTGCCAATGGGTCAGCTCAGGCAGGTCTCCCAGTTCGGCTATCTGTTCCCCTGTAGGTTCCAGGGCATCCCCCTCAGGTTCTGCCTCCTCCTGGACCGTGGGAATTGTGGGGGCTGGCTTCCCATGCCCCCTGCCCTTCCTCTTCCTGGTAGGTACCTGGGCCACTGTTTCAGGCTCCAGGTCCGCTTGGTTACCCCTACTGGCTGCCATTGACCGAGTGGTCACACAAACCCACTCAGGCAGACCCAACATTTCCAAATGAGCCTGGCGTTCCACCTCCCTCCATGGGGAACTCTCCAGGTCATTTCCTAGCAGACAGTCTACAGGCATGGATGGACTAACAACGACCTTCAAGGAACCTGAGACCCCCCCCACTCAAAGGGAACTTGCGCCACTTTGCAGAGGCGCACAGAGTTGTCTGCTGCAACTACAGGGTGAAGTGCATTGGGAATGACCTGCACTTCAGACACCCACTGACACCTCACGGATGTCACGCTGGCTCCTGTGTCTCTCAGAGCCTCTACCCTCCTCCCATTGATGGTCACCCACTGCCTGTACTTTTTAGTGTTCTCAGGCAAGTAGGACTCCTGGACCATCTCTCTGTCTCCTAAAGAGACAAGGGTCATCACTGCTTGCTCCTCCTCCCCACTGGAAACTAATTCCTCTCCCAAAGCTACACTCACTAAACCCGGTGACGGAGCACCAGTGGGTGCTTGGGACTTCTTGGGGCACTTAGGGGCAATGTGGCCCTTCTCGTTACAGTTGTAACACCTGAGGGAACCCGGAAAGTTACTACGCCTGGCCTTAGGGGCTGCGACATCTTAGGCTGGGGGGCTGGGACTCCTTTCCTCTGCATTATTTTGGGGCCCTTTAGAGAACTCCTTTGATTACCTTTGTCCCCCACTCTTCTGCTGGGGACCCTGCCCACCTTTGGCTGTGGTACCCACAATCCCCTTGTGGACCCTGGTGCTGGTCCAGCGGTCCGCCTCCTTGGCAAGCTCACTAGGATTAGTTAACTAACTATCCAAAAGATGCTGGCGCAGCTCTGGAACACATAGACTGCTCAAGTGCTCCTAACTAATTAGATGGCACAACCCCTCATAATCAGTAACTTTGCTGCCCTTCATCCAACCTTCCAATGCGCGGGTGTACACTCTTACACATTCAACCCAAGTGTCTGAGTCATTCTTCTTTGAGTTCCTGAACCTCACTCTATACTGTTCTGGGGTGAGCCCATACTTGAGGCATAAAGCCTCCTTAATTTTGGCATAAGTCAGGGCACCCTCCTTCTCTAAAGGTGTCAAAACTGCAGTCCCTGATGCCTCAAAATGCTTCCACAGGCCCGCCCCCAGCTCTTTTCAGGCACCTCATGCATCCTCAAAGATATCTCATATGACTCAAACCATGCAAACATATCCTTTCCCTTCTGTAAATTCTGCACTATATCCTTGGGGATGTATACTTTACCCCCTTGAACTGGCTGTGCGCTGCCACCATTTGAACTGGACTCCAATTGTTTGGCCTTAATATCCAGCTCCCTCATGCTCAATTCATGAGCCAAAAGCAATTTTTTTTCTTCCAGGGCTAGAGCGTGCGTGCTCTCTTCTTCCCTCTTTTCACTCTCCAAAAGCAATCGCTTTTCCTCCATTGCTGCTGTTTGGTTCTGTAGTTTCAAAACTTCTAGCTCATGATCCCTGATCCTCTGGTTCTCTTCCCGCTCTTCCCGGGAGAGACTTCCTGCGGAATGGATGCTGACAGCCCTGGGGGCTGCTCCTGGCACAGGCAAATCCTGTGGCCCAAACCCATTCCCCTGGTCATCCACCTCCTCATTTGCATCATCTCCTCCTGCAACTCCTTTGGCCTCCCACCAGGCTTTTAAGGCCTTTTGTAGCTCATCTTTCTTAGCACTACTCCTTGTGGGACATCCCAAATCTTTGCAGAATTGTTTAAGCTGGTCTGCCTTGTAGGAATACAAATCCTCAATGTGGAACTCCAATTCTGCCTTTTCAGTTGCTGCATTCCCCTTCTGAGACATGATGCTTGGATGACTTTAGGACCAGATCAAAAATAGAACCAAAAAGAAAATACAGTATGTGGCTGCGTAGTGGTCTGCACTAATCTAGTGATGTACACCAATCACTGTGGGTCAAGTACAAATACAAGTTCAAATCCTCACTGCTGACCACCAATGTTAGAACTGGGGGTCTCTAGTTGGCAGAGGTAGGTACCTTTGTCCAAATAGGGACCCTTGCTTCTAGTCAGGGTAAGGGGGATACACACTTTAGATAACCCCTGCTCACCCCCTTGGTATCTTGGCACGAGCAGACAGGCTTATCCCAAAGGCAATGTGTAAAGTATTTGTACCAACACTCACAGTAACACAGTGAAAACACCACAAATGGACGCTACACCAGTTTAGAAAAAATAAAGTATCTTTACTAAACTTAAACAAGACCAAAACGACAAAAATCCAACATACAAAACTCAGTAGAATGTCTTTAAAAAGGGTTGTTGCAAAAATAAACTTGTAGATCTCAAATGCGACACTTTCAGTCTCAAAGTACCTGGGATGCGTAACGCAAAACAAGCAAAAGGGGCGCAGTGAAGGCGATACGTCGGTTCTTCCTGCGCTTCTGTGCGACAAAATGGCGCCTTGATGCATTGCGCTGATCCGGTGCGATGCGATGAAATGGCGTCTTTGTTGCGATGCGACGCTGTAGATGCGATGCGTTCATGCCCGACGGCGAACTCGGTGACCTTCTGAGCCGCGACAGGCCCTGCGACACGCTTCTCCGGTGTTGCGCCGACACCCTCGGTGGCGGCGACACACTTCTCCGGTGATGCGGCGGTGCGCTTCCTCAGCAATGCGACGGCCCTGCGACACGCTTCTCCGGTGTTGTGGCGGCGAACAGCGGCAGCGGCGACACGCTTCTCGATGATGCGACAGCGGCTACTGCGGCGGCGTCACGCTTCTCTTGTTGCGTCGCGCTTCCAGCTCCCAACAGCAAGAGAGGCCTCACACACAGTTACAGGCCCTCCTGGCAGACTGGAACTCCCAGCAAGGAAGTTCAGGGAGGCTGGGGGTGAAGTCCTTTTGTACCTGGGACTTCAGAAATAGGAGGCCAGCTCTTCTCAGGCCCTTGGAGACTTTTTCTTCAGATGGACACAGCACACAGCAAAGTCCTTCTTCAAGCAGGGGACACAGCACACAGCAAAGTCCTTTAGATCTCTCCTCAGTAGAAACAGCAAACTGCAGGCCAACCCCAGACACACAGCAAGGGCAGTACTTCTCCTCAGTCTCTTCAGCTGATCTTCTTTGGCAGGGATTCCTCTTGATTCCAGAAGTAGTCTAAAGTTCAGGGGTTTCAGCTCTGATATTTATACCCCAAAAGTCTTTGTTCTCCATGTGTGAGGGGTCCTGGACCCAGTCCAAACCAGTTCAGGGTGCATTCTGCCAGGGCACCTCTTCTTCCTTTGTGAGTGTGGGCCAGGGTCATCAGAAACACCGCAGGAGGTGGAGCCAGCATTGTGGAAGGCAGGCACAACCCTATTCAGAACCAGGTGCTCTCCTCCCACCACTCTACATGTAGATAGGTCTATTCAGCCTAGTGCTGACTCACCCAGCCTCCTGCAGCCACCCCCAGCCCCTGTCACTCACAAACCAGACAGTCAATTCACAAACAGGCAGAGGCACACAGAAAGGTTGAACAAGAAAATAGCCACTTTCTAAAAGGGCTATTTCCAAACTTAGAATTTAAAAACCATCTTCACTAAAAGATGTGTAATTAAATTCTGAGTTCAGGGGTACCAGATTCCAACTTTCTATCTTGCTGCTATGGGAAGATATGCAGGTAACCATGTTACACAGCATTCCCTATGTTATCCTATGGGCAAGATAGCCTTTCAATAGTGAAAACGAAATTGGCAGTATTTCACTATCAGGACATGTTACCCACACTAGTACATGTCCTACCTTTCACATACACTGCACCCTGCCCAGGGGGGTACCTTGGGCCTACCATAGGGGTGCCCAATGTGCAAGAAAAGGGAAGGGTTAGGCCTGGCAAGTGTGTACACTGGCCAGGATAACATGGCAGTTCACAAACTGCGCACAGGCACTGCAGTGGCAGGCCTGAGACACCATCTTAGAGCTACTCCTGTGGGTGGCACAATCAGTGCTGCAGGCCCACTAGTAGCATTTGAATCACCAGCCCTGGCACACTTAGTGCACTTTACTAGGGACTTATTGGCAAAGCAAATATACCAATCATGGATAGCCAATCACAATAACAATTTAACCAGGGAGCACTTGCACTTTGGCACTGATCAGCAGTGGCAAAGTGCCCAAAGCATCTAAACCAGCAAAAACGAATTCCAGCACGGTGTCAAAAATACAGGAGGTAGAGGCAAAAAGTCAGGGGAAGCCACGCCAAGGATGCCAGGTCTAACAGGGGACAATTTGGGACATTCTCTAAAGGGGTAGAAAACTCAAATACCCTAGAAGTAATTACCCAAAGTTTTTAATTCTTTAGGTATACCATTAGAAAAAACACAGTCCTAATGTTAAGGATTACAACATTCCTAGCGGGAAAGAGGGAATAAGTAGGTAAGACCTGAGGGAGGTGATGTGATAGTTAAAGGATTAGGGATTGGATAATACATTTAGTACCAAGAAGTTACATATATTTTTGTCTTTTCTAAGAATTTCAACCATTATTGAGGCCACCAGACAGAAGACAAGGAAGGGATGCCCCTGTGGAGAATGGCCAAATAGACCAGAGGTTGTTTCTTTTTTTTCAAAATCCCATTCCCCTTTTCCGTGGGGACTGGCCCAGCTTGAAGTGCAGAATTCTATTTGGACTCTGGCGGTTTCTGGGTGGTCTGGAAAACTATCTTCTTTTAGTCCATCTAACTCCTACTGCACCACAAAACCTATCAAGCTAGTGCTCAGTTGTTACAATAAGTATGGGGTCTGTGTGGAGTTGGGAGGAGGAGGCGTGTTAGACCTGTCAGCCTTAAGGTGGTCTTCTCCCAAACTGTTTGCTTTGGACCTCCACTTTTTTGCTGTATCTTTTTGTTGCCCTTAGGAGTCTGAGCACTTTACCATTGCTAACCAGTGCTAAAGTGCATGCGCTTCCTCCCTAAACATGTTTATGATTGGTGTATACCTGATTGAGATATTTAATTTACCTATAAGTCCCATGTAAAGTGGTACACCATGTACCCAGGGCCTGTAAGTTAAATGCTACTAGTGGGCTTGAAGCACTGATTGTGCCACCCACAGAAGTAGCCTTTTAAACCTGTCTCAGGCCTGCATTGCAGGACCTGTGTGTGCAGTTTACTGTCCCTTCGACTTGGCATTTAAAACCTACTTGCCAAGCCTTAAACTCCCTTTTTACTATATCTAAGCCACCTGTAAGGTAGGCCCTAGGTGGTCCTAAGGGCAGGCTGCTATTTAAGTAAAAGGTAGGACATGTACCTTTATGTTTTGCCTGTCCTGGAAGTGCCAAACAGCCTATTTCGTTTTTCCCTACAGTGAGGCCTACCCCTCTCATTGGGGAGGCATTGGGGAATTCCTTAATAATCTTTTAAGCTGTATTTCCTGATCAGAGAGGAGTAGCTTTTTGATGTTTCATATGTTTGGAAAGGTATTGATACATTCTACTTACTGGTGCGGTTGGATTTCACTTTACTAGTTTAGAAATGCTACTTTTGAAAAGTGGACATTTCTATGCTCATACTGGTCTGTGTGCCTGCCAGCCTGTTTCCAATGTATGTCTGGACTGGGCTGGGTGACAGATACATTTGTGCATTCCCTCTAGACAGTCACAATACAGGACAATTAACTACATCTGCATTCATCTACATACTGATGGGTCATCCTGGGTAGGAGGGAGGAGAGGAGGAAACACTTCACTTGAATAGCTAGTGTCCTGTCTCCACACAAAGGGCTGATTTACCCCCCATAGCTAGGCTGGCAGAAAGGACTGGGCTGAAAGGAGACCTGTGTACTTCAGAGAGTTATTTTTAAGTCACCCTCATATCAAAGGCACTTTTGAGTATAAGTACTGGTTCTCTGACCCCCATCTAATCAGACATTCTTTGGACCTGTAGCCAAACACTGCTGGTTCTACATCTTCACATTTCCAGAAGGACTGCTGTGCTGCCAGGAGGGACTGCCTCTCTGCTAGCTCCTCTGCTGTGTTGGCTTGCTGCGACTTTGCTACCTGCCTTGTTGTGCTTGCCTGCTGCCTGTGCTGTGCTGAACTAAGAGTGCTCTCCAAGGGCTTGCTGGCTTGCCCCCTATTCATGAAGTCTCAGGGCCATCAAAGATTTCATCTTTCCTCCACACAACAGCTGATGCCTGCACAGATCAGTGTTTTCCACTGAAGACAAGCACTGACCCCCGAGCTGCAGCACAAGCTCTGCACTCAATGCTTTCCTGCACAAAGGGCCCGTACTTCACCGCTGAGCTGTTTTCAACTTACAGTCACAAGTTCCAATTCGCTGCCTGAAATCACCGTCTCCGACCCTGAGGAGACACTGCAGCGCCAAGGGAAGCCCTCTCAATGCGGCCTGGCCATATCATGTTGTAACCGGAGTTCCCACAAGTGTTGACACGTCAGCTTTGCTTGCTGTTATCAGCTGAATCAGTGTGCCTGCCGCCGTGACTTCTGCCTGCCCGAGGATCTCTCCTTGTGACACCGGCTGAAAAGGTACTGTGAACCGTGAGACCCATGTGGTCCCTGCAGCTGCCCTTCGTTTCCTCGCAGGCAGCTGACTTTGCCCGTTCACAATCACGAAGGTCCGAGTGAGGACTCTCATTCCAGTGACTAGCGGGTGCTGAGTCTCATCAATTTGAAAATGGAAAACTTATCCAAAAGACTTCAGGAGCACTGTTTTTCCTTCTCCAACTTTTAGAAAGCCTGATTCCGTTCCCCGGCGGGAATCGTTGTCTTCATACACAGCATATCGTAAAGCACCTAACTGAAGTGAATGCGTTTTACCTGCATTTGACAAAAGCGCTCATATCTTGAAAAGTAATTAATGGATTTTGGTCTTGTTTTGTTTATAATATACTAACCTATTTTTTATAAACCTATGTGGAGTCTTTCTTTGTGATGTATTCATTGTGTTACTGTGTGTGTGTGTTGCACAAATACTTTACACATTGCCTCTTTTAAGAAGCCAGCCTGCTCTGCGCCAAGCTACAAGAGGGCGAGCACAGGCTATCTCAGTTTTGTATCTAGTCTACCCTGACTAGAGTGGTGGGTTAAGCTTAGCCAGGGTGTATACCTTGGCCAACCAGAAACCTAATTTCTAACACGGCAAGAGTGCTTGAATCACCTTTACCCCATTTTACATACCGGATGATTCCCTGGCCGATTCTGGACAGCAGCGGGAAGTCATGAATGCCTGATTCTTGGTGTTTGGACAGAGGGCCATTGCCCTTGCCCTACAGTCCAGAGAAGAGTGAGCTGAGGAAGTGTAGGGACAAACTGGGGGAATGGTTATTGATAAACTGTTCTTTTTGTCAAATTGGAGGTGGAAGAGCTGGGGGTTCGAACAAGGGAACATGGAGAGGAGTTGGATAGCGATGAACACAGGCGAGGGCAGTAAACTGAAAATTAGATGGTTTCTACTGGAACACTTAAAATTTTAACATGGAATATGTAGTGGCTTAACAGTATACGTAAAAGGTTTAAGATCCAGGCATATATCAAGTGAGGAGGGGTGCTGGTGGTGATGCTACAGGAGGTGCACCTGACCAGGCTAGATGGGCAAGCAGTGTAGAAAAGTTGGAGGGATCATTGATATTTCACACACTACTCATATTCCAGGGGCATGTTGATGTGGATAACACTGTGAGTGCCACCCCAACTGACAGACAAACTTAAAAATGAAGGAAGAAGGAATCTTATATTAAGTAGAGGCTGGATGGAAGAGAAGTAGCACTGGTAATGTGTTTGCCCCAAACACAGATCAGCCAGCATACCTCGAAGAGTTATCGAAAAAGATAGCGAGCCTAACACCTTACCCATTAAAAGCAGGGGGCAATTTAATTATATTGCAGACATAAACTTAGACAGGTCTCACCCTCGATTACTACCTCGGTGTGATCAGAACTGCCAAAGCCTGTAACAACTGGATAGAGCAATAAAACATGGCAGACTTTTGGAGGGGGAATCATTCTGGTGCCGCGATTACTTGTTTTGTTCGGGCATCCACGTGTGCCTGGGCAGATTCTCATGTTCTCCAGCAGTGCACACCCCGTGACACACACAGAGTATTTAGCTAGGACGCATTTGGCTCATAATCTTCTGATCCTAGCATTAGGATGGAGTAAGTCTATGTCCCCTACCCTGACTTGGAAGCTGAAAGTGGGGATTCTGGAGGACCAGCTCTTTAATAGAACTTTCAGTGAAGGTATACAGAATTACTTTACTAAATCTCAGGATCTACCTCATCCGGAATGGCTGAGTGGGAAGCCTTTAAAGTTGTCCTTCAGTGACAAAGTATTAGCAGCAAGAGATAGGGCCATACTACGTAGGGAAATTGAGCAATATGAGCAAATTGTTAGGACCCTGAAGTAAAAAAGACCCGGGCACCATGATTTCATGAGGAATTGTTGGCAGAGCTGGAAACATTTGCAGAACTAATTGAGAGGGTCAAGAGTTTTGATAATAAGGAATAGGCAAGAAGGGCCCAGGATGAACAAGATAAGTCTGGCCAGTTATTAGCATGGTTCGCTAATCAATAGAAAAGGCAGAACAGGAACTATGGTGTACACACAAGATGAAATAAATTAGGCTTTCTTGGAATATTATGAAGGGCTCTATGGGGCCACAGAGACAGTTGAACAATGTCAAAGTATCTTGACAGAGAGAAGCTCCGGTCACTGCCTGGGGAGATCAAAGAGGCTCTAGTGAGTGACATAACAGAAGGGTAGGTGAGACGAGCAGTGAAGGGTATGGCAAGGAGAAAGGTGGCAGGATCAGATGGATTGTCCATAGAATTTAAAGCTGCATATTGACCTACAAGCACCCATGTCAGTTGATAACACATATGGGGAAGAGCGGAGCATACCTCCTCTATGAGAGAGGCTAAGATGGTGGTGGCACTTCCCAAACAAGGGAGGATGCTTCAGACCCTACAGTGTACAAATCTATGCCAATGTTGAATACATACTTTAAAATTTTAAGCAAAATATTGGTGAATCCTCCTTCTTTCGCCTGGCCTACTACATGCAGGTCAAATGAGATTTATGCTGGGGAGGAATACAGCATTCAATTCAATATAAATAGACTCCTGCAAATCCTTGATCATCCTTGTGAGATGCCATTGGAAGAGGTCATATTGTCAATTAAAATTAAAAAGGCCTTTATTCCTTGCAATGGGAATGTTCATATGCAGTAATAGACAGGATGGGATGGGAGTAGGCTTTATACGTTTCGGTGAAACTACTACACACAAACCCTACTGCCCGAGTTAGAACGGAGCAGGTCATCTCCAGGGAATAGGCTGTGAAGCGTGGCACTAGGCAGGGCTGTCCACAGCTCCCCCTCCTCTTTATGATACCAGCCATTGCAGGATTTTGGGGCAGTGTTTGGCATCAAAGTGAGCAGGACTAAAACAAGAGCTTTCCCAGTTCGTCTAGGCGAGGTGCAAGAGGGACCAACAAATATGGTGGGAAACCAGATACAGGAATATAATACTGTCAAACTGGCAGAATGCATGCCCAGATCCCCTATGCAACGGAACTCTTGTTCTAGTGTATTATGACACAGCATTAAGTGGGTAGATGGGGGGGGGGACTGAAGGTATGGATAAAACAGGATATCGAGACCATTGGTGATCCATTTGTATTATGTACACAGGGTATACCCAACACTTACATTTTTTATTAAATGTATCCTGATGCACATGCTACGAGCCCTAGATGCGCAGAGCCTGCCATAGCGTTCTACAATACGGTCTGGGATTGGCCTGAAATTAAGTAATATTGGTGAAAAATTGAAGAAATCCTGCTAGCCTCAACAGGTAGGGTTTCACCTGAATCGCCAGAAGGATTCTTAGTGGGCCTGTATGAAAAGCACAAGAATAAACAAATAACAACTTGATTCCTTGGTCTAGTGTTAGTCTTGCCAAAACTGTAGATTACTTGAGACTGGAAGAACCCGAGAGGGCTTAATAATAATATATGCCTGAAGGAACTGAGGAAATGGACAGTGGCACAGAGAAGCCAAAAAAAAGGCAGAGAGAAGTGGGTTTCTCCAGGGCATGGGATGCTTCCATACCAAAAGAGAGTTAAGTATCGAACCCCCACAAGGAAATGGGTAGTAGATAGTGTTTGATTGCTCCATTGCATGTAGAACAGGGTGAAATTGGGCAGATATTTCTAGTGAGCCCCTGTTGTCGTTTAGTTCCTACCAATCCGTAGGACCTGCACATTGTTTGGACAACATAAACTAAAGGCTTGATGTTGGGACTTATTCCAGACACTCCTGCAGGATATGTTGGCCTATAGACCAGCTAGCTCACAGTGCCACTGTAAGACCCCCTAACCTATCAGGGAGGGAATCGTTTCTGGCAACCACTGAACACAACAACCCTGATCCCTCATGGATCGTGGAAACAGTACAGAACCTTTTGCTCAGTCACTTGTACTTACTAATTCTCAGAGAAATATACAGAGAATACACAGTGGGACATTTTCAATAATATTTATTGAACCAACTTTATTCTTTCATAAAATACGTGTGCTGCAATGATTAGTAGACAGAAGGAGAAAAATGTGATTACAAGCACCAAAAGCGTAAATAGTGGATATATTTCTACCATGGTGCTAAACAATGTATATATGCAGGCATATAAACAAGGCAGTAATCTAGCGTACTCCTACTATGCGAATCCTACTCTAAATGTACCTAGAGTGTGTCTAGGTGTAGAGCCAAGAATCCCCCAAGGGTCAATCCAACCCCATTACCTGATGAGATAGAGTGAAGGACCCGATCTTGGTCACGAACTGGACACCCCTCATGAGATGTCAGAACGCTGTGTGGTGATTTCTCAGCATGGAAGGACCCTCGGTGTCCATGGAAGTACCTCCTCTACTAATCTATTGGGATGCTCATCTTTTATAACAAAAGCAGCCTTGCGATGTACGCATAGATTAGTGATGTTATGGATATGTAGATAGCCCTGTTGTCCCGTGGATGAAGATAGTGATGACATTTGTATGTAGTGCAAAACGAGACCTTGTACATAATGTTCAGGGCGTTGTGATAATGTTGCGCGAAGCTAGATGTGAAAACAGGTTTAGTTTCAGAGAAACTAATCCAACATTGTCGTGCATGCAAATATGTGCAAAAGGTTACAACTGGAAATGTTATTTGTGAGGACAATGTAAGAAATAAGCTGCTTTGCTACATGGGTCTAACTCATGAATATAACACCCACTCCTCATACTAAGGGTCGATATCTAAAAAGCTATCTAAAAAAGCCAGCAGACAATTTTAAAAAACATTAAAAAAACTACTCTTAAAAGTATCTAAAAGCAGGCTTCGCAATAAAATCTATTTTAAAAGTCATTAGATTATTTGAGATCCAAAGCACACAGAAAGCCAAGGTGCCTAGAAAAAGAAAAAGCTATTTTGTTATAAAAAGAGACCAAACTGTTACCACATGGAAAAGGCCAATTGTTTATGTGTTCCGAGTGATAGACGCAACATTGATGTTGCCCACATCCTCAGATGTTCCCAGAGGCGCACCTCGTAGCATGTTTATGGAGCAAAGGTGATTCCATCCAGTTCCCATAGCAGCCACTGAGGAAGGCTTCGTGTCCCACAAGTTGTCTGCAGAGCCATTGTTCACATCACTAGGAGCTGAAGCATCCCAGGGTGGATCTAAGAATGCATTCATCAGCAATGGAATACGCCGGGGACAGAAATACGCATGGGCCTTTAAGGGGTCCATTAGTACTTCAATGTCCGGTGGCGCAACCAATTCTGATCCGAGACATATATCCAGGATGCATTAGTGGCTCCAAAGCAGGCAGCAGAAGACAGGTTGTATGCAGTCAAGCCAGACAGGTCTGAATGACAAGAACCAGTCCTCATTTAGTTCTGGAAGCCGAGGTGTGTCGAATCAGTGTATCATGTGTTCACAGCAATGCAGCACTAGCAGGAACATCCATTGCAGAGCAGATAGAATAAAATCAGTATTCCCTCCACAAGTAGCAGGACAAGCGGGAGCCTTCCAAAAACTGTTCCCAGTGTATGAAAGATTGTTTAACTCTGAATATCGTCTGAAAGGTGCTAACCAAACCAGAGCTGATACGTTTAAAAAAGTGCACTATGTCTTTCATATCAGACATGTTAAAGATACGATGGACCAGCTCCCCAAAATGCAGCTGGAAGTTAGTATGGAGTAGTGTCTGTATCTCAGATGAGAACCTTGCAATCTGGAGGTCAAACGTCTCTTTGGCTAAAGTTAAGGCCAAGCCTCTTCTAAACCTGAACGGTAATTCACAATACTCGTGCACATATCCTTCCGCTAGCGCTTCATATCTGCCTGACTGTTGGCATTGGAGACAATATTGAAATTCAAAGGTCGTGACTGGTGGGGTGGTGTAACCATGGATTATCCAGTCAGAGGATGGTGTTTCAGCCACTGTGAAAGATAATTGGTCTAATTTTTCAATGTGCAACATGGTAGTTTTCGCATCTCTGCGTGCCTTTGTTATCTGTCTTTCTGTTAGATCGTAAGTTGAAAACAGATTTGTACTGTTGATGTAGGACCATGGCAAGTGGCCAGAATGTAACGTTTGTAACGTCCAGCTCAGTATCACTATTGACTGTCCATGTTGTAATATAGACATGTCCTGCTGTATTATGTCAATTGCGGAAGACACTATGTTGCCCAGTGAATAAATTCTGGATGATAAAGTGGTCATACCATTGTCAACCACAGTCAAAGCCTTTTCTAAATGAACCCTATCAATCTCACGCAATCTCTTAGCAGCTTTCTGTTGAGAAATCTTCCACTGTTCGTTGTATATTCCGTACAAAAAGCGCTTTTGACGTGGGTTCCGGGGACCTAGTAAAAAATCCCTGAGATCCATGTCATCAGAAAGAAAGGACAAGTGTTATTTTACCGGGGAGAGTGTTGAGGTTTTTAGCCAATCTAGGCATAACTTTCCAACACTATATGACATCACCACCCCAAGTGTTCTGTTTGTACACATCGTTGATCAGGCCTATTGATGCTAAACCCTTCGGTGTTACCCAGGAATCTAGATTGACACCCGTTTGTGTCTACAGGCCAAACCAACCAACTCTTCCAATAGGGGTCTGATGAATTGAAAGAACCATTTCGTATCAAGGTATCTAGTGTATCCTCACTAAAGCGTGTAAAGTGCTGCCATTCTCGAAACGTGAGAATGTGGGAATACGTGGTGCGTTCAAATTCTTCGTTTTTGCTATACCCAGACATGAGGTTTGTAGCACTGTCTTGTTCAGGAAAATCATTTGATGTGGATTAGGCATGCTCTAAATAAGGCCTCTGTCCCCTGAACCTGCCAATCTCTTGTCCCCTTGATAGACTTTGTGTCTATTGTGTCTTTCCAGAAGGCAAAACCCTGTATAGACAGTTGGGAAATAAAGGAGACAGATTATATTAGCTTGGTGTTTGTTAGCATTCCATCCCTGAGGGTTACTCCCCCCCTTTGTTGTTTTTGAGATTGGTGGGCCATGAGGAGAATATGCTAAAGATTTGCATGCTGTGTGATTGGGTACGTTAGACAGCTAAGGAGCTGTATAATTGATCTGTATTGTATAAGTGGCTAAAGGACTAAGCAGTCATCAAATGGGGAGAATTATGTGAAAGGGACTGGGTTTTGTCTTTTTCTTTACGTTTTCTGTTTAAATTGAGAAAATCAATAAAATATGTTAAATAAAAGGATAACCACAATCATAGAGATTTGCATCCACTCCGGAGCACCCTCAGACCCCTGTCCCCCCCACATCTTCCACAGAGCCTCCACGGCCATCACACCCGAACTACGCCAGACGATCAATTGCTCCCTAGAGACCGCCACATTCCCCGACGACTGGAAAACGCCGAAGTCAACCCCCTCCTGAAGAAACCCTCTGCAGACCCGACAGACCTCAAGAACTTCAGGCCCATCTCACTGCTTCCTTTCACAGCCAAGGTCATCGAAAAGGCCGTCAACACCCAGCTAGCAAACTTCATCACAGCCAACAATGTCCTGGACATCTCCCAATCCGGATTCCGCAGCAACCACATCACTGAGACTGCCCAACTCGCTGCCACTGACGACAACCGCGCCCTCCTGGACCAGGGCCAAACAACAGCCCTCATCCTCCTGGAGCTCACAGCTGCCTTCAACACCGTCTCCCACCGCACACTAGCCACCAACGCCGGCATCCGAGGGAAGTCCCTAGACTGAACACGCTCATTTCTCACAGGCAGAACTCAGTTAGGAAGACCCCCACCCTACCTCTCAGAACCGACAGAGACCAGATGTGGAGTACCCCAGGGATCCTCCCTCAGCCCCACCATCTTCAACATCTACATGGCCCCCCTCGCAACCATCTTCAGAAACCACGGACTCAACATCATCTCCTTCGCCGACAACACCCAGCTCTTCCTCTCCCTCACCAAGGAACCCAACATCACCAGGCACAACTTCCAAAAAGGGATGAAAGCCATTGCCACCTGGATGAAGAAGAGCTGTTTGAAACCCAACTCTGAGAAAACAGAAGTCCTCATCCTTGGCTCCACCCCCTCAGCAAGGTTACGGTTAATACTTTATTTGCATGATTAATTAAAACCATTGCAACAGTTTACTTAATTAAAAACAAATAAATAAGCAGAAAAAGTGGATTATCCGAGTTTACAAAAGCTTTGTTTTGCATATACATTCGAAGAGAGGTCGGTTAAAATTTTCAAAATGACATCACTAGGGTATTATGGTTCCGAGTCCCATGCTGGAGAGAGATAAGATGCAAGTTCTCTGTGCGAAGCTCGCAGATCTGAATAGAAATAAAGTGCAAGTTCTGTGTGCAAGGATCGCAGATAGAAGGATTTCCAGTGTAGTTAAAACCCAGAGATTGTAGTAGCTTTTTAGTTTATAGCTTGGTCGGGTCCGAGTCCCTAGCTGGAGAGAGATAAGATGCAAGTTCTGTGTGCAAAGATCGCAGATCTGAATAGAAAGAGAGTGCAAGTTCTGTGTGCAAATTACGCAGATAGTAGGATTTCCAGTGCAGTTAAAACTCGGAGATCATCTGTTGCAGTATTATTAGGGACCTCATCCACTCAAGGTCGCTTTTGAGGTCATTCAATTCAGAGAATCCGAAGTGGGCGTGATTCAAGTGTGTGTGCGGCGGGCTTCCAGGAGCCATCCAGTGCAGCTAAAATCCGACAGTTGCAGTCACGACCCATCTGTTGCGTTTTTGAAGATAGCCGCCTCCGTCCGGAGTCGCCTTTAGGATTATTTGATCGTGTTCTTATGCAACCATTTGTTGATTAGTTTGTCTTTTTATTCTTGTGTCCACAGCGGTTAGAAATTTTACCAAACAGCAGCTCAGTTGGACATCCTTGCCGGAGAAGCTTGCTAGCACTGCTTGTCTGCAGGTCTGTATGTTTTTCCTATTGAAAAGTGGTCTGAGTAGGGCGCGGCGCTCCCATTATAGTTCCCTGCAGATAGTTAGGAGGTGCAGAATATCCTGCTCCCCTTCCCCGCAGAGACGACAGGTTGCTGTTTTCTGTGGGCATAGCCATGGCGGCAGATGGTACGCAGATGGTAATATACCTAGGCGGAATTTCAGGAACTTCTCTTTGGTGGTTTTGGAAAAGCCAGTATGGAGGTATGTTTGAAGCAAGGCTTTAATATATGACTCTATGGTGAACCACCGTGTGCATGCTCTGACAAGGTGGCTTTATCTTCTATGAGGGACTCTCTTTTGACGGTGTTGTTAACTAATTTTTTAAAGCTCGTGTAAATCCCTGATTTCTCCCAGAGGTGTTGTAGGCCTAATTGGTCAAGTGAGCTTTCCAGGTAGCATCTAGCTGGGCATGCCTCCTTAGCTTGCAGTTCTTTCCATAAGTAGGCGTTTAGTGTTTCTGGCTCCCCTTTTCTGATTTTATACCAGCTTTTTATGTATGCTCCTTTATGGGCCAGTTCTTGTCTCTGTATCCCGAACTCTAGTCTCAATTGTGCAGGGGATGTGTATCTTGGTAGCCCATAAATCATTCGTAATGCTCTTGTTGTGGTGCCGTCCAGTGTTTCAGCATCTCTCCCTTTCATGGCTTCACTTCCGCATGCCATGACACCTGGGGCCGGATTTCAGATGAATGCACCGGCGCTTATTGTCACGGTGCGCCAGTGTATGTTTGTGTGCGTTTGCATCTGTACAATATGCGCACAGACGCAAACGCACATAAACACAGAGTTCAAAGTCTGCGCCAACATCACGGCGCATTACCGATCCTCTGTAATGCAATCGGGTGCATACTCTGGCACACAGCAAAAACTAGTGCCGGCGCAGCCGTGTGTAATACGGCCCCGCCCCCTGAAACTCCCCCACCTCAACAGACCATGCACAAAACCTCGGCATCATACTGGACTCATCACTCACTATGAACCGCCAGATCAACGCCATATCCTCGGCTTGCTTCAACACCCTCCGCATACTCTGAAAAACGTTCAGATGGATCCCCTCCGAATCCAGAAATACGGTCAAACACGCCTTCATCACTAGCAGACTGGACTACGGCAACGTCCTTTACGCCATAATCAACAAAAAACTCCTTCGCAAGCTCCAGACCGTCCAGAACGCCGCAGCCAGACTGATCCTAGACATCCCCCGTCACAACCACATCGCCCAACGCCGCTGTGATCTCCACTGGCTCCCCATCGAAAGAAGAATAACCTTCAAGCTCCTCACGCACACATACAAGGCCCTCCACAACATCAGACCAGCATACCTAAACACCCGCCTCTCCTTCCACGCACCCAAGAGAAACCTCTGATCAGCCGACCCCTCTCTGGCCACCATCCCAGGCATCTACAAGGCCAGAACGGGTGGAAAGTCCTTCTCCTACCTCGCAGCCAAGACCTGGAATGACTTCCCAAGACCTGGCTTTTCAGATGACCCCAGCACCCAACGGAGCTGCCCTCACGGGTGAGTAGCTGCACTTCACAAACCCCTGATTGATTGATTGATTGATTGAATATGGTTGGATCTTCAGGCTGGTTTGTTCCAAAGAGTAGTTGAACTCTGTCCATTTAATATCTTTAAGGAAGTGTTTTTGTCCCTGCTTCTTTCCTTGCAAGTTTTGTTCTTTTCAGTGATCCTTTTCAACTCATTCCATCAAACTGTGGAAGTTGAAAATTTTTACATAAATTTAACCTCATAATAATATAGAAATGTGCTATAACAGTAACATAGAAAATGCATATCAGTACACGGCAGAAGGTAACAAGGATTAGGATAACGGTAATAAAGAAAGGGGGCATGATTTGCTCAGAGGTGAATGATATAATTTGTGTATTTCAAGAGTTTTACCAGATACTATATAAGGAAGATAGCCATGCACCAACCGGCGTTCCACGAGCAGGGCCTGGTTCGGACCTCGGGGCTATTCTTGATCAATCTGCTAGGGACAAGTTAGAAGCAGATATCACGCTCGAAGAGGTCCTAACAACTTTACAACATTTATCTTCGGGGAAAGCAGCTGGCCCCGATAAAATACCCCTTGAGCTTTATAAGATTCTTAAATCAGAACTAGCTCCCCTCTTATTAGATTTGTTCCTGGGGGTACAACATAGTGGGCACCCACCAGAATCCTGGAAGGGCACCGACATTATTATATTTCCCAAGAAAGATAAACCTCTGGACAACCCAGCCTCATATCGACCAATTTCGTTGATAAATACTGACGCCAAGATATATTCGAAAATATTGGCGGGCCGGCTGGGGAGGGTCATAGCCCATTTGGTGTCACCCTGGCAACACGGCTTCATACCCGGTAGAGGAACAACTGACCATATAAGGCGGGCAATAGCATTATTTAATATTGCAGCTGCAACAGGGGGACAAATGGCTATGACTCTTCTCGACGCCAAGAAAGCTTTTGACCGGGTGCCTAGAGCTTTTTATGGGGAATATTAGAATTAAAGGGCTTTGGCCCCCGGATGATTACAGCTATTAAGGCCATGTACTCTGACCCATATGCACGGCTCAAGTTAATGGGGGAAGAATCCAAAATCATAAATGTATGCAGGGGAACCATGCAGGTGTGCCCGTGCTCTCCCGGTTATTTGCCAAGGGTTTGAGACTAAGGTACTTGCATATGCGGACGATATCGCTATTGTCACCACCGACCCTGGACGAGCTATTCGTGACATTTAAACTATTACGGGAGAGTATGGGCAAGCGTCTGGATATGCATTGAATAAGGGGAAATCGCAAATCATTTGTATGGATAATCTCGCTTTTCAGGATTCGCGATGTGTGGGTGCAGCCGTGTATCTTGGCGTCTGCATTAGCCCTAAGATAGATACATTAGGCAAGATTAATTTCAATCCTTTGGTTCAAAAAATCTCCACTGATCTAAAACGCATGAATGGCCTCCATCTATCTATTAATGGGAGGGGCAACGTCCTTAAGATGATAATGCTCCCAAAGATCCTATATCTATATCGGGCAATACCAATCGCCATAGATGAATCGATACTGAAAAAGTTGGAGTCTATTTTTACAAACTTCATCTGGCAGTATGGGAAGGTGAGGCGATCAATAAAATTTCTTTCTCTCCCACAAGGGCGGGGGGGATGGTCAGTGCCCAGTATTACATTGTATTACTGGGCTGCTTTTTTACAACAGATGGGCATATTATTCTGTACGGATAAGGGGGACAGGGCAGCTCAGGAAAACTCAAATGTTCTACCTACTATTTACGAACTAGCTTTGGGGAAAAATGCGGATGGACTGCTGCTACAGCAGCTGGAACCAAGCTATTATAAAAAGGTGCAGTTCAATATCATACATAATGCCTGGAGAGTATGGAGCAAGATTAGGAAGAACATGAAAATTCCGAACAATAACAGATATACACCATTATGGCACTCTTCTCTTTTTCCACCTTTATTTTATGACGTAATGGGAAGACAGTGGGAGTAGCATGGCCTCACAGTAATTGGGGATCTCTACTCTCCGGACCAGATTTGCTCTTTTATGCATTTGCAGCAGCGGTTTGGCATCCCAGACAACCTATATTTTAAGTATGTGCAAATTAGGGAATTTTTAATAACACTAGGGTGGCTATATCTCTAGATAAGATCCCTCTTTGGAGACATTAGGCCGTGCCGATTGTAAAATAAGGAATATCTATAATATATTGTTGGATAACTTGCCAGATGATCTTGAAAAAACTGAAGGAAATTGGGCTAGGAAGCAGTATGATCCTGATGCTGATATAGATAGAGCAATTGCATTAGCTCGCCGGATCTTCCTATCTGCTAGCCTGAAGGCGCAGCATTACAAGACCATATTCAATCTGTATTTTACCCCGGCTAAGCTATTTGGGTGGAAGAAAAGAACAGACAATAAGTGCCCAAGGTGTGGGGAAGGCCCGGCCACCCTGATTCACATGTTTTATGGTTGCGATAGATTGCTCCCTTTGACAAACGGTCTTGAGCAGTTCTGGGAAGGTTTGTTTGGGCGGAAGACCAGTCTCAGCCCCTCTATGATGGTTCTAGGCTATGACAGCAACAGCGGCTTGGATACTACTCAGACATATTTTGTTTTTGTGTCCGTCGCTGTTGCCAGATTGTTAATGGCTGCTAAATGGAAGGACTCGGAACCTCCTTCGTTCCAGACATGGCTTGCTCGCCTGTTGGGTATTTTTATTCAAGAGATAGCACTTTATGAATGTAAGGGCAGTCAGGCAAGGAAGCTGGGGCTGGAAATTTGGTCCCCTATCCTTGCATGGAAAAATCAACAGAGGCTCTAATAATAATCAACTACAGGGGCGATTTGTTGAAGTCTCTCTTACATTAATTGTTGCTACCATATGTAAAAAAAAAAAAATCGATGAATTGTTTTGGGTAAGCAGATTCTATTCCTTTTTAAGCTGTGATTTACCAGGCCCTCATACACGTATTCCTGTATGTGTATATATTTATGATGTTTGCTAAAGACTGCTTTTACATTGTATTATACAGTCTTACAATCTATTATCGCTATCTACATGTTTGTCTTTGGGTATAATAATAAAAAAAAAATAAGAAAAAAAAATGAAATGCATATCAAAATAGTGGTTAGAAAAAATGCTTTTATTAAACATGCAAATAGTGAAAATGCAGCTTAGTTCTGCAGAATGCTCCCATATCTATTGTTCTTTCACTGCTAGGCCTCAATATTTTCTTGATTCCTTCGTATCTCTTTAAGAAAAATAATGCCTTTTTGTAAAATGATGATTTAACATAATACTTCAACTGTAGAACTTGACATCTTCATGAAATGTGCTGTTTGTTGCAAAATGTATTTCCTTCCTCACACATATGACTTCATTATATTTTAGATTGTTTCCTCTGCCATATGCTTATGATGAACAAGTATATTAATGAAAGAAATGCTTGTTGTGTGTTTAAATTCCATGATCTAACCAGGACATGCTCAATATTAATGTTTCATTTCATAGAGCAGGCCATTGTTACACGATGGGACACTGAACAGCTAACAGAGTAGGCTTGCAAAGGTTCTCATGAGAACCTTTCTAGATGTATCTTTTTGTAATACACTGTAGCCACATTCAAATAACTACATGTCGACAGGGATGTTTTCCGTGGGAAGTGAGGGAGAAGGCGATAGACCATCGGAAGATCCTTCCTCATTCGCTATAGATGGCATAACCACCTGTTTTTGCAACATGCTTTGTGCTTTTTATATAGTATGTGTTCCTAGCTAGAGAGTTAAGGCATTCTATGTACCCCTACCCTGCCATGTCCCTTAGCACTTTGTTGTGCTAACCTGAATTGCCAAAAGCTACTGCTAACAGAGATTTTTTGGTTTTCCTTACAATTTGGGAGGAGCCTTTCTATCTCATGCTGATCATAGCTACTGCTGTGATTAATTCCTTTCCCTGTTTTAACGGTTGCTACTGTGACTGTAAGGGAACTTGGCTGAGTTTCCACAACTCTTTATGGGGCGTTCAACCTTTTCATAGTTATCAGCCTTTTGCTCCAAAGTTTTACTTGCTCTTTTCTAAACCAAACTCTTAATGGGTTCTTGCTAGGATAGATTAGGTCCTTTAGATTTGGATAGGGAATTCTTTATGGAACAGGCTGTTATTTGTATGCTTGTTCTAACCAAAATGACCTTGATATTTCTGCAAATTGATTTTTATGACTAATCGAATAAAAAGACATAAATACATACTAATCTCTTAAAGATAAAATAAACTTTTACAATGTCACCAAACCTCTCATTATTGACTGAACATCTAATGTTGTTGACGATTTTTGTTTTAGAGATGTGTTTGGGTTGTGCTCCATTCTAATATAGTGGCAAAGATTCGTCAACCCGAAGAGGCAAAGAAATCAGAAGTTCACTCAGTAAGTTTGAAGTGGAACTACTTATAAAATATTTAGGAATTTTCCGCCCTCGCAAATCTAATGGAGACAGCATGACACCAGTCATCAACCTGGATGCCCTCTGACTGCTCTTGCAAGTATTACTGAAATCAGGTGTATGGCTCCCTAAAGATAAAATCTTTTTGTAAAGTGGCGGATGACTTTTTCCTCAGAATGGATCATTGTTCCTTTGGGAACTCATGTTTGTAAGAATATATTAATAGAGTTCATTAGTCGTATTCACCATACAGTATAATTTTGAGGTAAAAGTTTGTAAACATTTTTACAATCTCTATTACACAGGATCATCAGATTTTTGGGTTCAGTTGGCAGTCCTGGTAGTCTTGAGGTACCCTCAGGAGAAAATAACATATGTGTGTTAGGACGAATAAACAGGAATTTTAAGGGTATTTTGTGCCACCATCACTGTGTCTTTTTGCGCAGGGTTGTGATCCATTGGGCTTACTGGACAGAATAACAATTTCCATTCTCTTATGCTCAAACGTAGGTTCAAAAGAAATAAATCACAGTAAATGAAATTTCACCACTGTTTAATTATACATCTTTTGCCCTTCTGAGGCATGACCCCTTTATTTTCCCCACCAGTTTGCAACAATTGCCTGATGCAGTGATCTGGCCTCTGGGTAACAGCGGGTGGGAACACAGCACCCTGCTTTGCAGGCTGCTTAATCCTGAAGAGCAATAGATGCTGGTGACCTGATGCCTAGTAATATCCTTTGAGGTGCCTTCTCCATCTTCTGGTTCACAGTACTTCTCCGACGATTTGTCCTTTTAGCTCCCAGTTTTGTCCCTTGGTGGCTCAGAAGTGTCATCTCAGCCATCGATTCTGTTGTTCATGGACTCCACTCCTCTCTCTTTCTTTTGGCTTGTTCCACTACTGAGGTCCTATCCGATGTTGTATCTGACCTCACTTCATGTGCATTCCTTGCCTGACTTATGTTCTTCATGAAACTGCCTGCACAGTCTGACCCTGGTACATGGATAAAGAGGAAAATGGATGAGATGATGAGCTGTTCCCTTACATGGACGATGAACAGATCCTTCTTCCATGCCAAAGTGGAAAAGGCAGAATCAATTCGTTCAACATTAAACTTGTTGTTTCACTGTTGTAAGGCCATCTCTCCCATAGTCTAACACTAGATAACCTTATTACACTTAATAAGTGATAACTTCTTCTTGGTTATAAATAGAGATATTCTTCTTACGCTCATGTGAATTGTAAATTAAAACCCTCTTTAATGGTAAAGTTGGATTTTAAGTTACCATTCTGAAAATGTCACATTTAGAAAGTTGCCGTTTTCCTGTCTAAATTACATGTGTCTTTCAGCCAGTGTCCAGGGTCACATGAGTGTGAATGGCTCTCCTACGGTGTTTTGTGTATTCTTTTGAGACATGGGAAGAAAAGGGCCTTGAGTGTGGAGCAGGGTGTTCTCACCAGAGCAGGGTGTCCTGCGGGTTGTACTCAGCCATTCATGAGCTTCAAAGGGTAGCCTCAGGGCTATGCCCACCCCCTTCCTGACTTCTATGGCCTGCCTGCACTGCCACTGGTGAATGCTGTTCACACCTAGGCTTGCTTCCCTGCCCTTTGTTACCCTAGACAGTTTGGAGCCAAACCCAGAAAATGGGGAAAGTTAAACAAAGGCGGCATCCCTCACCCACAGGTTGGCACTTGGTAGAAGAATAGCACAATCAGAACCTCTCATCAGAACACTTCTGCACCGCTGGAAGACTCAGAGGAAGGACTGCACTGCTGTCTGAAGAAGGAAAACTGGACCTGCTTGCCTTGAACCCGGACTTCCGGAAGGAACTCCAAGGGTCAGTTGCCTGACCTCCATTTTGAGCTGCAGAGACATAACAAGGCCTCCCAGCAAATACCCAGCTGATCAGCACCAACTGGACCTGCCTGACCTGCCTGAACGTGCCTGAGCCCAGTTGCTCATCTCAGCTGGAATGAGTCCTGATCCCCAAGAGGTGCCCAGGTCCTGGACCTTTGGCTGTCATCAGAGTGTACTCCTCCTGCACTCCAGGTGAAAATCCAGACGTTTTGGGCTTGCCACAACCGCAAACAACTCAAGGTGAATAACAACCCAAAGTGATGACTCTCGATGCATATCTCCAGTGATGCCTGCTCTTCACATCAGCCCTGACATTCCATGTGAGGAGCGACAGTCTGCGTTGACCACCAATGCAAAGCTCCAGTGGCTCTGTGCGCCACAACTGCGACCGTCCACGATGCTTGACCTGCTCCTCATACTGACAACGATCTCCTCGTAGCCCCTGCCAATGCGAAACTCCACCTCCTACATTAGACTTAAGATGGTAAACTTCTCACTGGGGAAAACTTGGTCACTTTATCTGACCCACGCTGTATTGTAGTCAGCCTGAAGTTGTGACTTTGACCCAGTTCAGCGCAACCAAATGCCTGCAAGTGGCACTTTGAGGAGCTATTTTTACCTGAAACTTTAGAAACTCATCTTTTGATTAGACTTTTATTGGTTTGGTGTCATTTTATTTATTCAATGTTACTCTATTTTTTAAATTGTTTTGGGATTTTTCTTCTATTGTGTTTTCACTTTATTACTGTTTGAGTGCTGCATAAATACTTTACACATTGCCTCTAAGTTAAGCCTGATTGCTTTTGTGCGAAGCTACCAGAGGGTTCAACACAGGTATATTTAGTGACTTTTGTGGTTCACATTGACATGGTATTGTGTTTAATAGTTGAGAGAGGCTTCCACCCCCTTTAACTAATAACCCAATTTCTTATAATGACTCTTTACTTTCCTTGCAGGTAGCTGGACAGAGGGTGATCAAGACTCCAAGAGCTCTTAACAGTGAGTGAGAGGCAGCTCTTTGGTTATGCTACTGAGCCCCTGGAAATAAGTCCTGCTCCTGAGTGGTCTCTGGAAGACAAGCTGCATGGTTCTGCAGCTACACTCAGTATCTCTGTCAAATTATTGAGAATAAAAGTTCTTGCGCGATTTGTGTATGATACTTCAAGATCTCACAATACTTGAGACTGATTTTGTGAAATTTTCTGTAGAGAACATCATTTAGTCCACAATGACAGGGTAACCTGTTAGAGTTGCAGCCCAGACATTATTGTTGTCAAATGTCTCTAGGACTGTGGAAGTGCAGGGACATGAGGGGCATGGACAAGCCAAATATTAGAGTTTCGGCAACCATGACAAATTCCAAGTATCAATAGTCCCTTTTGCAGAAAAAGAGAGAATGCCTCTTGCATTGAGGATATTCATGACATGACGACTAAACAAAGTTTAGTGTTAGTCAGGTGCTTTTGTCTTGCAAATTTCAGAATGCTTGGTATGTAAAAGGAATTTCTAAAGAACTGTATTCCTATGAAAATTTCTTTCATGACTCTTGAAAACCATTTGGCAGGAATTCTTGTATCATGAAGGAGCTCTATTCCATCACGTGCGTTTCAACTACCCTTAAATGATAAGTAATAAGTGATTGTGGTTTTGTGCAGGGGGCTGCTAACTCCCGAGAAGGGGCATTTAGCAGCGTGAAAAAATAAATGAGCACACCAGATTTATCCCCTCTCCTAAAGGTTATAGGCTGCAAATTTCTCCCCACGGTGGCCTACGGGGATATGTTTTTTAGAGACAGAATGCCAATCTGGCTTTACGGAGCGCAATCATCTTGTTCCCTTAGAGTATTCCTGTTGCCGAATTGTACCTCACATGGCCAAAACCGTCTACAATTCAGGTTAACATCACAGCAATGGTTATAAAAAAACTTGGTACATAGCGTACTGCTTGAAAGTAAAGCAGCCACATGAGCGCACGCTAAAGAAACCACATCTGGTCATTAATAAGTAATCCAGCAACAAATCGGCACAAGTTTTTAAAGTATGTAGTGGAGGCACTGGAAGTACAATCAGTATGGGAAAGTGGATTGCCTCCCATCATGGTGGCTAAGCTACTGACAAAACAAGCAAAGATAATATCTGCAGAACGCGATGCTCAATCTGTGAAAAACCTGGGCCTCGGCAGTTGGGCATAACACTCTATTACTTTGTGTCGCTGCCATCCTATCTCTCCTCTTCCCTTTACTTTCAAATGAAGCACCAGTTAATGGGTTTGCACTTTGGTCTGGTTACGTTGAAGGCCTACTGTATGGGCAGAGGAACCTCGAGGAGAAGGACAATCAATGCTGCTTTTGTACCAATGGAGAGGAATCATTGACCCATGTGCTCTGTGTCAGTAGTGCCTTGATCCCGCAAAAAAAATTCTGGTTTTGACCAATTTGTGGCTTTCTAAACATCCAGAACTGCCAAGGAGCGGCAGAAGCATGTCTAAGAGGGGACTCTGCACAATTAGCCGCTCGCTTATGAAATTTATTAAAGCAGTAGCAGTATTGTTGGAGAGCGGTCATTGTCAAAAGGCATAGACCGATACATTTGAGATACTGCTTGATTTTAACAGCCTATCTGCATATTTGTTCTGAGATTTTATTGATGAAGCATTCATGAAAAATATTGTATGGGTATGCCCAGACGTGTGTCTATGCCCAGACGTGTGTCCCGTGCTCTCCATGCCACTGAAGTCAAGCTAGCCTGGCTGATGATGGGTGATGACCCGAAATCGCTCCCAGGATGCTTGTTTCCGGTCCAGGGAGGGCCTGGCCAGGCAGTTTCTGCTAGACTGTTCCCATGGGGGACAGGGTCAAGACTCATTTGCATATGGCTGGATCTAAAGTGGAATGACATTGGGAGCAAAAAAACGATGGATTTAGGCCCAGATCTCTGTACTAGGGTGAATGTTTGACATTGATCAGCATTCTGTCCATCAATTGTTCTTTTTGAATAATATTGTATATTTAATATCTCCTGGTAGACCTCCACTAAGAATTTTTATGAAATATTTGTGAGTATAACTGTCTATTTTATATACAAATCTTTTTCTATAATGATCTTTCTATGTATGTAATGATTGTAATGATTTAAGTAATTGTGCAATAAATAAACTAATCTAATCTCATGCAGAAGCCCACATGATCTTCCAGGTGAAATGTTGGAACTGCATGTCTGTGTCTATTATATTCTCTAGGCTGTGTTTGGCTGTCTAAATGTGGATGGGAATCTGAGGCACTTTGTTCTTGCAGGCTTTATCATCTTTCCTTCCAAGTGGAGTAGGAACAGCATCCAATCAGTACTTGAGTATGCTCTAGGCTGCATAGTGACTGGACAATGCATGGGTGAAAATAATCCACCCTGCTCTTCCCTCTTTGCAGAGTATATGTCCAGGCAAGACTTCAGGTGGAGGCCTAGTCACCAAGTAGCTTGGGTGCCTGTGTCTATAGATTGGTTTCCTTCCTTCTAAGAGAATAGGGACAAACTGGAAAATTGATCTTCTAGGCAGTCCTTCAGGGCAGTAGTCTAGGGTTGTCTTGGGAGCAGGGAGTCCCTTTAGTATTTAATAGAGAGGAGTTTCCTCCTCCACTCAGCCTGCAGTCACAGTAGGATGTGAGGTGTTTGTGGTGATACCTTGGGCTCCAGAGACATGCCTTTGCAAACAGTGCATGTTGTAACTTATACTTGCAATGTGACCTTGGGAGTTTGAACCCACATCTCCCTGGCAACATCTTCTTTATCTCTGAGAATAGCGCAGGAGGAGGTTATTTTTGGAGTTTACTGCAAAGGAACTAGAGAATTCCACACCATTAACTCTTGTAAGGATCTTTTATGCTTCGAAGCTGGATAAGGAAGGCAGGAAACATTTGCATTGTTAGACAACAATTGACTCTATCAAAAAAGCACCCTGAAGTTCCCATCAGCTATTGCTCTTTACTGTACAAAAATCTTTGTGGAAGACATGCAGACTTTCCTTTACTGGTGCAGTACAGAATCTGCATTAATAACAGACTTTGAAACTAAAGAAGAACAAAATAGAGAATAATCACTCACTGGATTAATTCTGATGCCTGAGGCCATATCAGTTAAAGGTACCAAATCAAGTATAGTTTTCCTAATTTCTGTAAAAGGGTTTCAAGTAATGTCAACGTAATGTTAATTTCAAAAACATTTTATCAAAAAGTGAACTCTGAACAGCAGGACCACATGCCAGGGAGAAAACAATACTACCTGAAGACAAAAATAGTATTTCTAATTTCTATGAAAAATACAATAATTGCTACATGTATTTATATAATCTATATATTATACGAGTCCAGTTCTACACTAGATATGAATTTGTTCTAATACGTTTGTATGCATTTCAACTTTAAAATTCTGTTCTTGTACTATATAAGCAGAACAAACATGAAAAATGCTATTCTGTGTATTCTACTTATGGTAGATTGCTGTATCTTTAGCTACTACATTTTAATAAAGTATTTTTAAACCGTAAGGCAAGAATATGATTAGTATCAACAACATGAAACGTTAAAGCACACTGTGCATGTTAAGTAATTTAACTTTATACTGTGCGCAGTAGGAACTCGAAACTCCTGAAAATGAAGAACTGGTATTGTGGAAAGGGCATGCCCTCATTTTTGGGGTTGGCAAAGTTCCTAGGCTATTGCTGTCTTGACTCGGGAGCCCAGAATCCTATTTCTGGCAGTGGCAAGGAGAAAAGTCACGGAAGAGCCACTCACTCTCAACCTCTCTTCTAATGCTATGTGCACCTACCAAAGTGATCCATGTCCACCTGGCCGTGTTACCCCAACACACCACCACCTCACCAAAACAGTCATAAATGCAACAGTTCTTTAACCCTGAAGGCACATACAACACAGCGCACTACATAGCGGCCCAGAACTAGAACTCAAGAGAGACGAGCTATGTGATGTAAAACTTCAGAAAACTCTTTGCAATGGTATTATTTCTGTAATTGACTAAAGCATGTAGAAAAATGGTTGCATACTTCAGGACACACCAAATGCCCGCACCTAGGGACTGAGTGTACAGGATGAAACCTATCACATGAACACCAGAATAAGCTCAGCAGCTTCATTGAAAGTTGGCAGTAGAAGGGATGGCCTCTTTCTTCCTGTGAACCTCTGGTCTGATCAGGTAGAGCATAGCTAGAGAGCAGTAGACCACATCCTAAGGTGCATATTTTCTGTTATCTTTCTCATTTGTGATTTTTTAAAGATAAGACTTCCCCTCTATTTGTCATGCACCTGATCCAGCGTGACACTTAATCAGGGATCGATACTCATCAATATTACATACAATGGCCCATACACATTCACCCAAATCCCTGTTGCGCTGGGGCTCAAGCTTTAAAGACGTGGAAATCGTTTCCTTCACAGATTCATATTCAATTATTCTAAATACATAATTAGACCTATATATCAACTCTCTTTCCTCTCTGTAACTGACTATCTAACCAGCTAAATAAGCACAGACTCTCTGTAAGTTTTTAAAGGTTTATCTCAAATAAATGATTAATGCTCATCGTATACAGGTCGCAATGCAAACAAAGAATCTCACACAAGGGAGAGAAAATCAATCAGCAATGCAAACAGTATCAAACTCATCAACAATTAGCAATATGCATATGAGGGAGTGGATAGATGAAGAGACATAAGTTTCAGTAAAAATAATATGAGACAATATACTTATGACGGAGTGGATAGATGAAGAGACATAAGTTTCAGAGACAAAAAATACATTTGCAAGAAATTATGCAAATTATGAGTCAGAGAATAATACAAACCCAAAGATAAATGAAATACCACCCACCTGGCCAAGGGAGTAGTGGGGGTCTCCTGAAATAGAATCAGGAAACAAAGATTTCAGGAACAGGAAAGGGACAGGAACAGCTAGGCCTCTCTGCAAACCGACGAACAGCGACGCATCTCCCTTTTCAATCTCCTACCGCTGCAATTCCGGTCTCGCTCTCTCTCTCTCTAACCACACCCCCAAAGGCACCCCAGTTATACCCTAAAACCTACATGTCCAACCCACATTAATTGAAACATTGCACAGAATTTGACCGCTCATTGGATGCTTGGGGAGGTGGTGCATCACACCACCGCGATTTCATTCAAAATTCTTCATACTCATTGTTCTACTTCCTTTCCCATGGAGTATGTATTGACCAGTTCATACAAATTTATTATTGTTACATTTGATTAAATTCTCAACCACGTCTGTGGAAGAAGTCGTGGATCCCACGGTCAGTCTCATCTTTTGGCAGGCAAACAATGTTCTCTGAGCTGCATAGCCTTGAACTAATGTTCATCATCCGCAGCGCTCAGCACTTATGTCGGGTTTGTCAGGTCATTCTTGCACATTTTCCAGCCCCTCATCTATCCGGGCAACTTAAGCAAATACAGGCCCATTCGGCTCACTATGACAAAATAAACACAGATATTCATAATTACATGGAAATGCAACCTTCACTGTTTACCACCCACTTTTATACTATTCCCTGTTAATATTTTTCTTAGCATAAGCTTCATGCAAAGGGTGCATTATTTATTATCATTTTCAAAGCAAGATGCGAAATGCGAATGCGAGATGCGGCCTAAATGTGCATAAATCTCATTTCTTTTGAAACGCAATGTAAAAAACAGCCTAGCTCTTTCATGCATTAGTTCACATTAGTGCACGCATGCGCAAAGCGGTTTCCCACGTGTTCATGTGATTTGCTCTGTTAATTTTACACCGCACACTGTTAATAAGTATTATGGGGTCTCAATCCGATCAGGTTTCTTTTTGCGAAATCCTGCCACATCAATCCCCCCTCTGATGGCTTCCTGGAGCCATCATAAAATACCCACCATACCAAGTGCCATCTTTATCTATCTAAAGATCAGTGTTCTTTTCTCTTTTCATCATCTTCTCATCTATCTCTTTCATCTCGTCATAATAATCTCCTTTCATATCTTCTAGTTCTATTTCATCTCTTTTTCTTGCTTTTCGTTTGTTATTTGATTCTGTCATTTCTTTTCTTCCACATTGACACTTACAACATTTGTATAGTGTTATCATTGCTAATGCTACTCCAGCTATTGAAAACATTGGCATTATTATCTTTCCTAATAAACTACTTCCAAAGGTAGTAAACCATTTACCTACCGAAGAGAAACGCTTACCAAGTCTCTCCCAGACACTGTCAACCTCCAGTTGGGTCAAGTCTTCATGTAATTTTGTGATGTTCTTAATATATCCCTCAATACCTTTACTTTTGTCAGGTATATAAGTACAGGGGTGTTGAATTTTCAACAAGCCACAGACTCCACCCTTGTTTGCCAATAAGATATCAAGGGCAAGTTGATTTTGCAAATCCATTGATCTGATCGCAACCATTTCGGTGTCAATCATCAAGAAGCCACCAGCAGTATCTGTCGATAAATGATCAACCACTGTGGACAATTTTAGAATTTTATGCGAATTTAGAATGACTCCAACTGATGGTATCAGTACACCAAAAATATCACCTACTATTTCTGAGAAACCAGCTCTCATCTTGCGTGTTAGTCCTTGTTTTATTTAATTGATTCTGTTATTACTTTTGTCTACATGGTAGACCTTCGGGAAAACAATTGCAAAATAACAACTACCATACCAATGTGCAGGCAACCTGTAGTAGGCTTTCTTACCACACACATAATGAACTCCAGGGAAAACAGGATCAGTTCCACCCTTCAATCCCCAACCTCCAGTAATTTGGTAAGTATGCTCACATTCACTAGAACCAATGAAATAATTATTATAGTTAGTTTTCATTCTAAGCAAGCAGATTTTCCCCTTTTTATACCAGTCCAGGGACATTGCAGCATAGGTCTCGCCTTTCTCATAATTTCCTTCTCTAAACGCCCATGGTGGTACCTGTGACTTCTGTTCAGCAGCTTTCTTTTGGAAACTTTCTCTTCTATATTCTACCATATCTATGAACACTTTTTCTTCAATCCGCAAACTACATGTTAGATTGTTTTTATAAGCATATCCTATATCTAGTGTCTTAGTAATATGGAAGAATTCTCCCATATAACGTGCATTTTTACTACTTAAAACCTTGTATAGTTCCTTTATAATAGGTATCTCTGAAAATACTAAATCTATAGTGGAATAATGATACTCCCAATTTTCCCATCACATAGAATAGGCTGGTTAGTACACTGCAAGACACACCATATGTTAAAGGTATGTGATGATAGGTCACCCCTTCTGAGACAGACAAAGGTAGTTGCATGCACACATAACAATCACTCACATTCATTGTTTTAACATATTCATACAACAACTTTGTAAAAACATTTAACGAGAAATCACTAATTGATTTGTCATGATGGAAAATACTTCCATCTAATTGTTCTATGTTTGTATTAGGGGTTTCTTTAGTAACATCACTCACTCTTTCATTTATTACATCATTAGTTTTGTTTCCATTATTAGTTACCATTAGGACAGGTACAATGACAGTTAATAATATCCACATAAATGTCAGTAAAAAGACAATACATAAGCAAGCTTTAATACATCTACGTTTTAGGCTAGATTTTGGATGTTCAGTCACTTTTGCTTTGGCCATTTTGTATTCTACTAAAAAAATAAAAATCTAAACCTATAAAAACTCTAAATTTACTAAAACATAATTTTCTGAAAAATAGTGTAATCCTACACTTCAAGGCTTTCTTCTTTTACCCCTTTCTTTTATTTCTTTTTCTTTAAATCTTTTGAGTCTTTCCATTCATTTCGTCTGACAAGGTTTCACCTTAAAATTTTTCACAGTTCTTTTAAGGTGGTCTTAATTTGCTTTCATCCACTTGCTCAGTGTCAGTACCGTCTTTTTCTTCACTTGGATCTGAGCTTTCAATTTCTTCCAAGATCACATACGTCCATTCTGGTGCTGTGTACTTTCTGCTTGGAATTCTTACTCTCTTTGTCTTTCGTACTGACTCTTCTTCTGACTCTTCTTGTTCTGTTTGACTTGTGACCTCATTGATTTGCTCTGGTCTTCTCTTTGACTTTCTCCTCACAAGAGTGTATTTCAGTCTTTTCACTCCACTTGGCCAATTGTCACCTTTTCTCGGTCTTTTAGTTTGAACTACTTCTTCACCTTCTTCATCTGGTTCATAGGTTCTTTTATTTGGCCTTTCTTCTATCTGTTCTTCTTCTTGACTTTCAGTAACTTCCCTTTCTTCTGGTTCTACAGCAGTCTCATGAGACCCAGTAACTGGTGCCCACTCTACTTGACTCGTGCTTGGCTGTTCATCATCTGTTTGTTCTTCAGAATCTGTTACTCTAGATTCTTCAGCTTCACACACTTCAGCCTCTGGTCTTTGGCTTTGGTTTACCAGTTGCTGCTCTTCTTGTCTTTCAAGGGGACTTGGGACTCGTCTGGTATGGCTCGCATGCATCCAATTTGGCAAGCCACCACACTTCACTGCTATTGTCACCAGAATCACCTGGTAGGGTCCGTTCCACCTGGGTTCTAAACACGATTTCCTCATGTGTTTCTTGACAAGAACCCACTCACCAGGACTCAGATCATGAGCTTGATTCGGCTGTGTCGTAGCAGCATCTTTTCCAACCTGGTGAGACACAGAACGCACCAGATCAGCTAATCCTCTGCAATAATCAAGCACTAGATCATCAGATATATTCATCAGTTTGTTCGCTGGTATAAATGCTTGTCTCATTGCTCTTCCCATTAGGACTTCATGTGGACTCAAACCCGTCTTTTTGTTAGGAATGCTTCTAAGACTCATTAATACAAGGGGTAAAGCATCAGGCCATTTCAGTGTTGTGGATGCACACACCTTTCCTAACCTAGATTTTATTGTGCCATTTAACTGCTCAACCACTCCAGATGCTTCGGGTCGATAGGCACAATGCAGCTTCTGTTCAATCTGTAATGCTGCACAAATCATCCGAATTATCTCATTGTTAAAATGGGTTCCTCTATCTGTTTCCAAAGTGACTGGAAATCCAAATCTAGGAATCAGTTCTCTTAGAAGTAGCTTTGCGACAGTTAGGCTGTCATTTCTTCTCGTTGGATACGCCTCCACCCAGCGAAAAAACAAGCAGACAACAACCAACACATATTTCAGCCCATTGCACAGGGGGAGTTCAATAAAATCCAACTGGAGTCGGGTGAATGATCCTGCTGCCTTTCCAATTCGTCCCCAATTAAGAACTGTTTTTCTGCCTGGATTTTGCTGCTGACAGGTGACACACCTCTGGCAGAGACTCTCTGCAATGACCATGAACTTTGGGTTATATATACCATGATTGCTTGAAGAGCCTGATCATTGCATCTCTTCCAACATGTGCAATTCCATGGTATACCCTTGCCATTTGGGATTGTAAACCATCTGGCATGACTGGTCTTTCGTTTATATAGACCCACACTTCGTCCTCTGCTCTCTTTCTGCAGTCTGAATTTATCCAAATTTCTTTTTCCTCATCACTTGCCTCTTCCTGTAACTGCCTAATCTCATCCCAAGTTTCAAAGGATGAAGAAAACATAAAATGGTAATTGGTATTTTCCTTTTCAATCCCTCTGTTTAGGGCAATTAAATTTCATGCACAGAAACGCGCTACTTGATCTGCGTATCTGTTGCTCCTCGTCACATAGTCATCTCCTGACTTATGTGCGGAACATTTGACCACTGCAATTCTTTTGGGCATTTGTAAAGCATCCAATAAATCTTTTACAGTTTTGCTGTTTCGTATAGGGGAACCTGAAGAAGTCAGAAATCCCCTTTGCATCCATAGCTGTCCGAAATCGTGGACAACCCCAAAGCCATATTGACTATCAGTAAAAATGGTTACCCTCAGGCGTTTGGCAATTTTGCACGCTCTAATCAGAGCTATCAATTCAGCAATTTGAGCAGAGTTTACCCCTTTTAAACAGGATGCTTCTAGAACTCCTGTTATGGTGCAAACAGCATAGGCAGTACACAATTCTCCTTTCTCATTTCTTAAACATGATCCATCAACAAACATCTCACAGTCTGGTTCTTCTAATGGAACATCCTCTATATCGGGCCGGGGCTTCGTGCACAACTCTGTCACATCCAGACAATCATGATCCGCCTTCTCTCTCACTTCTTCACAATATGAATTCGGCAACAGAGTTGCTGGATTCACTGTAGTGCACCTTACCACAGTCACATTTTCAGCACCCAAAATCACTCTTTCATACTTAGTCAGCCGATTAGAGGTCATGTACTGGGTCCTCGTACGTGTCAAAAGGATCTCAACTGAATGTGGCACATACACCTTAACTGGATGTCCCATCACAATTGCTTCACTCTGTTCCAAACTCACACAAGTAGCAGCTACTGCTTTTAAACAATCTGGCAACGCTGCAGCCACTGAATCCAGAGTAGCAGAAAAATATGCTACTGGACGTCTTGCCATCCCATGTTTTTGAGTTAACACTGAAAGTGCACACCCATCTCTTTCACAACAGTACAATGCAAAATCCTTTGCATAATCTGGCATTCCCAATGCAGGTGCTCGACAAAGACTGTTTCTCAGTTTAGTAAAAGCTTCCATGCTTTCATCATACAATACAATTGGATCTTTCACATCTTTTCGTGTCAACCTCTGTAGAGGTTTTGCAGTCAGTGAGAACCCGCTGATCCACTGCCTGCAGTATCCAACCATTCCCAAAAACATTCGTACTTCTCTCTGAGTTTTTGGTGGACTCATCTGTTTAATTACACTAATTCTTTCTGGTGTCACCTTTCTGACTCCTTTTTAGGTCTCGCCTAGGCAGCGCATGCGCTGTCTCGTCGAGAGATGCTGTATACAGTATAGCGGGGGAAGCTCCGCCCACTTTCCTCCTAGCTTTATCTATCTTTTTGATTGGCCGAAATCTTAAATGCTGCATTATAATTGGTTTTCGGCAAGTTAGTCCCGCCTCCTGACGACCATGTCGTCATTTTTCTCCTTCCATGGCTATCAGCCCCTTTACTTTCAAAACTCTTTTGTTCCCCTGCCTCCCCCCGTTCCCTCCCGCAGTCCGTGACTTCTCTGCCCCCCCCCACTCCCGTTCCTGCCTTCTTGGACGGCCGCATTTTTGTTTACAATGCCATAGGACTCGCGTAAATACGAGTCCTATTGCATTTGTAAATGCTTGTTTTTTCCTATGATTGGCTGCCTGCATTTGCACTCTATTTTGCCTGACCTGTCCAGACTCTCCCATGCGCGCGACGCTTTACATCGTGCGCGTGCGCACCAAAAGTCTGCCTCTGCCTCTTGTTTTGTTTAACTTCAGACTGGAAGTTAATTGTCACTGCCAGCGCACGCCGTTCCTGGTGGAAGGAGCTCGAGGTCAGTGTAGGAGGGGTGAGGAGCTGCACTCGTACCGTAATGCTTTACGTGCCTCACTGGCTTGTGCAATAGGTTTCAGAGCTGCCTTTATTTTGATACAATACAACTGCAAACCACTTGAAACTGGCATGGTCGTGCAGGAGGTAGCATTGACCGGAATCTGTAAATGGCAGCACCGGTGCAGTCAATAACTGTTAGGGTGAGTGTGTGTGTTTGATTTCCTTGGTTGTTCGGCACACCTTTTCCACCGTCCAGAGTAGCCTGTAGATTGTAGTGAATCCGGCGACAACTTGTAATAATAAAAAAAATTCTGTAGTTCTTGCAGTGTTTTCAGTATCCCCACCGCATCAACAGTTAAAGCATTCGACCATCGTTTTAAGTTAAATATGGCCAGTTTCATGCCGAGACTCACCATGTTTTACCCAGTGATAGCTAGGCATTTCAACAGAGGAGTCCAACTGAAAAGAAAATTCTGATTCGACGGCACCTTATTCCAACCATCTCGTTGGAATTTCCATAAGCAAGAGCAATTCCGAGTACAACTTCGCAAACGTTTATTTGTGAGTGATATCCCAAAGTTGCTGTGTACTTTCATATTTGTATGTGAACGTTCTCAAAGTTTTGGGGTTAAACTTTAAAGCAGTTTCCTAATCAAACTCTGACGTTCTCTCCGTTCGGTCTGTGCTTAATGTATCCGAATTCCATTCTAAACCTGAGAGCAATGTAAGTATGGCTACTCCAGGTCTAAGAAAAAAAACGTCTCGTATGACATATCTCGAAAATTAGTATTTTTGTTGCGGGGTCAGTTGCAACTATTTAATGTTAAAAATGTATACAGTGTACTAGTCGGTTAGTAGGGAATAAAATCACATCTGTGCTGGATGAGACACCTAGATATCGGAAGAATAAAAAATGGCTAATCACATTAGACGAAATTATCCCCTTTCGTAGAAACTGCAGAAGTGCAGCGCAGACAGCGATCAAAGATGGTGGCAACCCAGTCCGCGCTCTCGAGACTCCACTCCGCAGCTTCCAGGCAACAATCTGCCAGCACTTTTACTATTGCATGGGCCCCAACAGAGAGGAAAAACAAGCATTGGCAATGCCAATCGGTCTCCCCATTAGGATGTTATATGTATTTAGCTATGCAGCAGATTAGCGTGGGTGCTGAATCACTTTCGCACTAGAAGTCAGGGTAACTGCGTATGAATAAGGAAGGTGCTTTTTGAGGCAGCAGAAGCCCACTGCACACATCAGCTAAAATGCAGAGTGTCGCGCTCCCCCTCCGCTTATGTGCTGCATAGCTAAATACATATAAGATCCCAATGGCGAGACCGATTGGCATTGCCAATGCTTGTTCTATTTTGTGTCCTAGGTACTGGACTTCCTGTTTACAAAATTGTAATTTTGCTGGTGACACTTTGTGTCCTCCTTCTGCCAAATGGTTCAGTAAGGCAATGGTATCTGTCACACATGCCTCTCGGGTCTTTGATGCCACAAGTAGGTCATCAATGTACTGAACCAGAACTGAATTTCCTGGCATGACCAAGGTCTCCAGACACCTTTTCAGAATCTGACTAAAAATTGAAGGACTCTCTGTGTACCCTTGAGGAACTCAGCACCATGCCAAAACACGGTCTCCGAACCGGAATGCAAAAAGATATTGGCTTTCCGGATGTAAAGAAATTGAGAAAAATGCTTGGCACAAATCAATCACTGTGTACCATTCAGAATCACATGGGATTTGGTAAAGGATTACTGCTGGATTCGGTACTACCGGCCAACAGGGTACTACAATTTTATTAATCTTTCTTAAATCCTGTACTATTCTATATTTTCCACCTGGCTTTTTAATTCCTATAATAGGCGAATTACAAGGACTACTCATTATTTCTTTCAAAATTCCCTGTTCAATCATTTGATCAATCACAGGAGTGACTCCTGCAATTACTTCTGGACTCATTTTGTACTGAGGTTTGTTTGGATACACAACACCCTCTTTCACTGTAACCTGAATCGGATCTACATTTGTCATTAGGCCAATCTCTTTTCCCGTAAAGTCCCATACATCTGACCTCACTGTACTTTTTAATTCTTCGGGCAAACTTTCTTCTGTGAGAAGTGAAAACAACTCATCCACTTCTGTCCCTTGCTTCGCTAACATCATCTTGAATTCGACATCCTCATCAGGTGTCTGAAACGCAATACCATCTGGCGTACAATAGATGGACTCGAATCGCATACCACGAAACGATGCATATCTCTGAAACTTCCAATATGGACTTCTATTGGATTTGTGACTGGTGTTCTAATATGCTTATTTGAGACTCCTACAACTTGGATAGTTTCTCCCGAGAGGGGTAGGTTCGGAATTTCTGCTGCTCTCACAGTAGAACGGGTAGCACCAGTGTCCACCAGGAATGTAATATCATTACCTTCCACCTTTCCGTCAACAAATGGACCTGACTGATTTACCGCTAAAGATGCGCCAAGTACGCACTCTTCCTCCCCCCTCAGGCACCGTCATTGAGATGAGTCTGAATCATTCTCATTGCACTGCAACCAATATTGCGGAACCATTTGCACATTTTGACTCTTACCCACTTGATCACCTCCTTGAAATCCAGTGTTCGCACCGTACCTCTGTACTTGAGCATTCACATTATTGGGCATGGGAGCTTGTGGCACCTGTAACTGTGGAGCAACTACCTGCTGCTGCTGTTGATTCACACCCACCTCATTCTGCATCTGTGGATTTAAATTTTGATTTACCCCATTATTTTTTTGAGCGGATCTACACTCGTTCTTCCAATGTCCATACTTTTCGCACGCATGACAAGGAAATTTCTTCCTAGCCTCTTTACTCATTTTCCCTCTACCTCCACTGGGTACCTGACTATTTTGATTCTGACCATTCATCTGATAACCTGTCTGAGAATTATTATTTACTTCTTGTTGCTCTGCTACCTTTACTTGTGCCCACATCATTTTCTCTTTTAACTTTTTATGCCTTGATTCGATGTCATCACTACAATACTTCGCATACCTCAAAATTTCAACAATTGTTTTGCTCTGCCAACAAATCTAATGCTGCTGAATCATATTACTAATCTCCGGTTTCAAACCAAACACAAAACGATACACAAAATGTCCCATATCTTTGTCTCCAATATTCTCAAATCCACTGTACTGTTTAAATACCTGCAACAACCTTTCATAGTAGGCATGTACTGACTATTGGTTCTTGGGTCGTTCTGTCTATCTTAACCCAATCTGTTTCCTTTGGTGAAATTTTTCCCTTCAAAAAGGTGATTACCTGATTATACTTTCTCATCACCTCATCAGATGGTGCACCTGTTTTAGGGTCTCTAGGATATTCTTCTTTTGGCCAATCGACAGTAATTTTACATTCTGTCCACAAATCAGCTGGTACGACAATCTCAAACAAACCATCTAAGTCTTTTAACAAAACCTTTGAAACGTTCACAAACCTCTCTACCTGTTTATACCATTCAACCGGTTTCTCTCTTAATCTGGGAAAATCATTCGTAAAGGACAATATATACTGTCTTGTCCAAGGAACATGAACATATCCACCACCTGGGACTTCCCTCATCGGACACGCCCTTTCAACTTGTTCTTTCTCTCTTAACGGAAACATTGACGTTCCTTTTCCAGCTGCCTCTTCTTTCTTTTTCGTCCATTTACCTTTCCACCGTTCAACATCTCCCCATTTTTTCAGAATATTCATCAACTCTTTTATCTGTAATCTTTTTCCAGACGCATTCAAACTCTCCAAATCCTTTTCGGTAAAGGCCAATCTGTACGATTTCTGCAACACCTTTGACTTCTCTATATCTATTCCATATTCACTAGCAGCCTCTGCTATTTTCTCATGAAGATTCCTCGCTCTCCAAGTAATACTTTTACACAAAAACAACAGCTCTTCATCTCGGTAAGTCACTAATCTATCTGGACTTATCGTACCAATAATCATCTCTTCTAAATCCACTTTCAATTGACTCACATTTATACTCTGAGGTTGAGGTTTTTGCCTTTCCATTCCCTTTATCCAATCATTCAATTCCTCTGGTGAAGGACCCGCTGAACTCCCTGTCGCTGAAATAACATTCGGCCCTATTCTCCTTGGATCTATTTATACACTTCTTCTAGGGATTTCTGTTATCATCTCACAAACCGGAAGATCTAACAATGTAGTATTTGTGTCAGCCTGTCCATCCTCATTCACTACCGTCACCATTTCACTCCTGTTGCTACTCCTTGAAACTGCCAATGTAGGCACTTTTGTTATATTCTGTTTTTCTCCATACAATGGTACTACGGGACCAATTGTTACCGGTACCGTCAATGCTTCTGCATTTAGACTCAACTGATTTATTTTCTGGATCTGCTCTACTCTTGCCTTATTTAATATGTCCAATTCTTTTTCTCGCACTATTCCAGCCATGTCCGCAATCTGTGGGGTTAATGGATTTCCCATAAAGGGTGCATTCGGAGTCACCTCAACTGAATTTTCTTGATATGGCGGAGGTCTTTTGGTCATAATATCCTCTAATAACTCATCATCAGAATCGTTTGCATCATCTCTTAAACTTGAAGTTTCTACATTTTTCTTTTTCTCTTCACATTTGCCTCCTGTCTGGTCTTCAGCAACTAAAACTGGGTACAAACCCTCAGTTACCACAGCTCTCCTCCATCGTTTCATTGTGTCCTCTCTTCTCTCAAAAGGGTATCTAGTCATTAAATTTCTGCATCTCCTACCCCTCGATATTTCTCTCTTTGGAATGCTTCTACTTCCCATTCCTCTAACGCTTCATACTGTGTAGGTCTGGGATTTGGCTCTATTGAATTCATTCGATTTCTCAAATTCTGCAAAATTCTTATACTAAACGAACCATGCTGTGGAAAAGCTATAACACCATCATCCTTCGTGTATTCCACCCAATTCTCTAACCAAGTACACGTATGGTATCCTCGCTCCAACATCATATAGAAAGCAGGCGTTCCTGGAGGGGGAATAAGAATCCCTCTCTAGTCACTATTGGTTTATCCTTTTTAAAGAAAGTCTTTATTTTCTTTAGCAACTTCATTTTTCTAACTCTTTACACTATTGTCTCTCAATAAAACAACAAGGAAACCCTTCCGTATTTCTACTTATTCTATTTGTCAGTTCTTGTCCAATACCAGCGCGACTCACACCAACCGTCCAATCACAGCTCTCTACATATCTACTGTCTCAACTAATACTAGCGCGGCTCACACCAACTGGCCAATCAGAGCTTACTTTTCGCTCGCTGCCTGTCCAATGCCAGTGCGGCCTTTTTGTGATGTCAGTATTACTCCTTCTACTCACCCTCCCTTTACACAATAGTACGGCAATGTATTTCTAAATCTTCTTAATCAAAATTCTTGTTAGTAACAACATAAAACAATGCTACTTTGTCTGTTCCTTTAAATAAAGAGATAGTTCTTCACTTCAAAACGAGAAATTCTTTTACTTAAAGTAAAATAACGACCAGCGTTACTTCACACCCAAACAAGCTATAGGTGGACTTGGTACTCCTCTAGGGATAAGGCCAAAGTTTCGCAAGAGGACTTTTTGGTGTAAAAGAGGTCTTGGTACTCCTCTGGGGATAAGGCCAGACTTTCAAAAAGTGGACCCTTCGCTATTTCAGACACTCTACTCACATACGAAATTGTCCCTAAATATAACACCTACAGTCTTCCGCCGTTCAGTATTATAACAACAGACAAAGTACTTCTGCAGTGTGATTTCTTTATCCACACTCTTCTTCTGCCTACTTTAGGCTAAAATTCCATTCCAGGGATTCCTCAGGTACCTCCGTACCTGTACTTCTAGACAACATAGAACAGATCACTAACTTTTCTTGTTAAAAACATATAATCAATAATCAATAATTATTACCAAACTAATCAATAATTAAACCGTCCTCTGCTACCAGAAAACTGATCCAGCGCAACACTTAATAAGGGATCGATACTCATCAATATTACATACAATGGCCCATACACATTCACCCAAATCCCTGTTGCGCTGGGGGTCAAGCTTTAAAGACGTGGAAATCGTTTCCTTCACAGATTCATATTCAATTATTCTAAATACATAACTAGACCTATATATCAACTCTCTTTCCTCTCGGTCGACAGACCAATTAGTTGAGTAGTTGATGGTAATAATAGAACTAACTGACTATCTAACCAGCTAAATAATCACAGACTCTCTGTAAGTTTTTAAAGGTTTATCTCAAATAAATGATTAATGCTCATCGTATACAGGTCGCAATGCAAACAAAGAATCTCACACAAGGAGAGAAAATCAATCAGCAATGCAAACAGTATCAAACTCATCAACAATTAGCAATATGCATATGAGGGAGTGGATAGATGAAGAGACATAAGTTTCAGTGAAAATAATATGAGACAATATACTTATGATGGAGTGGATAGATGAAGAGACATAAGTTTCAGAGACAAAAATTACATTTGCAAGAAATTATGCAAATGATGAGTCAGAGAATAATACAAACCCAAAGATAAATGAAATACCACCCCCCTGGCCAAGGGAGTAGTGGGGGTCTCCTGAAATAGAATCAAGAAAAAAAGATTTCAGGAACAGGACAGGGACAGGAACAGCTAGGCCTCTCTGCAAACCGACGAACAGCGACGCATCTCCCTTCTCAATCTCCTAACGCTGCAATTCCGGTCTCGCTCTCTCTCTCTCTAACCACACCCCCAAAGGCACCCCAGTTATACCCTAAAACCTACATGTCCAACCCACATTAATTGAAACATTGCACAGAATTCGACCGCTCATTGGATGCTTGGGGAGGTGGTGCGTCACACCACCGTGATTTCATTCAAAATTCTTCATACTCATTGTTCTACTTCCTTTCCCATGGAGTATGTATTGACCAGTTCATACAAATTTATTATTGTTACATTTGATTAAATTCTCAACCACGTCTGTGGAAGAAATCGTGGATCCCACGGTCAGTCTCATCTTTTGGCAGGCAAACAATGTTCTCTGTGCTGCATAGCCTTGAACTAATGTTCATCATCCGCAACGCTCAGCACTTATGTCGGGTTTGTCAGGTCATTCTTGCACATTTTCCAGCCCCTCATCTATCCGGGCAACTTAAGCAAATACAGGCCCATTCGGCTCACTATGACAAAATAAACACATATATTATTAATTACATGGAAATGCATCCTTCACTGTTTGCCACCCACTTTTATACTATTCCCTGTTAATATTTTTCTTAGCATAAGCTTCATGCAAAGCGGCATTATTTATTATCGTTTTTAAAGCAAGATGGAAAATGCAAATGCGAGATGCGGCCTAAACGTGCATAAATCTAATTTCTTTTGAAACGCAATGTAAAAAACGGCCTAGTTCTTTCATGCATTAGTTCACATTAGTGCACGCATGCGCAAAGCGGTTTCCCACATGTTCATGTGATTTGCTCTGTTAATTTTACACCGCACACTGTTAATAAGTATTATGGGGGTGTCAATCCGATCAGGTTTATTTTTGCGAAATCCTGCTCCATCACACCCCTTCCAGTATTTCCTCATTGCAGTGACAACGTGCATTCTTCCCTATGCTGTTCAGCTGTCACAGCACCCTGGGTTGCTGAGTGATGCTTACGTGGTTCACTGCCATAGTTACATTCCTGAAAGTTGAACAGTGTTCTGCAGATGAGAATCTCTAGAGTGACCTTTATCACACACTGAGAAGCAGAAGAGTAATTTTTTTTGCTCTGGATAATTCTAAAACAAAGACACAAACAATAGTTCCATGTGAGTCTTCAAACTTGCCAACAACTAGATAATGGAGATACACACTGTCTACCTGACTGTACCATGGTAAATAAGGCCAATGTATGTTTTTTCTTACAAAAAATAAGTTATCATAGAATGTTTGTTTTCATTAGACCTATATATTCTGTCCTTCACACCTGGGCAAATGAAGAACCTACTCGCCTCAGTACCCAAAAACGTGATAAGGATTGGCAAAACGAAAAGGTCTGGCTATAGAAAGCTGGTGCAATGCTTTCTTTTTATTGCAAGCATACGACACTCTAATAAAAAGAAAACAAATGTCACCACCTAAATGTGGCGGCCAAATGCTTGTAACAAAACTTTAAAATTTAATGTCCATTAACCATTGCACAAACTTGCATACAATTTTAATATACCAGTATGAATTCTCCCTAGCAGTCAGCTATACTTTGAACAGGCATAGAAACTCTTTTTGGGTTTAGCATGTGCAACAAAAAGAAAAAGAAAAAATGCTGCTGCCTAAACGTGGTGGCCATATGCTTGCAATAAAACTTTAAAATTAAAAAAAAAAATAACATTGCATTGCTTGCATATACTTTTAATTGAACAGTATGGGTTATTTCTAGCAACCAGGGGTACATTGAAAAGGTATAGAAACTCTTTATGCTTTTAGTGTACACCACTGGAAAATATGACTTTTTTTGGCCAAGTTAAAAGTTCAATTTGATTTGAATTGCCATAACTGGAAAGCATAGTTTAAATACACAAGGGTGACTAAAAAATAAAGAGAGGTTAAAGAATGGGAAGTAAAACGCATTAGGAGAGTAAATTATTGTCCTGTATGTGATCCGGCAAAATGCCAACAATCACAGAGAAAGAGAGCTAAAAGCTGACATGGGATGACGCATTGCCCCATGCTGTTTAATGTGGCAGGTGGAAGCAAAATCCAAGTTATAGCTTAACAGTCCAATATATAAAGATGGCTAACACAAAGACCTTCTATGTATGTATATATTTATGTATGTTGTATTTATGTTCTTCATTATTCAAAGACTCTTGCTAGACAGTTAAGAATTGTCTCTAGACCAGGCCGAAAAAAAATGATTTTGAAGTTGATGTGTACGATTTTACAAAGAAGATAACGGTGTATTGAGATGCTTCTTAGATATAAAAAATGACCACTCCCATCTCATTTAACACAGTGGGGTCACAAATTGAGCCCATCGTAGTTACCACGAGAAGAGTGTGACTAATTAGGTCACAATGAAAATACCTTTACAAACAATAATAATGTAAATAGTGAAGTGTTTTAAAATAGCCATACATTTCTACTGTCATGAAACCTAAAAGCAGCTTAACAAAAGATATTACTATAGGCAAACTGACAGATACACCTTGAAATGAATTTGTTTGTAACAACTCAAACCAAGCAGTGATCGAAAAAAAAATAACTTTTTGCCCTGTATTGACGCTGTATTTTATTGAATTTTCACTATGTTACAAATGTTTAAAGCAGTAGCTCTTTTTCCCAAAATAAGAAAATATTAATCTTATCTGTCTCCCTTATGGTTTGTTTTATTGCCCCTCATACTTACACCTAGATAGAGTAGCCGGCACAATCTGAGAAAAACTGCATGCACTTGCATATGCTTGACTACATTGTTCCAAAAAGGAGACTAATGTAAGTGCCACTAATGCGGATGGCTGCTAAAAGAGATTATCGTCTCCATCTTTTCACCTGGATCTGAGGAAGAGGATCATTTTTCTTGTACCAACAGGAAGAAAACAAACAAACTACTTACGAATTTGCAATGTAGAGGGAAGATACTATAGAAATTAATACATATCAATAACTTACATTCAGAAATGTAAATGTACTATGTGCCTTCTAACCTTGACTCTTTTATGACATGTAATGGCTTCTCAACTTTTATTAAAAATGTCTACACAGTGGACCGATATGCTAAAATGTGCACATATTATATCCATGCTTACCTCTGTTGGACGATATGGGTCTGGAGTTATTTGATATTTTATTTCAATTTACCGATTTTTGACATACTGCTTAACTTGTGTTGAAGAATTAATAATAAACCACTCATGTGAAATTGATGATGATGATGAAACAGATTTATAAAGTGCACAGATGCTCCTAGGAGTGTCCCAGCACTAATCCAAGAGCAAGCCAGATTACATAGTGAATAACCAGACTTTTAGGGCCATATGTAGGTAGTTTTTATTTACCGATTCCTAAATACCGAATTTTACCGATTCGGTATTTAAGAATCGGTAAATCGTATGTAGGTAAACATTCGGTAAATATTACCGAATCGGTAATATTCGGTATTACCGATTCGGTATTTACCGAATCGGTAATAAGGAATACCTTCCCATTCATTCCTATGGGCCTGGAGGCCCATAGGAATGATTGGGAAGCCATTCACTATTACCGATTCGGTAAATACCGAATCGGTAATAGGAGGAGCATATTCAAGGGTGGCAGGGTGTCAAATTGACACCCTGTTGCACCCTGAATCGTGCATGTGTGCACATGTGGCGCACATACATGCCCTAAGGGCATGGATGTGTGCCACATGGCACTTTAAACATTATTCAAAATTGCATTTTTAAAGGAATACGTTAATTACCACCAACTTGAAGTTGGTGGTAATTAACGAATTCTTAAACCACATAAGCACTCTTTTATGTGCTTCCTACATTGCATTTACCGATTCGGTAAATAGCGAATCGGTAGATACTGATTCGGTAAATACTGATTCGGTATTTACCGAATCATCACCTACATTAGGAATGGCTAATACTCAGTCGGTAACCCTGAAATTTACCGAATTTCAGGGTTACCGACCGGTATTTAGGCCACCTACATATGGCCCTTAATCCTTTCCTAAAAGCAGGTTCTGAAGTTTCCTGTCTCAGATGCATCGGGAGAGAGTTCCATGTAGACGGCCCTAGCAAGGAAAAGTAGCAATCTCCGATCCTTGACAGTCTCAGTCTCGGCACTTTGGCCAAGGCCAGATGAGAAGACTGTAGGCTCCTCGCATGAGTATAAAACAGAATACGGGAAGCCAGATATCCTGGGCCAATGTTGTGGAGAGAATTAGTATCAAGGTTTTAAACCAGATTCTCTTCTTTACTGGGAGCCAGTGCAAAGAGGAGAGATGACTCGAAATCCTCGCTCTCTTCGATAGATTTAGTAGGAGGAGCGCCACAGCGTTTTGTACCACTTACAATCTATGGATGGTATATTCTGGCTGGCCAAGATATAAGGCATTAGCATAATCGAGGCGAGATTAAATGAGAGCCTGGATAACTGTTTTCCTGGCAAAGACGGACAGAAGAGGCAGAATTTTTTTTAACGCCCTTAATGTATCAAAGCACATGGCAGTCACTGCACTGATCTGGGGTAAGAAAGACAGCCACCTGTCAAAACTTAACTCCGAGGTTCCTGGCTGCGTCTGTATGAGACGCAGGTGGGATGGAACCATCTGGCCAGCAAGCGGACCAGTCGGAGGGCGCAGCGGTGCCAAAAAAAAGAGAATTTCAGTTTTATCAGTATTGCACATCAGCTGATTCTGTTAATTGCATACAATGTTAACTGGCTTTTTAAAATTAGTTCAGGTGAAGTAGGCTTTGTTAATAGCCTTTAATTATTTGTATGTTAAAATAACACTACCACGTAATTATGAAGATAAAATGTAAATAACTAATAAAATGTAAATTGCAAATTGTATTGCCTTTCTCAGTAGTAACGGCAATAATGAATGTAAATGCTTAGGGGGATATTCCCAAGAACGCGTGTTAACTATCGCCAAAATTGCTTAACGCAACTTCTCACATGGCAGTCCATCGCGGGAAAATAACACCGTGTTAACGCAGCATTCACAACCCGGCGGCACCATGTGATAGCCTCACGATAACGTGACAAATGCCTGCGTTAAAATCACTGCAACGCCCAAAAAATGCGAAACCCCAACGCGAAAAAAGTTGCTACGTCCCAAATGGCGAAACAAAACCAGCGATAACCAGCAACAGGCCTGCGATTCCCACGCAACATGTGGGAAAATGCACCATAAAAGCATAAAAATGTAACTGCGTACCACCATGGACGCACCCGGACTGAGTGCACAGGACAACGCGAACCCCACAAGCCCCACAGACGACCAGCCAGGAACCCCGGGGAAGGGCAAGGAGAAGAGGAAGACGGGGTTCAGTCCACAGGAAAACCAGATCATCGTCACGGAGGAGACAGAACACAACCAACAACTGTACGTCACCTCCACTGTGTCATCGGCAACACAAACGGAAACATGGCAGTACATCGTGAACAACGTGAATGCAGTCGGAGTGTCGAGGAGGACAATGGAAGAGGACAAGAGGCGCTGGAATGATGTGAAGGGCAAAAACAAGAAGAAACACTATGCCAACTTGAAAGCAGCAACGCAGATTGGAGGTGGGGGACCAGCGGCACACCAGGAGCTGGATGACAGTGAGAAAATGGTGGCCACAGTCATCAGTCGAGATACGGTGCCAGGAGTTGGGTATCGGGACACTGCTCAACATGACCTGACACAACATCAACAGGGTGAGTGCCTACCAGGGACTGGGGGGACGGGGGGAGATGGGCACAATGGCACACATGCACAATTAAGTACAGCACACTGCACACCCACAATGACTCTGGAACATGTCCCTGATCCCCGTGCCACATAGCAGCACACATACAGATACTCAGGGAATGTGTGTCGCATTGAATTTATTTGCACATGCTGTGCCTGTGGCCATTTTGCACTGTCTCATGATTGCCAAGCACTGACACAATGTGACGTCCTCATGTGAAGAAATTGTCAATGATGTTGTTCCTACGGGCTATTCCTGCTGCAGCTGCAGTGGAGTGTGGTCCACCTGCCTCATCTTCCTCATCATCGTCCGGTGCATCTGGCACACGTAACCATGGGGCATTGGTGCGTACACATATGTTGTGCAACACACAACATGCAACGATCATCTTGCACACGATGACTGGGCTGTACAGGAGCCTCCCACCTGTGATGTCCAGGCACCTGAAACGTGACTTCAACACGCCAAATGTGCGTTCCACGATGCCCCTGGTGCGTTTGTGGGCCGCATTGTACTGCCTCTGGGCCTGTGTGTTCGGGGCTCGGAGGGGTGTCATCATCCAAGGGCAGAGTGCATATCCCTGATCACCTGTGACAGTGCAGAGAGACATGAGTCAATAGTTGGTCCTGCATGATGTGTTGGCAGGCTCACTAGTTCATTGGCATGTGATATGTGTGTCATAGTGATTCCGGTTTGACATGTACTGCTAGTAGCAAATGAGCGCCATCAATGTGCATTACGTAGCCTCACTGCTGCTCCTCCCTCCCCCCGAGCCTATTTCCTCGTGTGCGCTGCGCACTTACATCACCTGCACTCCTGCGGCACACCACTGTCATGCCTGTCTGCGCATGTCCACAAGCCTGACAACGACACTGTGATGTTGTGCGTTGAAGGTGGGCGGCCACGTGTGTGTAGGCCTATGGCAAGGATAGGGCGGACACAGATGTGGAGTACATGGCTGGCCGAAGTCGCGATGCGGTCGAGGCAAGACCTTTGGCTCATGCTGCGGCAATAGCGATACACACACAACAGTTGGCATGTATGATCCCGGACCCCGAGCGGGCTTGCGCTCATTCATTAATCCCTTCGTCCGAGCCCGCACTCGGGGGCATGTTACATTGCAACTTTGTCCATTGCGGGATGGGTGGCGCCGACACCACAACAAAGACACACGCATCAGGTACCAAATTGGCATGCCCAACACTTAACCCCGCCCAGAGCCCCGGGGTGATCATCCACACCCCTATGCTGGACTGCCGTACACCAGCACACTCCGGCAACGCCTACAAGGGGGTACGACACAGCTACATGTCCCAGGTCTACCCCACTGCCTGAGGTGACATGGTTGCGTCTGCTGTACACAGCACAATGCAATGTGGTCGGGCCCGGGGCCCTCATGCACACACAATGACCACACGGACACACTTAGATAGTTCGTGGAACTGGCTACGGGCACGTGCGCCCGGTCCCTTTTATTGCCAGGGTCACATGTACAGTAACGCCTGTGCTGGATGGGTGTGGGGTGAGTGTAAGCCAGCCCTCAGGGAGTTGCTAGTGCTAGCAACAACTACAACAGTGATCAGACAATCAGAAGTTCAAAGTTCAAACAGCAAGGGTCCACGACTTGAGCTGCACAGAGTTAGTGGCCACGGATACACTGCGGCCGGCACAGGCACACCGCCACGGGACGGTGACTACCGGTGCACTGAGGTAGGGCCACGAGAGCTGAGCGGGTTCTCGTCGATGTCCAAGGTGATTGTCGCAGAGGGTTTTGGGGGGCAGTGGAAGGTGTTCTTCCAGGGCATGATACAGAGGGCAGTACCAAGCAGACACATGCAATATGGAGGAGATGAATGCTACAGACTCATGTTTAACACCAAGTCATTACCAGCCACATGATGATGAAGACAACCCCCAGGCCATTGACTGAGACGCCACCAAAGTTCAACCAGAGGGTGTCCATGAATTTCGGGGCACAGAGCTAGTGGCACCAGAGCTGAAAGGGGATGCAGTCTGCGATGAGGCCTGTACAATGGTATAAACTCTGCCATAAATAGATCAAGGCTCAGTTCCAAATGTGTAACCTACTTGACCGTAGTGTGGGCCGGAGGCAGCAGTCAGCAGGGGCCCACAGCCACGTGTCCTTCGCTTGCGATGCACAGAGTCAGTGGCACCAGGGCAGTTGTTGGTGGGGTTCGGTCACCTCCGTAATGAGGATCCGGTTCGTCATCCGGACTGAATCGCGTCTTCCTCTTACTCCTCTCCTAGCGTGCAATGATACGGACTCTGCCATTGTAAAATCAAGACTCAGTTCCAAATGTGTGACCTACTTGACCGCAGTGTAGGCCTGAGGCAGCGGTCAGCGCGGGCCAACGGCTGTTCAGGCAGCTCCTCCTGGTACTCTCACACATGACGTTGGAATGCCATGTGGCGATGATTTGTGGTTGACGGAGGTAGTGGCACCAGAGATGTGCGTGTGTGCAGCCTGCGACGATGCCGTGTCCTGCATGGTACGGATTGTATTGGATTTGTGTGAGGCCTGCTGCACCGCAGGGTAGGCAGTACACAGGTGAACCCCGTGGTGCTGGGCCGCAGTGTAGGCCGAAGGCAGTAGTCAGCATGGGCCCACAGACACGTGTCGTTGGAATGCTATGCACAGAGTTGGTGGCACCACATCGTAGGGAGTACGGTGATATAAACCCTGCAATAAACGTATGTCATCTGCCATTGTATAATCAAGACTCAGTTCCAAATGTGTGACCTGCTGGACCGCAGTGTAGGCCGGAAGCAGTGGTGGAGTACGTCAATGAGAAAGGAGTAATGGGGGGCCTGTGTCGCGGAGGCCGTGATGGTCTGAGGAGGCTGCCATGGTCGCGGGCCTCGGGCTTGGAGCTTGCACCGGCACGTGGTGGGCCCTCTTTGACACACGCCGGTGTCGGCAGGTGAGCAGTGCGGCCTGGCTGCGCTGGGGCGGGCATGACGCGTTTTGGGACCAGCGGCCTGGGTTGCAGCAGGCGCACAGGATCGCAGGCACCACCACTCACGGCGTCGGCCTCGCGGCGGGGTGAGAGGCGCCGCCCTGGCAGACACGTTGGCCATTCCGGAAGAGAACCACGCCCAGAGTAACAGGCTTTTTATTCACACCCCTACGCTGGCCTGGCGTACGCCGGGCCAGCCCACTACGCGCACGCTTACAGGGGGGGACGTAACAAGCTACATTTCCGCATTGTTCCCCGCTGGCTGCGGTTACATGGTTGCGTCCACTGTCCAGTACACTCCAGGCACCAGCAATGTATGTCGACGTGGAAGTGTCTGTGGTCTGCATACTGCAGTCTGTCCACCACATCCACTCCACACTTGGCATTGTGTGCATTCTTATTCATGGGTCACTTGCCTCCTTTGCACATGCCGGGTTCCCAGCTCTCCCCACATTCTGCTATTGTGTGGCTGAGGTGCCATGCCGTTGTTGGCTTGTGTAGATGGCTAGCCCAGGTTGCCACAGTAAGTAGTGTTGTCGTGTTTGGAATGTGGGGATGTTGGTTGTCATGTTGTATGTGATTTTGTGACGTGTGCATACCCAGAGTTGTGAGTTGTCTGAATGTGGTGTTGAGGTGTGTGGTGGGTTCCGTTGGTACTTACCGACGAGCAGTGCATTCCCATAGGTGGCATCCTGGAAGCGCTGGTTGATGATGGACTGTCGGAAGATGAAGGAATCATGCACACTGCCTGGGTAGTTGGCGACGACATTGGTGAAGAGTCCCCGGTGGTCCACTATTGCCTGCACATTGATGGAATGCGTGTGTTTCCTGTTGCGGTAATTGTGTGCAGTGGCGGCAGGGGGCACGAGGAGTACATGTGTGCAGTCGATTGCCCCCAAGACGTGCGGGAAGCCAGCTATGGCGTAGAAGCCTTGCTTGATCTCCAGCTGTTCCTGCGCAGTGTCTGGGAAGTGAAGTTGCTGGGGAACCAAGCTGATGATGGCATCCAGGCCAGGTGTGAGGAACTTTGACAGGGCTGGCTGTGAGACTCCTCCGACTCTGGCAGTTGTTGGTTGGAAGGTCCCAGAGGCCAACAGGTGCAGCATGGCCAGCAGCTTTGTCTGCGGAGGGATGTTGGTTCTCCGCTGTGTTGGTACCGTCAGCCTCTGGGCAATGATGGTCAGGATGCGTAGGATGGTTGTCCTTTTGAGCCTGTAGTGGGCAATGACTTCCTCTGGCGTTAAGGCTCCCAGGCTGGTGCAATTTCTGAAGGTCCAGTGTCTTTATCTGCGCTGCCTCTGTGGTAGTCCAGGGGGGAGGCCTGGGGGGGGGGGTCCTGGCGGTGGTGGCGGTGGGTGTTGTGGACCTCTTGGCGCTCCGAGCTGCATGATCAGTAGCTCCATGGCATCTGTTGTTCTTCTGGTGTGGCTGTTGGCTGGGCTCCCTTTTATGGTGCAGGTTGTCATCCGACTTAACACCAGGTAGGAGCAGGTGTTAAATCCATGCTGCTAATGCGCCTTATCGCATGTTTTTGATTCTTATCGCCGTTCTGGCTGGTCGTTTGGTATGTTGCAAAGTGGTGTTTCCGCGGGTTTTTGCACAGGAACGCCTACTCTGCATCTCATTAGCGTTAGTTGCCGGTGTCATCAGTGGCGATGTTTTTTGCGGCTGCTATCGCAGGACTATTGGTGATATCGGCTGTTAGCACCAGCTTGTGAATGGTGCAATGTATTTAGCACCACTTTGGCTGCGATAAAGTGCCGCTAACTCAGCGATAAGTCCTTGAGAATATGCCCCTTAGTTGACTGTGACAAGTTTTAAATAAGAGATGATCATTTTCTATAATTAGCTCAGCTGCATACACTCTAGACACATGACTATCTGAAAAGGTGGACAAATGGAATGATCGATAGAAAAGTAATTTATAAACCAACAAGGTAATTAGCTTCTTGAAAACCATGTACGCCGGCCCTTAAACTTGATTTTTTATGGTTACCTGCAGCATATGTCACCTACGGTGCACACATACACAACATATTGACTTTAGCTACAATTTCTTCTGCTTCTGAGTTCATGCACATACATGATTTCTGGGACAAATTATATTCCTCACCTTACTAAAAGTGGCCCTTTCTGATGTTTGCCACTTTATTTCAGTAATGTCTTATTTATGTTAAATTACTGAGCATGTTTAAATAAGGATGGCCAAGTATATAGGAATGTCATCACTGTGCAAAGAGCGCTGCATCTTCATTGTTTGTCAATAAACGCCTCTAAGGAAATTCTTATCTTATGACTAATGCAAGATAATTTTACTACCTCAGAATTCCTCACAATGGCTTTAAAGGAATGGAGAAAGGGAATAACATTAGTAGTTGTCTTGAAGTCTCAGTTGGCACTATCGGAACAAAATTTGTTTTTATAGTAAAGTTATGTCACATGTGAAAAACACATACATAGGGAAAATTAAGGAGTCATATTTAACAAGGCAAATGGTCTTTGCTTGCTAGTGTCAAGAGGTATAATATTAAATCTGATAGAGCGCTTGACGCTCTTGAATTTGTAAGGGTGCATTATAATTCATGTACAAACTGCACTCGCATATATTCTATTGAGTGGTTAAAATTTGTGTTATTAGAATGAAGTTTATATCGTCATATTAAAGTTATTAGAATGACATTGTAACCCTATTTACAGGATTGATCACGTATATAGAGAAATCATGTAATCGTGCATGTGCACTATGAATGTTAGGTAAAATAAATGTATTCACTGTTTATAAATGATTCGTATAGAGGCCTGTATAATGAGTGCACATTAAAGGACTTTCTTAGGTTAGCCAATTGTAGGCCTAACTTTCGTTTTTCTTAAGTTTAATTTCTCCTTGTTTGTTCTTGAGTGGGGATTAATTAAAATGTATGTGTGTAGAAAGTTTTTCTTTCGCCCCCTACTGCAGGTGCAGGAATACAACCTCGTTATTATATATTTAAGAAGATACATGGGAGGAAAGGAATGTCTTTGAAGAGTCTGGACCGAGAGAAGGGAGGACACCTTTCGTGCCTAGTGAAACCTGGGAACCAAGGTCGACGGCGAAGACCCAAATTAATTGGAAGCTGGTGGAAAGTTACTCGAAGGAGGTGTTCATGAAATAGCGTACCATGTGACCTGATAGGGGTGTAACTTTGTCTTTTTGTATTAAGCACAGGGACAGTTTTGCAGGACTTCTACTTTTGACTGAGGAAAGGGATCATCTTAGAACGAGTTCTGTGGCTTCACGCTACTTAGCCCATTTGACCTGAGTGCTTCTTAGGAAGTCAACACGTGCTGACACCTTTTGGGAAATTCTTCTGGGAAGTTAGGGAGGGATGTCACTTTAGAAGTAGAGTAGGGACAGATTATTCTTTATTTCCAGAAATACAAATGAAACGAGAATTGGACACAGTGTCTATACTCAGTTGTGTTCTGATTCTGGAATTCTGGAATTCATCATTCTGTGTCTATTGTGCCGAATGAACTATATTTGTGGATTGGGCTCTGTATTAGTATTCATGTATCTCTACACCTTGATATTGAGGTGTGTTTATATTCTGTTATTCCTGGCTATGTAATAAATTATCAAAATCTGAATTCGGAGTTTGTGGTCCTTTAGACAGTTGAGAAGGGGAATTGTCTAATTGGTAACCTGCTTTCTCCCCTCTACACTTCTATAGCAGGCAACAAAGACCAGCGGCCAAGAGTTCTTAAGTAAAATTTAGTATATAAAACGTGGCCCCATCAAATCCCATGTTTATCATGCATATTTCTTAAATACAAGTCTTAAGTAGTGTACGGTCTGTGGCAAAGTCTTCACTGTTACTGATCTAGTTTAAAATTTCCACATGATACTTTTCATTTTTATATAAGATTATTATTTAGTCCATAAGCAGTAGATTGAGAGATCGCTTAACCTTCTGGGTCGTGGCCCATTCAGAATCTTTCAACAGCCTAAAACATTTGACATTGTTCCATATTTGTTATGATACTGAGGGAGTAATGGATGATGGCCATGCACCTTGTTAGTAAAAATGGTCCCTTCTTTAGGATTAACATTGGGATATATTGATATTGCGGACAAGACCATCTGACAACACAAGCATTCACAGTGTAAAGAATTACAAATACTTTTCTCTTTGTGTCTACATTTTGTTCGGCCCATGAATAACATCAGCATTCTTTGCAATACAGCAGTAACACTTACTTTATGAATATATCAAGGCATGCATCTTTTACTGAGGTTTATTAACTTTACTGGAAACCCTTTATTGAGTTCATGTACAGCTGAAGAGGGCTTTTACCTTATACACACTTGAGCTTCCATATCTTCAGCCGATGAGATCACAGTTCTCTGTCATCCCTCTCCTTACTCCTCTCAATAGGTGGTTTAACACAGATAAGGATCCATAAGCCTTATTATTCAAAACATATCACTTTTCAGATTCTAAATATTATGCCGCAGCATGTGGGGTGGTCACAACAGAGTCTTGCAGTCCCACAATGTCTTATGGGGTAGAGACAGGTGGCACTATGCTGTCGACAAAATCAACTTTCATGCAAACCTTAAAAGTGCGAATTCGAAAAAAGAAGATATTGATAGAGTGGAAATCTTTTTTCATTTGTAGGGGTACATCATAATCATATGTAGAGGTTAACCGCATATAATCATTTGCTGTATTAACGTGAAGGTGTTAGAATATGAAAATGTATTGATATGAATACGTGATGTATTTAGGCCATTGATGATTAGCATGGAGAATCAACGTAGAAAATTAATGTAACTAGCTGAAAACGTTAACGTGTAGAATTCGTGTTGTGCACTGACAAGTATTCAAGAATTAAATGTGTTTATTAATCATGTTATTTCATACATAGGTAAACATATTAGTTGAAATTGCGTTAATGTTATGTGAATTTGTAAAGCTTCCATGATGCTTCCTTATGTTAGCTAGAATTCGTAGGTCTGAAATGCAAGTCCCTGACAACTCTCACTTTAGAATTAACAGTTTGAATTTCATGTGTGCTGTGAAATCTGTTCTTTCTCACATTTTGTGTTGAAGGTGAAGAATAGCTCTTTTAGGTAGAATAATGTCTTTGTTTTACTAGTAAGGCATGGGGAGAAGAAGTTACAATCGTGTGACTTGAGTCGATAAAGGAAGGTCGTTACGCATCACACAGGAGAAGGCCTGGGAACCAAGAACAAACTGTTGCGAGCGAGGTACACGGTCAACATCGTGGAAAAATACCTTGAGGATTGTACCCAGACTGGATGGCGTGACTCGAATTGCATCATGGGAGTGCAACCTGTGAATAATTGGTTGTTGGAATTAGGGATAGTGCGCCATCCTAGAACAAGCTCTGTCTTTGCGATGGTAGCTTTATGCTCCTTGACCCATTGATGGTGGAGAGCCTTCTTAGAAAGACTCCATACACTGACACCTTTTAATCCTTCCTTTTGAAAATGCTTATGTAGGGATGTCCCCTTAGTGCTAGAGTAGGGATAGATTTAATACTTTTCACTCATCAACCCTCGATGCAAGGAAATTTTGACTCATGCTTCCTGATTTTCTGTATCCTACTTCTTGACCTTATTGTGTTGTTTATGCTGCACCGTCTAAACTGGATGCGCAGATTTGGCTTCATGCTAATTCCTTTGAATTTCTATACCCTCGTATTGAGGTGTCTTTATGTTCAGTTATTTTTGGCTTTGTAATAAACCTAACTAACCTTAAGTAGTTGTTCATGGGTTATTATTTATCGAGGAGAATTATTGGCTGATTGATTGTTTCATAACAACTTTTCTCCCATTTACACTTCCATGCTGCGGAAAAGAACCATCTGATTGTGACTCTAGAACAGGTCTAGAACTTATGGGCCCGGCCCTTTCAATATCAAATATCTTGGATATTGAATTTTGGCAATGTAGTTGCTAGGGATTCTAAAAACGTCTCTGCGCTTCTTGATGGCCTTCTCCAACTACTGTAAGGGAAGCTCAAAGGTTTCCTTAAAGGTTTTTTGGGTTAGCACATGTTTATTGACAGTTTGTGAAGGATTTTTCACAAAGGACTTGTTTCATTTCCAAGACTCTAAAGAAAGAGAGTCTCTCAAAGGGATTTACTTGGAGTCCAGAAGCAGAAGGAGCCTTCTGACTATATGGTATTGCACAAACACAAGTCCTATCCTCACCGCTGATCACCAATGTTAGAAATGGGATTCCTAGTTGGCTGAGTTATGCACCTAGGTCAGGCAGTAACCACCACTCTAGGCAGGGTAAGCTAGATACACACTTAAAAATAACCTGTGCTCACCTTACCAGAATCATGATGTCCATCCCTAAAATGAAAGCAACATTTAGGTAGACCTAAAAATGATATGTGAACATGAAGCGTCTCATTGGAGAGACAAACATTAATTACAGAAAATCCCAAAACATGTCAAATGTTGATATGTTGTCTCTCCCTAGAGAGACCGTCTAAACATTGGTCAGAGTCGATTTTTTGATTTTGAGACCCCAACCCGCAATGCTAGCATTGTGTTCCTGTAGGCCTATTAACCAGGACTCTTTGGGGAAGCCATGCGCCACTGTCCCTTTAATGTGCCAATGCGGTTTGTATTTTTTTCCTTTCCTTTCCCTCAAAGGAAAGCTGCTGCTACCTCTGCAGATTTTCCTGTGTGGGTGCCCCTACGATGTTGGGGCCTGACACACTTTTCTGGCCTTGCCACCCTCAGAGAGTGGGCACACAGCAAACTCCTTGAGCCATGCAGTTTTGGCAGCTCATCTGCCTGCCTGCCACTTGCACTGCTGTGCCAGGTGGAGGGGCCAGTTTCTCCCACTCTCCTGTCTGCTCATTCTCTTAGTGTGGATGGAGAAACCAGAAATTGTTTCTGCTGTCCGTTGGTGACCCTCAAGAACAGGGCCGCAAAATAAAGCCCAGGGCTCTCCTCAGGCAGGGAATCAATTTCTCGAGGTGTGCAGGTGTGATTATCCCCCAGTGGGATTCACCATAATGGTGTTCTAAAACAATGGCACCTTTGAACGAGTTTAATATTTTTAAATATAGCTACATTTAAAAGGGCTCAAACGTTTATATAGCAAAAATGGTTTTTGTGTTGGCGGTAGGTGCTCACAGCCTCAGGGCTGCCACTGCAGGTGAAAGATATGTTACGTGCGATCAACACGATAAAATCAGGGTATCTTGGTGTCTGCTTTACCAGTTTGAGTGGGATTTGGAGCATAATGGTCAAGGGAATCGGTCCCAACTGTCTCAACCAACAGTTGTGGCCTTGCTGCCTCAGAATTTATTTGCGGTATTCCATCAGACCCCCATAGTCTCTGCTTCCTCCTCCTGGCAAAATCAGCTTATTTGTAAGAGCTTTGAAGCTGCACTTATGCCCAGCCCTAGTGATCATCTGAACTGGTGCTATTTAGCCCTGGTGATCATCTGATCTGGTGCTATTCAGCTCCTCAGCAGCACACCACAGGGCCTCCATAGCAGACCACACTCTACTCCCACAGCATCTTGCAGTGCCATTGTCCACAGTGCATACTTTTTCAGGCACTTCATCAGCTTCAGTCTAAACAGGAGTCCACAATGCCCCATCCTTCAAGGCACTTCATGAGAGAGAATCAATGAGCTGGTATGACCTGCCCTTGATTGGCACAGGAGTATAAGTAGGAGTGGATGACCTCCCGTGGGCCCCGAAGGGGTTGCAGCAGCACTTGCCCTTCAACCATCCATTACAGGCTTCTTCTATCGATGCCTGTGCAGGAGTTTAACATGGGAGGTGCAGAATTCTGTCATTGATAAAACACCTACTCAATCTAGTGATGTCACATCATCCCTTCACGTCCAACTGACACTAAGGAAACCAGCTCTTTGAATGTCCACCCTTGTACTGTAGTCTGGCTAAAACCCAAAATGGTGATTCCCTCCAAATTCAAATCACAACATATCTCTGTGCCTGTCTCCACACACACAGACCTGGCTTCTTCCCTCCAAAACATCAAAGGGGCCTTCTGCATGGTACCAGAATCAGAAGTCTGCCATCTCCCCACAGTTAATACTATGAGCTTCCCCTACCTTAATTCACAGAGAGTTTATGATAACAGCTAGGGATATTATAATCCCACTCCTTTCCTCCAACAAGAGAAGCTCAATTTCCATGGAATGGAGATTGACACCAACCTGGCCAATTTTTACCTGGAAGTGCGTTCTCCCTAGAGTAATATTGCTTAATTATTTGTTCAACTATAGACCTAGAGTGGATTGAAAGCAATAAAAGCATGCCACTATCCATACTCTGTACCTAGACCTAATAGAAGCTGCCTTACAAAATAAAAACTCTAGAAATCAAAGAAAAGATGACTTGTGGCGGCACCAGTTTCATTTATGTTGCTGTCAGGAAAGGAGCATGAGGCATCTTAAAATGCCACACACTACTTTGGTACGCGCATTCCTGAGATACAGTAAATTCAACGCGATTTTATTGTTGTAAGTTAATAAAAATCGTCACAATAATACAAGATAATAAAACCATTTAAAAAAATAAAAATACTTCATAGTTACTTTTCTGGTTTGTCAATTTCTAAGAAGTTCACTTTGTTTTTTCAAGGATATAAAATACACTAAAAACCCAGAAACAGTGGTGAAATTAGCACATAAAGAGTATGTCCCTGTGCCCTAATAAATGTAAGCATTCTTGGTGCAAGAAGAGAGAAGCTTGTGTGTGTAAAGATATGTTTGTCCTTCTAGGTCATTTACATTTGACCATCGGTCATGCGCTCTTGTGCTGTTTGCCTCTGCACTATTGATCCTTGAACACATCGGTAGAGTGTATCCGATTGAAGCTTTCCCATCCATTGTTGATGTAATCACAAGGTTAATAATCACAGTCCATTTGTTGTTGAACACCAATAGCATTTGAAAGGAGGTCCCTGTCATTGGAAGAAAGTTCATTCTGTGAATGCGTGCGCTTTTTAAATACAGCAATAGATTTGAACAGAGAATTTCGTTTCTCGACTGCTAAATTGTGCGCTTTTAAATGATTTGGTACACGGAGTTGTGTGAGATTGTCATTTGTTTTCTACTCAGCAATTATTTTTTTTAAACACAGCCCGCTTTCCTTAAAGAAAAACGGGCTGTGTTTCATGTAAGATGAAAAGTTTAAACGTATTTTAAGAGTAGGCAGTGGTCCATTGGACCATTGCCTCCTCTTACAAAATATTTTTTTCAACATTCTGAAAGGAGAATGGGTCCCATGGCGACTCCCCCTCCCTTGTGAATGGCTGACCACTACATTTGTGTAGTCAGTAAAGCATTAATGTTTTGCCATTGCAAAACATAAATACATACCATTCCAAATACTGATTTGGTCGCAAACCCAAACTGTGATTTGGTAACATGTTACCAAATCAAATTTGGATTTCATACATACCAAAAAGCCTTTTGCGGTTGCAAGCAGCCTGATTCTGCAAATTGGATCTTTTGTGAATGCAATAAAGCTTTGTACATCTGGCTCCAAATACCCCATTGTAGAACTTGAGTCTCTTAGGCTAGTGAGGCAGAGCCGTCCAAGGCCTACTCAGGGGAGGTGGTATGGGCTAGCACCGCAGTTAGCAGGCATACAACAAGCAACACCCAATAAATCACTGTTCTGACACACCATTCAATATCACACAGTTTAAGAAAACATACATGATGACAGGTAGAAATGCCTAAGGTGACACCCTCCTAACAGTTCACGCCCCGAGTGTGTGCTTAACCCTAACTACAATATCCCCCACATATACTAGATACAATATAAAGGGGTGTAGTTATAAAAAGGCAGGCCTACTGGCTTTGTCAGGATGATGACCATATTGATAAAATAAGAAATGTCACCATAAACAAATGCAACACCATAACATTGCTAAGGATGAAACCAACTTGCAATTACACTCATTAGGACTTGCAATGACTCAGTATGAACTTTGTGATGGTCAATATAGAATTTCAGAGACCTTCATTACATGCATGTAATAATTTACTGTTAACTTTATCATTGTCAATAAATCATTTAAACTTTAAAAAACAGTGTACATTTGCCTTTTACATTCAACCATGCAGAAAATCAGCTTTAGGGCCCATCAACAGGAGACCCTCCATTCTTGACCCTTTGGGCCCAAGCTCCAAGAGTACCTAAAAATGGAACCGCCTTCTCCCTGCACCGTAATTCAATCCCCTGAGAGACCTAGGGTGCCTTGAAAAACGTGGCAGGGGCAGTCCTCTGGTGTATTGAGAGTGCACCACCGTTCCAGTCATCAGTTAGCTACAGTGTCTTCTGGGGCATGCATGTCTCTGTGGGTGATGTTTTGCATAACTTGCAGCCTCGTGCTGCAGACCAAAGAATGCTCCTTGTGTCTGTGTTCTCTTTTTTTTCTTCTTTTTGGGATATGGTTGCCCTTGTCTCACCTATGTGCACCTCTGACCTCGCCAGCCATGGAGAGGCGTGTGTGCCCTAACCCATATTCCCTTAGCCATCTCCCTGCCCTGCTGACATTCCTGGAATGCTGACGTGGGTGCCAGCAATCTTCATTTCTCCCACCTGAGCATGGACACAGCTTCTTCAGCTCTCCCGCTCCTGCAGAAGAACACCAGTGTCTGATGTCAGCCCAGGATAGCCCTCTCTACCTCAGCTCACAAGACTCTCCTCTTCATCCCTGTGATTTCCCAGGCCTGGAAAATAATGCTCCTGGGGCTTTAGCCCTTCTTAGGAGCCTTGTAAAATTAGAGCGCAGCGGCACTCATGTTTCTTTTGTATCATTCATAACATTGGTTTCTCTATGAGCTGGTCCCTGGGAACTGGGAGGCCATGGGGAGAGTTAAGAAAGGGGGGCACACACATCTTTCCTTGCAGAATTATCTCTTATTTCGGTGGCGAAAGGGGTCCCTGGGGGTTTGGATGGCAGATGCAGGGGGGTGCCATACATGCCAAATCATGGCCATTCCCCCTGGGGGATCAAACTCCTTCCCATGTTTTATCTGGCCCGGAGAGCCATCATTGCTGCTCCTGGTGGCTCACAGTAGCCACCAGTAGGGGTTCCATTAGGCCTCCTGGCATCTAAATATTTATATTCCTTTGGGATACTTGGCTTTTTCTGTACTTTACCTCCATATTCAGGGCCTGTCCTGTGTACAGCACCTGGTGTTGTCCACAGCCTGGGTTGCCTACAGAGGCACCCCATAGCCCTCAAGGCAGAATATTTTCCATGCCTGCACTCTTCAGGTCTCACCTGAAGGGCACCCATCTGATAACAGAAGTCAGGGGTAGCCCTCTGATGAAGGTTATTTCTCAGGTTATTCCTCTGCAAACCCAGTCCTTGGAAATGTTAGAGGAGCCCTTCACCTCCTGAGTCCTCTAGGAGGTCCACCTCTCTCTCTCACTCTCTCTTCCCCTCTTTCCTCTGTGCAGAGCTTGTTAAGTGGGTGCAGAGAGCTCCAACAGGTGGTCACTTCTGACCAATCCTGGGATTACACACTTGCACTTTACCCCTGCCCAAACCCACCTACACAGTATTTTGTGATATTTCAAGATGGTGACTTGAAGTGATCCATTGGAAGACCTCCCTGAGGATGAAATCATGCCCTACTGCCACGGCTGCCTGGTCCCTTCCCTCTAAAAACTCAAGGGGAAGCTCTTCCTGTGATTAGATCCAGACGTCTGGCTTTTCCCCTTTGCCCTCCTTGGGCTGGGCCTTCCCAGACCTGCTGTAGTATTAAAAGTAATTAGAACATGTAGAGTCCACCCCCAAACCTTTCGTTTACCAGGAACAGGCCCAAGCACTGGCAAATTACACTTGTGTGTGAGGCCTTTGGTCCTCCAACTGGCCAGCAGAGTAATTAACTTGATCCAGCAGTATGAACAAAAGGCTACAATCTAATTAGAAGCGGGGAATAAAAAATATGACAAATACTCAAGTGCCAGAAGGAGTGCAAATATGACTAAAGTAGAATTGGATCTGCACACAGGATCCATTTTTACCATATGAGTGATGCATCACTGTAATATTTAGACCTAACTAGTGCGGAACTGTATACAGTAAGTATACAGTAAGTGCACACTCTCAAGTTAAGCCCTTCAGACTTACACTAAGAATGCACACTCACATTTTAAGGTCTATACCAGGTCAGCGGCAGTCCCTTAAGGGTCCCTTCTGTGAAAGGCTAACTGTTTGCAGAGACTGGGCTAACCTGAACAGTAGTCCCATTTGCTTAATCTGCACAGGTATGAATGTCTAAGTGCATGTGTTCATGTGTAGTCAACTAGAGCCTCTTACCTCAGCTGCACAGCAGCAAACCTTGTTTTAAAAGTCAAACACTGGGACATAGGACTCTCAATCCATTTGAACAAGAGTTTACAGTGATTGAGACTTAGCTAATGAGACTCAATCATATTAAAAGTCCAAAAAATGGGTATTCTGAAAGCAAACATTCTCCTATACTGTGAATCACTAGATCCTACTATGAGACCATTTGCCTGGGTTTAGTGGTAATAGGTTTGGAACTCTGGTATGGTTTGATTCAGCAATCACATTACGACAAGTCCAGCTGAGCGATTGCTTAAAAAAATAGATGTTTTTTTATAGATTGGTCAGGTAAAGTAGTTACAATTAAAAACAACATAAATAACAGGTCCTCTAACTATGTCGTGGGCTAGAGTTCTACTCTAAAAAGTTGCATATTTCTTATCTTATAAGGTACTGAAATTAACATTACATTGTGATCTATGCACAGAGTTACCCTATGGATCAGAGCTCACATTTATTGTTCAGACTCTGGAAACCATTTGATCTCTGTTCTTTACTAGGTACAATATTTCCTGGGGCTAAAGCTGGACTTTAGAGTATTGCAAAGTTTACCAGATGAGGAAAGACACATCAAAACACCCACCATACAAACGTGAACTGGAATTACAATGTAATGAGAGATTTATGGTAGACAAAATAATTTGTCCCCAAATTCAAACTTCCAGTGTCCCATTAAATGGACCACCAGGAACCTTGTCATCAATGACAAGGAGCTGTTGTGACAGTTCAGTTTGAGACCTTTTACAACTCCATCTTGCCTCTTAAGTAAGTTTTCCAGCAAGAGGACTACTGGATCATTTAAGGGACATAGCACTTACAATGCGGATGCTAAATTTCCGGGGTCTTTATTTTGAAAATGTCTTGTTTAAGTTCACATCTTTGGTGGCAGGGACCTGGGGTATCCACAGAACCCACTTGCAACTGGTGAACACTAAGATTTATAGCTAAGATCGAACTGCATCTTCATGCTGTGATATCTCAGACTCTGGACAAAAAGACAAAATACCTTTAATGGTTCCAGATTCAGACAAACCAACCTCAGCTAAAATGACACACCATGGGGATCTTGAGTGAAAGTTAAACTCCCTCATGCCGATTGCTCCAGAATCAGGGTTATACAGACTCCCACAAAGTCATGAAGTTAAGGGTGGTTGAAGAGCGAGCACAGCATCAACCAGGCACAGTCCTTCACTAATCTTAGCACACCATTGAAACTAATGAATGCTTACCAGGCCCAGTATCTTAACCTCACAAGTAAGATAACTTTAGGGAAGTAAAACAAATTCACACTCTTTTTATTGATTGGCTGTCATTAACTTTTAAGGGTTTTACATAAAATTACTTGACAAAGCTTAGTACTAAGCTTTGTCAAGGAAGATCAATTAAAACCCTCTATAATATGGCTATTATATGGACCTCTGAAGGCAGTTTTTGTATCTGTCTGGTCTTAAGACAAAGCTTTGTCTTAAGACCAGACAAATATAAACAAATTGCCTCCAGAGGGCCATATAATAGCCATATTATAGAGTCACTGCTAGGAATCCACATAATTCAAGGTGTGTGTCACATTCAAAATATTGAAATCTAACAAATCAGTACAAGACACCTCTTCTCCACTTTTTGTGACTAGACGGGGTGGGCAAGTCCCAAAACGTTAAGGAGAAGGGCTATGTATTCCAGGAAAGACAGCCCAGACCTTGTGGGTGGGATCTCTCCTCTTTCCAGGCATCTCTTATTACAAGACAAGAAGGCAGGCCACTGGAATGTATATTTACATGGCTCATCCCCAACAGGGTTAGCTTAATAATGAGCAGATTTGGAGAGTGAACTGATCAAGGAATTATACTGGTTCTGCTCAGAGGTTACTAGAACGCTGACAATTATAGCTTTGATAACATATTTGGACCAGAGGTTCTGGTTTCTGATTTTCCCTCCATTTGAGAATAAAAGTTTAAAGATCTTGAGGATAATAAGACATTTGATTTCAGCATCCACATGTATGATAGAACTGCTAGCAAATCTAGTAAAGACATTGTAATTAAAATATCACCCAGAGGTATTTACATTAAAGGTATACATTCTCTCCCAGATCTTTTAGAAGTTGAATCAGATAAACTATAATATTTGTTATTGTTTATTGATTGATTTGCAGAAGAAGTTAAAGAAAATCAGCAACAGATATTTTGGCATGATGAAATTGACCTTGCATAAGGGTACACTTTTTGTCTTTGCTTGAAGGTATGATGGTGTTTTTCAGATGATACTTTAACAGTAACTAAGGCATGCCATTAGTTATGGGGGAAGAGTCTTCTTGCAGCAATGGAGAAACAAAAGAGCAATAATGCTATTGGTACTTAAGGTGATAAAATGTCTGGATAATTATAATGTAGTTGACAAGTATAACTTAATTAAGTATTGGAGTTTAAGCATATGATTTAAAAAATAGCATGCTTATTAAAGGTAATTTTGCTAACCTAAAGCCTCTAGCAGCTCATTTGCATGAACTTCCAACTGTCACCCAGGAGCTGAATAGACAAATGGCTTGGATGTGGGGGAGATTTTCTGTTTCTCTAACAGGATAACCATTTGGGCAGTGCCCAGGAACTTAATTATTTTCAAAGGGGCTATTATGTCACAGGCAGAAGCCCACTTTTCTTAAAGAGCCCATCTGACAGTTTCAACTGTACCTGCCCTGGACCCTACTAGTGGTTTCTATTGGTGTGAGCCTGAGCCAGCTGCTGCTTCTGAGGTCCTGGAACCCTTGATTGTTGTCATAGTGTAAACCTCCTGCATAACTCTAAAACCTGGGAATTAGAAACTTTAGAAACTTTATCAAGACGTTTTGCTGGGGTCAGAAGACTGGGATCAATCTACCAAGCCGATCCGCCATGGGTGCATCATTGAAGGGCCTGACTTCACCGCATCTCCCACTACTTTCTTCACCACAGCAACAAAACTGATTCAGCAGGCCTAAACTCAAACGGCATCCAATGACGTTGAACCCTCTTCGGATACAACCTGCAGCCTTGTCCCTCTGAAGAAATCTGACTTTCGGAAAAGAGTCTAAGTCCGAAGGGAGAAATCTTCACCAGGTCTGCTGAGCAGGATCCGATCAATGATGACAGCTTACTGGGGCGAATGCTGCACTCTTCCTGTCTTCATTGATGACTTCACCGAAACCTCATCCTTTGTCAACCCTTTGTCAAAGAGCCTGTTGTTGGATCCATACTGCAGCCTTGCCCGGCTGAAGACTGTCGTTGGATCCATACTGCAGCCTTGACCGGCTGAAGACTATACCATCTTGGAAATTTCCTAAGTATGAAGGTAACTTTCCGACTGGGACCAACCTTGTTCTCGTATCCAACCCATGTTCCATCGCGGTTGGCTTCACACCTTACCCTTGCCCCGGTCTAGCATGACCAATTGCCTGCGGTTGGCACTTTGCACTTTTTGGCACTATTTTCATTTAAAACTTTAAAAATTCATGTCTCTAGTTCCCCTTATTGGATATTTGTTGTTTTGGTGTTATTTTATTCATTGAAATATTCAGAATTTTTATAAATTGGAATGGTATGTTTATTGTATTGTGTTTTTGACTTTTTAACTAGTTTGGTACTTCTAAATGCTTTGCACATTTTCGTAAGTTAAGCCTGTCTGTCCCATGCCATAGCTACCACGGTTTGAGCTCAGGTTTAAATTAATGACACTTTTACAGGATCTAATAAGAATAGAGAAATTATTACTTGTGAAGGACCACCAGCCACCCCAACTAATAATCCACTTCCTTATGTTAAGTAGTAAGAATATTTTCCATTAATGACCCCATTGGTTGGAGTATTTGTTCCTCCTAATATAGAGAACTTCTGTAGACATTGGTAAATAATAGTACTAATGCGATAATTTCTGTCGCACCTTTATACACAGTTATTGAAAGGCTAAAAAGTACTTGAAATATGAAATGAAAGGAAGTGAGCCCTGCTTGTAAAGTTAACCACTGCAAAAACAACAATTGATGGACAGAATGCAGAACAATGTCATACATTCACCCCAGTACAGAGATCTGGGCCTAAATCCATCGTTTTTTTGCTCACCATGCCATTCCAGTTTGAACCCAGCCATATGCAAATCAGTCTTGACCCTGTGCCTCATGGGAACAGTCCAGCCCGAACTGCCAAGCCAGGTCCTCCCTGGACTGGAAACAAGCATCCTACGACCGGTTTCAGGGTTTCACCCCTCTTCAGCCAGGATAGCTTGATTCCAGTGGCTTGGAGAGCACGGGACCCACGTCTGGGCATACCCGTCCCACTCGGGGTGACAAATGCAAAAACAACAATTGATGGACAAAATGCAGAACAATGTCATACATTCACCCCAGTACAGAGATCTGGGCCTAAATCCATCGTTTTTTTGCTCACCATGCCATTCCAGTTTGAACCCAGCCATATGCAAATCAGTCTTGACCCTGTGCCTCATGGGAACAGTCCAGCCCGAACTGCCAAGCCAGGTCCTCCCTGGACTGGAAACAAGCATCCTAGGACCGGTTTCGGGGTTTCACCCCTCTTCAGCCAGGATAGCTTGATTCCAGTGGCATGGAGAGCACGGGACCCACGTCTGGGCATACCCGTCCCACTCGGGGTGACAAATGCAAAAACAACAATTGATGGACAGAATGCAGAACAATGTCATACATTCACCCCAGTACAGAGATCTGGGCCTAAATCCATCGTTTTTTTGCTCACCATGCCATTCCAGTTTGAACCCAGCCATATGCAAATCAGTCTTGACCCTGTGCCTCATGGGAACAGTCCAGCCCGAACTGCCAAGCCAGGTCCTCCCTGGACTGGAAACAAGCATCCTAAGAGCAGTTTCGGGGTTTCACCCCTCTTCAGCCAGGATAGTTTGATTCCAGTGGCATGGAGAGCACGGGACCCACGTCTGGGCATACCCGCCCCACTCGGGTGACAAATGCAAAAACAACAATTGATGGACAGAATGCAGAACAATGTCATACATTCACCCCAGTACAGAGATCTGGGCCTAAATCCATCGTTTTTTGCTCACCATGCCATTCCAGTTTGAACCCAGCCATATGCAAATCAGTCTTGACCCTGTGCCTCATGGGAACAGTCCAGCCCGAACTGCCAAGCCAGGTCCTCCCTGGACTGGAAACAAGCATCCTAGGACCGGTTTCGGGTTTCACCCTCTTCAGCCAGGATAGCTTGATTCCAGTGGCTTGGAGAGCACGGGACCCACGTCTGGGCATACCCGTCCCACTCGGGGTGACAAATGCAAAAACAACAATTGATGGACAGAATGAAGAACAATGTCATACATTCACCCCAGTACAGAGATCTGGGCCTAAATCCATCGTTTTTTTGCTCACCATGCCATTCCAGTTAGAACCCAGCCATATGCAAATCAGTCTTGACCCTGTGCCTCATGGGAACAGTCCAGCCCGAACTGCCAAGCCAGGTCCTCCCTGGACTGGAAACAAGCATCCTAGGACCGGTTTCGGGGTTTCACCCTCTTCAGCCAGGATAGCTTGATTCCAGTGGCATGGAGAGCACGGGACCCACGTCTGGGCATACCCGTCCCACTCGGGGTGACAAATGCAAAAACAACAATTGATGGACAGAATGCAGAACAATGTCATACATTCACCCCAGTACAAAGATCTGGGCCTAAATCCATCGTTTTTGCTCACCATGCCATTCCAGTTTGAACCCAGCCATATGCAAATCAGTCTTGACCCTGTGCCTCATGGGAACAGTCCAGCCCGAACTGCCAAGCCAGGTCCTCCCTGGACTGGAAACAAGCATCCTAGGACCAGTTTCGGGTTTCACCCCTCTTCAGCCAGGATAGTTTGATTCCAGTGGCATGGAGAGCACGGGACCCACGTCTGGGCATACCCGTCCCACTCGGGGTGACAAATGCAAAAACAACAATTGATGGACAGAATGCAGAACAATGTCATACATTCACCCCAGTACAGAGATCTGGGCCTAAATCCATCGCTTTTTGCTCACCATGCCATTCCAGTTTGAACCCAGCCATATGCAAATCAGTCTTGACCCTGTGCTTCATGGGAACAGTCCAGCCCGAACTGCCAAGCCAGGTCCTCCCTGGACTGGAAACAAGCATCCTAGGACCGGTTTCGGGTTTCACCCTCTTCTGCCAGGATAGCTTGATTCCAGTGGCATGGAGAGCACGGGACCCACGTCTGGGCATACCCGTACCACTCGGGGTGACAAATGCAAAAACAACAATTGATGGACAGAATGCAGAACAATGTCATACATTCACCCCAGTACAGAGATCTGGGCCTAAATCCATCGCTTTTTGCTCACCATGCCATTCCAGTTTGAACCCAGCCATATGCAAATCAGTCTTGACCCTGTGCCTCATGGGAACAGTCCAGCCCGAACTGCCAAGCCAGGTCCTCCCTGGACTGGAAACAAGCATCCTAGGACCGGTTTCGGGTTTCACCCTCTTCAGCCAGGATAGCTTGATTCCAGTGGCATGGAGAGCACGGGACCCACGTCTGGGCATACCCGTCCCACTCGGGTGACAAATGCAAAAACAACAATTGATGGACAGAATGCAGAACAATGTCATACATTCACCCCAGTACAGAGATCTGGGCCTAAATCCATCGTTTTTGCTCACCATGCTATTCCAGTTTGAACCCAGCCATATGCAAATCAGTCTTGACCCTGTGCCTCATGGGAACAGTCCAGCCCGAACTGCCAAGCCAGGTCCTCCCTGGACTGGAAACAAGTATCCTAGGACCGGTTTCGGGGTTTCACCCCTCTTCAGCCAGGATAGCTTGATTCCAGTGGCATGGAGAGCACGGGACCCACGTCTGGGCATACCCGTCCCACTCGGGGTGACAAATGCAAAAACAACAATTGATGGACAGAATGCAGAACAATGTCATACATTCACCCCAGTACAGAGATCTGGGCCTAAATCCATCGCTTTTTGCTCACCATGCCATTCCAGTTTGAACCCAGCCATATGCAAATCAGTCTTGACCCTGTGCCTCATGGGAACAGTCCAGCCCGAACTGCCAAGCCAGGTCCTCCCTGGACTGGAAACAAGCATCCTAGGACCGGTCTCGGGTTTCACCCTCTTCAGCCAGGATAGCTTGATTCCAGTGGCATGGAGAGCACGGGACCCACGTCTGGGCATACCCGTCCCACTCGGGGTGACAAATGCAAAAACAACAATTGATGGACAGAATGCAAAACAATGTCATACATTCACCCCAGTACAGAGATCTGGGCCTAAATCCATCGTTTTTGCTCACCATGCCTATCCAGTTTGAACCCAGCCATATGCAAATCAGTCTTGACCCTGTGCCTCATGGGAACAGTCCAGCTCGAACTGCCAAGCCAGGTCCTCCCTGGACTGGAAACAAGCATCCTAGGACCGGTTTCGGGTTTCACCCCTCTTCAGCCAGGATAGCTTGATTCCAGTGGCATGGACAGCACGGGACCCACGTCTGGGCATACCCGTCCCACTCGGGTGACAAATGCAAAAACAACAATTGATGGACAGAATGCAGAACAATGTCATACATTCACCCCAGTACAGAGATCTGGGCCTAAATCCATCGTTTTTGCTCACCATGCCATTCCAGTTTGAACCCAGCCATATGCAAATCAGTCTTGACCCTGTGCCTCATGGGAACAGTCCAGCCCGAACTGCCAAGCCAGGTCCTCCCTGGACTGGAAACAAGCATCCTAGGACCGGTTTCGGGTTTCACCCCTCTTCAGCCAGGAAGAACGATGGATTTAACCCAGATCTTTTGACTGGGGGAGAATGTTTGCATTGTCAGCATTCCGTCCATCATTTGTTTGCTGTAACACTTTTCGCCCTAAGTGGGATGGGTATGCCCAGACGTGGGTCCCTTGCTCACTGTGCCACTGGATTCAAGCTAGCCTGGCTGAAGAAGGGTGACATACCCTGAACCCGGTCCCAGGATGCTTGTGTCCGGTCCAGGGAGGACCTGGCCTGGCAGTTCGGTCTGGACTGTTCCCATGGGGCACAGGGTCAAGACTGATTTGCATATGGCTGGGTCCAAACTGGGGTGGCGTAGTGGGCAAAAGAACGATGGATTTAACCCAGATCTTTTGACTGGGGAGAATGTTTGCATTGTCAGCATTCCGTCCATCATTTGTTTGCTGTAACACTTTTCGCCCTAAGTGGGTGGGTATGCCCAGACGTGGGTCCCTTGCTCACTGTGCCACTGGATTCAAGCTAGCCTGGCTGAAGAAGGGTGACATACCCTGAAACCGGTCCCAGGATGCTTGTGTCCGGTCCAGGGAGAACCTGGCCTGGCAGTTCGGTCTGGACTGTTCCCATGGGGCACAGGGTCAAGACTGATTTGCATATGGCTGGGTCCAAACTGGGGTGGCGTAGTGGGCAAAAGAACGATGGATTTAACCCAGATCTTTTGACTGGGGAGAATGTTTGCATTGTCAGCATTCCGTCCATCATTTGTTTGCTGTAACACTTTTCGCCTCTAAGTGGGATGGGTATGCCCAGACGTGGGTCCCTTGCTCACTGTGCCACTGGATTCAAGCTAGCCTGGCTGAAGAAGGGTGACATACCCTGAAACCGGTCCCAGGATGCTTGTGTCCGGTCCAGGGAGGACCTGGCCTGGCAGTTCGGTCTGGACTGTTCCCATGGGGCACAGGGTCAAGACTGATTTGCATATGGCTGGGTCCAAACTGGGGTGGCGTAGTGGGCAAAAGAACGATGGATTTAACCCAGATCTTTTGACTGGGGGAGAATGTTTGCATTGTCAGAATTCCGTCCATCATTTGTTTGCTGTAACACTTTTCGCCCTAAGTGGGATGGGTATGCCCAGACGTGGGTCCCTTGCTCACTGTGCCACTGGATTCAAGCTAGCCTGGCTGAAGAAGGGTGACATACCCTGAAACCGGTCCCAGGATGCTTGTGTCCGGTCCAGGGAGGACCTGGCCTGGCAGTTCGGTCTGGACTGTTCCCATGGGGCACAGGGTCAAGACTGATTTGCATATGGCTGGGTCCAAACTGGGGTAGCGTAGTGGGCAAAAGAACGATGGATTTAACCCAGATCTTTTGACTGGGGAGAATGTTTGCATTGTCAGCATTCCGTCCATCATTTGTTTGCTGTAACACTTTTCGCCCTAAGTGGGATGGGTATGCCCAGACGTGGGTCCCTTGCTCACTGTGCCACTGGATTCAAGCTAGCCTGGCTGAAGAAGGGTGACATACCCTGAAACCGGTCCCAGGATGCTTGTGTCCGGTCCAGGGAGGACCTGGCCTGGCAGTTCGGTCTGGACTGTTCCCATGGGGCACAGGGTCAAGACTGATTTGCATATGGCTGGGTCCAAACTGGGGTGGCGTAGTGGGCAAAAGAACGATGGATTTAACCCAGATCTTTTGACTGGGGGAGAATGTTTGCATTGTCAGCATTCCGTCCATCATTTGTTTGCTGTAACACTTTTCGCCCTAAGTGGGATGGGTATGCCCAGACGTGGGTCCCTTGCTCACTGTGCCACTGGATTCAAGCTAGCCTGGCTGAAGAAGGGTGACATACCCTGAAACCGGTCCCAGGATGCTTGTGTCCGGTCCAGGGAGGACCTGGCCTGGCAGTTCGGTCTGGACTGTTCCCATGGGGCACAGGGTCAAGACTGATTTGCATATGGCTGGGTCCAAACTGGGGTGGCGTAGTGGGCAAAAGAACGATGGATTTAACCCAGATCTTTTGACTGGGGGAGAATGTTTGCATTGTCAGCATTCCGTCCATCATTTGTTTGCTGTAACACTTTTCGCCCTAAGTGGGATGGGTATGCCCAGACGTGGGTCCCTTGCTCACTGTGCCACTGGATTCAAGCTAGCCTGGCTGAAGAAGGGTGACATACCCTGAAACCGGTCCCAGGATGCTTGTGTCCGGTCCAGGGAGGACCTGGCCTGGCAGTTCGGTCTGGACTGTTCCCATGGGGCACAGGGTCAAGACTGATTTGCATATGGCTGGGTCCAAACTGGGGTGGCGTAGTGGGCAAAAGAACGATGGATTTAACCCAGATCTTTTGACTGGGGGAGAATGTTTGCATTGTCAGCATTCCGTCCATCATTTGTTTGCTGTAACACTTTTCGCCCTAAGTGGGATGGGTATGCCCAGACGTGGGTCCCTTGCTCACTGTGCCACTGGATTCAAGCTAGCCTGGCTGAAGAAGGGTGACATACCCTGAAACCGGTCCCAGGATGCTTGTGTCCGGTCCAGGGAGGACCTGGCCTGGCAGTTCGGTCTGGACTGTTCCCATGGGGCACAGGGTCAAGACTGATTTGCATATGGCTGGGTCCAAACTGGGGTGGCGTAGTGGGCAAAAGAACGATGGATTTAACCCAGATCTTTTGACTGGGGAGAATGTTTGCATTGTCAGCATTCCGTCCATCATTTGTTTGCTGTAACACTGTAAAGTTAACCACAGCAGTATATGTTTGGCTTTAAGCTCATTTGACACAGTGCAAAGCAAAGGATGTAAATATTTTAGCATGAAAAATTCTCCATGGGTGTTGGACTTGGCCCTTTATGCAGGGTCATCCGCAAACTTTTTGCCTTCCTTAGTAATCTTGTTTTTGCTGTCCTTAGGACTTTGCGCATTTTACCACTGCTGACCAGTGCTAAAGTGCATGTGCTCCCTCCTTAAAACATGGTAACATTGGCTCATACACACTTGGCATATTTAATGTACTTATAAGTCCCTAGTAAAGTGGTACTAGAAGTCCCCAGGACCAGGAATTTAACAGCTACTAGTGGGCCTGCAGCACTGGTTGTACCACCTGCTTATGTTGCCCCTTTCAAACATGTCTCAGGCCTGCCATTGCAGCCTGTGAATGCAGTTTTAAATTGCCCATTTCAGCCTGGCAAAATAAACATTTTGCCAGGCCCAACCTTTCTTTTAGTGCATATAAGTCACACCTACATTAGGCACTGGAAAGCCCAGAGGGCAGGGCGCAGTGTATTTAAAAAGTTGCATATGTACTTTTAAGGTTCACATGTCCTGTAGTGAAAAACTCTTAAATTTGTTTATCACTACTGCAAGGCCTACCATTTCCATGGGATAACATTGGAGTTACCATATTACATTTAATACGCTGCAACTTCTAATTGGGACCAGGTGGAAAGGTCGAGTTGGCTATCTAAAGAATTGTAATTAAAAGCTGTCACATCACAATTCTGAAAACGGCACTTTTAAAAAGTTGGTATTTTCTTATCCTAACCATTTGGTATCTGTAGCCTGATCTTGGGTCACATGACTTGGTGCAGGCATGGGTGTAAATATTCATGGGTATAAATATTCTGTACACTTCTGGACCTGTGAATGCTCTGCCAGGGAAAAGAACTGCTGTGCTGCTGAAAGGACTGCCACTCTGCAGGACTTCTGCTCTGAAAGACTGCTGCCTTGCTGCTGAATGCTGCCCTCTTGCCTGGGTGAGAAGGACTGAACCCACATCCGTTGAACCCAGGACCCCAGAGTGACTCCAAGGGCAAGTTGGGAGGCCTCCTGACTTGAGCCTCAGGGACAGGAGGCTCTCAGAACCACGATCCCAGCACCTGGACTCTGCCATCAGTGAGTGTTGCCTGCCAAATGGTACCATCCCAGCCCTGGATCCTTGGAAGTGGGCCTAAGCTGCTCTGACAGCCTCTGTGGATCCAGTGAAACCAATACATCTCCTTTGCTGCAAAGCGCAACCCCAAGCTGAACGGATGCATCACCTCTGCTGTGTGGGTCGTCATCGTCGCAAAGACCCGCATTGCATCACAGCGCCACGTATTTGGAGCTGCCGCTGTGCAACGCATTAATGGCACAGACCTTCGCATCTCTCATTAATGGCAGCCACAACGACAACACCAGACTTGCAGCCTCGCAGCTCCTCGGAACCAACGCATCGCCCCACCTGCGCTATGCATCCTCGATGCTGGAGTTCACATTGCAAGCCCTTGTCAACGGGATCCTAGATGATGACGCAGGACCTTGCATCGCAGCCCCCTGCATCTCCGAACTGACTCATCACCTTGGCTGCTCAACACATCCTCGATGTCGGACTACGCATCACAAGTCCTTGTTGACGGGATCCCCTATGATGACGCAGGACCTTGCACCGCAGCCTCGCCGCATCTCTGAACCGACACATCACCTCGGCTGCATGACGCATCTTCGATGTGGACCCTCGCAATGCCTCACAAACCAGGGTTGAAGGAACTCTTTTTCAGCGGGCCTAACTGGGTCCATGTAGCCAGCCTGCGCTCCTTTATGGTTGGCCTGAACTTGTGACTTTGTCCTGGTCCGGCGCGACCAGATACCCACAGTTGGCGCTTTGTGCTTTTTGCCTCTATTGCCACTGAAATCTTTAAAATTGCATATCTTCTGTTCTTCTGATTATATTTTTGTTGTTTTGGTCTTGTTTTACTTTTTAAAAATCAATCTATTTTTCTAACTTTGTGTGGGATCTTTTTTGTCCGGTATTTTTCACTTTATTACTGTTTGAAGTATTGCACAAATACTTTGCACATTGCCTCTAAGTTAAGCCTGACTGCTCCATGCCAAGCCACCAAAGGGTTGAACACAGGTTAATTTAGGGTTGGCTTGTGCCTCACCCTCACAAGAATTGTGGTTGCTGCTTGACCAGGGCTCACACCCCAGTCAACCGACAACCCAATTTCTTATAATTGGGCTCCATAAATCATTGATTTCTTTATCTAATTATGGCCCACAACGCATGCACCAATGGATTGACCACATTGAAGAAAAGCCTCTCCAGCAGACATTGCAAGGATGTGCTAAGGCCTCTTTTCTCATTATTTTCCCTGGAAAAACATTTTCCCATGTGGAGACACTTCTTTTCTTACACATCCATCCTATTTGGGAGTGGACCATTTTTTCCCAGCCTGGAAAGAGACTTACTTCAGCTCTTCTCAAATGCAACCTTTTAACAACATGAGGAATGATCGGCAAAATGTTTATGGAGACCCACAAACTTACAAGTTCGTGCGTGCTCTCCAGCATTTTACTATTAAGGAATTCCCCTTTTTAAGTCTGGCTTGACAGCATAGCTGTATCTACGACCATTTTTTTCTTACATAAAGAAAGGGAGCATTGCAACAGCCCACGTCAGCCATTGCATTGAGATTGGTCAATCACATCTTGGCTCCGCCAAGAGGAGTGAATCTCTGCTCACATAATGCTGTAGGCTGTTTGCCGAATTATTCCACACATACAAAGTGGTCCCATTGCAATCCATGTAGTGCATTGTTTTCAAGGGCAGCAGCAGTTTGTGAGGACTAGTTATTGAATCCAAAAGCCATCTTGAAACGAAAGCTTCCACTAAAAGCAACACATGCCACATGATAAAAACACTTACTTGGAATATGAGCTAAATAAGTATGTTAATGCACAACAACATTGTATCAGGAAGTGTTTTCAAGAAAATATTTTTGGGTGTGTAAAATACCACTACATCAAAAATACAACAGAAATGATGGAATTAAATATAATTCCTGACAATCACTTATCTGTATAGTATGTGAATTAAGCATGCATTTTTTCTGTGGCATGTTTTGGTGTTACAACTGAAAGGACTCCACCCAATCAGGGTTCCGCAGCAACCACAGCACAGAAACTATCCTCCTGGCAGTAACAAATGACATCCAGTCCATCATAGACAGAGGGGAAACAGCAGCTCGCATCCTGCTTAACATCTCGGCGGCCTTTGACACTGTCTTCATTGGCATCCTCATCACCATACTCCAGGACTCGGGAATTCATGGACCCATCCTGAGTTGGATCACCTCCTTCCTCTCCAACAGAACTCAACAAGTCAGAACTCCCACTACACCTCTGAACACAAGAAGCTCAGCTGCGGAGTCCCCCAGGGCTCTTCCCTCAACCCAACCCTGTTCAACATGTATATGGCTCTCCTCGCTCGCATCATAAGAGCCTACAGCATCAACATTATCGCTGATGACACTTTGCTCATCCTCTCCCCCCTGACATGAAAAACACCACCAGGACCAATTTCACCTCCTGCATGTCCAACCTGGCCAACAGGATGAGAGAGAACTGCCTTAAACTCAAAACGGACAAAACCTAGATCCTGATCTTCAGAAACAAGAGCTCCCCTTGGGACTCCTCTTAGTGGCCACCCGAATTAGATCCCACTACCACCCCCACCCCCACAGACCACACCAGAAACCTCAACATCATTCTAGATGACAAACCTATAATGAATAAACAAGTCAACATTGTGATCGCATCCTGCTGCCTCATCCTCAGAGTGCCGCCTAACACAAAGGGTTTGCCCACATGACCCCTTGGTTCCTGGGCATCAACACTAAAAAAAGAAAACATTGGAAAAAGAGGATATCGTTTGGATTTTACTTCTCAACAATGACATCGTAAATTGTCACTGGATATCAGTTTTTTAATCGTTTGTGAATTATTGGCAGACATGTTCTCAGAGTGCGTTCCAAGATTTTCAAATGGCTCCTCACTCGCACGAGATGCACAGTCACCCTGGCCCTCATAGTCATAACCAGTAGACTTGACTATGGCAATGCATTCTGCATCAGCTTCCCAAACCAACGCATACAAAGACTCCAGGCCATCCAAAACACCATTGCCAGATTCATCTTAGACATCCCCAAGAAGCGCTCACATCACTTCCTTCTTCACTTAACTACACTGGCTACCCATCCCGAAACATTGCCAATTCAAGATGCTCATCCACGCATACAAAGCTCTCCAGATCACCGGACCAGCATGCCTCAATGATAGACTACAACTGAACCAACCTTCCAGACAGCTATGCTCTACCTCTCTCTCCCTCGCATGGGTACCAGCATCTGCAGAAGCAAATCAGAAGGGTGCACCTTCTCCTTCATCACCACCAAGAACTGGAATGAACTTCCCCAACATCAGGACAGCTACTTCACTCTTCAATTTTGGCAAGAAACTGAAGACTTGACTGTTCATCTAGGAGCGCCGCCCGGTCTACATTCCTGCTCCAGCACCTGGTGATAAGCTGTGCCATGCAAATCAATGTAACATGTTTCTCCCTCACTTTATGAAGCATCCCCATTACAATGTCCTATCAGAGCAGGAGCTTTTCAGCTAGTACAGTGCCTATCATCACACCCTCCCCTGCCACAGCCTGTAAAGAAAAACACATCCACCTCCAACATCTACATCTACCGAAGGTCAGCATAGCTTGCAATCCCTACACTTGACTTTTACTGAATGTATTTTTATTTTTATTATTTTTATTTTATTCCCCATTTTTTTATAGTGCAACTCAACCCAGCCAGGGTGCGAGTGTGTTTACAAGTAAAACAACGCTGGAGACTGGAAATCATCTTGAAGTGAAAATGGTGAAAAAAGATTAACATTAAGTTTTAACATAGTCCATTTACCCAGGGGAAAGCAAATAGGAGATCACTTATTAAAGAAAGAGGAGAGAAAGACATTGGAGGTAAAAGGGAGGAAGGCTAGACGGGTAAATAATGTTAGGAAAGGGGGTGGTCCTTGAGATGTTAGAGTATTATATTATAGGACAAGATGGAGAAAGAGTTTTTGGGAACTTTTGAGAGGAGGGAAGGAGATGAGAATAGGAACAAACTAAAGGGGCATCATTCAGGATTGATATGTCAAAGGTGAATAAGAGTAGGTGATATCCGGGAACATGAGAATGATGAAGACTAAGAATGACAAAATGTAGGTGGCATTAGGAACCCAGAAAATACAAACGAGATTGTAGTGAATTCGGAAGGCAAATTCAGATGAATATAAGGTTTATTCATTACAGGAGGTACTGCGCAGCAGACACAGCAGTTCCCGACTCCAGCATCACTTAAAACGCATTCCACATTCTAAAACAGAATATAGAAGGCCGCATAACAAAGATTCCAGCTACGGATGCTGGAGAAGGCATAGGTAACTATAGAAACCACTACATTATCTTCTCCCTCCAGAAGCTAGACAGAAAACTAAAATATAAATAAAATAAAACAAAACAATAAAAAACAATGCAAAAACAACTTTGAACCATGCAACTTTTAGCAATAGTAAATAAGCGGAAAACACAAGAAAACAATATACAATAAATCCCTTCATCGGAATCTCAAAGGGACATTGCAATGACGCTTGCTCCTACGGAGAGAAGAAGAGAGATTCTCACTCCCTCCATTGGAAGCAGAAGATGAGTGCCCATTCTTGACAGTGTTTTTTTACACCAGCACTACAGTCGAAAGACTGTTGATTCTTCATCTTGACCACTCTGGCAATGTTCCACCAGTTCTTGTTGTTAACCCTAATGGCATTGCCACACACCTTGTCGACAATAAAAGGATCTGAAAATTTGAATCGTCCCTTGGTCGTGTGAATGGGCCTCTTGATGCGCACCACATCACCCAAACTGATTTTAAGGGAGACACATATTTTCCTCTCATCAAAATAGGTTTTCTGTTGTTCCTGAGCCTTTTTAACATTTGATTTAACAAACTCATCCACATCATCCATGACATTCATCTTGACCCATTTGGACATCCAACCAGGGCAAATTTTGGATGATGGCTTCCTTCCCCTCAAAAGTTCAAAAGGCGAAATACCAGTTGAAGAATGAGGAGTAGTACGGTAAAACCATAACATCGAGCGAACAGCATTTTGAACCACACATTTACTGGCAATGGCCCATTGGACGCAATTATTCAACACTCTATTCATGCGCTCAACCAACCCGTTGGCTTGGGGATGGAAGAGCGCACTCTTGTGGTGCGTGATTCCCCCTTGCAATAGAAAACTTTCAGATTCAGAACTGACGAATTGTACGCCATTATCTGACACAATAGATGAAGGAAAACCTTCTCTTAAAAAGACATCTTTTAGAAAATGAATTATATTCTTGGAAGTTGGCTCACTCATGAACCGAATTTCGGGCCATTTGGAGTAATAATCAATGGCGACCACAGCAAACCTCGATGACACAGGGAGTAAGTTGAATGGACCAACCAGATCAATACCAATTTTTTTCCACACAATAGGTGGGTTGCCAGGTGTCTCAAGAAAAGACGGAGGTGCAAATACAGTTTGCATGCCGACGATTATACACTAAAAAGCAAGATGTAGTGAACTAGATAGACTTTTAAAGTGTCACTTTTCTTTTTCTTTTTTTTAAATCCGGAAGCTTATGGCTGGTTAACACGTAACTAGATGTGCATGTCTCTGAAGAAGGCGTGTGTGACAGTAGGGAGTCACAACAAGGAATAAAGTCACTAAATCAAAAGAATAGAACTGACACAGGGTTAACCATGTGCAGCATCCGGACTTATTAAAGAAAAAAAAACGAGGGATACAAAAGTAGTCCACGGTGGAATAGCGCTGACAGAATGACTTGCCAAAGGTAAAGGTGATTCACGCTGACGTGGTAAAAATAAGCTTGACAGCAATAACGCTGAGGCAGTGTTGATCAGAGTCCCGTGGTTGATATACGCTTGCCAACCACGTTTGCCAACCACGTTAAAATGGCCGACACGCAAGGCACGTAGCACTTGCCAACCACTGCCAACCACTCCAAAATGGCCGACACGCACGGCACGTAGCAGACGCCAACCACTGCCAACCAATGCTTCGCTTGATCAGATCAGCCAACCACCCTTTGCCAACCACGGTCGCCGTTGACTCCGGCAACAGTCAAGAAGGTGCTTCCTCCTTGTTACTCGCTACGAGCATGCGCCACTTATCTTTCGTTTCGGCAGTAACCGATGCCTCAGTGTTCCTTCGCTTCCTCCCTCCGTGATTGCTGCAGCCTTGAGAGCAGGTAAGATCTCGAAAAATAGATGCGCTCTGCTCACAAAGTCCTTCGTGGGTTCGGCAGTACCTCCCTCAGCTCGTCGCCAACATAATTGTAGTGAATTCGGAGGCAAATTCAGATGAATATAAGGTTTATTCATTACAGGAGGTACTGTGCAGCAGACACAGCAGTTCACGACTCCAGCATCACTTAAAACGCATTCCACATTCTAAAACGGAATATAGAAGGCAGCATAACAAAGATTCAGCTACGGATGCTGGAGAAGGCATAGGTAACTATAGAAACCACTACAGAGATACAATGGAAGAAGAGAATAAAGGCGGGGATGGAAAGACAAGGCACAGGAAGAAATAAGAAAGCACATTCAGGTCAAGGTAGAGCCTATATAGTTTGGCTTTTAATTTTTGCTAAGTTAAAGATAGATCACTTGTTGACAGAGGCGGTCAGGTATGGTATTCCAAAGAGTTTGGGCTGCCCAGAGAAAGACTGGGTTGCAGCGAGGTATGTTCTGGATTACTTAGATTCAAGACTCAAAACATTTTCATCATTACTCCTTCGAACCAGAGGTATTATTTACAATATGTACTTCTTTCAGTTTCCAACGACTTAGCCCTGCATGCTGTTTTACTGAGTTGTGCACTGTTATTTCTCTCACAGACATGTAAATTGTGAAGATAACTGAGATGTATGTTTTACTTGAGAGGGAAGGTATGAGGAACTAAGGAAGTTGCGCTTGTCAGAACAGGAATTCCACAACCAGCAGAAGGGGTCAGTGCAGGGGATGAGTTGCAAATGGCAAAGGCTTCCCCTGTTTGCATTCCGGTGAAGTGCATATTCGGGAGAGGACAGCAGAAGGTGCCTGCTGTAATAATGCAGGCATGTTTAGCTGCATAAGGCGATCTTATATAGCACAGGCTGGACAAATAACAAAAACCTCTGGCCTCTTTGCACACATCTGATCTAATAGTAAAATAGAACCCTTTAGTGGTGAAGGAGCCACTCCTTATGTCAGTACTCAGTATAATCTCCTTTACTGCATGTGAAAGGAAATTTACCAAGATGTTCCTTGGCTTCTGACGTTGTGGGTTCCTCTTGAAGGGGTCTCTGTGTGCTCTTTGTATCTCCTGCTCTAGATTGATGTCTGGCCTATCTTTTAAAACTGTGTCCCACAACAGAGATATTATGAAGGATTTCATATCAGCAGCACCTTCCTCAGCCTTGGGTACATTCAAGAATCTGAGGTTATTCCTCCGGGAGTGATTCTCAATCCTCTCGAGATCCTCTCTCAAACCCTGATTTTGTTTGGTCAAGAACCTTATCCCAGTGATGCTCTTCTTTAATCAAATCAACATCCTCCTTTAATGCTCTGTTGGGAGCGACAACTTCATCGAGCTTCTGGGCAGCGGCAGTGGGAGCTTGGTAGGAGAACGAAGGAGCTGCAGAAGCTGGGAGCAAAGGCGCAAATACAATGATCCGCATTATGTGGAATATTCAGATTTTTAACCAGTGTTTTGGAGGATGTAGATGCATTGATTTATTGTATTAAAAGGGGGGCCAATTCTTGTTTTTTTTAATCCTTGATGCCAGGTTTGAAGGGTTGAGGGGATGGGGGGCACACTGCAGCTCAGTATTTTTGAGTGTGGTTTTTGTTAGTGTTTCCTGGGGAAGTTCTTAGGCATCCACTATGACAATAAGCATTGGAAGGGTTCCCCAGGGTGGGGTGCTGGGGTGGATGTGCGAATGGGCACAGGGTGGGGAGCAGTAGGGAAAAATGAAAAACATGTCCTCGGTCTCACTAAGTAGTAGTTTTTCTGCACACAGGCACCAGATAACCCATTTGAAGAGGGGGTTGAATTTTGCTGGAGCTTAAAGGAGGTGTTAAGGAGGTACGCTTTTTAACCTGGAATGTTAATGGTCTTAGGAGTTGGGGCAGGCAAAGAATGGTGATGCAGTACCTCGAAGAGAGTTATGCCCACATCATTATTTTGCAGGAGAGCCACTTGACTGTGAATGAGAGTAGAGCCTTTTTTTCCCCAAATTTAGATGGTTGGAGAGATATGTGGTCTCTCATCAAGCAGAGTATTGTAAGGGGGTTGTGTTTTTGGTAAGGAAGGGCGCTGGGGTGGAGGTCACTTTCTCAAAAACAGATAGCTCTGGTAGGTGGGCCTGGGCAGGCATGAGATGTGCTGGGCTTGAGTTCATTGATGTGGAGGATATGTAGGATTTTACGAATTTGGATGCCCCCATTATATATCGAACCTGGAGTGGAATGTGGTTGAGTTAAGGGCCCCATTGAGTCTTAGGGACGATTCAACACTTTTTTGGACACTACCCTAGACAGATCTACCTGGAGAGATTGCACTCAAACACCTACGACTAGGCAGGCTCTTAGAAATGTGCTGCAGGATCTGGGGTTGGTGGCTGTATGGAGACACCTAAAGGGCCCGCTGAGAGTTTACATTCCACAGTGAAAATATGGCCAATACTCTAGGCTGTATTACTTCTTTGTTGATAGAGATCGAGAAATAGAAGAGGTTTATCATCCGTCTGGGCATATTTCTGACCACTCCACTATTGCCATGCTACTTCAATGCCCAGGAAGCAGGCAGAATTCAGGCGGACACTAAATTGGACTCTCCTATTTGATGCAGGTGTAGCATCCACCTTGAAAAAAGCTAGTGCTGACTTTTTTCTTAACAACGCTGGCTCTGCTCCCCTCGGGATAATCTGGGATGCCTTTAAAGCTTTTATTTAAGGGTTTGGTGGAGTCAGGTGCACTTTAAAAATAAGTCAGAAAGGGCGGAATTGGCCAGATTGGAGCATGAAGTAGGGGATTTTGAGGCTGCCTTGCAGACGCAAAATATGTCTTTGGATAGGGAAAGGGTATTGAAGCAGTTGGAAGAGGTGCAGCACACTTTTTATTTAAGCTGGATGCAAAGTGTAGGGAAAGGTGGCACACAGGATGCCTGAGAAAGTTTGAGTATGATGAGCAAGCTGGTGCATTGCTGGCATGGAAGGCGAGGGTTGAGAGGTCTAGGAATACCATTAAAGAGCTGGTCATTAACCCCCAGGAAAATGTCTCAAACAAGGTTGAGGACATGCAGGGGCACCTGGTTTCTCTATTCTCTGCACTGTATACAGAAGAGGTGTTTCTGGATTCGGACAGGCTCAGGGTTTAGTTGAGGGGTAGGGATCTCTGCGGGCTCATGATGGAGGGTAAAGAGTGCATGGAGGCACAGATTACTCAGGATGAAATTAGGGCACATCTGTCACGTATTTAGAATGGAAAGGAGGCAGGTCCGACACCTCCCTCTGGAGCTTTACAAGCTTTTAAAGTAGGAGATTGTACCAGTGTGTGAGATATTGTTTAATTGAGCATATCAGGGGAATGTGCAGATCTCTGACTCATGGAAGGAAGCCACGATTGTATTGATTTTAAAGCCTGCCAAAGATCCCTAGGAAGGCTGAATCTTATCAGCCAATTTACTTATTGAATGCAGACTATAAGGTTTTAACGAGCATTCTGGCCGAGAGAGCGGCAAAACTAGCCACTCACCTAATACATTCAGACCAGAAGGGCTTTGTACCAAAGCGACAGATTCATGAGCTTACCCAGCAGTTGATCAGATCTATAGACTTAGCTACTGCGAGGGCAACTCCCTTGGCAGTGGTCACAATAGATGCTGCCAAGGTGTTTGATCGAGTATGTTTGGTTTACTTGTGGGAGGTTTTGGCAATATTGGGTTTCAGTCCTTGTTTTATTTCGACTCTTCAGAGGCTGTATGAGAATTCGTCAGCCAGCATTCTGCTCAATGGGTCATTAACTAGGAGTTTTGACATTCATAGAAGCACATGGCAGTGTTGCCCCCTGTCTCCTCTCCTTTATTTACATCAAGCTGTTTGCCCAGTTACTTAGAAGGGATGCTCAGGTAATTCCTTCTATTCCCTGCAATATAGCAGTAAGATTGCGCTATATGCAGATGATCTGGTCATTTATACATCGGGCCCTGTCTGGACTATTCCTAGGGTGGAAAGCTTGGCGGAGGAGTTTGTGGCACTATCGGGGTGTTTAGTGAACAATTCCAAGTTGGAGGTTATGTTGCAGATTGGACTGGGGAGGCATGGGCGGAGATCAAGTACCTGGGCATTGTTATTGTCAACCCCCTGGAGGCTGTCCCGTTGCATAATCTAGGGGGGGGTGGCAAAGTAGGTTGACATATTACTCTCTAGATTGGAGAATTTGCCATTAACAATCTATGAGCGAGTGAATCTGATTAAAATGTCAATTCTCCCCAAGCTGACATCTTTTAACTGCATCCCACTCACATTTCCAAGATCGGCTATAGATAAGATTTAGGGGAAAACGACAAGCTTTATATGGGCTTCAGGTGGGGAAAGTCTTGTGTGGAAAAAGTTGAGGCATAGGCTGGTGAAGGGGGGCGTAGCCCTGCCGAACCTGAATCTGTATTGCATGGCCTTTCAGTTTGAAAACTGCAGGATGCTTTTGGGCACTCCGGACAGTTCAACTTGTGGGGTAATTTTAGCAGAGATGATTAGGTAGTTGGGATCCACAGAGTTCCTATATAAGTTTGGTGCCCCCCCAAATTTTTTTAAGTACAGTTAAAGGTTTTAAAGACTGCGCTGAGCTTATAGTTGGACCTGGATAACCAGTATAACCTGGATATTGGTTACTTCTCAGAATTCACACCCATTTGGGATTCCCCGGGTACCCCAGAGTGTTTGCGAGATGGGTTGAGGTTTCCCCTAAGGAAAGCCAGAATAGCTACCTGGGGGGAGCTGTCTTTAGTACAGGGGGTACTACCCTGGGAAGTATTAAAAGCTAGGACTGGGGGCTCCTTATTGAGGTTCAAATATCTGCAGCTATCTTCCTGGCTTGCAAGTGTCACTCAGGAGATGGGGGACGCTTGGGAAGATGAGTCATCATTACAGGATGTGAGGTCTAAAAGCAAGGATGTTGCCATCTGGTATTGAAAGCTTCTGGATGCCAAGGATAGAAAGATGGTGGCGCCACAGTCAATATGGGAATGAATCACCCAGGAGACTGAGTTACAATTTATGTGGTAAACATCTTTGAAGTTGTTGTATTCTGTGGTCACGCCAGCTAATCTGAAGTTAAATCATTTTTTCACCCTCAACAGACTATACTGGACCCCTTGTGCAAGATCCTCCCCCCAGATGTAGGAGGTGTGGCCATTTAAAATCTAACAATGAGCATTTATTTTTCACCTGTTCTGTGATCAGAGCGTTTTGTGAAGATGTTGAGAATGGCGTAAAGGACAACTTGGGGGTCAATATCAAGCTACGTCTTGAGCTCGTTCGGATGAGGGTGGATATGGTCTCATGCAGCCTTTTGAGTAGAATGCAGAGGGGCCTGTTGTACTGTCTTGTACTTTTAACCAGGAGGGATATCTGCAAGCGCTGAACTGCCCCATCACCCCCTCTGCAACAGCCTGTCTTAAAGTGGTACACTGGACTTCTTGGTTGGACACTGAGGGCATGCTTGGCAGGATGAATAGGATATGGGCTGATCTCTTTAAGTGGAGTGGTATGTTGGTACCGGAACTGGCCGAACAAGCGGTCCTATGATTACACCAAGGTGCTGCTATGGGAGATGGGTCACTAGGCTCGGTCGGTGTGGTGGGGCAAAAACAAATGCAGCTGGGTGAGGGCTGTATAATAATCGTGTGATAGCCTGAGTTTGCAGAAGCTATGGTGATATGAGGACGGGAAAAAAAAGCTCTGGTCTCAACGAGTTGTATACACCTCCTAAAAATCATATTAACTTAACAGGAGTGATTTATTTTCTTATGCGCAATTTATTAAATAGGATGGATATTGACACATTGAAAATGGGAGAGACCAAGGGCCATATCATGAACAGATGTGCTGGCCCAGTCCAGAACACTGCACCTGTTTTATGTGACCGAGTGTCTAAATTGAATAAAATGAACTCGATATTGCTCTGAGTTAGAGCATGATTATCAGACAGTTCATCTAGGAAACAGTGAGGAGGGTTTGCCCCTTTCTGTTTCTGAGCTGTGCTGTCTAAAATAATGCCCTAAATCGGAGAAATATCTAGTTAAGTGAATGCACTTTAGACATTTCAAGCGCATAAAAAGAGGTGTTCGTCTCTGATATTTGTAGCAGGTCACGCTAGAGAGAAGTATAGATTCCAGTCCACGTTGCTCTAGCTCCATGTGCTTTAGTTTTTTTTAATTGTGAACCTTGTGGTTTATTTTTAAAAAATCGACATTCATGTCCATCTGAAACTGATCTATGTACTTTTTGGTCCGCCTGGAAAGCTATGATTTTTTTACATCTGCGCACCACAGTTAAACAGCAATGTATAATTCCAGGGAAACTGTATTTTCATTACTTGCCAGGATGCTTTAAAAATAGCAATTATATATGACACAAAGTATAAACTTCAAAAAATTATATTTTGTGTTGCTGAAACTGATGAATTATAAAAAGGCATTGCAGTCAACAGCTATGCCCTATGCGCGAATACACAGCCATTTTTACTAGCTAGAGGGGGAAATAAAAAGCCTTATTTGTGTGTCTTCAGAACACCTGAACAGTAAAAGGGTGTGAAATTCCCAGCATCCTTCCCCTCACTATCCGTGTGGCAGCATCATCTACAACCAGGAGTCCAATGGACAAGCACAGGTGTTCCTCATGGTTCATAACTCAAATCAGTGGCCTGGGCTCTGTCTCCTAATGAGTCTTTGATGACGAACCATAAACTTCTGTGAGTCTGCTGCAGCCTACAAAGGGTAGAGGTTGTCGATTCAGAGAATTAAGGGGAAAAAATGAAGCAGAGCTGAGTCAGGGGTCAAGCTTGGCCTTAAGGCCCAAACCACAAGCTGAGCCAGCAAATTCTTCGCTATGCTGTGTCAGGTTAGGTGGTAGGGAGGGGGGGCAGGTGAGATATGGGCAGGCGACCATAGTGGACTGACCCACTGATAGATCTGGGGATGCTGGTCCCTGGTAGTCTATTAGTGCAGCCAATCACTCACATACCACACTACTGACTCTACCTCAGCCCTACCAGCTTTTTACATCAGTGTTGGACCTGGTCCTCTCTGCAGGGTCATCCTCAAACTATTTGCATTTTTCCTCCACTTTTTGCTGAATCCGTTTTTGTTGGCCTTAGTACTCTGTGCACTTTACCAATGCTAACCAGTGCTAAAGTGCTTGTGCTCTCTCCCTAAAACGTGGTTAAACTGGCTTATACCCCAGTGACATACTTAAGTCCCTTGTAGAATGGTATACCATATACCCAGGGCCTTTAAATTAAATGCTACTAGTGGGCCTGCAGTACTTATTGTGCCACCCACTTAAGTAGCCCTTTAAAATTTGTCTCAGGCCTGCCATTGCATCCTGATTGCAGTGTTAAACTGCCATGTCGACATGGCATTAAAACCCCCTTGCAAAGCCTTAAGCTCCCCTTTTATTACATATAAGGCACCCCTAAGGTAGGCCCTAGGTAGCCCACAGGGCAGGGTGCTGTGTAATTAAAAGGATGGGCATGTACTTTTAAGTTTTACATGACCTGGTAGTGAAAAACTCCTAAATTAGTTTTTCACTACAGTGAGGTCTAACCCTCCCATAGGATAACATTGAGGGTTCTTTAAAACATTAAATAAGCTGTAATTCCTAATTGGGAGCACGCAGATATGGAATGTTTAATACCTATGAAATTGTAATGATAAACACTCTTTAATGGTAAAGTTGGATTTTTTATTGCAATTTTGAAAATGTCACTTTTAGAAAGTTGGTATTTACCTGCCCTTATTCCTTTTGTGCCTGTAGCCTGTCTTGTGTCACATGACTGGGCATAGCTGACAAACTTTTTGAATTTCTCCCAGCCAGTCACATAATAGAGGGAACCACAATGAGCCATCTGCTTGCGTGGATGGGGGGAAGGAGCTGAGCGCAGCCCCACTTACAACTGAATGGCCTGTCCTCTGCTTTCACACAAAGGGCCTAACCCTGTATTGTCACTGCAGCCAGCTTGGAGCCAGGTTAGGGGTGTCAGGAAATCCCATGTACTTCAAAGAACCTTTCCAGAAGCTTCTCCCACATTCCAGAAAAAGGGCTCCAGGCTGTAAAAATAGGATCTTCAGACCCAGTCTTCAGTACACTTCTGGACCTGTGGATACTCTGCAAGATAGAGGGTCTGCTGTGCTGCTGGAAGGACTGCCACTCTGCTAGCATGCTGCTCTACAAGACTGCTGACCTGCCTGGATTACTGCCTTGTTTGTCCTGCTGCTCCGCTACCTTCTGCCTGGGGACAAGAACTGGATCTTCAACTGTCCCAGGACCTCCAGAGTGACTCACAAGGGCTAGTTTGATGGCCTCCTATTCAGAGCCAAAGGGACAACAACGGCTTCCCCCATCTTGAATCTACACCAGGACCCAGCCTGAGTGAGGCCTTACACTCCAAGTGGTTCCCCTCTACTACTAGACCCTTTCAAGTGGTGCTAAAGGTGCCCAGATAGCCAAACTCCAAAAGCAGGGAATTAGAAGAAAGCTTTTGGCTGAAAATTGCTCTGAGAACCAGGAGGAGACCAGGATTAACCAGCTTGCCTATCTGCCTGAGGTGCATAGCTGGTCGGATTGATTTTGCGGCTTCTACTGCTATGTTCTTCTCCGCAGTAGCAAATCCATTTCAGAGGTCCTTCGCCAAGGAGGTATCCAACACCATGGAACTGTCTTCGGCTACAGCCCTCTGCCTCGTCCCGCTATAGATGATCGACTTCTTTTTAGAGATGACGTCCGAATGTAGAAATCTTTACCTTGGATTCGACCAAAGGCTATCCGGCGATGACGCTCCCTCTATGGAGCTCCATTGGACACCTCCTGCAGCCTTGCCCAGGTGAACTTTACCTTCTCAGAACATTTTTCTCAAGAATTGTGTTAAGGCTGAAGGTGGCCGAATCACCTTCTTGTATCCGAACCGCGCTCCATTGTGGTCGGCCATATTTATCAATTTTGACCAGGTCTCGCGTCACTAGATGTCTGCAGTTGGTACTTTGATCTTTTAGGCACTCGTTTTTGCCAAAATCTTTAAAAATACATAACTCTGGTTCTACTGATTGGATTTTTGTCATTTTGGTTTTATAATTTATTAAAATGTACTCTATCTTTCTAAATTTGTTTGGGATTTTTCTTGTGTTGTGTTATCATTTTATTACTGTTTGTGTACTGCATAAATACGTACACTTTGCCGCCTGACTGCTTTTTGTGCCATACTACCAAGGATTAGGGACAGGTCAATCTAGTGACTTTGTGTGCAACAGATTATGGCTGTTTCTTTACTAGGGATCACACCCCAGTCAACCAACAACCAAATTGCTCACAATCAGGCTTTCATTGTCACACCACTCTTCCAAACATGACCCTCCTCCCTCTGCTCTTTCTCGCCTTTCCCATTTCATAATTCTCTCCCTCTCAGGTGACCCTCACTAGGCTGTATCCTTTCTCCTGTCCGCCCTGCCACTTTCTAACCACTCTCTATATTCCTCTCCCCTGTCTTGCTTCATCTGTCCTGTCCTGTGTCTCAGGCTGAGTGAGATCCAGTTATCTGGCTCAAGCCAGGTCTGCGGCTCGACCGCCTCTACTGAGGGCCACAACAGCAATACAATTGTTAACAAATCTCTGCAATGTTTTTGCAAAACTGATTCATTTGTGATCTGAGACACATCGTAATTCATTTAATTTATTTGTTATTTCATCAGTTAATTAAAACCATAGCAAAAGGACAATACATATTTCATTAAGATAATAAGAATTTCCACTGTCCTCAAGGCAGTCTCTGATTGTGTCTGTGTACTTGATGTTTTAAAGTTACTTATAAGTTCGCGTCCCTCGAGAAATAAAAACTTATGACACTAAAATTATAAACTGTAACAATTCTCAGGTGTGAGGCTGCCAAGGTGTTTTGAAATAACTCTTGATTAAAGGCACTCAGCTCCAGATCTTGCTGCCAATACTTGTTGAAAACCAGCAAGAAATCTGATAAATCTGCAGTTCAAGATGGGATCGTCAGAACTTAGTCATGTAGCCTTTCTGCGGGGTCTTATCTGTCTTGAGATAAATGCTCTTCTCTGTAGAGCATTGCAATGTATGATGTATATAACCCACTTTCCGAGTATGCTTGTATTAGCTGAGCGTTACAGTCCTGACTATTTTATCTACACACACTCTGTTCTAAGAAAGATGATTTTTGATTCTGAGTTCACAATCTTGCTGCTATGCTTGATGTATGCCTGTAGAAAGGCTCATTTCAAAATGTGTTTTTCGAATAATTAATATAAAAATTAATCATTGTGAGATATATAAGTAAAGGTTCAATAAATCTATCTTTATCTTTCCTTCTGTAGATGGACCTTTCTAACTGTCTCTGTCAACTATCTGTAGCTGTCTCTTTACCGCCGTCTCTTGCTCTGGTTCTTAATTTTTTTACTTCTGAGCACCCTCACTTAATCATTACTGGAAGCCAGGGACCCACACTGGGGCCATTACTGAAAGCCAGGGATCCCGATCTAAGCATTTTCGATGATTTGAACCGCGAAACACACAAAAAATACAGAAACAAGCATTCATCAAACAAATGCACAAACAATGAAATATTTTATTTGATTCACAAACAAATATGAAAAAATCTAAATGTTAATTTTATTAGGAAGGTTGGAGCATTTCTAAATTGAAACCACTCGTCTTCCATTCTATATTCTGTTTGATGCACTTGCACTGCTCCCACGAATCAACCTGAGAATATAATTTTTAGCCTCCAATTACAAATTCCTTCACATTTATAGAACATTTTAAAATGTTCAGTTATACATCTTGTTCTTTATTTCTGTACACTTTATTAATCTGTTAATATAACTTAATTTTTTAAGATGTCGTGGACCCCCTGAGTGTGCTTCGCGGACTTTCAGGGGTCCCCGGAACAAACGGTATGAACCACTGCTCTATGTGATTCTGTCCACTCGTCTTTTAATATACCCATTTATCTGTCTACGTGGTTTTCGCCTGCATACATATGTCTTCAGATTTACATTTCTACAATCTATATTTCTATCTGCCACTCTTTCTCCATCTGTCTCTCTGTCTGTTGCTCTGTCTGCCTATTTGTGTCTGTCTCTGCATCAACCTGCTTATCTTGCTCTGTCAATCTATCATTGCTGTGCCTCCGATACAGCCCACACTTTAAAACATCCAGACGCATTGGTGGTTCCAAAGTTTGTTCAACTTATGGTCAGTTATTTACTGCAATAGACAATCAGTAAAACTGGTGGGTTATCCACAAAACTATACTCTGCCCACAGGTGGAAATTTCTGCTTATCAGAATCAGGTCATATCTTCTTGCTGATCAGGTTTTCTGTGTATATAAGTTCAACTTATGTGCCCAGGTTCATGGGTAACCTGTATGGTCCCAAGGTGGATGACGTCACAGCTCCTGAGAATGGAGTCACGTTACATAGCATCACGATTTATTTCTCTTTTTATTTAAGAGTTTCAATAGCGCTAGCTAGACCCAAAGGTATTAGAACACTTTACAACAGTAAATGTTCACATCAAAGATAGCAAGTATATACAGAGCAGATGAGTAACATCAGATCAAATCAGTGGTTGAGCACGAGGTAGCAAGTATAGCAGTTGAGTCACATCAGATAAAATCAGTGTTTGAGCAAGAGGTAAATGTTTTACACACCATAGTGTATGTCAAGGGGTAGAAGCAAAATACTCCTCTTTAGTTGCTTTCCATGAACACATGCTGGTATGTCCTTTTTACAGGCAGATATGAACATACCAGTTATCTGCCCCATAACATTTAAGTTCGAAGTTAACTTAATTCTAGGTTTATGGCTAGTTATGGGTCTAATTTAGGTTATATGCTGTCAAATTTCAATAATTTCTTTGCTATATCACGGTATAGAACCTTGTTTCAAGGCCAGCTTCAAAGCAATATCACTACAGCCGCTCCTGAGTCCTGCTGGCCCCCCAGTCTCTGCATCCCCTACTCTTTCTTAACCAGCTGGCTCTGCTTACTCTGGGGAAGACCCCCAGCGATTGAGACTCTGCCTCCATCAAACAAGGAGAAATTCTACTCTACTCCACTCTATTCCTGGGTCATTCAACCACAGTGCCCCTTGTCCTATGCATTGCTGTGCGCAAGGCCCCTTCGGTTCGCTAGTTCAGCAATCCAAGGCTTATCCAGCTGAGTTCCACTGCTGGTTCTTCATTTCACTTTTATCGCGGCTGTCTAGTGTACCCTTTGCACATGCTGCCATCCCTGCCACTATAGCGGCACCCCAACTTCAGCATCTCAGCTACACAGTGCACAAGTCTGGCGTGCAATTTGAACCGCCTACCTCCTGGTAAAAACATGGCTGACAAAGAGTCCAAATCTGGCAATAAGCGCTCCAAAGTGTACCCACCATTACCGGACTCACCTGTCAAGAGTAAGACAGACATAAACAGCACCATGGACATGATACTAAAAAAACTAGATATGTATCAAAGCTTAGCTCAGGTCAGGGAACAATAATCATACCTCTGGCAGCAGCAAAACTACTGAGTGCAATGAGGACAAGCTAGCCACAGATACTTATACGTATGCAGGATGGGCCTGGGGTGAAGGTAAGGGCAAAACAGTGGATGACAAAGTGGTGAGATGTGCACTGCCGTGCTCCCCTGCACCATGACTGACTGTTTCTCCCATTTGACCACTCAGTGCGTCTCTGGGCCTGATACTGCAGAGTACAGAGCAGTGACACGCAGTGACAGCCTCAGGCATACCAGAGCAACTGGCCTGACTAGAAATTATGATACTATATAATTCATAACACATACTTTGGGCAACACTGGAACAGAAAGGCCATTGTGGTGTTCTGGTCAAGGCCTGGGCTTGACGCAATGATGACACAGCACACGTACTTTATTTAGTGGCTAGCTCCAAGACAAAGCCACGCCCAGAGCCCTGGGCTTTTATTGCCTCCCACACGTGGTCTCGGCGTATGCCGAGCATAGCCCATTACGGCACATTTCAGAGGGGTCATGGTCAAACGGGACCATCCCCTAACACCAGAGGAGACGTGGACTGTTCCACGGTCTCCCACAACATTACATTCCTCCTTTACCAGGAGAGACATATTTAACAACACAAAAATACAAACTTGGCTCAACGAAACTTTCAGTCCAGTACACAACTTCTGGGGCACAACAAACAATGGAACAGTCTTACTTGGGTACCCTTGACCGCTGCTTACTCTGGCTGCGACCCGACCCACTATCGCCGATTAGCCACTGGATACATAGTCTTTGTATTTCTGGGATGGCTTCGGACAGGGCCGGAGGTGGTATCTGTTCTGACTGTTTCGCGGCGGCGGTGCTGGTGACTGTTCAACAAGGTGGCTGCCGGGGGCTGGGATCTGGTCACCATACGAGTCCTGGTCTTGGATTGACGTGGGGGCCGGATGGGTGGAGGTGTCCACAACAGCTGGTCGATCCGATCCGGCCGCCTCGCTGGCAGGAGTGGAGGAACCATTGCAGGGCGCCTCGTGGCACCGATCGGATCCTGGGAAGTCGCCGTCATCCTCAGCTGGGACTCTTTTGAAGAAAGATACATTGCGGGTGACAGTCTCTGGCCCTCTCTGGGCCGACACCATGGTGCCCTTTACTGCGGTGACAGTCCAGGGTTGAAGCTCGAACGGCAAACGGAACTTTCCTCCCGGGTGCCGGTCTTGCACGAGCACCTGATCACCCAGTGCAATGGGGCTTTCTCTAGCGTGTCTCTTCCGGGACGCTGCTGTGTTGTTCTTCTCTCGCCGGTAGTCGGATTGGTTTGGGGGGTTCGCCGTTTCGGCCCACCCCGGATGGTGGGGAATTGTGTCGGTGACAGTCCGGCCGAAACACAGTCGACTTGGGGAGATGCCAGTGGTGCAGTGTGGGGTGAGCCGGTACTCCCTGAGGAACTGATACACTGCTCGTTCAAGGTTGAGTCCATCGGCCAGGGCGATTTGGATCGTTTTGTTCAATGTTCGCATTAGCCTTTCGACCTCGCCATTGGCTTGGGGCCATCTTGGTGTGATTTTGTGGTGTTTTGTTCGGTGGGAGGCCAAGTAGTTGGCCACCTCCACGCTGGTGAATGGCGGTCCATTGTCGGTGCGAACTTCACCAAAAAGCCCATGGGTTGCTATTATCTTCTCCAGTTTGGGAATTACTTCCGCGGCGGAGGTAGACGTAACAAATTCAACTTCGGGATACCTCGAGAAATCATCAACCACCACTAGCATGTACTTTCCTCCTGGAAGTCAGCACTCACTCTTTCCCAGGGGGCACTCGGCGCTTCTTCCGTGATAACTGGCGCAGGTTTGCTTGGTAGGCTGGTGGCGAGGCATACTGGGCAGTGCTGCACCAATGACTCTATTTGCTGGTCCAGGCCTGGGAACCAGACTTTACTGCGGAGTCTGTTCTTCGATTTGACGATTCCCTGATGCACGCCATGGGCAAGAAGGGCTGCTTGTCTGGTGAGGCTCTCGGGAAGGACCAGGCGCGGACCTCTCAGTAGGCAGCCGTCGTCTGATACCGACAGTTCATGGCGAACTTGGTGTAGGGACTTCAATGTTGCTTGGGCCGCGGCGGTCCGACGCGGTGAAGGACTCTGCAGGGGTCGCCAGTCACTTGAGGAAACTGCCTGGATGGCGATTTGGAGGCAGTCATCCTCTTGTGTGGCGGCTATGACATCTTGCAGCGATATCGGGAGAGGCCGGGACCGTTCCACTACCATCCGCACGTAGTCTTCTGTGGCTGCTGCCTCAGCTGCTTCCGGAGGGGTGGCCGGTCGGGCGTGTCGTGACAAGAAGTCAGCCGGATTCCGGGTGCCAGGTCTGTATTCCACTTTGAGCTGGAACTCTTGCAGCTGCAGGATCCATTTCTCAATTCGCGGGGGAGGGCGAGACGAGGACCCCTGGAACAGCGGGATCAAAGGTTTGTGGTCCGTGATGACGGTGAAAGGATGGCCGTACAAGTATATGTGAAAATGGCGGCATCCCCATAGGATCGCGATGGCCTCTTTCTCAATTTGCGAATACCGCTGCTCCGTAGGTGTGAGGGTCCGGCTCGCATAGGCAACTGGTGCCCATTCGCCACAGTCTTGACGTTGCGCTAGGACGGCACCCAGGCCTGTTGGGCTGGCGTCAACCACTAACTGGGAGTCGTGTCGTGGATCAAAATAGACCAGCGTGGTGTCGGCGGACAGGGCAGCCTTCGTCTGCTGGAACGCTTGGTCTTGCTCCGGACCCCAAGTCCAGTGGGTGGTGGTCCTGGTGAGATCTCGCAGTGGGCCAGTCAGACCCGAGAGGTTCCTGATGAACCGTCCACAGTATGTGACCATACCTAAAAAACTGCAGACTCCTGATACTGATGTGGGGGCTGGCGCCTCTTGGACATCCTTCACTTTGTCCGGGTCCGGCCCGATGCCCTTGTCCGAGAACCGATATCCAAAAAAACTGATGTCTCGGCGCAGGAACTCGCACTTCTCCTTGTGTAGGGTCAAACCACAGTCTCGCAGGCGAGCGAACACAGCAGCTAGGCGGAGGAGATGTTCTTCCAGGTAGGGAGCGTGCACCAAGATATCATCGCTCACGTTGAGCACCCCCTCTAGTCCTTGCAGGACGGTCTTGATGATGTTTTGGAACACCTCGGCCGCACTGGAGATTCCGAAGCTGAGGCGTTTGTAGCGCCAGAGACCGGCGTGGGTGGAGAAGGTGGTAATTGGGCGAGATTCTGAGTGGAGAGGAACCTGATGGTACCCGGAGCGGAGGTCCATCTTCGAGAACCACTTGGATCCCGCAAGTTCTCCTATTATGTCGTCAACTGTGGGCGTCAGGTGGCGCTCCCGTTTAATGGCGAGGTTTGGGATCCGCATGTCAACACAGATGCGGACCGCGTCAGGCTGTTTTGGCTTCTTCGCAACCACGATGGGGGACACCCACGGGGTGGGGCCGCGCACCCGTTCGATGATTCCGGCCTTTTCCAAAAGACGGAGTTCCGCCTCGACCTTTGGGCGAAGATGGAAGGCAATCCTCCTGTGCCTGAGGGCAATCGGGGCCACGGACCTGTCTACGTGGAGCCGGACTGCCGGGCCTTTGAGGCATCCAATCCCTTCGAAGAGAGGTGCAAACTCGGTCAGCAAACGTTCCAGGTCGTGAGCCAGCACGGTGAAGGCAAAGTGGATGAGGCGGAGGTCTTGTGCGGTCCGGCAGCTGAGTAGGAATCCCGACCCTTCTTGGGAGACGTAGACCTTGGACCGTTGATGTACTTGGTCGTGAGAGAGATTGGCCTGGAACACGCCACATATTCTGAGCGGGGTGTGGGTCCCGAAGGCGTACACCTGGACGTTGGTGTTGCGGAGGGCGGGCAAGTTGGGTAACCGCTTGTAGACGCTGGCGGCCATGAGGTTGATCGTTGCTCCTGTGTCAATGAGCGCCATCACTGGATGATCCTGTACGTCGACAGTGCACATGGGCGCTGCCTGCGGGGAGGCAGAGAGGGCGTGTAGCATGTGCACCACATGCACGGTTGCGGCCTCATCTTCGTCCATGTCGCCACTCGAGGAGTCATCCGGGAGAGGCTCAAGTGCGCGCACCTGTCGAGGTGGGCCTGGTGGTTGCCGCCGAGTCTTCGAGCGGCAGACCTTGGAGAAGTGATTGATCTTTCCACACGCACTACAGGTTTTCCCTTGGGCTGGACAGGCGCCATCATGTGGGAGTGGGCCTCCACACCATCCACAGAGGCGGACCTTAGAGCCCTGCGTGGAGCTGTGGGTCGAGGATCTTCTGGGCTTTTGTCGAGGCTCACGTGTCTCAGTATGGACAGCGCAGACTGGCTCCTCTTTGACGGCCGCTGTAGCTCTGAGCTCCATATGGGCCGCTCTGGCCTTGGACAGTTCCTTGGAGCGTCCCAGGGTCAGGATGTCCCTCATCGGCATGCAGTGTTCCTGGAGGACGCGCTCGCGCAGCTTAGAGGAGGTGCAGCCCTGAATGAATTGTGCCCGGATCTCGTCAGCCACATCAGGCAGGGTGCACGTGCTGGCTAACTCCTTGAGGCGGGTGTAGAATACGTCAACGGACTCATCAGGGAGCTGTTTTGCTTGGCGGAGGAGGAAGCGCTCGTAATCCGGATTGGCGTAAGGCTCAAAATGTTCCGTGATGGCGTCGCGCATCGTGGCATAGTTCCTTGGGGGCCCAGCCTCGCGGACTGACTTCGCGATTTTGTGGATTTCCGCACCGCCCAAGTGGAGTAGCATGGGTCTTCGCCGTGGGGCAGGTATGTCTGCCGCGTCAAAGAACGTCTCCAAACGCTCCACCCACGCCTTCCACCTTGCAGCTTGGGAGGGTGGTGGCCCTGTGATGTCAAAGGGCTCCAACGGTGGGATGGCGGCCATGCTGGCCCAGCAGCGGACGGTGGCAGGAAAGCGAAGGACGCACCCCTACCCAAACGCAGCAGGGCGTAGATACCTCCAGAAACAGGGAGCTGCAGCGTGCCAGCTGCGTGGCAGGACGGCAGGCGACTGGGGCCTACGCTGGAGTATAGGAGAGAGAAAACGCGTGCAGCTGGTGGCCCGGACTCCTTGAATGTCGGCAGAGAGTGGCCGGGGTCCAGTTCTAGCCTCGGGAGCCGGAGTAGGCGAGTGAAAATGCCTGGAGGGGGGGCAGCAGACCTCCAGGGCATGCACAGCCAGGAGCAGGGGACCCTCCCCTACAGTCAGGCTGTCAGGTGTGCCACGTGCATTCCAGGGCCGGTGCAGTGCAACAGGGCAGCCAGAGGGGGCAGCAGGACTGCGCTGTGCAGCTTACCGGTGCCTTTTATCACGGACTGCTGCAGGACTCCACACGCGCCACAGCAGGCTCCCTTGCGTGGCGAACAGCGCCGCTGCAACGTGCAGGCCGAACTACAGGGCCGCACGTGTGCGCGCACTCTTCCGGGCCTCGCGCAGAGATCGTGGCGGGATTCCGGCTGCAGGGCGGCACATCAGTCGAGCCGCCGCCGATGGAGTCGCGCGGATGCGCAGGCCGTCTCCGGCACACGGCAGGGGCACGCCGGGTCACAGGCAGTAGCGGGCTCACGGAGGCAGCACGGTGGGATAGAGGTAGGACAGCAGCAAACTGACACCACCTCGTCGCCAATGTGGTGTTCTGGTCAAGGCCTGGGCTTGACACAATGATGACACAGCACACGTACTTTATTTAGTGGCTAGCTCGAAGACAAAGCCACGCCCAGAGCCCTGGGCTTTTATTGCCTCCCACACGTGGTCTCGGCGTATGCCGAGCATAGCCCATTACGGCACATTTCAGAGGGGTCATGGTCAAACGGCACCATCCCCTAACACCAGAGGAGACGTGGACTGTTCCACGGTCTCCCACAACATTACAGCCATAACAAGTCAGGATATAGGCACCACAAGTGACAGCAAAATTGCCTCTTCCTATCGGCAGTCCTGATGGCCCCATATATAGCTGAAGAAAGGAATTTAAATGCAATTGGAAGTAAACGAATCAAGTGGATATTTTTGGTGCACATACCAACAGTGCATTTAGCATTAGCTACGATTCACAGGAGTCACACCCAAGAAACAATACACAACATCAAACAACCATAAAGACTTGTCAAATCACAAACTGCGGGTGTGGTGGCATAGCTGTCAACGTTGTTCATCTGAGCTGTCTCTTTGCTGCTCCCGTGTCTGCTTAGCTGGCTAAGGCGTCCATGGCCTTAGGCCACTTAAGTTTAGGGAACACGTTTCATCATCCAGCAATTTTTCCAAAAGCTTTATTTTTTTCTGTATTAATACTTGAGACTTCTACAAGTAGAGCCCACCACTGAACTGCAGAAGAAAGAAGGCTATTGTAATGAGTCGCACCGGCTGGGAAGACGCCAGAGTAAAATGCTGAATTGGTACTCTGGCATCTTTCGGGTTATGTTTGGCTTCCTAACGTCTCATTATGAAATAATATCACAGAACAAATATCAAAGCTCCTGAACTAGTAGCCATGCAACTACAGCAAAACACACTGCTAAGCACCAGCCTTTTTCAATACCCCACTTTGTGATGTGCCGCCTTTATAGTGCCGTTCATGAAGCAGGAGCGACGAGGGGGCGCTATTTAACCTTTAGTTTCGCTTTCCCTCTCTGCCCTTTCCTTGACATCCTTAGGTGTTTCTCATTATTTGGGATCTGGCTTTGTCTTTTTGGCAAAACGGCCTACTTTGCAAAAATATTGTAAAAAACAGCTGTAAGGTACCTGTTTATTTTTTCATGTATCTCTTTTTATAGTGCTTTAAGGCACTCTACAACTAGTTCAAAGCGCTCAACTGTAACGTATATAGAGCGTGTTCAAGGATTGTTGGAGCATAATCAAATTCAGGTTTTCGATTTTCCCTTGCATTCCACCATTTTATGGCCTTTGCATACAAAAAAAAGAACACATTACAGAAATGTAATAGATTGTTAGCAATTCAAAGCATATAATTGAGGAAAGTAAGTCATAGGAAATGACTCAGGCTATACCTATTTTTCGTGCCCCCATAAGAAATATGTTAGGCTCGATTATTTTGCTCTTGTCAAAAAGCTAGTGAAACCCTTCAAAAGAAAGTTCAGGCCTTTATCGACTTGAAAATTGGACTAAGAGCTATTAGACCTCAAGATATCTAAGAACTATAAAAGACAAATATTGATGGATGGCGCACCCAAAAAACTCAGGATTGTATCATAGTGGGATGCGGAGACACTAATCTTCTCTATTTTTTTGCGTTAAACCTGCAATTTTAGCCCAACAATCCGACATGCAATTTGTTTTGAGCATAAGGTACAGGCAGGAAAGGGGCACACTCCTCACTGTACTGGGGGCAGAATCCAATAAGGGCTGATTTGTTTAACTTATTTGCAACCAATTCTATTTGTATATTAGTACTGAAAGGCTGTGACTTTCGTGTTCAGTCCATGGGGAGTGCTCTAAGGCGACGGTCTTTTTTGGTATTTTCCTCAGTAACAATGTGTTTCTAACGACTCTCAAATTGTATTTTCTCGCCCTGAGATGCATATTCCGGCGCTGTGCAGCCATCTTTGAGTTCGCTTTCATACACTTTTTAGTTTTTGACATTTCCCATATGCATGTCATTGGGACATTTCCTGTTGATGAAGTAAGGATGATTGTGGGAAAGCCACATGAGGAGAAGGACTGGACTGGTTAGATAATACTTGCATAAGCTTCGCCAAGGAAAGAAGTGATCTAAGAGAAAGTTCCCTGATTTCTACTTCTGAGATCAACTTATGTAGACATTTGGAAGAGCACCTCCCAATCGGGCTTTGGGGGGGGCGGCCGACCACCGGGAGGCTTGCCCCCCCGGGTAATTTTGGGCAAGTGGTGCAGCCCAGAGCCCAATTGGGCTCGTTGGGCTACACTTGGGCTGGCAGGGATAAAACCGGCCATTTTGGGACGCCGTGTCACCATTTTGGTGAGGTGACACGGCGGCCGGTCTGGGCAGCTGGGTGGGTGAAGGAGTTTTTTCTCCCGCCCCTTTTATCAGGGGGTGGGTTCATGCAATTTGTTTTACAGGAGGTAGTTTTCATTGGACACAGGTGCTCTAGGGGGGTTTTGTTGTACATTGGGAGTCGCTTGAAGCAGGTGCTGGCGTTTTTCTTGGTAACTAGTGGTTTATATTGTTTACAGGTTAAGTTTAGGTTTGGAAAAGTTATTCCGGGAGTCGGTAGGAAGGGGAAGGTAGCTTAGGAAATGTTTAGTTACATAGTTATATTAGGAAGGAAGAAGAGGTTACAAGGTTAATGGGGCAGCATGGAATGTCCGAGTTGGGGGGTTATAAAATGTTGCAAGTAAGGGGAAAGGGAAACTTTAGGGGTGGGGGTCGGGGAAAGGTAGGAAGCTAATATTTAGTGAGGTTTAGTTTTGTATGGCAAAGGCCAAGGGAAATGTTTTATTGTAAGGTGCACCTGTCTTCAATAAAGCGGCCTTTTTCACACATATAGAGCGTTTTTGTGGTCTGTGCTGCGCCCCCTTTGGCCCAATGTACATGTTCGATGCTTTAATCGCTAGAGAGGTTATTACCTTTTTTGTAAGATGAATAAACTGGACTAGACTTCAGTAGGCTAAACCCATGCGGCCAAAGATGGACATGAGTTATCGGTTTGGTTAAAAGAACTTTATTCATCAAGTTTAAAACAGCCATAAAAGTACATGAATAACTATACAGCTTAAAATACAAATCCAGAAAATACACATAATAAAATGACCCGTCATTGGCTTGAATAATATTTAAAACACAATGCTTTTCCTTTGGTGTATTGCCTTCTTAATAAAAGAGCAAAATTAAAACAGACAAGGTGATCATTAAGCGCAAGTAAATATTTCAGTCATCTTTACAGGGTCTCATGTTCTGTGCAAGAAGCATAGGATTAAGATAATGACACCGAAGATTCTTATAAATGTTGCAGAACAACATAACGTGCTGTGTGCTTTGTTTACTCAAACCATCACATGGGCAGGGAGACATGTCTGAAGGGCAAGACTTCATTTTGGGAAAGAGACCAGATGATGAACAGTGCCAAATCTAAATCTGGTCAAAACATAGCAGTTTTGGATGTTATTAACACAGACAAATAATTGACATGAGTCATTTCCTTTTTTTTTATTCTTTTTTTTTTTATTGTTTCTCCCAGAAAAGCAGTATTTATAAAAGAGTGGGCTCTGTGGTACAGGTCCCCATCTCTTTTGTGACATCTGAGGATATCAGGGTGGACTGGAACCCTGGCCAGTCATTACTCTCCTTTAGTTAGCCCAGCAGGTAGTGGACTAGAGAGATTCAAGTAACTGAGCCAAGACACCAGGCACCCCTATCCAGACCCCTGACTAACCCTGGGCATAGTTCGCAATGATTGCACAGTGCCGGATGCTTGTCCGCACTGTGCAATCATTGCAAACGGCATCTTGCACAGTGCAAGCGGTCGTTTTCTGCCGCTCGAGTAGATTTGTACTCGAGCAGCAGTTTTCTCAACGCGGACTGGTAGTTTCTCATCGCGAGCGGTCGCGAGCATACGCGAACACTCGCAATGAGAAACCTGACCTCCCCGCGTTGAGAATCTCGCCGGGAGGTTTATTTTCCACGCTCGCGATCGGCAACTTGATGTTGCTGATCGCGAACGAGGAAAAAGTCTCGCCGGGATGTCATTTTGCTCGCTCGCCAACTTGACGTTGAGGACCGTGAGCAAGCAAAAAATGCCCGCTACGCGTTTTTGTACTGTGCTACGTGCAATTCGCGTAGCGCGTAGTTGCGCAAAACTATGCAAACTACGCGAGCGTAGCGTAGTTTTCCGCCCAGGCCTACCCCTGACACCACCAGAGCAGTGTCCTTGCCAAGGAAGGGTGAGCACTTCTGGTGCTTTGGGTGGTTTAACAGTGGGTGGACCAGGAACATTTGATTTAATATCACCAGCTGAAACTGTAGCACTGCAATACAAGTATCAGCATCATTGCTCTAGCTTTGAGGCGTAACCCTTTGCAATGTGGTCTGTACAATGCAATGTTAACTGTGTTTTTGTAGTGCTTAGCGTCTAGGCGCTATAATGCCACTTGTGGTCAGACGCCTGGTCCAGAGGGTTGTAGAGACTTCTTGTTCTCACGATGTATCTTAGTTTGAAGTGTAGTCTATTTTTCTTGTGTGAATTAAAGTACTTTTCTGTTCCAAAGTAAAGCACTGACTGGAAATTGATCTTATTAGCTGGTAATGCAGTATAAACTGTATTCTGAATGTTTCACCCACCTCTCCTGCTTGAGAGAGTCAAATGCTGTAAAGGAGTAATTGGTTATCCAGTTTAGGGTCAGTCTGGGGCCCCTGGACACTAACGGTGAACTACTCCAATGGGTGCAACTGGATCCCCGAAACCCTTGACTGCCCTGGTGCCCCAGGACCCCGGTCATCACCCTGGGAAAGGTGTTGAATTTCAGGAGTATCAGATTAGCTATTGTCACTCAAAACATAACCACATTTGGTAAAGTGTTAGGGGTTACATTTACTCTTCCCACTCCAAACTTTGCCACATTGGGGAAAGCATAGGATTCCGAGGGGTTAGATTTACTATTCCCACTCCAAACTTAGCCTCACTGGGGAAAGTGTTACCATCTACAAGTTCTAATTTTCTATTTTACCTCCAAATATAATTGCATTGTGGAAAGTATTGGACCTTTTGAGAGGGAGGGAGGTTTGTTTCAAATGCAACTCTAACAACAAAAATTTAAAAAAACACATCAATTCAACATAACATTACTAATAAACAGAATTAGACATTTTAGAAATAGTTAAAAATAGTCATAAATATTTTATCTAATTACATAAAGTGAAAATGTAATAATTGAAATACTTGTTTAAACACTTCCTACCCTACTCCACTAGAAACCACACAACTGGCTATTAAAATATTATCATAAAAAGTGAAAAAATACATTAAAACAAAAATTAAAAAACTAAAGAAATTAAACTAAAAAACTCCAATATCATTAAACAAATACACAATAATATATACAATAGTTAAAACTCAACATTATAAATAAGTAGATTAAATACAAAAAATAAATATTATTACCTGCGATATAGTGTATTATGATATATCTAACATCACAATATTTCATGAAAGATATTAAGAAGTGCACAGAAACAAGGAGAAGTGAATGCCTGTCTGTGTTTCTGAGCTGCCCTGTCTATGTTTCGGAGCTGTTGTTTATGCAGCTCAGAGTCAAAGAGTCAGAGCATGGCAGTAAATAATATGATTTGGTTAAAACCAAGCTCACAGATCCATTCTGTGCACCAGAGGCTGTAACACAAGGGATTTGTGTACAGTGTACTGTCATTTGTAAATATGAAGAAAAAGGAGGCATGCGAAATACCGTATTTACCTAGGATCACACTGTTTGGTCAAGCGGGAAGCAGAGATTGATCCCAGGTTTTTTGGTTTCACATTGTTCAAATAGAGCCACTAGATGGGTATCTCTTTCTCAATCTTTTTACATTAAAGGTCACTGCTATGTCTTTAATACTTTCTGTCCGAGGTTAGTGTGGGTGGCAACAGTAGCCATGAAAGGTTGGCTCGTTTTGCAGTCAAGGTCCTAGAGGACCTCAAGCTGAGCCAGAGCAGAAGCACTGCCGTTCGAGCCAAGAGATGCACACCGCTGCTGCTCCCTGCCCACGTATCTGCTCCAGCCCCGCGATTCTGCGACCCTCAGGATACTTTATTGACCCGTACTGCAGGATTGAGCCCCCCACCACAGCTGCTACCTTCCTTCAGCTCTGAAAGCCATTTGGCTAATGTACTTCGATGCCGCAATTCATCTCGACTAGCCGCTCGTGACGTGATTGCACATCACTGGGCCGCTCTTATTACTGGTTCCGCTGAACGCCAGAACCGACGCCCTCACTGCATTACATACCGTGGGCTTCGCAATTTTGTTTGCCTTGCCCCCAAGCCCATTTGGTCTTTCTCCTCTCACAGGCATTTCTTCTCTCAGGCATATATTCTAAGTCCTGATGATGATCCCGATATCCCAATGAGGGATCGAAACGTCGTTGACACAAAGTACCATAACTATTGCAAAACGTTCTTTTATTTTGATAAGAATAGCATTGGTACCTTTTAAAAAATAAGTGCCACAAATTGTCCAGTATGTGTTGAGCTACTCTTTAAATGTCTGAGTTTTGTTAATTTAGTTTGTTTGTTGTCCTGTTTGTTTCTCACTCTTTATGTTTTGGCTTTTTCTCAATATTTATTAAATTCATGCATTACATGATTCTATTCAAAGTTGCTATAGAAATTATTTGATGTACATATAGTAAATATTCCTTTGAAAGGGGCCTTTTGTTCCTCTATAAATAACTACACTCATAGTCCCTGTCACACTCTTGGGTTCCCTCGTCTATGACAACACAAAGCCAGACATCCGGCACGACCTTGGCTTCAGCTTTCAGTGGCTCGGGACGTAATTGCCTTTTACAGCTTCCAGAATGCATTGTAGACAGAAAGAAATTCGCAGACCCTTTCTGTGTCGGTGCAACGCAAATAATGTAATCATGATATGGCCCCCCCCTGGAGCTGAGATTACTACATTGTGCCGAGGCTCCTACAATTTTTCGCTGGTGACGAGTTAAATTGTCAACAACATTTATACTCTACGGCCAATGCAAGAGCAACATTTGGGCCGACTGAAAAATGGTTGGCTGCCAGTGCAGTGAATGTAATCACCCCTAATATCTCCTCGTTCGCCTTGCAGTTTATGTTTTATGTGCCATAGAGTTTCCTTCTGGCATAATTTTTTGAAATAAGAAGAATCGTAACCGTCACAGATTATTTACTTGTGTAGCAGCTCAAATATTTTACCTTTTTTTCTGGTTTAATTTAGGTCTATTTTACGTTAACGCTGGGAAATTAATATGGTCGGCTAGGGTGTGGTTCAGCGTTAATCATTTCATTATGTTTGCAGTTCTTCACAAATTCGAATGTCAGCTGAATACCCCACTTCCTGTGACTCATGTTTGAGCAATGTTTACATCCTGGTGATACGGTATTTTTTGGCCACTGTGATTTAACAGATTTGATTCATAGGTGCGGCGAGTGAACAGATGGCTTGTCTACTTTTGCACCGCAGCATGCTCCTATAACCCAGGTGAGAAGGAAAGCAAAGGTGTTTGTATTATTATTATAACTTGAAATGTTTGACAATCAAATACATTTATACTAGTTTTGAACCATCAAACAAAGGTGTTACGCCTAAAATAAAAAAAACACTTTTATGGCTGTGTAAAACAGTGCACCTATTTACCATCTTTTCCAGATGCAAAAGTTCTATCCTGCGTATAACTCGTTTTCATTTTTTCTGCTGAACAAACATGATTTTAGAGCCTCTCAGACTGATGACGATGAATTAAATTAACTGCTGAAACATTAAGGGCAAATTAAATCTATTGTTCTAGTGTGAATTATGTTTTGGTAAGACAGGGAGCCATAAATAAGTATTAATATGCCCACACACCTGCAGCAAAGCGAACAACAAATTCGAACAGCTTAAATGTGCAATTCCAGACACATTCTTGAGAAAGATAAACAAGACTTGAGACATGGAACATTACAAAGATACTAGAACTTAAAAGAATGAAGACATAAAATCCTTACAGTCCTAAGTACATGTGTATAATGTGTACATCATCACACACCTCTGCCTTTATTTGAAGACTAACAAAATTATTCTACAACAAAATCATTGTATTTTATTAGAATCCAACTATAAAAACAATTGTAGTTCACAGGCATTTTAGATACACGGTGACGACAGCCCTGCGCTGTCCTCCACTCAATGACCGTAGAAATTTCTGCATCAGCATGAATATTTACAGGACTGTTTGATTTTCTCTTAAAAGTGGGACCACCAAATTTCGGCGCATGTGTAACATATCCTTCATCATTAATGACCACCTGGCCCTTAAACTTGGCAAGCCTAGAAATGCTCCACCAGGTTCCACTGTTGAGCATGGTCAAAGTTTCCCTATGGAAACAACTCTATAAATCTTAGAGAACTTAGATTCCCTCTTCTTTTTTCCAATTTTATCGAAGTTTTGAATAAAACAAAAGCTTACACAGTGCAAACCATGTAAGGAGAACATCAAATGTCGAGTAGAGATTGGAGGTAATACTCGTATGACATGATCCTCATACAGATGGAGAGGCTGCATATCTAGGATGGGAGAATACAAGAGCTTGGGGGAGCATAATATCAATGACGACATGTGGAGGTATTTAGAAGGATTCCCCCGGTGAGACGGTAGAACAAATCTCCTTACAGAGATGTACAATGCTAAATAAAAAAAGGAAGGGAGAGGACAAACAAAAGAGTTGCAAAGTGCGGGAGCAAAGAGCAAAGAGTGGTAAGGAGATGGAGGGATGAAGGGGAAAAGGAGAAATCTAGGGGGCATATTATCAAGGGCTCTATCCCCGCTTTAGCGGCACTTTTTGCCGCTAAAGCGGCAATATTTCTATCGCCCTATCAGCAAGCTGTCGCTAACAGGTGTTAGCGACAGCTTTTAGGCGATAGCGACTGGTTTGGGTGCCGCTTTGCATGTCAGCGATATTTAACGCTAATGACATGCAAAGGAGGCGTTCCCAACCTAACAGCGACTGAAAGCAGTCGCTAACATCGCTATCGCCTATTAGCAATAACCGCGAAGCGATAAAAAAACGCGCGCTAACCGCGATTAGCGCTGGTTTTTTAGAACTGGTAAAAACATGACTTAACAATAATAGTCAATGGAAGGTGGATTGTAAGGTTAAGTCCCCAGCATTAGCGCAGGGATTCTATCACTGGATTTCTCGCGTTATTGCTGGGTTTCGCCGCTATCGCTGGATATTTTATCGCATTGGAGATAAACCTTGCTAATAGCATGTTATCTCCGCGGTAATATCCAGCGATAGCCGGCGATAGAAAAACGCGCGCTAAGCAAGCTTTGCGATAATTTTCGCAGGTTCTTGCTAATATGCCCCCTAGTGTTTTTTGACCGGCACGACCGGACTAATGGCAAGGTACAAGTTAGGGGGATCATTCCCCACTAAAGGTTTCCAGTTTCTTTATAAGATTTATACCGGTCCCAGGATGCTTGTCTCCGGTCCAGGGAAGACCTGGCTTGGCAGTTTGGGCTAGACTCTTCCCATGAGGAACAGGGTCAAGACTGATTTGCATATGGCTGGGTCTGAACTGTGGTGGCGAAGTGAGCCAAAGAACGATGATAGTTTCAACCCAGATCTGTGACTGGGGGTGAGTGTCTGAAAAGTTTCAGCACTCCGTCCATCATCTCCTTGTGTTTGCTATATGGTGTCAAGCCTATTATGGTGGCTTGGATTTCTGTAAGTCATTATCAAAAGAGTCCCATAGTTGCTGTGGGCCGGACATGTTATGCAGTTTGTTTATATTATGTTGTCACCTCTTCTGGTGGAGCATAGCATATTTCACCATTTACTAAAGGGGACCTCAGATGCCGACTTCCACTTTGTTAGTATTGTCTTTCCTCCCAGCGAGAACACCAGATCCACCAAAAGCAGGTCCTTTTCAGGGAGAGGTAAGGGGAATGGATTGGCCGCGATGCCCAGGGTTACCGTTAAGAGGTCAATCTTAAGTGGTATTTTAAAGATGTCTTCAACCATATGGTGTAGTCTGGACTGAAAAGGTTGGCTAATTCTTTAGGTGAGAAATATGTGCTCAAGGAATTTCGTCACTTCCCCACATCGCCAGCAATTGTCCGTTGCAGTGAGACCTAGTTCATGAAGTTTGGACGGGGTCCAATATGTCTTGTGTATAGACCAGAATCTGGACTGGGCCAAAGCTGGGGAGATCTTTGCCATTAAGGGGGACAGCCAAAATCTACTTCATGTTGAATCCGTGAAATGGGACAAATGTGAAGGTGGGATAAGAGGGCACCATTTCTTTATTATTCCATTAAGTAAGTAGTTCCATGGGGGCTCTAATAGTATATATAGGCGTGCTGCTGTGCATTCTAGCTTCCTAAAATTACCCTATAAACCGAGGAGTTCAGAAGTCTGGCGTCAGGGCAATTTACTGATGGCACTCTTTTTTTCCAAGAAATTATAGATTTCTATATCCGGAAGCTCATATTGTGCACACAATGCATAGTAGGGTATGGGATTTAGAAATGTTCCCAGATCTCGTATTGTATTTATACCTTTGTGGGCCTACAATTCCCAAAACACAGTTTTCCCTCCTAATTTAATCCTGTGATTGTGCCACAAGCAGGCCAGTACTGAGTCAGACAGATGTTTGTTCATTAGCTTTTCTGCTCGTATTAATGCAGTAATCGTGTCTAAGAGTATAGATTTTGAGAGGCCTAGGGGCAGATTTGTGACACACCAATTAAAAAGTGTAGAGGTAAGGGGTAAAGGGCTGATTAGTCGTGTTTGAATTCACAGCCAAGAGGGAGAGTGATCGTCTAGTTCCTTGAACCACCAAGAGCCCTGGGCCAGAAAGACTCATTGGTATCTTGGGAAGTCCGGAAGATTAAGGCCTCCTTTTTTCTTATTCAATTTCAATATGTTTCCAGAGATTCTGGCCATCTTGTATTTCCATAAAAACTTGGAGATTTGTTTATCCACATCTTTGAAGAAGGAGGCAGAGAGAGACATTGGTAGAATGCTGGTAAGAAAGTTAACCAGTTGGGCTATCATCATTTTGACCGTTTCTGTGCGTCCCTATCAGGTAACGTGTTTGGGAGACCAGGTAGTTAGTAGATCTTTAATTTTAGTCAATGTTTTGCTTTCATTAATTATTAGGGAGGCGTGGAGGTCTTTACCAAACCATATGCCAAGGTATTTGAGGGCTTTGGGTTTCCATTTCAGAGCCGAGTCACCTAGTATAGATGCTGATGGAGCCGGGTTCCAAATTCTAGATTTACTCTGGAACCCTAGGCCGATGTCTCTTTTTGTCTGCATGAAAGTGTGGAGGGGAGGAAGATCGTTAGCCAATTACTCATTACTATTCCAATGAACTATGACTCCGAACAATCACAGACTCACGATCCAAAGTGTAGTTAGTTTATTACAAAGCCAAAAACAGTTGGACATACAAGCACCTCAAGACGAGGGTGTAGATATACATTGGAACTAATACAAAACCAAACCTACGAGTGAAATTGAGACGGTGCAGCATGCACAGAATAATCAGTTCCAGAATCAGGATACAGAAAAGAATGGCTCCAAAATCCAAATTACCCGTCATTGGAGGTTCGTAAGTGAAAAGCATTAATCTATCTCTACACTATCGCTAACGTGACATCCCTACTTAGCATTTCCTAGGCAAGTTCCATAAAGGTGTCAACTTGTTAAGGCTTCCTAGGAAGTCCGTTCACGTTGAATGAGTCAAGTAGCATAAAGCTACAGACCTCGTTCTAAGATGCTCTCTTCCTCAAGGCAAGGCATAAATCCCCGAATCTGTCCCTAACTTCAATTCAAGAGCTTCAGGTAGCATCCCAGAATGCATTTTTGCATCACCCCATCCAAGTAAGGCACCTTCTTGTAGGTAATTTTCCATGCAGAAGCGATGGTCCCAGGCCTTGGCTCGATGACCTTGATTCCCAGGCTCTCTCGGATGAGAAAGAACACTGTCCCTCAATATCTGCACCGCCAGTCAATGTATCTTCTCCTCCCTAAGCCTAACTCTTAAAACAAAGAAATTATTTTAACTAACAAGGATGAATTTCTCCACCTACAACAGACAGAAACATGAAAAAGAACAAATTTGAAATTTGAAATTTCATAGGCCTACAGAAATCAGCCAACATAAGTAACTGCACATAATTTCCTAAAGCGCACGTATAAGTGAACATCATCTCTGAGCACATTTAAATCAATGCATTACATAAGCACATGAATTACGAAAACTTTCATTAGCCACATGCACTGTTGTACACATTAAGGTTTTCATCTAGCCACATGTAATTGAAACGTTGATTTCTTCACGTTTACACTGAAATACACCTAACACTTCACTTTTCACGTTATTACAGTACACAATCTAATGACCCAATGTTAACACAATAAAGGATTATATGCAGGCTCAAACTACCCATGATTATAGTGCACCCCTACGATTTAAAGAGCAAAATCGCGCTCAAACAGTCCCCCCCTATTGTGACTGGTGTCATCATACTCATTTTCAACTCCTTGTAGAAAGAACCGGCCTAAACAGAAGTTGTAGCCAGTCTTCCCTGTCGAAATATCTCCAAGTTCTTAAGATTCTCATAGTGACTGTCCTGCAGTCTCTCCAGTCTCCTCCTCCCTATCTAAGAGAATTCTCAACCTGTCTTGACCAATGCCATTTGAATGCTCTCACTGTGCCCATCAACAAAATGATACAATCCACAACTTTTACTATTGGTTTCAAGATCTAACTAAGAATTCCTTTTCCAAGACTTGCAAACCAACTTCCAACTTTCCCAAATCCTTTACCAACCTTGCTCCAAACTCCCTCAGTTGCCAAGTCATGTATCTCATGGTGTATCTCAGTGATGTTACTTAAATACTTCTTCAGATCCTTGTTGTGGTCCAGGATATAAGTACAGCACTGTTGAACCCTCAGCATTTTACAGACTCTGCCATCTTTTGCTAATAACTAATCTAAAGCAAGACAGCTTTGCATCACCATAGGTCTTATCGAGACCATCTATTCATCTATGAGTAGTAATGACTGAGCTGTATTGACTGACCACTTATCCACTATAGTCGACAATTTTCTAATCTTAACATCATTTAAAACCACTCCCATGCTTGGTATCAGTGCTCCAAACACGTCTCCTACAATCTCTCCTGCACTTGCACCACGTCTCTCACTATGTGGTGATTTCCTTTCCAAAGGCTTCAAATCCTCCACATGGTATATCTTAGGAAACACAACAGCCACATAACATGTGCCATACCAATTCAGTGTCAATTGCACATACGCATTTCTTCCACACACAAAATACACGTTCGGCACCACTTGTACTGTCTCTTGCAAGAACGTCTTTGCACTGGCTTCATTGGTGAAGATATGATCACACACACTCAGTCCCACAAATATCTTGTCATAATAAGTCTGTACTTGTCTGATGCAAAGCTTTCCTCACTGTTCCCAATCTAGAGCTATTGGACCATAACTTCCCTTAGCCTTCTGCGCTAACTCTTCCTTGGTCCATTCAAAATTTCCTTTTCTATTGTTAAACTTAACTGCTAATGATCTATGTCTATCTTCTACTTGACCTACGAATTTCTTTTCTATGTCAGCTAGCATGTATGTCAAATTGTGCTTAAGCTGTGTCTCATGTAGCAGTAGGTATGAAATACTTTCCCCTTCTCTCTTCTTGCTTGTAATAATCATACTTCTTCAAGTGCTTGTAAGCTGGAACCTCTGATAGCACTACATCATAATTCGAGAAATAGTACTCACATAATTACCTTTACCATAAAACATGCTAAGCAACAAACTACAAGTGATACCATAGGTCAGAGGCAGATGGTGGAATCTGATACCCTCCTCAACTGACGCAGGTAATTGCATATACACATAGCAATCTCTCACATCCATCGTGTTTACGTACTTATACAACAACTTCGCATAAGCATTAAACATATAATCACCTTTAGACAAATCTACGTGCAACAAGTGACTAGTCTGATCAATCAAAGCACTATCAGCTCCTAGTGTACCCTCTTTTGTGCTAGAAGTGGTAGGTGTGGATATCCCATGTACTCCCACCTCATCAGCTTCAGCTTCGTGTGAATCTATAATGGACATAGTAATAACTACAGCTATAACTATAATTACTCCTACTATAAGTGTACCTATTATACATTTGTTTCTACGGTTCGAATTTCCAGACTCCATTTTCAAATGAGTTCGGATTGTGACTGTAAGAGGATCAATAAAAAGTCTCTTTCTCCGCCTCTCACTGTTGCACAACAAAGTTCATACACAGTTTCCTGAAGTCGTGGAAATAGTTTTCTCAGTTTGTTGCATAATAATTTACACAGCTGGAAGACTTCCCTAGCCCTCTTTCTTCTTCTACGGAAAAGGTCCCTAATTTTATTCTTCTTCCACTCAGCCTAGGTTATCTTCTTTTGTGCAAAAGGTTCTTTATTTACGGGTCACAGTCAATTCACATCCCTTATGAGATCAGAGCCAATTTCCTCAATGACACATTGCAAAAGTTCAATACGAAATGCTGCAATCTCCTGAGCTGGTGGCTATTACCCAAAAGTTGGAAACGTGAGATCTTCCAAAATCAAGCTCCGCAAGCCACTCAGTCTCGGTGAATCTGGTACAGTCAGTGTCAAAACTCCATTAGCTTCTACTCCAGGGACTAACAGTTCAATTTCAATTATCAACACTGAAGTTCCGCGCCTCACTCGTTCAGTACTCAGTCTCCCGGACCTCACTGTTCCCGGCAACTGTGACCAAATAAGTCCATCCGGGGCAGCGTATCTCTGGCACAGTACTCTCACTCTCCTCGATCTCTTCAAGCTCCCCTGTACTTGTTCTTTGTCACTTTGATCCGATTCAGACGTTTCAGATATGGGAGCAAGATCTCTTTCTGTTGCAAGTCTCAGGTTCTGCCTTTTTTGTCTTACAGGCCACGATTCTCCTGCGACCTCAGTTTTCTTCCCCAGCACTCGACCACTTTCCACGCCAGTCTCTTCAGCTGAGTCTGACTCTATACCACTCGCAATGTTACTGTCTCCCTCAGAGTCTGTACCTGGGCCTTGTGTAGGGTGACCCCCCTCAGCTCGACCTAGTGGGTATCCAGCCTCTTCAGGTACCCCCACAGCTTGGCTTGCCCTCTCTGGTGGCCTTGCAACCACTGCTGGATTCTCGTCATGGAGAGGAGTTGTTTCTTCCGAGGCTCCTGAAACTCTGCGGGTATGGGAGGCGTGACTCCAGTTTGGCAAGCTTCTGCACTTCACAGAAGTGTTCATCACCAAGATCACCTGGTAAGGACCTCACCAGCGTGCATCAAGGCAGTTCTTCCACACATGTTTATGGACCAGGACCCAGTCCCCTTGACACAGGTCCAGACAAAGGTCCTTCGAGGTCGGTGCAGTAGCAGCTTCAACCTGATGAGACACAGAACGAATCACATCAGCCATTCCTTTGCAATAATCAAGGATCAAATCATCGGTGATGTTTATCAATGGTGTGGATGGCACCGCAGGCAACAGCATCGCCCTCCCCATGAGAATTTCATGCAGGGATAATCCAGTTCTCCTATTTGGAATACTGTGCAAACTCATCAACACCAAAGGCAATGCATCAGGCCAATTCAGTGATGTCGGAGAGCACACTTTTGGCATTCTCATCTTGGGAGTCCCGTTGATTTGCTGCACAATGCCTGATGCCTCCGGCCTATAGCTACAGTGTAATCTCTGATCAACTTGTAAGGCAGTACACAACAGCTTCATGATCTCACTATGGAAGTGGGTTCCTCTATCCGACTGCAATGAAGTTGGAAACCTAAACCGTGGAATGAGCTCCCTCAACAATAGTTTGGCTACTGTGAGACTATCACACCTTCTAGTCGGATATGCTTCCACCCACCGTGAAAGGATGCACACTACAACTAGAATGTACCTCAGCCCATTGCACCTAGGCATCTCGATGAAATCTAATTGGATTCGGTTGAAAGGACCCCGACCTTCCAATGTGACTCAAGGCAACCACAGTTTTCTTTCCAACATTCATCTGTTGAGACGTAACACAACGGTGACACACTGCATCAGCAAACACACAAAATCTCGGCTTGAACCACATTTGTCTGAACACTCACATCATTGCATCTCTCCCAATGTGAACTGCTCCATGAATCTGTCTTGCAACGGGACCCAGCAAACAGTCTGGTAACACTGTTCTACCGTCTGTTGAAACCCAAATGCCATCATCTCTCTTTTCACAACCTGCTCTGATGCAGCCAGCTTCTTCTTGGTCTGACACTTCTCCCTGCAGATGCCTGACCTCGTCCCAGGTATCCGCTATGACTAACATCATGCTGAGCTTGGTTCTTTCTGTGCTCTCTCCTTAATAGTCCCCATTAAAAATGCAAACATGAATAGCACAAAAGGAGGCAACTTCGTCCCCGTACCTGTTCCTGACCATCACAAAATCCTCCCCCTACCCATGGGCAGCACACTTCACGACTGCCACTTCCTTCGGTCATTGATAGGCTTCCAACAGTTGTCTCACATACTCTCCATTTCTGATGGGAGATCCTGATGATGTTAAGAACTCCCTCTGTGACCATAACTGTCGGAAGTCATGAGCCACACCACAACCGTACTGGCTATCGGTATAGATGGTGACTCGGATTTGGTAAGAAACAAGGCATGCACATGTCAAGGCAATGATTTCAGCCACCTGTGCGGAGTATAATCCCTGCAGACAAGCAGCATCCACAACTCCAGAAATAGTACAAACAGCAAAAGCTGCTCTCAGGTAACCCTCATTGTCTCTTAGACATGAACTATCAACAAAAAAGACTTGATCAGATTCAGGTAGAGGTTCATCAACAATGTCGGTCTGGGTTTGGTACAGAGTTCAGTCACATCCAGACAATCATGGTCCTCACAATCCTCTCCCCCAACATTAGGAACAGGCATAAAAGTATCAGGATTTAACACAAAACATCTTTTCAATGTGACATTTTCAGATGCCAGCAAAATCTGCTCATATCGGGTGAGCCTGTTGTTAGTCAGATGCTGTGTTTTGGTTCTCGTCATCAGGAGCTCAACTGAATGTGGAACATAAACAGTAATGACCCATCACAATACTTTCACATCTCTCAATGCTGACACCAGTTGCAGCAATGGATTTGAGACATCTGGGCAATGCTGAAGCTACAGGATCTAATGTAGCTAAAAAGTAGGCTACTGGTTTACGGACACCCCCCTGTACCTGAGTGAGTACAGATAGAGCACAACTCTTCCTTTCGCAGCAAAATAATGAAAATGCTTTGTTGTAATCAGGCATTCCTAGAGCTGGAGCACGACACAGGCTTTCTCTCAGCTCCAAGAAGGCGACCAAGCAGTCATTATCCCATGGTACCAGATCCCTCACATTTTTGTGTGTCAATCTCTGTAAGGGCTTTGCCTTCAATGAGAAGTTTTGGATCCATTGTCGGCAGTAGCCAACCATTCCTCGAAACATCCTGACTTCCTTTTGCATAGTAAGCAGATGCATTTTCATGATCACCTCAATGCGGTCTGGTGACACCCTTCTCTTGCCTTTCTCAATGAGGCAAACAGTACTGAAGTTTGCTTGGTGACACCTTGTGTCCATTTTCCGCCAAGTGGTTCAATAGAGCAATGGTATCATCCCTACAAGCCTCCTCAGTCTCTGAAGCAATCAGGAGGTCATTGATATACTGCACAAGCACTGAACTTTTCAGCAGCACCAAGCTCTCAAGATTCTTTTTCAAGGTCCAGTTAAAGATGGATGGACTCTCAGTATACCCTTGTGGAATATGACACCATGTTAACACACGGTTCTCCAGCCGGAAAGCGAACACAAATTGGCTTTCCTTATGTAAGGGTATCAAAAAGAACGCTTGGCACAAGTCAATAACGGTAAACCATTCAGTTTCACAAGGAATTTGGAACAAGATCACAGATGGATTCGGTACCACAGGACAACATGGAATCACAATCAAAATCACCTTTCGTAAGTCCTGGACAATGCGGTACTTACCATTCGGTTTCTGCAAACCCATTATAGGTGAATTGCACAGACTTCCTATTATCTCTATCAGGATGCCCTGCGTGATCATGGACTCAATCACAGGTGTAATCCCTGCCACCATTTCCAGGGTCAGGTTGTACTGGGGCGTTCTTGGGAATTCGGCATTTGACTTGATCTGTATGCGGACTGGCTTGACTCCTTGAATAGTCCGATTTCTTCCGTTGTGAAGTCCCACACCATGGGAGAGACGGTGTCTCTCAGATCACATGGCATATCATCCATTGTTAGCACAGGAAACATGTCTACACAATGATTTTGGTTCACCAGTTTGAATGCAATGTTATCATTAGTCTGCACTCCCTTAGGCGTACAATAGATGGTTCAATTCAGTTTGCACAAGAGCTCTCGTCCTAGCAAACAGACCGGGCTCAAATCGCACACCACAAACTGGTGTCGATCCTGGAATGTCCCTATTTTCACAAGTATCTCTTCTGTCAGTGGATTTATCATTCTCCTATTGGCAACTCCTACAACTTGGATGGATTATCCAGAGAGGGGTAGGTTTGGGACTACTGCAGATCTCACAGTAGAATGGGTAGCACCAGTATCAATCAAGAATGTAATGGGATGACCGTCTACATCTGCCTCCACATACGGTCCACTCTGGTCTACCTCTAAGACTGCTCCAAGGGTACAGTCTTCCTCCCCCCTCAGGCACCATCATTGTGTCAGATCGAATCCATCCAAAGTTTCCATAAAGAACATTTGGTGATACGCTTGATTACTCTGTGAGATTCTCTGTGGTTGGGGTACCAGCACTAACTGATTCGGAGCCCCCCGTTAAAGGATTAAGGTCTTGTCACTGTAGTTATGACATCAGACACCTGTGCAATTTCCTCTTCCTGCAACTGATTTGCTGGATTTTCTTGACACTCACGTTTCTAATGCCCTATTTTGTGACAATAATGACAAGCAATGGTTTTCTTCAGCGTACTTATGTCTACACCTGGCTTGGGATCAGTCCCTTTCCCCTTTCCCTGTCCTGCATTGTTCGATGCATTCTGAATCCCTTCTTGGTTGTTCCCATGATTCCGACCTAAAGTTCCCCCATTTATCTGCGCCTGTTCTACCCTGTTCACATTTCTCATCTGAACCAACATCAATTTGTCCTTCATTCTCCTATGCTGGGAATCCACTTCATCACTACTATATGTGGCATACCATAGGATCTCATCCACAGACTTGTTTTGCCAGCAGATTAAATGCTGTTGAATCATGACGCTAATCTCTGGTCTCAGTCCTAGCACAAACTTGGAAACAAACTTTCCCATATACTTAGGGTCTAGAGTATCTAACCCACTGTACTGCTTGAAGGCTAGCAAAAGCCGTTCATAGTAGGCATGTACTGATTCCTTAGGCTCTTGGGTGGTTTGCCTGTCCCTTCTACTCCTGTTGAAATCCTCCCCACTACTCCTGAGCTAGGGCCTGTCTGTTGCATTACCATCCTTTCCATACTTGCTGCATTCGCCAGTTCTCACCTTCCTTCTTCTGAATGAGGGTTGTATGGTGGAGGATGCTCTGCTAAGAGTATGTCCAACTGACTGTCATCGGTATCATTCCCATCATTTCCGTCTCCATTCCTACTCCAAGCGTCTCCCTCTTTCACCAGTAGTGGATACAATCTCTCTCCCTCAATGGGGTCTATGCTCCACCTCTTCAACTGTGCATCCCATTGCACATCCTGATATGCCCACATTGCCTTCCTCATCTTTCCCTGTTCTTTGCCTGAGCTGCTCGCATCCAAGCGTCGAGTGCCTCAAACTGTGTTGGTCTAGGTGGAGGCCGTAATGAAGACATCACTCTCCTCAAATGACATAGCACTTCTAATCGAAATGACCCATAATGTGGAAAAGCCAAATCCCCCTCTGTTTCAGTGATTTTGTGCCAATTTTGAAGCCAAACTATAGTATGGAGTCCTACATTCATTGCCATGTAATGTGCCGGGGTATCCTCGGGCGGTGTGTCCTCACGCACTTGAGTTACCACTCCCGTATCTCCTCTGCAAAGATTACGTAATGTTTTAAAACATCTCATGGTTAATCAAATTTTCCCTTCAACCGACAAGATTTCCTCGCTTCAACTTCCTGATGATTACCAACCCATCCCAGCGCGGCGTTACACCAACCGACCTATCGCTGCGTGGCACATTCTGACGTCACCCTTTCCTCCTCGCTGCGGTTCACCCTCCATACACATTCACTCACGCAATCATCAAAACAAGTAATTGTCTGCCTTTCTGAAATATTGATAGAATTCAATCACTCAAGAGCATCCACACATAGCGACCCTCGACCTGTGCTGGTCACCTGAATCGATATAGTCCACCTCTGTACACAAGGCTTCCCACAGGATCCTAACAAGTCCACTCGCACAAAGTTCCCTGCCTCAGGTGGGTTGTCGATGGCGCCTCAAGACATCCCTTCAAACCAACGGTCAGACCACTACAACAAATCTTTTTTTCTACACCACATATATATTCCGGGATCTTAGGCTACTTCGGAGCCCGATAACCAGAACAAAACTCCTGGACCATGCCTTGTCCGAAACCACATTCACTCGACTCTCACAGCAACACTGCAAGACATCACACAATCAAATCATTACCGCAATCTAGCACACAACTCATCCCTATTGATACTCACTCCTCCGTTCACCGCTGTTTTCGCCGCACCATCAATCTCCGTTGGTCTCCACCAAAGCACGTCGTTCTCCGCTCTCCATCATTGGGCTCTATTTTGGGGTTCTATGGGTCTAAATATTTTCTAGAGTTTTCTAGATTCTCCCCTCACTTCATGAGACAACCATCCTACACTGCTACCAACTGATGGAGCTGGATTCCAAGTTCTAGATTTACTCTAGAACCCTAGACCGATGTCTCTTTTTGTCTGCATGAAAGTGTGGAAGGGAGGAATATCATTAGCCAATTACTCATTACTGTTCCAATGAACTATGACTCTGAACAATCACAGACTCATGATCCAAAGTTTAGTTAGTTTATTACAAAGCCAAAAACAGTTGGACATACAAGCACCTCAAGACGAGGGTGTAGAAATACATTGGAACTAATACAAAGCCAAACCTACGAGTGAAATTGAGATGGTGTAGCATGCACAGAATAATCAGTTCCAGAATCACAATACAGAAAAGAATGGCTCCAACGTCCAAATTACCCGTCATTGGAGGTTCGTAAGTGAAAAGCATTAATCTATCTCTACACTATCACTAACTTGACATCCCTACTTAGCATTTCCCAGGCAAGTTCCATAAAGGTGTCAGCTCGTAAAGGCTTCCTAGGAAGTCCGTTCACGTTGAATTGGTCAAGTAGCATAAAGCTACAGAGTTCATTCTAAGATGCTCTCTTCCTCAAGGCAAGGCAGAAGTCCCCGTACTCTGTCACTAACTTCAATTCAAGAGCTTCAGGTGTAGTTCGGCATCACCTCATCTAAGCAAGGCACCTCCTTGTAGGTAATTTTCCATGCAGCAGCGATGCTCCCAGGCCTTGGCTCGATGACCCTGATTCCCAGGCTCTCTCCGAAGAGAAAGAATACTGTCCCTCATTTTCAGCATCGCCGTTCAATGTATCTTCTTCTCCCGAAGCCTAACTCTTAAAACAAAGACATTATTCTAACTAACAAGGATGATTTTCATCACCTGCAACAGAAATGTGAGAAAGAACAAATTCCACATGCACATGAAATTCACTAGTGAGTCTAATATGAGAGCTTCCAGAGAAAAATATAATTCAGGCCTACAGAAATCGGCCAACATAAGTAATGGCACGTAATTTCATAAAGCACACGTATAAGTGAATCTCATCTGTGAGCACATTTAAATCGATGCGTTACATAAGCACATGAATTACGAACACCTTCGTTAGCCACATGTACCGTTCTACACATTAAGGTTTTCATCTAGCCACATGTAATTGCAACATTAATTTCTTCATGTTTACACTGAAATGCATCTAACACTTCACTTTTCACATTATTACAGTACACAATCTAATGACCCAATGTTAACACAATAAAGGATTATATGCGGGCGCGAACTACCCATGATTATAGTGCACCCCTATGGTTTAAAGAGCAAAATCGTGCTCTAACAATGCAGTGCAATTAACACTTAGTAGAAATAACTTGGTCCTGTTTAGAGACTCGCCAGAAACCAGAGCAAATCTCTCTATCTCAAGCATTATATGGGAACTAGCTACATCTGCTTCGTCCATGAATACTAGCACGTCATTTGCATAGGCAACAACCAACTGTCTACCAGAGTGGAACTGAGTGCTGATGCAATGAAGTGAATATAAAAGTGGCTCAATCATTAATAAAAATAAGATTGGAGAGTAGGGACAGCCCTGTTGTGTGCCCTGGTCTAATAGGAAAGGTCTAGAGAGATGCCCGTTAACCCTGACCTTCACCACGGGGTTTGAATTTAATGACATTATTATGTGAATGCAGTCCTCTCTTAATTGGTATTTATGTAAGGCTGACTGCAGGAAGGTCCAAGATACCAAACGTGGGGTGCGATGCAAATTCATGAACTGAATCTCTAGAATCATGGATTCCACGCTCACTTGAGCTTATCTTTGACAAAGACTTTGAAATAGAGAGAACGCAAAGAATATCTCCAGGTGAATCTTCGGCCGCCTCGACAATCTCAGCATCACGCCCAAGAACATTGATCTTTCGCAAAGTGCATTATGATTAGGGCTCCCGGTTTTCAGTTTAAACGGATTTTTACATATAAATACAGACGGAAAACTATTTTTCCTTTGTCTGTATTTATATGTAAAAATGGCAAAATACTAGAAAATTTTGCAGCGCTGCCGTGCTCGAATCCAGAGTTATCTCGCCACGCCCCCTTCCTGCTGCTGGAAATTCCTTCCCGGGCACACACACAGCCGCACCCGAGTACTTCACAGGTCTTTTGAAGACCATTTACTTGTTAACGAGGCTTTATTGTTCTTTCACCCCATGCCGTAGCCTCCCCCAACGCCCCTGACTCCTCTTGTCCCAGGCCCCATACAGTGCACGTTTTAAGCACTTCAATTCACAGTGCTGCAGCAGGAGGAAAACAAGCATTGGCATTGCCAATAGGTCTTGCCTTTGGGACCTTATAAGTGGATAGTCATGCAGCATATTATCCTGGGTGGGTGAACACGGTGGGAAGGGGGCGGGAGCATAGTGAACCTGGCGGGAAGGGGGGCAGGAGCAAAGTAGAACACTGGAACCGAAAGTACAGCGGGAAGGGGGGCAGGAGCAAAGAAAATGCAGACAACGGGAAGGGTGTGGTGAACACGGCGGGAAGTGGGGCGGGAGCATAGTGAACGTGGCGGGAAGGGGTGCAGGAGCAGAGTAAAACAGGAAATTAGGAAACAAACAGTGCGCTTAGGTACACCTGTCAAACTGCACAGCGCTTAGAAGCAAACCAGGACGGATATCTAACAGCAGTTTGCACAGCTCATTTTTGAAGCCTACCAGCAGCCACTCCAGTATTCTAATATGACACTTCGCGCCCTCAAGGTTTCGGTTACTTAAAGGGGTATTAAGGCTCCGCCTAGTCTGCTGCTCTCACCGGTGATAACCTCCCTTGATTCATCAAAGAAGGAAGTCGGGCATTACACAGCCCGCCCGCGCCAGCTCCTGTGTGTGCAGAAGATGTTTGCATCTGCATTGATTTTCCTGTCATCTGTTCAGGAACACACGCTTTGAGCTCCACAATTGGAAACGTCTCATTTAATCCCTGCGAACAATATTTTAAGCTGTTGCGGAAAAAAACAATATTTTTCTGCGTTCTTGTGAATGATTCTGAAATAAAACCTGATACTGTGCTCTGGGATGAGTAGCAAATTCCTGGACCAAAATATACCAGTTTTGTGTAAATGTTAACCTGTTTACCGCCTGATAAGAATCTGCTAAAACAGAAAGCTGAAACTATAAACAATATGCAGGCCAAACTGAGTCAGACTGCAAAAAATAAAATAAAAAATAGTATAAGACACTTTTGCAGAGAAATTTGCACTAAATGACCGCTGCAAAACCGACGTTTGCAACAACTGAAGGAACAATTAATGTTGTTTGTGCACTTGTCATTTTGGTGTAAACGTTAATGCAAAAATTGTCAGACACCAATAGCAATCTGTCACCAAGTGGGCTATATCCACCCACCAGTCGCGGCTCCTGGAGGGAGTTTCGCCGGGCGGTAACGTGCGGCGGGGGAGGGGCAGGGTGGGGGTAGTAAACTGAATCCGGCTGAACACAGGTAAGTTAGCAAATAAATAAATAAAACGAATTTCGTAGCGCGCGCTACGAAATTCGTTTTATTTATTTATTTGCTAACTTACCTGTGTTCAGCCGGATTCCGGTTTTTACTACCCCCCACCCTGCCCCTCCCCCGCCGCACGTCACCGCCCGGCGGAACTCCCTCCAGGAGCCGGGACTGCCACCCACATCATACCTGCTAAAGAACCTCAGAGAAAAATGCAAAAATCATGGGTGAAATAATTGAAAATGCCAAATGGCTCCCATGACAAGTTCCATATTTTTCTATGGTTCTGAAGAAGCTCTGCAGACCGAGGAGGCAGTATCTCTTAGGTGACTCATGAGATACGCAGAGGATTCTGGGAAATGTGGCTGACAGTCACTCAATCATACGGGAGGCAGATTTCTAGCTGGCTTTAGATGGAAATACAGAAGCGCTGGCACATGTTTGCTCCTGACAAGTGCTTGTACTCTATCCTAAAGTGTTTTTATAGCAGAACTGAGAAGCACAGGTACTCTCCTTTTCAAATTACTCAGTACCGGACCATTTAAAGCACTGCTAAAGCCACAACAAATCGCTAGTTTAAGTGAGCGCATGTGTGCATTGTCAATTTAAATAAATGTGGAAAAATACTAGCTGTAGCTTTGTCTTTTGCTTGTGGCACAAATAAATGTGGATAAATACAGAAAAAATGCCCCAAAAATAAATATGGATAAATACAGACGGAAATGGCAAAAAAATAAATACCATAAAACCAGGAGCCCTAATTATGATCACATGGAGATGATCCTTGCTCACATGAGGAAAGTTCAACACTTACAGTGGAATGGAGTCAGAACCTCGCAAATTGCCACAAATCAACTCCAATTCATTGTCTGATGCCAGTCATCCCCTAAGGGGCCCAAACTCCCATAGTCAATGCTCCCTTACTCTAAGTTCCAGCTGTCTCTCTCCATCCCATTTGCCCACTGTTTATCCCCAGGTTCTAACTCTCTCTGTGCTCCAAAACTAGGGTTGCCATGTTCCAAGAGAAAAATACTGGTCATTTGTTGTTTTAAGAGTTTACAAAGGCCCGCAGTTAACACTAAAGAGGACTTTAAAGAAAATTGTATGTATTCGTTTGTAACATGCTTTTTCTGCCTTTGGTTGCTTTAATTATGAGTCAGGGATCATTAACACAGCTCTAGAACACATTTAGAAGTATTTTCTGTTTATATTAGCTGCTTGAAGTATGTACAAATAAGGTTTAAAAATACCTGCTTTAGAAGATTTTTCTTCTTTTTTTCCCGGCTGGGACATTAAAATACCAGTGGTGCCGGAATAAAACCAGCCAGGTGGCAAGCTTACCCAAATTCCCCTTTTGGGAATAGCTCAATTTACCTTCTGCAAGTGCCCACATCGCTTATTGGTACTATCACCAAGTTCTTTATGTAAGAGCCACCTCCGTTTCTCTGTACTTTCTGTTTGCTCCTGCTTTTCTGTTGTTGCTGTTTATACAGGTATGAAATGTGAAACAAGCATTACCACCTTTGAAAAGAATCCCAACATGTGTCCGACCCTCAGTGTGGACCTCACCTGATGTTTCCGCAGAGACGAGACTAATATATGTATCACTTTTCTTTATAGCTGGCAGAGTTGAAGAAAACTGAAGAACTAAAATGATAAACTATCTTCCACTCGTGAATACTTTAAATGAGATAAGTAATGAGCCTTCCTTATTTACCCAGCTATAGAATCCTACGTAAAATCTATGAGGCGTTGTTGGAAATGGCCCTTTTTGCAGGGTTATCCCCAAACTTTTTGCTTTGCCTCCTATTTTTTCCTGACCTGCTGTTGTTGGTTTTAGGACTCTGTGGCACTTTACCACTGCTATTCATGGTAATTCCATGATTGGTTATTTGATTTACTAGTCAGTCCCTAGTACAGTGCACTGTGTGTGCCCAGGGCCTGTAAATCAAATGCTGCTAGTGGGTTTGTAGCACTGGTTGTGCCACCCACACAAGCAGCCCTTCAAAGGTAACTCAGACCTGCACTCACTTGCCAGGCCCTAACCTTCCCTTTTCTTACATGTGAGTCACCCCTAAGGTAGGCCCAAGGTACCCCTGTGGGCAGGGTGCAATGTATGTGAAAGGTAGGACATGGCAAACACAAGGAGATGATGGACGGAGTGCTGAAACTTTTTAAACACTCACCTCGAGTTACAGATCTGGGTTGAATCCATCATCATTGCTACCTTTGCCACTGGATGCAAGCTAGCCTTGCTGATGAAGGGTGTTGCCCCGAAACTGGTCCCAGGATGCTTGTTTCCAGTTCAGGGAAGACCTGGCTTGGCAGTTCGGGCTGGACTGTTCCCATGAGGCACAGGGTCAAGACTGATTTGCATATAGCTGGGTCTGAACTGAGGTGGCAAAGTGAGCTAAGTGAGCTGAAGAACGATGATGGATTCATACCAGATCTGTGACTGGGGGTGAGTGTCTGAAAAGTTTCAGCGCTCCGTCCATCATCTCCTTGTGTTTGCTTTGTTCACCCTAAGTTGGCAGGGTATGCCCAGACGTGGGTCCCTTGCTCACTTTGCCACTGGATTCAAGCTAGCCTGGCTGATGAGGGGTATTACCCCAAAACCTGTCCCAGGATGCTTGTTTCCGGTTCAGGGAAGACCTGACTTGGCAATTCAGGTGGGACTGTTCCCATGAGGCACAGGGTCAAGACTGGTTTTTGCACATAGCTGGGTCTGAACTGAGGTGGTGAAGTGAGCTAAAGAACAATGATGGTGAATCCATCAGCAGATCTGTGACTGGGGGTGATTGTTTGAAAAGTTTCAGCACTCCATCCATCATCTCCTTGTGTTTGCAAAGGTAGGACATGCCCTGATTTGTGTGGCATGTCCTGATAGTGAAATACTGCCAATTTCGTTTTTCACTATTGAAAGGCTATCTGGCCCATAGGAAAGCATGGGAGTTAATTTGTAACATCTTATAAATATAACTTCCCATTGGGACCAGATAGGAAAATAAAGTTTAGTATGCCTGACCTCAGAATCTAAAGATGCATCTTTTAGTAAAGGTGATTTTTACATTCTGTGTTTAAAAATACCACTTTTAGAAAGTAGGTATTTTCTTGCTTAGCCATTCTATGTGCCTCTGCTTGTTTGTGTATTGACAGCCTGGCTTTGGAGTGGCAGGGGCTGGGGAGGTGCATTCTCTCAGACGGCCACCGGGGGGGTTGATGTGTGTCCTGCCTTTCCTGAGTGAATCAAGGCTGGGCTGAATAGACCTGGGCTGCATTCAGAGTAGTGGGAGGAGTTTTCACTAGCACCTGAATAGTCCCGGTCTGCATTTAGAGTGGTGGGAGGAGATTTCCTTTGCACCTGAATAGGCCCTGTCTGCCTTGGAAAATGCTGTCTCCACCTCCTGCAAGGAAGCTGGGCCAGAGAGGACCAAACTGGTTTTGGCTGAGCACAGACACTCTCTGTCTCCAGAGAACAAAGAATTTTGCAGTATAAATATTGGGGCCCAGACCACAGAGATTCAAATTACTGCTGAACTAAGGAACCTGCCAGGAAGAAGGGCTGGAAAAGCTGTCAGGAGGAACTGCCACTTTGCTGCATGCTCTGCTGTGTTGGCCTGCTGCTTGCTGCTTCTGTCTTGGGCAGGAAAAGGACTGGATTGTACTTTCATCATCCTGCTGTTAGAGTTTTCTCCAAGGGCTTGAAGTAGAGCTTGCCTCCTGTTGGAAGTCTCAGGGATATAAAAGACTTCAGAGAACTCTTTTGGAACCAAGAAGACTGCCAAGAAGAAGAGCTGGAGAAGCTGTGAGGAGGGGCTACCACTTTGCTGTGTTGGCCTGCAGTGGCTGCTTCTGTCTTGGGCAGTGAAAGGACTGGACTGAACTTTCTGCAATTTATTTTTGTGAGTTTCTCCAAGGGCTTGATGTAGAGCTTGCCCCCTGTTCAAGAAGTCTCAGGAACAGCAAAGACTTCAAGTGCTTCTGCCATCAGCACTGGGGACTGTGTGTTTTGTGCTGCAACAGAAGAAAAAGCAACCCGACGCCGTATACGACGCCGCTGCCGACTCTGTGTCCTGAAGGCACCGCAGAGGGCACTGCCGCACCGCAACCCTGGTCTCACCGATGACGACACCGCCACCAAGCTGCTGCTTGCACCATAACCTGTGGGCACCGCACTCCGCACCCCCTCGCTTCATGCTGCCGCCCTGGTATCACCAACGTCACTCCACGCCCACATCGATGCCGCTGCTTGCACTGTGGTTCAAGGGCACTGCTCGTAAGTTACACAATGCACCACCCTCAACCCGCACCACAGCCTTGGCCTACCAACGATTCCAGTTTGTCAGCCAATGACAGCGCTTCAGTAACGACAACGCAGCTGCTTGCACCGTGACCTGCCAGCACCACAAAAGCACCGCATCACTTCAGACCACAGCCTTGGTCTCACCAATGCTGCTGGATGACCGTCACCGAGCCGCTGCCTGCACTGCGACCTGAGGGCACCGCACGCTGCACCGCTGCACTTTGCACCGCAGCCGCGATGCGGGCCGACGTGGGCGCTTCCAACTTCAACCTTTAGGAGTTCGATCTTCAACGCGTGTGACTTCAAGGGCCCGATGACTCCTGCACCAACCTCCAGAACCGACACCTGCAGACACCGGCCCTTTGGAGCTCATCGAGAGGTTGCCGACGCCCTACATTTCTAAAGGTACTGTTTTGCGGGTCTTCCCGACACCGTAGCTGGCCCGCGACGCCGCGGTCAGCCAGAACTGTTTGGATTTGTTGTTCACGATGCCGTGATAGCCCCAGACGGAACGATCGACTTCAAGGAACTGTATTTCAAGTCTATTTTGATTATTGAAGATTTCTGAGAACTGTATGGTGGAGTTTTAGGGTGGTCTTGTTTTGGATATATAAAAATATTGGATATTTTTCTAAACTGGTGTGGTGTCCTTTTGTAGTGCTTTCACTGTATTACTGTTGGTTATGTGTGAATGCTTTACACACTGCCTCGAAGATACGCCTGACTGCTCGTGCCAAGCTACCAAGAGGGTGAGCATGGGTTATTTTAGGAGTGTAACTCTAGTTGGCAAACCCTTGCCAACTAGAGACCCCCATTTCTAACAGGCGTGGATTCTTTAAAGCGTGTTTATTCTCTCTTTTGTAAAATGCACAGAATGAGAAGCAGAAAGAATCAGGCATGAAGAAACTGAACCGAGTGAACCTGAACCTCCGGCGAGGGAATGTAGAGCCGATCAGAACCTGGAAGGAAAGGGGCGTGATACGGAAGGAGAAGCCCTGAGCGTTCCGAGCAGGATGACATCGGAACAACCAACCCGGAGAAAGGACCCCCGACTGTGGAACACAGTGACCCATCCAGGTAAGTGCACTAAGGGAAAGTGTGGCAAGGCTAGGCACATCCATGACTGAACGCGAAGCACGTTCTAGCTCAACTCTGCCCCACTCACACTCGATTGCCATAGGAGCGGGTGGAGCGGATCGAGCCTGACACTCAGAAAGAATAAAAAGGAGGAGCTTGAACATGTACATACCAACATTTGACAGCAGAAAAGAGGGATGTTTTTGGAAAATATATTTAGTGAATTTATTTCATACATACCAGCTGACCCAATTCAGGTGGGTGACTCACGATTTTTAAAGTCCAAAATAGCTTTAAGTTAGATTTTTCCTGAAATTGTCTGAACTTTAATACAGGTCACAAGTCAATGGAGAAAATACCTTCTCCGGATCATTTTTTTTTAAATCTCCTGCTTTCTTCTTTGCAAATGTTGACATTCCCCATTAACTTGCATTTAAATGGAGGCATTTTTAGGTGGGTGAAGAGTTAAATCCATTTTGATTTAAAATACAGGTGGGGTCTACTTCCTGAATCAGAAGTGCTTAGTTTGTAAATTAACAAGTGCCGTTGCAAAACCCTTTGCTGAAATACTCATAGCCGGATACTGGAGTTGCAGAATTCCAAGGCAGCCTAGTTTTGATTCCTCCTCATGCCACCAGACACGCCCTGCCCCTTTATCTCACTCTTTCAGATTCTTTTTTCACTGTTTTTCTGCCTCTTTCGCATTCATTCCCTATTTTGTGTGTTTCTCTCTCTTGCTCTAGGTCATAGTCTGATTAGGAAAAATAAGTTCCAGCCCCCACAGATAAGTGAAATTGAACTCAAATTAAGCCCTGGCTGTCACGTAAGTCAATATTTAAGCCAATGTGTTCTCATGATTTAAGAAAGCAATTATTTAACATGCAGTAAAAGCACAGTCATTTTTTTGTGGCAGATATAGCTTTAGTCAGTGTGGTGTAGACAGTCAAAGAGTAAAAAAAGCAAACCCTAGGTATATTAATCAGATGAACACTCAAACTTCACTATACATGCACACACAATACCTGTAAATTATAGCACAACCCAATACCACAGAAGTTTAGAAAAATGTATATTACTTTAATCCTATTGTATAAAATATCTTCGCATTTAAAATCATAGACAAAATAACACATTTGTGGCTACGACTCATATAACATAAAATAACATAAGGGAGATTGAACCTCTGAGGTAAAAAAACAATTAGTCTTCACAATACAGCATATCTGTTCTTAGTGTCACCAAGTATCTATGACATAATATTTTCTCTTAATGTATTTTTGTTTTTTTCATAGATGTCATATGAAAATTTATTGGGGAGGTGATACATACATAGTCCTGAAGAAGGTGGTTGTTATTGATAGTATCCACTGAAACACGTTGACGGATCATTAAAGCATGATCTGCAGTGCGTGGGGTCCCTATATGCGATTGAATTGCTGGTGTCGGGGCCAGACTATAAGCCACGGTAGTCCTAGTGGCAAAACGCCACCAACAGTGTCTGTTTGTGCCCGGAGGCACCATTAAAATCCCGATGAGGAGAACGCTGCTGGTGTCCGGGGCCAGACTACAAACCATGGTAGTCCTTGCGGCAACGCTGCCTGTTTTGCATCCAGAGGCGCCATTAAAATCCCCCTGGGGCTTCCGCAGCGTGGGACACATCCGGGCGTGCGTCATAACCTAACAGAGGCTCGGCTGAGCCACCCCCCTTTTATCCGCAAGGTAAAAGTCATCTCTTCTGTATCTCTGTCAAACAAGGAAACATGAGTAAAAGGAAGACAAGGGAAGATACTGCGGGGGGAGACACTATCACAACTATAGACTTTTTCCTGGTGAGGACAGCAAGCGTTATTTCCAAGGAAATCGCCCTGACTGAAAGGTGACTCTCCCTGGAGACCACTATAGGCAAACTGGGTCTGCTGCCCCAAATGGACACCGAGGTTGCGGTCACCACACCATCAGAAAATCTGCTGCCCCCGCTGTAAGCCACATCGCGGACATGGAGGACTCTCTTGTTAATGATAATATCTTGCCTGATGAGCCACCGGTCAAAAGAAAGGGGGGAGGAGGGCACCGTCAACATGGAAAGGGGAGGGTGCCTCTCCGGATGCGGGCGTTAACTGCTTAATGGCCCAGGTCGTTGGTGAATTGTTCCCAAGATTTGAAGCACTGTTAAATGGTTTGTTGGCACCCATCATGTTATGCTTAGAGGGGATTGAGGCAAAGTTATGTCAACACCTATGCCATAATACAGGCCCCACTTGTATCAAGGAAGTGGTCTCAGGTACCTCAGGCCAGGGTGGCCAGGGGGTCTCACAGGACTCACTAACATTGACACAGAGGACACAATGGATGGCCCGAGGCAGACTATGCTGGGGAGGAAATGATATGAGGGGTCCATCGAGGAGTCTAAGTCAGACCGGCTCATCCCAAACTACTCAGTCTAATTGCATTGCCAGACAGGAGGTTACCCCCAGAGCGTTTGAACAGCCGATGGGGTATTGTACCTAGTGCACCTCCCTCGAATGGCTCCCCAACAGCATGGTTGGGTGACATGACATTACTACATTTACCACCCAAATCAGCCCCCCGGTCAGCATTTTAATTGGGGTACCACCCATTTAGCGGGGAGTGAAGGAGAATACGATGGACCTCATGCTTAAGGTAAAGCATTGGTGTGACAATACTCTAGTGAATGGGCATCTTCTGTCCCCCCATATTTTAATGGCAAGAAGAGTGGGCTGGGTGGGGCGGAATGTGGAGAAGAACATTGAGGGGGACTGCATTGTTGTCAACCTAAGGCATCCAAGATTCACCAAAGCACTCACATGGCGCAGTTTTCTTACACAGGACAAGGAAAAAAGGATTAGGATTATCTCCCTATAGTATTTTTGTCCCCCAAACTCCTCTAGACTAGGAAGTACAGGTTGGGCCATATGTTGGACCATCTTAAGGCCTCAAGTGATGGGTCAGAGGCCTCAGAGGGAGGCCTTGGGTATAAACATACCACTATATAATAGGTTTGCACCTCTGGGAAAGCTGGACAAGAACGACTGACTGACTCCATCACTAATTGACCCTACTAACCCTAGGAATCATACTTCTTCGGTCGGTGAAGCTGTCCTATCTAAAAGCCTGAGTTCACACACCCCCACAATTAAAGTCATGACATGGAACACTGCCGGGCTGTAGTAAAAAATAGACGACCCTAGGTGGTTGGAATGCTTAGGGGACATCACATCATAGCTATGCAGGAAACATGGGATACTGAAAACATTCTTTCATATATGGGTTCTCACCGTTTTTTAAAACCGCGCTCCCTTCACCCGCTAGGCAAGCCAAGAGTGGTCTTCTCATCTTAGTCTCCCTAAAGACCCCCTAAAAATAAATGCCCCTTGCTGGTGGGGAACTTTTATAACTCCTTTTGCAGGCAAACAGAAACAGAACATATTCATGCCCTGAAGCATTTCTTGGAATGTTATGGGGAGGAAAATGTAGCCCATTACCAGGTCATGATATTAGGCGACTTTAATATACACTTGTGTCAGCAAGGGTATGTGCTCTCGAAAAGCCCATTTGATGCAACCCATACTACAACACACTTTGAAGACTCCTAGCAAGGTAACCTTTTGAAGGAGCTTTTGGCTGTAAAAAACCTGTACTACTTGGAACAGACTGGGGAGGGTGAAGCTACCCCTTCTTTTGTTGGAAGGGGTTGCTCCTCTATAATTGACTTCATTATCTTTTCTGCTCCTATAGCCTTAACAGTCAAATCCCTGTGTGCAACCTGGAATATTTTCAGCAATCATAACCCCATAATGTTGGACTTAGCCTGGGATTTCAGTTTGGATGATAAGGGAAAAAAGGCCAATGGAATAAAACCCTTGGTACTAAGGATCAAGCTCGGAGGCTAAAGTGGGACAGGGTGATACCAGGGGCATTTCTAGAAAACCACTACACAATAAATGCAGGTGATATTTCACTTTGTTTAGAAGGTGGCTCTCAGGATGAGGAGGTTCTTTATGACGCCTTTGGAAGACTCTGTGAGCAGATCGCCACCAACCTCCTGTCCCATGGTAAACATGGGAACAATAAGGAAGCTAAGTGGTTTGATGGCAACTGCTCCAGAACCCATAGAAATCTAATGGATGCCATGAAGCAGCGGCCCAGAGATGAAGTAAGGATCAGGGAATGCAGGAAAGTATACAAATTAGCAACACCGCAGAGGAAAAAAGAAATTAAGAAGCAGGCATGGGAGGATCTACTGTAGACCTGTGTGCTAACCAACAGCTCCAAATTCTGGGAGATAGTGAATAGACCCCTCTTTGCAGGAGTAGCAAACTCTAGGGTTGATTACACCATAGTCCCCGATATATGGATTTCCCACTTCAAGGGGATGTACAGTGGGCATAACATGGAGGGATCAGATATGCCGTGGGTGCCAGGGGGTGACATTCAACCTGATTTTTAACATAGATGAAGTATGCAATGCTATTTCTGCCAAGGCAGGGGGGAAGCACCAGGCCCAGATGGGGTACCTCCAGATCTTTATAAAGCAGATGCCCAAACCTGGTCCAAGCTGCTGACTCGTGTGTTCAATGCGGCGTGTAAATGTGTCCCTCCCCCCACTTGGTCCAAAGCGATCATACTACATATCTTTAAAAAAGGAGCAAGGGACAACCCACTCTATTATTGTCCCATTTCTCTTTTAGATTCTGCTGCCAAAATTATGGGGAAGGTTGTTCTGGGGCACCTAACATCTTGGTTGAAAAATACCAACTTGATATCTAAGTTGCAATACGGCTTCAGACAGGGGAGAGACATGCTGGACCAGTGTGGCAACCTGCAGTTGATCACGGGTAAACATACCATAGCCAAGGAAGGGTACCTGCACTTGGCTTTTATGGATCTTACCTTGGCCTTCGACCGAGTTAATAGCTCCAAGATTTGGCCTCTTCTTTTGGACCTGGGCATTGAACCTGAGATAGTGTTTTTGTACATAGCTCTCATTCAACGTATCAGCCTCAGTAAGGTACTATGAGAATGGTAGTCTGTCTACCTCATGGGGGGTCCAAAAGGGGATTAAGGCTGGAGTGCATTTTGCACCCATGCTATTTACCCTATATATCAACAACTCGGGGGAAGTCTTAACAGCTGTCTGTAGGGACATCCCTAGAGTGGGCGCCAAACTCATACCCGCCCTATTATATGTAGTCAAAGCAGTCCAGATTGCGCGGACCGCAGTGGGCCAACAACACCTTTTGAAGGCCTTCATCGATTTTATGGTTTCTTTAGATCTGTCCACCAACTATACCAAATCACATGCAATGATGATTGGTTGTCGGAAGGCTGCTAGAACCAAGTTTTTGGACAAAGGGATTGAACTCACCAAAGTATTGACTTTCCCTTATCTTAGAGTACTCTTCGACCATAGAGGGACATGGTTAGCTCAAAAACTCCTGAAAAAGAATATCTTAATGAGGGCAGTAGGAGCAACCATGGACCTCGCCAAGAGGCTTGGGGCCAAACCGGTGCAAGCTATGATTAAGGTGCATCATGAGAAGTGCTTCCCAATGGCATCTCATGAGTGTGATGTCTGGGGGTACAAAGATGTTGGGGAGCTCTAAGTGATTGAAAACAAATTCCTAAGTAGTTTGTGCGCTGTTCCTGCTAGCACCCCATCCTTCTCGGTTCATGAAGAAGTGGGGCTAGGATACATCACTGACCTCATTGCTGTGGCACCCATTCTGCAGTGGCCGAATATATGTTGTTACTTAGCAGACCATTACTTCACAAGTTTTTACTACGATGTTTTTACATCGCAAATACCATTACTACGCAAGATTTAACTGTGCATGCTTTTAGTTCGCAAATACATTTAAAAGTACTAAATATGCATTTACTTCGCAGTATATTACTAAGTATACAACTTTTACGCATTTTTGACTCTTTGTAACTATAATAAACACAGTAATAGAAACGTATCCACTGTTACGGGATGACATGGTAATATGTGTTTAGGGTGGGGAATATTTTTAGAAAACGTCAATTAAATCAATATTCCTTTTTTAAATAAATACCCTTTTTTTAAATAAAAAAATTAGTATTTGTTTCATTACACAAATTTAATATGCCCTTCACCCTTTCTTAAAATTAAAAAAAGATTTTTTTTATAATTAATTTAATAATTAATTCGAAATTCCCAAAACAAACATACAACGTATATATCATTATGCAAATGATTTAAAATGTCTTTATGTTAAGAATACAATTTCTTTTCAAACTAAATTGTACCACCTTCCACTATTTCTACACATTCTCAATAACCAATAAAATCACAACACTACCCTTACCCTCATACACTACACTACCCTACACTACCCAAACACCACTACACTACCCTAAACCCTAAAACACTACCCCCTACACGTCCTACCCCCTTCCCCCAGTCCTGTGCCTACTATCTTACACTACCCTGCACGACCCCCCCAACACTACCCTTAACCCTTAAACACTACGCTACACTACACAAACACCACACCACTACCCTAAACCCTAAATCACTACCCCCTGCACGACCTTTCCCCTTCCCCACTCCTGTCCCTACACTCAAACACAACCCTGCTAGACCCCCCGACACTACCCTAAACCCTAAAACACTACCCTACACTAACACCACAGCAGTACCCTAAACCACTACCCCCTGCACGACCCTCCCCCTTCACCACAACACTACCCTAAACCCAAATACACTACTCTACACTACATAAACACAACTCTAAAACCTAAAAGACAACCCCCTGCACGACCCCAAAAACTACACTCCCCCACTTACCTCTCTCTCCTCGTGGTCCCTCGCTTCACCGTGCTTCCTCTCTTCTCCTGCTTCAGGCGTCGTCAGAGCTGCACGTCGTTGTCATTGTTTGGAAACGGAAGCGCCTCCTTTTCCAAACAACGATGTGAATAGTCAGCAAAGTAATTGACTTTGCGAAGTAACGGTATATGCGAAGTAGAAGCATGCGAACTTAAAGCATGCGAAGTAAAAGATCCTGCTAAGTAAAAAATGCGTAGTAATGGTAAGTCGTAGTAGTGGCTGCGAAGAAATGGTAGATTACCGTTCAGAATTTGGTCCAGCCCAGCTCATAAATTAAATCAGCTTATGACTGAGGACTGTAGCTCACTCGCCGGCACTCTTGACATACCATGGCTTAGGCACGTCAAACAGTTGTTGACGAGTATGTGTTGTATAGATTTGTATACCAACCCCAGACTGCTACGGCCAGGGGAGTTGTAGGTTATAAAAAATATGTTCCTAACTAGGTGGCAAACCAAAAGAGAGGGCAGGGAGTTTATTTTATTTATTTTATTTAATGCGATTTTATATAGCGCGAACTTTACCCAAAGGTGTCAGAGCGCTTTACAAAAGGACCAGTTACATTACATAAGGACTTCGGAGTACATGAGTTACATAAAAGATACAAACAGAAAAACTCTAAATTCACAAAAGAATGGTAGTAATTTCATACGTCTACTACAGATACTGGTGTTTAGAGTTGCATATATACAAGTTGAAAATTCACTCAAGGAAAGGATACAAACAGAAAAACTCTAAATTTACATAAGAGTGGTAGTAAGTACATACGTCTACTACAGATACTAGTGGTTAGAGTTACATATATACAAGTTTCAAATCACTCGAGATTACATTTTAAAAGCGATTAGGGTTGGACAATTATATATTACATGTTTACAGAGCATGACATTCTTGCCGTCGTTCAGCCAGGAGTTCAGGTGGTGTTGCAATTAGGGGCGGTGGTCTAGGGTCCGTAGGGATCCCCGAGGTGGAGGTGGAGATGGCCGTAGGGGTAGAAGGCCGGGTGGTGGTAGGCGGAAGCAGCATGCTGGATCCCCGGGCTGATGTTAGTGTTGATTGGTGTCGTTGCTGGGGCCCCGCTCCTTTGCCGGTCCTTGCACCCGCGTACCTTCTGTCTCGGGGAAGGTCCTCGACCCCGGGATCCTCCAAGGGCACCGCACTTCTCGCTGTGGAGTTACTCAAACCTACAGTGAGAAAGTATATACTGCTGAAAATATGTCCCCGGGGGGGGAACCCTATTTGTCGTCTGTCACTAATGCTCACCATCGTTTTTTATTAACAAGGTTCAGGTTCAATTACATTCATTGGTTTCTAGCTGTCCCCAATGGTTTTCATAAACTGGATGACTTAAAACCATGCTCTTGCGATAACTTCTCAGATCAAGACATTTTACACTTCATGTTTTTTGTGATTATTATCAGGTCTTAAAGCCTAGATACATTTTTGCGCTGGAAAGAAATAATCAATTCGTACAAGTAAGACCAGCTCTGACATATTAACAAATGCTGTCTTCTCCCACAGTTTGTCTTGGAGTTGCAAGTTTCCTTGCCGGAGCGCTCAGACTTAGGAAAAAGTTATCTATTGATTTGGGGCTATTTTTAATCTTAATAGTCAATGCCACGTAGGACTAGTACAGGGGCTGACCTTGTGTTTGCACTTTATGTATCGTATGCACTTGCACTTTTACACGACTGTCTGATGTAGCCACGCTTATACTGTTTTTTTTATTGATGTAATCAGAGGGATGGTTCTAGGTGTCCGCGATTATTTCCTATTAACATAGCAGACCCTAATTTAGAGGTTTAGTTGACAGGTTCTTTTAGGTTAAGCCCCTATACTGTTTATTTACAACCCGTTTTTACTGTTTCCTCTGTATTTTTAGAAGTCCTTTTTTTTAAACTTGCGTTTTCCACATATCATCATGGAATGCTGCACAATTATGTTAGTAATTAAATTGTACTTGTTTTATCTTGCGCTGTGCCTGTTTTATATATTTGTTTGCATATTTCTGTCAAGTTATTCCTGTATGTACAGCTGTGTTATGATCTGACCTGTGGGTGTTTTTTTTTACGTGTTTTATTGCCTATACTGGCCGAATAAAGAGTTATTGACCTGACTTGACTTGAGTCAATTAATTCATAGACACCTGGTGACAGGAAGAGCAGACTTGCTGTTTTGGGAAGACTAATTGTTGTATAGACAACTTTGAGTGTTTATGTGATTACTATACCTAGGGAGTTTTTTTTTACTCTTTTTTGTGGAACCCTGTACTCTTGGTTTGAGGGATCTCTCTTTTTTGACAGTATACACAGCCAGAACCACCTGATTGTATGACAACATTTGTGCAGTCTATAGACTGAGGCCCCTGGAGCTGCAGTTTGTCACTACTGATTTCTTATTTTCATAATGAGAGAAGAGTATTTATTCCAAATTGATTTTATTATATTTTTGTATGTGAATAATTTGGTTTGATTCATGCACTTGCATTTGCACCTACATTTACTCTTTTGTCAAACTTTTTTAGTCAAACTTCTTTTACGCTTTTGTACATGCAATTGCTTTCAAACATTTCTCAGTTTCCTACATCCCACTCTAAGGCCCACCAGTCTGCCGAATTACCAGGAGACTCATTTTACTTTGGGAACAAATCCCTTTGGATAACTAATGACCTCTTTCATACTGTTTCTCTGGTCATTGGTTAAATCGTACATAACCGTGACTATTTAGCCAGTGGGTGGATAAGTAGTGAAGTTTTTATGTATTCAACCCGATACCTATTAAATAGTGGATTTATGTGCCGGTAGCAGCATAAGTTATTGAAATTAGGTGACATCTGACGGGAGGCTGCCTAAATAGTAGATATTGTGTGCCATTCCATTGGGACCAGATACATAGCCACTTTCCATGTTCAAAGGATAGAATAGAGAGGCGCTCAGTCAAGGAGACACACAGAAGCCTCAGGTGCACAAATCCTGCTGTGGCAGCTAAGCGATTTATTGTAAATCTGAATTTACAACACCTCAAACTGCTGTTTTTTAAAGTTTGTCTCTCTTATGTTTAATGAACACGTTATCGCTATCTAACGGGCAAATCCTTTGTTTAGAATAATAGATGCTCAAAAAAGGTAGTGTATTTAGACACGTGATTTTTGTATTAAAACTCTCGTATTGTTTCTGTAAAGGTTTCTGGTCGCCTGAACAAAAGTGTTTCTGCAGGTCAAGAAAAGACCAATCTGTAATTAATCTGTAAATGCGGCATGCTTTCCTTTTCCAGTTGGTAATTTCTATTTTAGTGACAGATGGTCTGTCTGCATCTGGTATTTTAGCATTATTTGAATCACCTGTTCATCCCTTGCCGCACTGCGATGAATTAAATGGGGCGTATTTACAAGCAGCCTCACTTTTTCCCATATAACAAGTGACGCACAGGTGGGGCAAGGGGCTTGTAAATAAGCCCCTAAATCTCTTTAATGTTGCACATCTAGTCACCTACGATGCATTAGACTGCGCTAGCAAACCACAAGAGGCTCAGCGAGAGATATGAGAGTCACTTAAGTGTGGGCAAATTGAATTTCCCTGCTGTATTGTGGCGTAACATATAATATCAAAAGAAGATGCTGAAAACAGGCCCCACTGTAAGGCAATGCCATTTTTTCCAGAAAATGCTTCGTTGCGTGACAGAATCAACAAGAAACCTTTCCAAAACCAAGAGCAGTCTTTCAAAAGGTAAAACTGCATTTATTGTGGTTTCATGATTTGTAAGTGTTTTATATATGTCTGTACGAAAACAATCATATTTATTGTGATTTGTCTCTGCTATTCCCCATTCCAGTTATACATTTCTTGGGCTGGCTGAGTTGTGGCCCAGAAGAGGACGTTTTCAACTGGCTGACCAATAAGAGTATCTAGCACTATCATTTTGGAAACAATGTCACTTTTGGGCATGTGCGAGCAGGGGCGGCCACTCCATGTCGGCGGAGGAGTGTCGCCCGCTGCCTTCTCGCAGTGCGAGAAGCAGAAACATTCAAAATGGTATTATAAATACCATTTTATGTTTCTGCTTCTTGCACTGCGAGAAAGCAGAAGGGTTTGGTTGGGGGCGGGTGGGCGGTGCTGCTGTAGGGCAGGGTAGGAATGGCTTGCCCACTCTGAGGGCGCTGACTGTTTGGTTGGCCACTGGGCATGCAACCTACATGGAGAAAATGGCCTCCCTATAGACGCCTGTTTGGTCGGCGTCCCAGCCAATCACAACGCTGCCATTGCAGCGTTGTCATTGGCTGAGGGGAGGGGAGGGAGGCTGCCTGCTTCCTGTCAGGAGCAGAGAAGCAGTGACGACGCGGGACCGGACGGGGCGGCGAAGGTAAATTAATTTTTTTAATGTATTTAAATTAACCCCCCGCACTTGACAACACCCGCACCCCCACCCCCACTGGCGAGTAATGCCAGCCACGACTGTGTGCGAGAGTATTCCTGGAATAAACGCAGGGGTGTTGTTTTGGACATTGAGATCGGCCACGGGGGCCTTATTTGCTGTTATGATATAAATACTTTAAAGATTACCAGGTATGTGCACATTCCTAAACAGGTGAGGACAAAATGGCTACTTACCTAAGGACGTGTGAAAAGAGGGTCTGTGTTTCTCAGTGTGACTCTTTCAGCTTTGGCTGTGCAAGTGATGTGTGTGATTAAGTATTGACAAGGGCTCCACACTGGAAAAAAATATCAACAGATGGTATGCCTGATACATGTTTTAAGGGAAAATAAGAGCCAGATGTACAAATCATTTTTATGGATGCAAAATCTGTAATTGCAAAACATCAGGTTTAGTCACAGAAAATAAGCAGGTTAAAACGTGCAAAGGACACGTTAGATGAAATTGGTGTTCTGACTTGCTAAAATGCACTTTGCGACCCATGATGAATCACAAAAGAAATGAGGTATGCAATACGTGTCCCCCCCGCCCTTGTTTGAGATTCAGTATGCAATGTATTAATGTAATGAGACTACAGTTGTGGTCGCCAACCATTGATCTGCTACAGACTCCTGAAATGTGGTGGTAAGACATTCGCAAAATGGAAGCTGTTGCAGAGGAGCAGCTTCCACATTTTGAATGGTGGCTTGCGGTGTTAGAGGGGCAGTCCCGATAGTCCCAATACCGGCAACATCCCCCACCGTCCCATAGATAAACGTGCATGAATAAAGACACAAGACACTTTGTTTATGGGAAAAACTTGTCGCAGGTTTATTCCATACAAGAGTATGCAATAAGGTGGGTTATCTTACGGGCGATCCATGGGCAGGCAGCCATCCAACCTATGCTGCCCCTGCCCGCCTGATGAGCCAGCACTGTGGGATGGATGTCCGATCAGCGCTACACCTTTGTTGATCCACCACTGGATCACGTGTCCCTTGTTACCATCCTACTCACGCCCTTTCAGGGCGGAGCGTATCAGGAGCAAACCCCCGGTTGGTCAGGCCCCCAACCGCCCGAAGGACTAACGGGGCGCCGTCGCGGTTCTCCAGGACCCTGCCCTGAGGGTCCTGGTCTTTGGCTCTGGCACCCCTATTGTGCCGTGCAGAGGTACCCTTACTGTACCCGTCTGCCGCAGAGGTACCCTTACTGTACCGGACTGCTTCCAGATCGCCCTGTAACTCCGCCACAGCCCTGGGGGCGGCCACCGTCGCAGCCAGGGCCCCCCACCACTGCACCTCCAATTACCTGCAACCTGCCCTTTCCAACATTCCTGTAAATCCAGGAGAAACAAGTCCATCCCCACCGGGGACAAGTGGACCCCGTCCTCCTCAAAGTAACCTTTAACGTTTGCCTGGATGAGCTCGTGTCTGATGAAACCCAGACCCCTCTGGTCTGTGAACTTGCACCATGAACAGTTCCCTCGTACGGGGATGTTCACCGGCCTCCTCTGACTTAGCTCCGTGCCACCTTAGCGGTGAATCATCTCCGACCACCAGAGCTCACATTGACCCCTGTAGTTGCTGATCTCACCGAAGCAGCGCATTTCACACATGCGACCGCTCAATACCAGGCCTCCTGCAAATCTAAGGAATGATATCCCTCCATACTGGTGATAGATGAACCCCATCTATATCACAGTGGCCCTTGGCGTTATCCTGGATCAGCTAGTGTCTAGTGAAACCAAAGGACCTTCTGGCCTGTGAACCTATGCCACGAACTATTCACCCTCCTGCGGGGAAGTTCCACTGCCTCACATGACCGAGCCCTGTGCCATCTCTGGGCAGGACGGATTCAGACACCAAGGCTCACCTTGCCCCATCTGTTTGCTGATCTCCCCAAGTTGCCGTCCTTCTCGCATCGTGTGTGCTTGAACACCTGTGTCCCCCATCGATGGGCAGCAGCCCACTAGTTAGGTGACCGCTCCCAACCCCACCTGCCTACTTTGGCAGTTCGGGCGAGGGGAAATATGCCTCACATTCACACCGTCCCTTTGCTTTCTAAATCGAGACGCATGGGAATGGTCATAACTAGAAGTAAGTGCCAATAATCAAGGGTGCCTTCCTGCCATTGCCATGCATCCCTTATGGGAATTACGCCAGCTCAACTCCCTCTGGTGAAACCCCCTGGCATACCAGCTAAGAGAATCTGTCCGATTTCGTACAGTGCGCACTGTTTGCGATATGGTGCCTAACATTAAGGATTGACCAAGTCCTACTTTCCCCTCATCCTCGACTATTGCCGAATAGGGGGGGGCAAGGGCGTTCCCACTGCCCGCCCCTGGGCAACCCCAGCGGTGGAAATTACCTGCTCAGTTAAATTACTTTATGTTGATCACTGGACATGGCAAATGTTCTTTACATAGTAGCCTTTGTGCTTGGCCCCTTGTTTCCCCATTTCTTGGGACGGCAGCACCCTGTTGACTGACAGCGTCACCACCCAGCGAGGCATCTATACTAACCGGGCGGACATTTGCGCCTGACTGCAGGATCATATCCTCTGCCCTTGGTTCTGGGGTGTACTTATTTCGCCCCGCTGCCCAGATGGATGCATAAACCCCTTTGCGTGCTACCCTGGTGAACACCTTAATGGTATCAAAGCTGGTTTGAGACACCTCACCCTTTCGTGCAATTACAACTTACGCAGCGCCCCCCGCTTGCCTAACTGCCGTCAGATCACAGATGCACAGTACCTACTGTCCATCTCTGACCCTGGGTGCTTTGAACCTGCCAAAGTGACGGAAACCATGCTTCCCAGTCCCCTGTTTAGCTGCAGTATACCTTCAGTGGGTCCGCTAGGAGATAAAACACTGCATTGGTCATGCAAACCTTAAGTACACAATTTCCACCTGGGCGTACCTCTAACTGAGACAGGCTCGACACAGCTGTAAAGCCAGGGACACACATACGTATTGTGCCACTATTGGAGACACTCACCCCTTCGGGGAGTGACAACTACACAGTTGCCTACCCAAGTCACCCAACAGACAAGTTGGCCCTGACTACCTTGTGTTCTGGTGCTAGATTTGGAAAGAGCCTTGCCTACACTTGCCGCCCCCTGGGAAGCACAATGCTCGTGCTCTGGCCGCAGCGCGGCGATGCCCTCGTGTAGCATCGAACCCCAGGTCAAATGCGAGTGACAACTCCAACTACTTAAAACTACACCATGACCATGGGTGAAGTTTAACTCTTCGCCAAACTTCTGCTAGTGTACCCCACGGTCACGCCTCCTGTTCAGTCCAATATAGTAATTCATGGCACTGACCCCACAAGGGCCTAATACTGGGCTGTGTAAATGCGGCCCAAGGGTGGCCTTAAACAATCGGCTTGGTGTTGGATGGGTGCTAACATTATCTGGCTTAAGTGCCATCCCTTTGGCAGTCACTCCTGCCAAGATGTGCCAATGTAGGTGGAGGCAAGAGTTATCCAGCCCACCTTACTTCCTGTCCCCGTTATCTGAGTAACTCAGTGAAAGATGCACATTTGAACTGGTAGCGGAAACTGTTACTTACTCCTGCAAACGCTCTGCTCAGAGCAGCCCGCCAGACAATGGCTTCCATTGAGAGGCGGTGCCAACAGACCTCCAAGCACTTAAGGTGGTATCCCCGAGTAGGGCTCTAATCTAACAAATGACCCGTGCTTCTGATACCGCCTCTGGCTATAAGCCGCTCAGTGCTACTGATGCCTTGGCGCTTCCTGACCCACAGCCAGCTCACCCTGATACAATCCGCTTGTGACTGGGACTCACAGTGCGGCGAAAGCACGAGACATCCTAGCCTGACCTTAGCTCTTCGCCAGGCTCCCACACAAGAGCCCTCCACAAACCTTGTGGCCTAAAACATTCGCCCCGTGGAGCGGTTGCGAATGGACTGCAAACAACTCCTAGGCATTCTCTACCATTGTTGAAAATGGAGTTACTGATTGACTAGGGTATGCACCTAAGCCTGGCCGAACCCACCTGTCTATTCAGAAGGGAGTACACACTTAGGCTGACCCCTGCCCATCCCCTAGGTGGCTAGGCAGAGACCTTGGCTTATCCCAGACGCGGTGTAAATTTAATGTGCCAACCGCACTCCCACAGTGGCACACTACAGTAGAGATTCCATACCAGGTTATTTTAATTACCCTTCGTATCGTCCACCAAGAGACTTAGTACCATCTGCCCCTATTACCCTGTGCCACCCAACCTCATGACATCACAGGGATTACATAACTCACTAGGTCAATCGCCTGTGCCACCCTTCAGCCCCATGGAGATTGTGCTGGGCTCTCGCTTACTACCCTGCTGAGTGAGCCAACTGTATTCACCAGATTCATTACCAATTTCCGCTTCGGACTGTACTTGGTGACACGCTCACCCCCTGGTATCTTGGCGCTGCATAACCTGTTTATTGTTACTCAGCTCAATGGTACTCGTTTTTTCGACCTCAGAATGAAATGCTTGTTTATTGCAACCTTGTGGCCACCCAGCGAAGTGTTTGCTCAATGCGCCTCTGTGCTACAGCTCATGCTTCACTAACCCTGCCGCATGTGCACCATCCCGCAAAAGGAATGGCTCCTGTACTCAACTTAAACGGTAGAGTGCACCGCACGCGCACCTACAATGTGCCTCTGCGCTACAGCTCATGCTTCACTAACCCTGCCGCATGTGCACTATCCCGCAAAAGGAATGGCTCCTGTAATCAACTTTGGTTGTCTCTTCACAGTTCTATCTAGCACATACTCAAGCTGAAGGTATCAAGGCGCCTCACATGAGCACCCGTCACGTTATACCATGACTTACGCCACATTCCTGGCACAGATAGATCTACGTGGCAGTAGGCCCCGCTAATTATTACACAATCTACAAGACCGCAATGACAATTGTCGAGGGGGTTCACCACAGGGGAACTAGCAACTGCAGTGCACTCCCTGCTCCGTACATACATAGAAGAGCAGACTAGACACCCGGGTATGAATTACTCTTGTGCAGCTTACTGCTTTTTAAATTAAGCCCCTGCTCGCAAACTGGGAGGGGGATAGTGCAGTGGGCACAGTTAATGCTTCCACCAGGGACAAACATCGTGCTAACCCGGTTTGAGGAGCAAGCACGCTGATGCCGATCATGGGCGGGCCCATGAAATCCCACCCTTACTCGCCCACCCCACCAAATTCTGGTATTAGTGATCCTAGCACAATACCGACCCGTACTCAAACAACCCGAAAACCCGTATTTGACGGACAGGCATGTTGTGGCACTGACTGGGGACCAATAATGGTACTTGGGTTCAATCAGGCGATACCTATCTTAACGCCTCCGCTCGTAAATGGAGTCAGAAGGTGCGGCGGCCCACCCAGCCAGCAGGGCCGGCAGCGGCGCCACCGAAGTACCCTAAGCAAAGGTCTCAACCCCGCAACCAGAATAGGCAGCACACAAGGACCAACCAACCATTGCCCAGCGCACTGAACCCGCTCCACATGTGGCAGTAATTGTTCAGCCCGTCCCCCAAACGCACCAAGTGAGCATCGCAGGCAATTGCACAATGTACCACAGAGCGCACCCCCCGCGGCCTCACACGCGCTAGACATGGCGGCGGCTGACAGGACCCAGCACACACTCAACACGAAAATGCAAGGGAAACGGCAATGCCCACCATTGCCAACCGATCGTCTCGCGCCGCCCACCAGCGGCTTTGGGATCCCCAGCAACAAGCTCTAACCCACTGGGACAATCACCCGCTATCGGATTGAAAACAACCCTCGGCATAGAGGTCAAAGACCGCAACCCTATGCCACTACAGGGACTCTCCCCCCACTGCACCGCCGACCACCGCTGCGCCGCCCGCTCCTCCAACACAGCCCTAGGTGCCGTCAGAGAGAGCTCCGCCTGGACAGGCTCTCCAGTCTCGACGATCCCACCCTCCGGTACCCATCCAACCAGGATGCGGCCCGGTAACAGATCCCCATGTCTGCTGCGTGCATGGCGGTCGTCATCCCGTTGCCCCTCATTCAATCCCTTCGTTGCCGGACGGCCGGGCGACCCACACTCTTGCCGCACTGCTGTACAGGCACCCTAAAGCCTCCCCCGTCTCGGAACAACCAGCACACACCACACTCTGCGCCACCGCATATCAACATCTACGCGGTGCACCGGGTGCACCCATATAATCCGGCACAGCACACGCCCCACCGACATACATCATGTGACGTTGCCTGTTCTGCGCCACCCTGAGCCACGCAAGTACCCAGACAATTCAACAAATTGCCGAGGAACACCAGGGAAATTGGGTGTCCTTAGTTACTTCTTCGGCTATTGCACAAGTCCACACTACCTCTGCCGTAATTCCTCTAAATAGTGCCGCTGCACTTTGGGGCCCATCAGATCCCGCCTGACTCCGTAGTTTTCCTGCTGCGGTTTGCCCTACTATGATCACGGTAGGCTCCAGCATGCTGCAGCGGTTGACACCTTCGACCGAACGTAAAACAACCATGGGACAGTGCCACCTTGTGCTAAAGCACCCCTCTGAGGATAGGTGACTACCCCTGTCAGTGAGTCAAAGTCAACTCTGTAAATTATGCAGAATTGGTAGCAATGGGAGTGTTGTCAAGGCCTTCCTCGTGGGTCCACTAATGCCCCTGCAAACCACTTGTGATAATTATTAAAATGATTACTACCACTCTTAGCGCCACACTGTAACCGCTTGCGCTACCTCCTGCGTGAAATAAAACCCAAATTCAAGCCAACCCAGTGCCCTTGCGCCATGGAGCACCTTCTATCTTCAGACATAGTACGACGTAAAGCAGGACAAAATAAAGGAGGGGAGAGCCAACACCGAGACTCGAACCCGGGTCTCCAGTTCCAAAGTCGCACGGCACCTCTGTATATTGAGGCCGATCTCAAAGCATCCAAGTCTCCGTAGGACTTGCCCGAGGGAGGTTTACAAACATGTGGCAAATATTATGGCTACGCAGTAACTCGCGACGAGGTAGGCACACTGGCACGTTTCTGATTTCATTTCCAATGAGTGTAGGCGTAATAAACCGGGGTTCCAAGTAAAGACAGCAAAATGCCCTTGCCTGTTGTAACGCTCTCTGCCCGAGCAGGACGCAGCATAACACAGCAAAACCTTCAAATCCCTACACAGTCTGCAACTTAAACGTTGCCTTCCGCCCACAAGGAAGCCAAAATGAACCTCACTTCCGCCATATGAAAATCTGAAATGTGATAGCGGTGCATGCAGAGATAACGCTCAACGATAAGTGGCCCCAGGCGTGGAAAGCGGGATCGGTGTGCCCGTGGCAATATAACCAGTCAAGAGAAACATCAGCGCAACGCACCATCCCGCCCGTCCTCCCTCCACCTTTTTGGGGCAGTTTTATTTAGGGGAACCCGTACCGAGGATATCAGAGCGCTTCACTTGAGCACCAGCTGCCTTACATACACACACATTGATTTCTAGACAGAGATTCAGTGATTTGCCCTGAATCTCAGGATGTTTGAGCGACCCTGCGAGATGCGAACTCGGTTCTACAGCTACGAGATCCACCCGAACAAGCCGTTAGGCCACATTGCAGCCCCCCCCCCCGGCGCTGGAGCCCAGGGCCTGGCTTCGGTCTAGATTCCCTGACCCCCGGCGCAGATGCCGCGGTCGGTTGCTCTCCCTCATAAGGATGGGCATGCTACCAAAGCTACCCATTACTCAACGTGGTGCCCCGTGTCTGGGCCCACTACCTCACTGCCTCGGGCCCACGTCTGTGCACAGAAAGGACGGCGGATTAAGTGGGGCGAGGGAACATCCGGCACGCAGCCATGACGCGCAAGACTAGCAGCATCAGAAGAGCAAGAATTCGACTCCTTTTCTGGGCCTCGAACCCGTGACCTTCAGAGCAGCCATAGGTCTCTGCACCCTTGCCCAGACCAATCGGCCACTGCCTCGTCAAATGCCTGAGCCACAGCGAGGCAACGATCGGAGCAAGCGCCACTGGCCCTCGCGGGACCCAAAGCCTCAACAGCACACTGCCCCCAAGCTCTGAATCCACGAAACACCACCGTCAATTTCACAGTGTGCATTCTCCAGTCTCGGGGAAAGCCACGCACCCCGCCCGACTGCCTCCCGGGCACGCCGACGCCCCCGGGATCCCTCGCGCCACGCCACCACGGCCAACAGTGTACAGCCTCACACCACAACAGCCAGAGACACGCCGAGAGGGGCAGACACACAGTCTAACGCTCTCAAATTAGCTATTTTAGCCTGCTAATGAAGCCACACTCACCGCAGCATACGACGCACACCGCAGTATCGGCCGACCAAGGGACGCGACACAAAGGATGCATTCAGCAAGGGGCCGCGAGCCACCCTCATGGTGCTAACTATCCCGCGGCCCGGAGCAACCCCGAAATAGACCTCAGTGCGCCGCCCCACCACCCCCCCACCTCGTGTGCCACTTGCCCTCTGAGCCCCTCAGCGCCGAGGGAGAGGCCCCAACTCCACAGCCAGCCCATTCCCGGGAGGGTCAGACCCTTGCCCGCTTGGGCCACAGACAAAACAGCCATGCTTAACTGCCGCTGACCCGGGGAGGGACACCTGGCGAGGACCCAGCAGCTCAGGCAGAGTGTCACTAATTTGGAGAGGGGGAGGGCAAACAGTCGCACTCACCGCAAGCGAACCGACAAACCCGGAGTCGACTGACCAGATGGCGTGGCTGGGCAAAAAGAGGCCGATGCGAGGGTCAGGGGAGGTATACATACCCTCCCTCCACCCCGGGCGCACAGGAAGTGACGCCCCACGCCCACTGGCCAACGGGCTCCCGGCGGAAGCCCCCTAGAAGCTAGAGCGAGGGGGGTAGGCTTGTGCCGCAATGGCACTAAGGGGCCGCCCTTTTAGGGTGCCCCCTTTGGGGGCGCGGGCAACCGCATTTACGAGACAAGGGCTGCTTTAAAAAACACATATGCTCATTGAGTGACAGTGAATGCAGGGATGAAGGGCAAAGGTGTGGGCCCACTCACTGGCTATCATCTTTGCATTTGCAGCCAAGTGCAGGGGGCACTGAAGGAATCTTGTTTATAAATATTAATCTGGCAGGAGTTTTTGCAACTAACTGTGAATGGGAATTGTGCGCTGAGATTGATTAGTGCATCAGTCACGCTACCAAATCAACTAAGGACCATAAAGCAGTTGGGATGCAAAAAGAGCACTCACTGCTTTGCAAACCCACCTTAGTACAATGGAGTCTTAACCTCCACCATTTCTCAGTTTTATTAACAGTTGCTCTCAACTTGTCTCAGCGAAGTGTGACTTATACAAAAAAATTGGCATTAGATGAGACCAGAATATTTTGTTAGTCTCCGAATTTGAGTTTACAATTCTGATTTGAAAAATTATATTTTAAGACATGATGCACTGTATCAAAAGAAATGACTGGTCCACGTCTTCTTTCACAAGAATTTGGGCTTGTGTGATTGCTCTTAGGCCAGTCATCTAAATAAATGCATTCAGGAAGTGATCCTTGTTATATCACTTCCAGGTTCCATAGGCAACTGAGGACATCTGTTTTAGGAGGGTCACACAACTGATCTCTGGAAGGGCAAAAAGCTACTCTTCAACACGACTCGACATTTGAGATGAAAGGTGCCTTAATTACGGCTCTGGTCTCCAGAACAAACATCTATTGTCCCTTTCAGGTCTTCCACCCTTGAACAAATCACCCTCTTTATGCAGCGAAGCATTACACACCACCTGGAAGATTAGAAGCAAAGAGCCATATCGGAATGACTAGGAGAAGGAAGGCGCTGTGGACATGGATGCATGGACTGGGCAGAGAGAAGGGAGATGGCTCTCGGTGGGCACTGTTTGCGGTGCTCCTGATGCATTCATAAAGTCCATTTCGGGATAAATGTTTGGCGTGTTTGCTTGTTATGTTTATTTCGTTTTTACTGCAGGAGTCTGCTGATAAAGAGCCCTACAGCAGGTAAATTAACCCACCATCTATCCCACTAGGAATGGGGCTAGTAGTCTACAGATTACACACAGCTCTAAACAGGGATTACAAGCAGTGACCTGTACATCTATGTAAAAAGTGATTAATTCCCTCGATCATTAGAATCACCTAATACCCTGTTTTCTATCCACCTTTTTCTGTCCACTAAGCCTATGTGGCCGAACGCCACTAACCTGTATACAGGATTGGGGATCTGAATTTTCTTGCTGAACTAAGGGAGTTATCATCCTGAATTCTTCACCAGATTTTGGCTTGCAGGTGTCACTGTGAATGATACACTTTACTTTGGGTCATCCTAGTGAGTAAAATATATTTATCTCAGTTTGTTTCTAACCACCTCCACATCACCTATGTATTGTGTTTGGGAATGGACAAAGTCATTGCCCATGTTCCTTGCATTAACCCACCTGAGGGTACACACAGAAAAATGTCCATACACGAATTATGTGTGCACTATTCTTTTTTAATTAAGCAGTCATTAACTTATTTACAGAACTACCACTCTTTAACTAGAATAGCTTCATGTCATGGCTTCCTACTACCCTAAGCCACTAGAATCTCACCTGGAACTTGCTGTGGACACCCTCAAACAGGGCCCCTATTACACATAGGGTGCACTTTCCCTGTTTGTGCCACAGCACACCTTAAAACAAGTGCGCTGGACGGAAACAGGGAGAGTGTGCCCTATTACATTGAATGCGCTGCCTCCAGTACAGGAGCGAAATCGTGCTGCCCTGGGGGTAGTGCATTCAAGTGAAAGACAGAGTGGCTTTGAAGCAGCTGTTCGTGTTTCATTGTGCAGGCAGCAAACTGCCTGCACTTTTAAGAGGGGAGAGAGATCCCCTTGCAGGCAGGTGCAGTGAGTGACTGTACTCACCTGCAAGGGGATGTCTTGGGGTCCATAGGACCCTCTTTCTCCCTCCAGAGGGTTGCCATCAGGGGGAACACTTACAGTGCGCCACCTTTTAGGTGGCATACTGTTAGTGCGCCTCCTGACAGCTTCTTTGCCTCTGCGCCTCATCTTTATCACGGCGCGGGCGCAGAGGCAAAGGGATTTTCTCATTTGCATTGGGCTGTGACCCCATGCAAATGAGGGAACGCGCTCTGGTGATAGCGCTGGCGCTAACGCTGGCGCTATATGTGCGCCAGCACTCTCTATATTACAGAAAGGGTCGCACAAGCTTCTGCTGCCCTTTCTGTAATACCAAAGTGCCCCGGGGTGTGCAAAGCGGGTGCACATACCCTTTGCACCCCCGGGGCACTTTCCAGAATACGGGCCCTGGTGTGATTTAATACAGTGCTTTATAAGGTGCATTTATATGTGGGTGCAACACCTTTATTGTAAATAGGGCAATGGGTATGTTTTCACTTTTACTCCTCACTGTTCATTCCCCCTGGATCCCTTCTACACACAGCTAGATCCTACCCCTATAAAAATAATAAATCATAGCTGAAACCTTGGGTTTTTGAGCTTTGCCTTGCTTTAGTCATAAGCTAATTCTTTCTCCGTACCAGCATAGACCATGCTGAAAGACTCATTTCTCAGTGGGGTCTGTCAATATTTTTAAGATACGCTGTAAACCCACTTCATTGTGTCATAGTGAGATCTGACTAATTTCTTTCCCAAGGGCCCGAATAGGTCTTTTAGTGAACCCATTTGGTTACATAACACCTTGTTAGACATGTCAGCCTTAGAGTGGTCTTCCCGCAAACCTTTTTGCCTTCTCCCCATCTGTTTTGCTTAATTCATTTAGTTGGTCTTAGGACTCTGTGCACTTTACCAGTGCTAAGGTGCTTGTACTCACTCCCTAAAACATTACTTATATGTCCCTAGTAAAGTGGTATGCCATATACAGAGAGCTGGTAAATTAAATGCTACTAGTGGGCCTGCAGCACTTATTATGCCATGCACTTCAGTAGCCCCTTAAAGCATGTCTCAAGCCTGCCATTCCAGTCTGTGAGCAGTTTTAAACTGCCAATTCGGCTTGGCAAAATAATCCCCTTGCCAAGCCTAAAACTTCCCTTTTATTACATATAGTTCACCCCTAAGGTAGGCCCTAGAAAGCTCACAGGGCAGGGTGCTTTTTAATTAAAGTGTTGAACATGTACTTTTAATTTTTACAAATTAGCTTTTTCACTACTGTAGGGCCTACCTCTCCCATAGAATAACATTTAGTACCCTTATTACATTTAATAAGTGGTTTGGGAACAGGTAGAAATGTAATGTTTGGTGTCTATGGATGTGTAATTTAAAATCCTTTTTAATGCTAAAGTCTGATTTTAAGTCACAATCCTGAAAATGACACTTTTAGAAAGTTGGCATGTTCTTGTCCTAACCATTTGGTACCTGCAGCCTGTTTCCGAGAACATATGACTAAATGTAGTTGGCAGTTGGCCTTTGTGCATTCCTCTCAGATAGCCACACAATAGAGGGACTATATGTTGGCAGGATGAGGGGGCGGACCTATGCATAGTCCCACTTGCACTTCAAACACTCTGCCTCAGCTCACATACAAATAATTTCACATTAGCCTGTTGTGCCTGCAGACAGACTGGCACCAGGGCAGGGAGGAAGGAAATTCCAGACACTTCAAATGAGGCACCAGGTATAAAAGTAGGGTTCTCAGACCCAATCTTCAGTAACCTTTGGGACCTGCTGAAGGACTCTAAGAGAGCTGCCCCTCTGCCTGTGGCCTGCTGTGTACTTCAGAAGACTGCCCTGCTGCACCAAGAGGACTGCCCTGCTGCCTGAAGCCTGCACTGCACCTTCAGAGGACTGCCCTGCTGCTTGAGACTTGCTTTCCTGCTTGAACCCAAGACTTCCAGAGTGACTCCAAGGGCTAGTTGGTTGGCGTCCTGACCAGAACCTAAGGGAAAGAAAAGGCTCCAACCATCTTGAACCAGCACCTGGTCCCAGCCTGAGTGAGTCCTGACTCCCCAAGTTGTGCCCCTCCAGTTTTGGAGCCTTGGAAGTGGTGCTAAAGGTGCACAGATATCCCAAACCCAAAACTTGGGAGTTAGAAAATGTTCTTCCTAAAAATGCTCGGTGAACCAAGGGAGTCCGGGACTTACAGGTGTGCAGATCCACCCAAGGTGCATAGCAGGTTGGCCTGACTTCCCAGAAGCTCTCACTACATTCTTCTCTGAAGCAGCAAATTCCTGTTCAATGGCTCCTCGCAGAAGGGTTATCTGGGAGAGCAGAGCCATCATCGGCTACCTCCTGCAACTTCATCCCGCTGGAGATTTTTTTACTTCCATATTAGAAATGAAGGGGGAGGTTTTCGAACATTTGGCACTGGGTTAGCGTCACAACAGTGACGCTAACCAGCACAAAATGTTTTTGGGGGAATTTACTTTCCAGCACTTGTTTTGTGGTGGAATGTACCCTAAAATTAGCGCAAAGCAGGGCAAAGCACTGCTTTGCGTTACTTAGCACCAAGGGAGCGTTACATGGGTGGTACAACCACCCATGCCTTTTGACTCAAAACCCTATTTACAAACAATTGTACACAGGGTTTAGTGCCAAACGTTAACTCCACTTCAAAGGAGGTGCTAACAGGAGACATGTTTTCATTTCTCCTTTTTTTCGACTTTGCATGCATGCTGCACTGTGCAGCACACATACAAAGTAGGAGAAGCTTAAAAACTTGTCCAGGCATGGTATTTCTTACAGGAAGGATACCCTTACAGTACAAAACATATGCTAGACTCACGCACACACCCTAGCAATGTGGCGTTGAAAGAGCAGACATTAGATCAAGCGATCTTACTGATAAAAGAAATGATTATGACAACTTTTACGCAAGCGATGACAGACATGCTAAGTTCCACGTTATGAAAAAATTATACAAATAATACAATTCAGATACTGCATCGTAAAAGCATGCAGATGAAAAGATAGATTTGAGACATTTTATATGTTTAATTAATATAAATGTGACTATTAATCATGAAATGCTATTTTCACTAATTTATATGGATTTTTATTACTAATGGATTTGATTTTCATGTAATGAATAAGAAATTTATAAGACTAAAAGAAAATGTTATGATTTGATTTGGTTTTCATGCGAGAATTTAGCCATAATGTTGTTTCACATAATAACGTGGCACCGAAAAAGACAAAAGAATAGTAGGTGCTACAGCACTATATTTAGGTGTGTTCTCATGAAACTTCTTTTACATGTATTTCACATATGTATTAGTTGAATAACATGTAAACGACAAGGATTTATATGTATTTTCTTATATGATTTATGTTGACACTTATACAACTTTTTATGAGTACACTATACTTACATGTAATTAATTTTGACCAGATTGAAATGTTTATTAATATATTATGTCATAATTTGAATTGCCATGCTAGCTTCCTATTAATGTAAAATTCTCACATTAACATGATTTTGTCGTATACTAACTCAAATTTCATGTAGGCCTAATTTTCCTTTCCAATTAAGTCATGGACTGAATATTCTAAAGCGTAGGGGAACTTCTTGAAATATAGCAAATTGTATTGAAATGAGAACTGTTTCCTTTGACATCTCCCGGACTGGATAGTGTACTTGCAACAAATTTTATTACACTCTGGAACAGCTGCTTGGGAAAGAACACACATAAATGCTTATGTTTTCTTTTTAAAAATCCTATTGTTCAATGTGTCCTATACTTACATGACCTAAGGAAGTTGCATAATCGATTTACTTAATTTTTAAGGATTTATCTCTTCTTTTCTGCTACATCACATTCATCTACTTGGACTGACCAATGGAACTGAGTGGTCTGACAAATTTGGTGATGCCAGGGGATGTCATCCCGGAAACTGATCAAGTATAATTGCCCATTTCGAGAGAACTGGTGGGCTTCGGCTTTGGCTTCTGTTTCTATCCTGATTCAGATTCCGATTCTTCTGTTGAGGCCTGGACTTGTTACTGCTGACAGTGTCCTGAAGCTCATTGAACCTTTTCCGATGAAGGGTTCTTGTCACAGTGCTGTGACTCTTGCTGTAACAACAGCGAACCGAGACAGATTACTGTCTATGACGAACTGAACTGGCATCTTGGAACTTTGCTAAACTTTCCTGAGAGTCTTTACAAGGCTCACCTGGCTTCCTAATTCTATCGACACATATGCTGTATGTGACCAAATCTGCCTCGGCTGAGGAATATTTCCCTGATCATCCATCATAGTCTCCCTGAATCTCAGAGGCTTGGTGTATATTCCATTAACTCCTTTACTAATTGATTATTAGGGTTGTATGCTATTTTATTAAATGCAAATGGTCTTTACCTATATAATGAACAACTAAACTTTAATATATAATCTGACTCTGCTGTTCTGTCTCATCATTCCTTGAGAGTGAACATTAATTGGGTTACTAATGTATTTTAAAAGCTAATCTATGGGATGTTAATTGGGTTAGTTTCAGTTATCTTGTTCCTAGTTCTCATTGGGTAACTGTCCATCCCCCGAATATCCGACCCCTTTCAGCACAGAGCAAGCTCCATCGGAGGACCAATTGAACATATAAACAGCTCAAGATCTAAAGGGAAAAAATGTCAGTAATGGCTGAATAAACACTGGAGCAGTTATTCTGGTAAAGTGTCAGATGGTTTACTGTCTGACAAAGTTAGGATATATGGGGGACGTATTTGAGGTTCCTGTAATGTCGTCCAAAGTCCAAGTTCAGTAAAGGTGATCAAGTGGCAGTCTTGAAGAAAAATACGATGGATCGACGAAACTGTGTTGTGAGTATTAACAGGGTTTGTGCATTGCTTTTGTTTGAAATGCAGATTGTGGAAATTTGGATGTTTTAGTGCTTATGCTGGAGCAAAAATCTTTCCTGTTGCTAAGTTGAAGTTGTTAATCGGGTCCGAAGTGACCTAAGATCCCGGGATATACACCTAAGGGTGATCTCAGTGTGGTATACGCTGAGTAAGATTGTCTGCTGTGGTATGAAGGTGCTGTACGTGAGACGTCATCGGCAGTACCACTAGAGAAGGGAACTTTTATGAGGGAGAGCAATCACAGTCGTTAGGGTTTTTCTCAGTGCACAGAGAATAATCGTAAGGATTTAAATGAGGTCGCGCTGGTTGAGATTTTGCTTGGAATATGTGATAAACAATGATATTCTTTGAGTGAGTGAAAGTCTATACATTTCTTTTAGTGGAGCAGACAAGAGTTTATCTGAGAGCTTTTTTTTTTATATCGCAGCTTGCAGTATTTTGTGGTAACATTTTTGTTTAAAAAATGCTTTTGTTGAGAGAAGAACTTGTTGAATTGTAAAGGAGGGGCAGCTGCTGTGAGGAGTTGAATGACATCATAAAGTGTCGCACTGTGATTGGTTGGTTGGTGTAAGGCCATGCTGGGATAGGCTGACAACATCATAGAGAGTCACACTGGTATTGGTTGTTTGGACGAAAACAAGGTAGTATTTCCTAGAATTGTTTAAGAGAAATATTTGTAAAAGACAATTGAAATATTAATTGGGAACAATGACAATTTGAAAGAATATAAACACATTGATACAGGGGCATGCGCCCGTGCCCACTAGAGAAGGGGTACCAATACCGCCTGAGGGTACAACTGCTTTGTATATGACTCAAGATAGAGGTTATCATACATGTACATGGTGAGAGAACTGGTTGAAGTATACAGAGAAAGATGGACCTTCCCACAATAACAAATGTTAAATATACAAATTCTTGAAAATTTGCGGAGTCTGGGTTTATCCCCAGACTTTTTGCTTTTTGGCCTCCTGTTTGGGACCCTGTTTTTGCTGGTTTTATGACTCTGGGAACTTTACCACTGCTGATCAGTGCTAAAGTGCAAATGCTCTCCCTGTAAATTATGTTTATGGATTGGTGATTCCATGATTGGCATATTTGACTTACTACTAAGTCCCTAGTACAGAGCACTGTGTGCCCATGGCCTGTAAGTCAAATTCTGCTAGTGGGCCCGCATCACTGATTGTGCCACCCACACAAGCAGCCTTGCAAAAGGTTCTCAGACCTGCCACTGCAGTGTCTGTGCACAGTTTGATATTGCCATGTCAACCTGGTAAGTACACCCACTTGCTAGGCCTTACCCTTCCTTTTCCTGACATGTGAGTCACCCCTAAGGTAGGCCCAAGGTACCCCTGTGGGCAGGGTGCAGTGTATGTAAAAGGTAGGACATGTCCTGATGTGTGTGACATGTACTGATAGTGAACTACAGTGTATTTCGTTTTTCACTATTGAAAGGCTATCTGTCCCATAGGATAGAATTGGAGTTTATTTATAACATCTTTTAAATATAACTTTTCATTGGGACAACATAGGAAAGTAAAGTTTAGTATGCCTGAACTCAGAATATAAAGATGCATCTTTTAGTGAGGATGCTTTTTACATTCTGTGTTTGAAAATACCACTTTTAGAAAGTAGGTATTTTCTTGCTTAGCCATCCTGTGTGCATCTGCTAGGTTGTGTATTGACTGTCTGGTTTTGGAGTGACAGGGGCTGGGGATGTACATTCACTGTAGACAGCCACTGGGGGGGTTGAGGTGTGTCCTGCCTTTTCTGGACGAGTCAGGCCTAGGCTGAATAGACCTGGGATGCATTTAGAGTAGGGGGAGGAGATTTTCTTTCACCTGAATGGGCCTGCTCTGCCTTACACAATGCTGTTTCCACCTCCTGCTGGGAAGCTGGACCAGAGAGGACATAACTAATTTTGACTGAGCACAGGCTTCTCTGCCACCAGAGAACAAAGAGAATTGCTGTATAAATATAAGGGCCCAGACTCCAGAACTTTAGATCATTTCTGGAATTCAAGAGGACCCTTTGCCAAGGAGAAGAGCTGGAGAAACTGAAGGAGAAGTACTGCCCCTTTGCTGTGTGGTGTCTGGGGTTGGCCTGCAGTGGCTGTTTCTGCCAAGGAAAGGACAAGGACTTTGCTGTGTGCGGTGTCCCCTGCTTGAGGAAGATCTCCAAGGGCTTGAAGTAGAGCTTGCCTCCTGTTTTGAAGTCTCAGGGACACAAAGACTTCACCCTCAGCTCCCCTGAACTTCCTTGCTGAGAGTTCTGACCTGCCAAGTGGTGCCTGTTGCTGTTCTGGGCCTCTGGAGGTTGTTCCCGCTGTTGGGAACTGGAAAAGCGAGGCAACTAAAACTAGAATGATGCATCTGCACCTGTTTCCGATGCATTGCCGCTGTGTGGGAAGAATTTCCACGCATCACCATCGTGCCGCTGAAGAAACCGATGCATCGCCTGCCCGCGGCTGAACAAGTCGGCGCACTCTGCATCGAGTGCACCGATCTACGGAGTCCAAGATCACCGCACCGATTCCGACGCAGGCCCTGCTGTGCGGCTGCAAGAACTAACGCATCGTGGGACCACGGCTGAAGAAACCAACGCATCCCCGTTGCCGCAACCGCATCAAGAACCGACGCATCCCTGATCCCCATGCATCGCACCAGGTGCCAAGTCTACAAGGACACCGGGGCTGCAGTAAGAAACCGACGCATCACCTCCCCGCACTGTAAGAAACTGACGCATCACCGCCCCTTCAGTACGGAACCGATGCATCACCTCCCCTGCGTCGCAGTAAGGAACCAATGCATCACCTTCCCTGTGGCTGTTCTTGTTTTTTATCTTGGCGCATCCAGGATACTTTGTGTTAAAAGTGTTGCATCTATAGTTTGCTATGGACAGAACTGTTGTTACCTTCTAAAAAGTACATTTGAATTGGTGTATTGTGGATTTTTGTCATTTTGGTCTTGTTTGGTTTAGATAAAGATTACTTATTTTTCTAAACTGGTGTGGTGTCCATTTGTAGTGTTTTCACTGTATTACTGTATGTGCGCACAAATGCTTTACACACTGCCTCTGAGATAAGCCTGTCCGCTCGTGCCAAGCTACCAAGGGGGTGAGCAGGAGTTATTTTAGAAGTGGATCCCACTTACCCTGACTAGGAAGAAGTGTCTCTACTTGGACAACGGTGCAAACCATTGCCAATTAGAGACCCCCATTTCTAACAACAGTTATATGATATTAAAACACCTCCAGACCTATGCAATTTGAAGCAGTTGGAGAATGGGAACGTGTTGCCCATCAGAAAGAAAAACAGAAATATTAGGGAAGGTACAAAATCACCTTAAATTGGTATGTTGAAGCCAGATAGGACCCCAATAGAAAGCATGGAGAGCAGACATTGCAGAAGGAACACAAATGTATCCTGCAGTAGTTGCAGAGAAAGGTGAAGGAGAGAAATGTAAGGAGAAGAAAAAAACATCTTGAGGGCTCTCAGACTGTAATGGAGGAAATGGGGAACATGCACACACAGGAGAATACCATTTTCCAGAACACATCCAGGGATGAGAAGGAAGTGATACATCATTTGTCCGCTAACAGTGACATCGTTATAAACTGGCGGATAAAGGCGGAGCAATAGTTATTCAGACAACAACCAACTATGATAACGAGTGTAGAAGACTCTTGGAGGATCGCAGAAATTACGAAATCATACATGATGACCCAACAGAGACCATACGGATTCGGATAGCTGGGATGGTAGAAGAAGCTTTGGCACATGATTGGGTGTCCAAAAAGGAGGCTGACTTCCTGGTGCAAAAATCTCCCAGAACACCATATTTCTACACCATACCCAAGATCCATAAAAACCTCGAACAACCACCAGGACGCCCGATCGTGTCGGGTATTGGCTCAATTCTGGAGCCTCTGTCTAAATTCGCCGATGCCTTTCTCCGTCCATTGGTCCAAATAACTGGGACCTACCTAAAGGACACAAAAGCTGTCCTACAACTACTCCAAGGTATTACCTTTGATCCTGATCACCAACTCCTACTGGGGCTCGACGTGGAGAGTCTGTATACTAGTCTACCTCATGATGAGACGCTGAACATAATTGAGGAGATCCTTTTCACCACCACGTGGGAATATCAAACACCACGAAGTGTGGTTATGGAGTGCGTATCACTGGCCCTCACTAATTTTTTTTCCCTATATGAGGGCACCTTTTATCTACAGAAGCATGGGACCAGCATGGGGAGCACCTTCGCTCCCAGTCTAGCTGGTCTCTACGTGCACCATCTCGAGACCAACAAGATCCTGCACCCGGACAACCCATTCTTTCACAACATCATAACCTGGAAACGTTATATTGACGACGTCCTGGTGATATGGGAAGGGGACGTTCCATCCACCGAAGCCTTCATGGTCTGGCTCAACCAGCAGAATGCCTTTCTCAAGTTCACAAACACAACTTCACATGACAATTTGGTCTTCCTGGATCTGAATATATATCCGGATAGTGGTACTCTTAAGACCACTACACATTTCAAAGCAACGGCCAAGAACTGTTTGTTACTGTACGACAGTTTCCACCCCCGCCATCTCTGGGACAACCTCCCTTACGGACAGTTTCTCCAACTCCGGAGGAACTGTACCGAGCTAAAAGATTTCAAGAAACAAGCCTCCGATTTGAAAACCAAATTAGAAAGACGCAACTACCCACCAGTGATCATCAACAAAGCCATGAAAAAGGCAAGGAACAATAACAGGGATGCACTTTTGGAAGACAGAATACCAAGGGAACAAGAGGAGAGACCCATTTGTGTCACCACATTTAACACCCACTCAAACCAGGTATCCAAGATAGTGAACAAACACTGGAGAGTTTTAAACTGTGGGAACCTCAACCTACCGAAACCTATGTTTGCGCACAAAAGGGGAAGGAATCTGAAAGACATGCTCGTCCACACAAGACCAAGTAGGATTACCTATGAGTATCACAAACCCACTCCTCCCTCCAGTACAGGGGCACCACCCATGTGGGAATTGCAACACATGTCATCTCACTAAGAGGAGTAGACACATTAAATTCAGAAACGGAACAGAGTGGGAACAAAGAAAGTTTACCAATTGTAATAGTAAAAACGTTGTATACATGATCACTAGCCCGTGTGGCTTGGAGTACATTGGTATGACATCCAGACAGGTCAAGACCCGCATTGGAGAACATAAAAACAATGTTCGCTGCAAGAAGAGCACCACCAAGATGGCTACACACTACCTGGCCTCAGCTCATACCGTGGAGGATTTACTATGGACCGTCATAGAGCAACTACATGGCAAGAGTGGCCTTTTGGAGAAGGAACAACGATGGGTGTTCCGTCTAGGCACCCACATAGTGGGTCTGAATGACGACATACCCTGGGGCCAGATCTCCTGAGCCCCAGGAGGAAATGATTACTGAACCCCAACAAAGAAAACGACAAGGATACTAATTGCGCTTTTCTACCAACTATCGCACGATTAGCCTTATCCTTTCACATACTGGCTACATCTGATAATAGCTCTGAATTCTACCCTCCTTCCCCATCAATAATAATGCTTCAACACCCTGATGGGTACCATAAACGCGATAATTAGTAGGCAGGAGGCGCCTTTACATTACCTTTGACTCCCCCACGGCCTTTGGACATCACCATGATGATAAAAACATGGACTAACCTGCCATCACCACGAAGTGTCCGGCACGGTTTAGCCCATCGTATTATGACCCCTGTATTTTCATTTTTGTTTGTATTTTTATTTTACTGTCTTTTCACTGGGCCTATTAACAACAATTACACGGCGGTCAGACGTTGTGTGAAACACTGAACTGTTTACGAGGAACCGTACAGTGTTAACAGCCAGTCGAGCGTTTCACTTGATCTACACCAAACGTCACTGATTGCGTGACATCACAACCTCAGGGGCTCTCATTGGGACGGAGGGACCACTCTGAGCACCGTTTGGAGAGTGGAGGCAGCGGTGCAGCACCCAGAGTTTGTGGCTATTTCTATCCTTAAGGATTATTTTCCTCCTCAACGAAGACATAGAATAGATAGTTATGCTGGACTTGACAAAACCTCCGGAACACTAGTTTGGAACGTTTACCTAATAGGTTAGCGGTCTAGTATCCAGGTTCTAGCACCAGTACGGGAAGCCTTTCCTGAACCTAACCACTTCCGGGGCACAATGAGAAGTCAGCACTGCTCTTATTGATCGTTTTTTGGTGGCAACTCGACTAATTACAGTCACTACATAAGGACCCCGCCCCGCGGTCTCAGTGTACAACGGAGTCGCGGGGAGGCGATACCTTAAGCGAGGCAGTGTCCTGGAGTTAGTAAGTACGGCATAGCCGGTTGAGAATGAATGGATGTATTCAAGAGGGTCACTATTTGGGTATTTACAATACATACCCGTTTTTCTCCATCTACAGATTATGACTGTAGGCACCCTTCCCACCCGTTCTAAGGCTCATGGAGCATTGTCTCCAAAAAAACAAGTATGTATTCATATCGATTATTTTTCTGAAACAGATTTTGGTACTTCCAGGACCCAGAGGCTAATTGTATCCCTTGAACTATAACCCCTGGAACTCAGAATATAGAGTGTGTGTTTTATGTCTAAATGTTCGTGTGTCATGTATTGTCGTTTTTACCTGCAGGACACGGCACTAGTGTATTGCTACACGATAAAAGGCTAAAGAGAATACATATATATTTCTCACTATATATATCACTTTTCTTTCAGGTCATCATAATTATCGTCGGATGCAGTACATACCTTGCATTTTTAATATTGTATTTCTCTTTCAGATTACCATATAGAATACCTAGTGGGTATTGTATCTTGTGCATGATTTATTGCCTCTTCACTTAGTAACACTACTTGTATATATATCAATGTACATATTCACCTACTCAACCGACATTGTTTCGATAGCATAGTGAGAACAGAAGGGATCTGTTTTTGTCCTGAAGAAGAAGCCTGTGAGCTTCGAAACATGTTGACATACACAGGAGAGATCGCTCATTAAAGCAGGATCCTTCCGACCCACTCTTTTAACAGTACCAGCTCTAAGGAATATTAAAGTTTCTAGTCCATTGGAGCAAGGTACTTTTTAATACACTTTTATCACTCACCCCTGACCCTTCCACTCACATTTTCCTACACCACACATAGTAGGGAAAATCAGTGCTCCCACGTAGTCGTAGGTCGTAGCACGCCCGTCCCGCAGCGGGGCGGGAAGACCCCCATGATGAAGCATGACACCAAGGGCCCTATTGGTGTGTGAGGGGTATTTAAATAAACACTGTGTGCTTCAATCAATCAATCAATCACGGCATTTATAGAGCGCGCTACTCACCCGGGAGGGTCTCAAGGCGCTGGGGGAGGGGGTAAGTTACTGCTCGAACAGCCAGGTCTTGAGCTGCTTCCTGAAGGAGAGATGGTCCTGGGTTCGCCGAAGGTGAGTGGGGAGGGAGTTCCAGGTCTTGGCTGCCAGGTAGGAGAAGGATCTTCCTCCGGCGGTGGTTCTGCGGATGCGTGGTACGGTGGCGAGGGCGTGGCTGGTTGATCGTAGCTGGCGTGTGGGCGTGTAGAAGGTCATGCGGTCGTTGAGGTACTTTGGGCCCAGGTCGTGGAGGGCCTTGTGTGCGTGGGTGAGGAGTCTGAACGTTATTCTCTTGCTGACGGGGAGCCAGTGCAGGTCTTTCAGGTGTCCGGTGATGTGGCTGTGTCGGGGGATGTCCAGGATGAGTCGTGCGGAGGCGTTCTGGATGCGCTGGAGTCTTTTTGAAGTTTGGCTGTGGTTCCGGCGTAGAGGGTGTTCCCATAGTCCAGTCGGCTGGTGACGAGTGCCTGGGTGACGGTCTTCCTGGTTTCAGTGGGGATCCATCTGAAGATCTTGCGGAGCATGCGCAGGGTGTTGAAGCATGAAGATGAGACGGCGTTGACTTGTCTGGTCATCGACAGGGAGGAGTCCAGGATGAAGCCCAGGTTGCGTGCGTGGTCCGTTGGCTTGGGCGCGGTGCCCAGGGCCGGGGGCCACCAGGAGTCGTCCCAGGCGGAGGGTGATGAGCCCAGGATGAGGACTTCCGTCTTGTCTGAGTTCAGTTTAAGGCGGCTGTTCCTCATCCAGTCGGCGACGTCTCTCATCCCGTCGTGTAGGTTGGCTCTGGCGGTGGTGGGGTCGTTGGTGAGGGAGAGGATCAGCTGGGTGTCGTCGGCGTAGGAGATGATGTTGAGGTTGTGTCGGCGTGCGATGGCTGCGAGGGGCTCATGTAGACGTTGAAGAGGGTTGGGCTGAGTGAGGATCCCTGTGGAACGCCGCAGATGACTTCGGTGGCTTCGGATCTGAACGGGGGAGGCGGACTCTCTGGGTTCTTCCGGCGAGGAACGAGATGATCCATTCCAGTGCTTTCTCTCGGATTCCGATGTTGCTGAGGCGCTTCACTAGGGTGCGGTGGCAGATGGTGTCGAACGCCGCGGAGAGGTCCAAGAGGATGAGGGCAGCTGTTTCCCCGTTGTCGGTTAGGGTTCTGATGTCGTCGGTGGCTGCGATAAGGGCGGTCTCGGTGCTGTGGTTGGCCCGAAACCCGGACTGCGAGGGGTCGAGGGATCCATTCGTCTCGAGGAAGGCAGCAAGCTGTCTGTTGACGGTCTTCTCGATGACTTTGGCCGGAAACGGAAGGAGCGAGATGGGACGGTAGTTCTTAAGGTCGGTGGGGTCCGCCGTTGGTTTCTTCAGGAGGGCGGTAAGCTCGGCGTGCTTCCAGCTCTCCGGGAAGGTGGCGGTGTGGAAGGAGGAGTTGATGATGTCCCGGAGATGGGGTGCGATGGTGGCGTCGGCTTTGTTGAAGACGTGGTGTGGGCAGGGGTCGGTTGGTGATCCGGAGTGGATGGAGTTCATCGTGCGGGTGGTGTCTTCGGTGCTGATCGGGGTCCAGTTGCAGAGGGTGGTGGTGGCGGGCGTTGGTTCGGCGGTAGGGTGCGTTGTTTGTGCGTCGAAGCTGTTATGTATGTCGGTGATCTTGCGGTGGAAGAACGCGGAGAGTGAGTTGCAGAGGTCTTGCGAGGGGTGATGTCGTTGTTTCCGGCGCTGGGGTTGGAGAACTCTTTGACGATGCTGAAAAGTTCCTTGCTGTCATGGGCGTTGTTGTCCAGTCGTTCTTTGAGTGCCGACTTCTTGGTGGCACGGATCAGCTGGTGGTGTTTGCGGGTGGCGTGCTTGAGGGCGGTCCTGTTGTCTGTGGTCTGGTCGAGTCGCCAGGTTTTCTCGAGAGTGCGGCAGTTCTTCTTGGATTCCTTGAGTTCGTTGGTGAACCAAGGGGTTTTCTTGCTTCCGGGTCTGCTGGGAGGGTTTTTAGTGGTGCGAGGTCGTCGGCGCAGGCGGTCAGCCACTTGGCAAGGTTGCTGGCTGCTTCGTTTGGGTCCGTTGTGTTGGTGGGTGTGTTCTGGCTGAGGGAGGCGGTGAGCTGCTCGGCGGTGATCTTGCTCCAGCTCCGGCGGGGAGCCTGTTGCGGGTGGTGGTGGGTCGTAGTCTTTCTGAAGCTGAAGTGGACGCAGCTGTGGTTGGTCCAGTGGAGTCCGGTGGCGTGGCTGAAGGAGATGTGCTTGCTGGATGAGAAGACGGGGTCAAGCGTGTGGCCGGCGTAGTGGGTGGGCGTGTTCACCAGTTGCTTGAGTCCGAGGTTGGCGAGGTTGTCCAGCAGGGCGGTGGTGTTTCTGTCGTTGTTGTTCTCCAGGTGGAAGTTGAGGTCCCCTAGGAGGATGTAGTCGGCGGAGGGCATGGCGTGCGGGCTGATGAAGTCTGCGATGTCTTCGCTGAATAGTGTGCGTGGTCCCGGGGTCTGTAGATGAGGGTGCCTCGGAGGGTGGTCTTGGGGTCAGTGTGTATCTGGAAGTGTAGGTGTTCGGCGGCGGTGAAGGTCTCGTCGGAGTTAGTCGAGATGCGGATGGTGTTCTTGTGTACGATGGCGATGCCTCCTCCCGTCTGGTTGACGCGGTCCCTCCGGGTGATCTTGTATCCGTCCGGGATGGCTATGGCGATGTCGGGCGCTGAGGAGGCGTTCATCCAGGTTTCGGTGAGGAAGGCGATGTCCGGTGCTGTTGCGTCGAGCAGGTCCCAGAGTTCCACGGCGTGCCTGTGGACGGAGCGAGTGTTCAGCAGGATGCATTTCAGGTGGTTGCTGCTGGTGCTCGACTTGGCGGAGGTGGTGCACGTCCGGGGGCAGGTGAATCGGCAGGTTTGGCAGGTGAAGGGTCCGTGGGTGCGTCTCGGTGAGGCTCGGTAGCAGGCAGGGTTCCGGCCGGCATTGAGTGCGGTGAGTGTGGCGGCGTCGTAGGTCCGTCGAGTGGTGATGCATCGGTGGGATCCAGGGGTTCTGGCGCTGGGCGCGGTCCAGTCGCGGACGGGCGCAGACGGGCTTGCCTTAGGCGCGCCAGCTGCGCGGCCGCGCAGCGGCCGCCATTTATGGGGAGGTGGGAGGGAGGAGCAGCTGGGAGGCGGGAGGCAGGGGCAGCGAATGGGCGGTCAGGGGGGCGGGGCCGCAGGGGACGCAGCGGCGGGAATGGCGAGAGGCAGCGGGGGCACAGAAAGGAAAACAGGGGAGAGAGCAGACAAAATCACGGGCACAGCGACAATGGGGCAGCGAGGGGCACAAAAAGGAAAACAGGGGAGAAAGCAGACAAAATCACGGGCACAGCGACAATGGGGCAGCGAGGGGCACAAAAAGGAAAACAGGGGAGAGAGCAGACAAAATCACGGGCACAGCGACAATGGGGCAGCGAGGGGCACAAAAAGGAAAACAGGGAGAAAGCAGACAAAATCACGGGCACAGCGACAATGGGGCAGCGAGGGGCACAAAAAGGAAAACAGGGGAGAGAGCAGACAAAATCACGGGCACAACGACAATGGGGCAGCGAGGGGCACAGAAAGGAAAAGGGGAGAGAGCAGACAAAATCACGGGCACAGCGACAATGGGGCAGCGAGGGGCACGAAAAGGAAAACAGGGAGAAAGCAGACAAAATCACGGGCACAGCGACAATGGGGCAGCGAGGGGCACAAAAAGGAAAACAGGGGAGAGAGCAGACAAAATCACGGGCACAGCGACAATGGGGCAGCGAGGGGCACAAAAAGGAAAACAGGGGAGAGAGCAGACAAAATCACGGGCACAACGACAATGGGGCAGCGAGGGGCACAGAAAGGAAAAGGGAGACAAGCAGAAAAAAACGGGCACCGGGGCCACAAGCGGAGGGCGATCTTACCTGCAGAAGCAGCGGGCAGACAACACAGGCGGAGCTGTGTGGTGGGGGAGCGACCTACCTGGCAAGGTCAAGGGTCGCTCCAACCACTGTAGGAAACACACGTGACCTGTGAGTACATTTTTCTGTAATCTATTTAAGGGTGGATCTCTGTGTTTTTGAAACATTTCTAGAGGAGGACGTATCCACCTCCAGTGCCCTTTTGGACACTACCTCTTCACTCCCTGTTTGTTTTTGTAGTTGGCTCTCAGACATTGGCATTGACTGATGAGAGTGAGAATGAGAGAGACAATTAATTTTTAAATGAGTTATAGTTAAATCGTCCCAAACCATATAATGAGGATCAAACGCAAGACAGGCCAAATTCCTTTATTGGAATTTTACCAGATGCACCTACGATGCCCACAAATTTAAATTCGCACAATCCTTTTTTAAATGGAGTAGAGATACCCAGAGGAGCAGAACCCAACAATCCCATGACATTGAATGCTCTTGATTCTCTTTCAGTCCCAGTGACTATAGGCCCAGTAGTTCCACTCGATCAGTAGGGTAATAGAAGACAACAGGTACATTCATTGACCATCCCCACTGGGATGGGAGGAACAAATACTGTTCCTAGGAGACTGAATATGGAGCAATTTAATCCAACACCAATAGTTTCAAATTCTGACAATTCTCTTTGAGGAATTGGATTAGGATCTAGTGCAGATACGGATCATCCGAATGTATTCAATAACCAAATGAGACCGACCCCATTACCAGATTTAGCTGAAAGTAATATGGAAACCCCTGGTAGAGGAACTCAAGCTATGACAGGGAGAACTTTACAATTGGGTAATCAAGATCCTGAATTACTTACTACACCGTGTTTAAGGGAGCAAGTGGAGGGTTGCAAGGAGATACTTCAGAAAGACAGATCTACACCACAATAACTTGATGATTGGATTAGAGAAATAGCACCATCTACAATTGATAAAGGTGCAAATGTTTCAGGAACTACTACAGAGAAGCTCAGATGAAAAATCATTCGATGTATCCAAACTTAAAGTGGAATTGGAAGAAATGATCCTGGCTACTATAAGTCCTGCTAGAATTATTCACTACCAAAATAATGAATTATTATTTGTATGTAAGGACATTACTTGACGAGCTAGAATTACTCATGATAAGTTAACTGAATTAGCACAGAAATATGGGGTGGGCATACAAAAATCAAAATCACTACAGAAAATGTATCAATTAGATTTTAGTGATAAAGATCTCGAAAAAATAAAACCTTCAATGAAAAGATTACAGATTACGAATTTGTTAACTACTCTTAGAAAATGGGGTGAGTTGGAAAAATGGGAAGGCAGATGGGCTAAAAAGAAGGAAACAAAGAAAATGGCCATGCCAATGTATCTAGTCTTTGAGGAAGAGGAAAAAAAATCAGGAATAAAAACGCTTTCTTATGAAAGAGGTGCCTGGAGGAGGTTATGTTCATGTTCCATGGACAAGGCCAGACATATTGTCTTTTTCAAATGATTTCCCGAAACTAAGATAGAAACCTGTTGAGTGGTACTAACAAGTTGAGAGATTTGTTAAGGTTTCGAAGGTTTTTTTGAAAGATTTGAATATATTATTTGATATTGTAGTCCTAAGTGATTTATGGACTGAATGTAAAATTGCTATTGATTGACCTGAGACTGAACCTGCTCGACATCCACAAACTGGTGCACCATCACCTAAGGTAATGAAAAAATATAATCAAGCCATTAAATATTTGAAAGGGAAAATTTCTCCCAAAGAAATAGATTGGGTAAAGATTGACAGGACAACACAGGAATTGAAGGAGACAGTGCATGCGTATTGTGAATTACTTTTACAAGCATTCAAACAGTACAGTGGAATGGAAAATGTGACTGGAAAGGATATGGGGCATTTTGTGTATCGGTTTGTGTATGGATTAAGACCAGAAATAAGTGCCATGATACAACAGCATTTGATTTGTTGCCAGAACAAAATGATAGATAAAATTCTCCAATATGCCAAATATTGTGGAGATGAACTGGACTCCAAGCATAACAGATGAAAAGAGAAGTTGATGCTAGCTCAGATGAAGGCAGCAAAGAGAGGTTACATGGGTGCTCATGGAGATTGCACAAATGTAGTACAGGGACATGATCAAGCAAATTCGGCAATGCGAGGAGTAGTAGATGGACAACAACAGTGTGCGCCGACTCAAGGCAGAGGGAGAGGTGTACCTATAGAAATGTTGAAAAAAACGAATCCATGCCACATTTGCGGCAAGTTCGGGTATTGGAAGCGCAAGTGTCAATTTAATCCATTGAGTTAAATGAATGGACAGGTATCATAGGGTGGGAATGTGCAGTCTCAAGTGAATGATATGAAGCAGAACCAGCAGACTCAAAAACAGAAAAATGTAAACCTAAATATGCCGTAAGCCCTGATGCCTCATATGAATGGTCAGGTTCAAAAATATAATGTAAACAAAGGATTTCATACCAATGCTCAAATCGATTCAAGCCCAAATGTTACTCAGCAATATTTAATTCAGGTTGACAACACCAATTCTGATTTGTCACAATGATGGTGCCTGAGAGGGGAGGAGGAATGCGTGCTTGGCACATCCTTAGAGGTAGACTAGAGTGGTCCCTATGTGGATGGCAAGGTAAACGGAACTTCTGTTTTGTTCCTTGTTGACACTGGTGCTACCTATTCCACTGTAAGAACAGCAGAAGTTCCCAACCTACCCCTCTCGGGAGGAAGGATCCAAGTTGTAGGAGTTTCAAATTGATTAATGTCAAATCTTGTAACTGAACCTGTCTCTGTACAGATTGGGTCATTTGAAGATTTGCACAAGTTTGTAATATGTGATTCCAGTCCAGTGAATCTACTAGGACGAGACTTGTTGTGCAAACTCAATTGTTCCATTTATTGTACACTGAAAAGAATTGAATTTCACACCAATGTTGAAGATGTTGTTTTTAAGCTAGCTAAGCAAAGATCTGAAGCTGAGAGTTTATTCCTGTTATTGGCAAGTGATGATTTGCCCCTGGAGTTAAGAGACACTGTGTCACCTGAGGTTTGGGATTTTACAGGGAAAGATATTGGATTAATCAAAGGGGTTGCTCCAATACGCATTACCTTGAAACCAAATGCAGAATTTCCCCAAATTCCTCCGTATAATTTGAGCCCAGAAACAGTTGCAGAAATTACACTATTAATTGAGTCATTGATCGAACAAGGAATCTTGAAAGTGATCATGGGGAGCCCATGTAATTCACCTATATTGGGAATTCAGAAACCAAATAAAAAGTACCGGATTGTGCAAGATTTGCGCTGGATTAATCAGATTGTAATCTTTGCCCGATTGTGCCAAATCCAGCTGTGATACTTTACCAGATCCCATGTGAAGCTAAATGGTTTTCTGTCATTGATTTGTGTCAAGCCTTCTTTTCCATTCCCTTTCACCCGGATAGCCAATTTTTATTTGCTTTCCGGTTCGGAAATCATGTTTTTGCATGGTGCAGTGTTCTACAAGAGTATAAGGAAAGTCCTTCCATCCTCAATCAGATTTTGAAAAAAAAACTGGAATCATTAGAGATGCCAAATCACTCTGTGTTGGTTCAGCACATTGAGGACCTATTGGCAGCACCAGGTACGGTACTCAAGAGGTTTGCATATGCAACAACATTGCACTGTTAAATTATTTGGCAGTAAATGGACATCAAGGGGCTCATTATGATGTCAGGCAGAATCACTTCCACCCGCCACCGATTCTGTCATGGGAGCAACCGACACCCGGTCGGTGGTCCCGACTGCCCCATTAGGATGCAACCGAACACTGTTTGGTCACATTCCCATATTTTCCTATGGGAGCACACATTCCGGCCGTAAACCGGCCATAATGCATGCTCCCATAGTAAAATGGGAGGTGCGGTTCATCCCTGCACCCCGTGGCAGGTGCCTCAAGGTGCCTGCCACAAGGTGTAGGGATCAACAGAGGGGCACCATAGGTGCCCCCTCGGCCTCCAACCAGAGACGCGCACCAAAGGGGGCCCTGCTGGGGCCCCCAAAGATGCTTTCTGGCATGGTTTCCATATCGGACAGCCTGGCATGGAAACCATGTCGGAAACTGTTATCATAATCTCAAGGGCGGAAACGCCCGCCCTTGAGATTACTTGCGGCATTCCGACTAGCGGACGGGCTCCCTGAGCCTGTTGGAAGCAAGCTGGAATGACTGGTCGGATTCCTTTCTGAACGTCTCTATCAAAATGAGGCGGTTGGAAAGGAATCCGACCAGCCCATTGCGATGCGGCTCGGAAGGCTCCGACCGTCGGTCGGAGTCTTCTGAGCCGCATTGTAAACGGCCCCAAAGTGTCATCAGCCAAATTACAATTTTACAGGAGAGAAGTCCTCTACTTAGGACATCACATTGAAATAGAGCCAGAACGGTATCACAGGACAGGATCACTGACGTCTTGCAGATGAATCCACCAAGCACACAAAAGGAAGTTCGCATGCTCCTGGGAATGGTTGGCTATTGTCGACAATGGATTCCAAATTTCTCATTGACAGCCAAGCCACTTAAAACGCTTACTCATAAGGATGTGTCAGATCCAGGTCCATGGAATAATGAATGCATGCGCTCTTTCAACGAACTGCACATTGTTGGTATTGAGGCAAATGCATGGTACTGCACATAGACCTGTTGCATATTTTTCCTAACTTTCCTAGCGTGCTGACTATTGAAAAAGTTGACCTCTGCGGGAACGCCTCTGAGGCCGCCTTGCAACTACTCAGTTTAAACACATAAAATAGGTAACATGTCAGATTTCTCTCAGTGGCAGGGTGCTCAGATTACATTTTTGCACTTCTTCCAAATGCCAAATGCTGGCCCCTTTAGGATGCGACTGAACACTGTTCGGTCACATTCCTATATTTTACTATGAGAGCACACATTCCGGCCGTAAACCAGCCATAATGCATGCTCCCACAATAAAATGGGAGGTGCGGTTCATCCCAGCACCCTGTGGCAGGCACCTGAAGGTGCCTGCCACAAGGTGCCAGGATCATCAGGGGGGGCATCATAGGTGCCCCCTCGCCCTCCAACCGGAGCCGTGCACCAAAGGGGGCCCTGCTGGGGCCCCCAAAGACACTTTCCGGCATGGTTTCCATAGACCGGCATGGAAACCATGTCGGAAACTGTTATCGTAATCTGAAGGGTGGAAAGGCCTGCCCTTGAGATTACTTGCCGCATTCCGACTGGCAGACAGGCTCTCCGAGCCTGTTGGAAATCAGCCAGAATGACTGGTCGGATTCCTTTCTGACTGCCTCCATAAAAATGAGGCGGTTGGAAAGGAATCTGACCAGCCAATTACCATGCGGCTTGGAAGGCTCCGACTGTCGGTCGGAGCCTTCCAAGCCACATCGTAATCGGCCCCAAAGTGTCTTCAGCCAAATTACAATTTTACAGGAGAGAAGTCCTCTACTTAGGACTTCACATTGAAATAGAGCCAGAAAGGTATCACAGGACAGGATCACTGCCATCTTGCAGATGAATCCACCAAGCACACAAAAGGAAGTTCGCATGTTCCTGGGAATGGTTGGCTATTTTCGACAATGGATTCCAAATTTCTAATTGACACCCAAGCCACTTCAAAGACTTACTCATAAGGATGTGTTCGATCCAGTTTCATGGAATAATGAATGCATGCGCTCTTTCAATGAACTGCGCATTGTCGGTATTGATGCAAATGCATGGTACTGCACGTAGACCTGTTGCATATTTTTCCTACCTTTCCTAGTGTGCTGACTATTGAAAAAGGTGATCTCTGCGGGAACGCCTGTGAGGCCGCCTTGCGACTACTCAGTTTGGACACATAAAATAGGTAACATGTCAGATTTCTCTCAGTGGCAGGGTGCTCTGGTTACATTTTTGCTCTTCTTCCAAATGCCAAATGCTGGGACTAAAGATAAGATGTAGCCTCAGGACAGACCTCCACCCTGCGGATTCAGCAGAACTTCCAATCAATTGCGGTGTCTGCTCACCTTTCTTGCTGCACAAATGTGAATCCTTCCCTGTCCTTCGGCTGTAGTCGGGTCCGAGGTACCAATCTTTCCTGGCTGGATCACCAAAATGTTGATCGAAAATGAATTTACCTTGAAAAAACAAAAGACAAAAGGTGTTTGGCAAAACAGGAGCAATTGGTTTAATTAAACACTTTGGCCGGGCTCAAAGTTACAGAAGTTGGTCTGAGGACTATCTCTGAACAGGATTTTACATATTTGTTTGGGTATCATAGAGTACTTCTGTCAATCTTTTTTTGGTAAAAGAATGCAGGCCTTGTCTGTGTGGTCATAAATAGGGCCACTGATAACAAATGCAGGTGGGCCTCGACATTGCGTGGACACAATGGGGGCCTGTGAATAGCTTGTCCAGATGTCCAGCATGAGGGGCGTGTGTACTGTGTGTGCTATGTCCTGATTGGCTGTGTGTTCCTAGCTTAATGTGGTATCTGTTTTTATGGTGTTTTGGGAATGCGCACACCCTTCTGGCCATGTGTGCTTTATTGGGGCCAATGCCCCTGGACCGTTCTGGTGTCACTGCACCTGTCTGGGGGATGGACCTGAATTTCCTGTTCGTGCATTTGTCTGGCGGCTACGTGCCACCCTACCTGTGACCTGTCAATCAGTAACCTCAAGCCTAAGTTGCAGAGCCTGCCTGACCACCTATTTCTGAGACGGGGTTGATGGAGAGTTCATGACAGGCGAATTTTATAATAGTGATGCGATTTCGTTCTTATGTGCGAATGTATCATTATAAACATTGGCATTGATTCTATCAATATTAGCAAACCTCTGACTTTTCGTGGGGAAATACACAATCACAAAGTGTGGTGCACTGCACTTGGGTTTCATGGATCTGTCCAGCACCTTTGATCAAGTTTCCCACACCAAATTGTGGCGTGTAATGTAAGATCTGGGCATTGACAGATCCATAATTGATACCATCAGAGAAATTAACTGTGACTCAAGTGCTGTAATGAGTTTTGGGCTGTGGTAGAGTGCTCCGAGATGCTTAGGGTGCGCAGAGGTGTTAGGCATGGGTGTCTTTACGTTTTTTCCATTGTCCCTCTATATTAACCATTTGGAGAGGGAGTTAGTATTAATGTTGTGGAGACATGCCTCAGACTGGACAGCGCCCAAAACAAGCTCCATTATACACTGACAATCCAGTTATTATAGACCGCACACCCATTGCACTGCAGCATCTCTTGGATGCCTTTGCATCCTGTATGGAGGAGCTTGACATGAGGATCAACACCAATAAGTCCTTTGTAATGTCCTGTGAATACAGGGAGGACTCTAAACCAACCTTTAAGCTACATGCTACTCCTGTCAAGCATGTGCTTAACTTTTGTCACCTAGGGGCAACATTTAATTGCAGGGGATCTTGGCAGCCACATCTAGAAATCAGGAACAAACAACTAGCAAGGAGTGTTAATGCTGTCTTCTCTTTTGCTACCACATTAGGCAAATGTTCGCTCGCCCACATGCTGGCCATTTACTGAGCAAAATGTGTTGGTACAGCAATCTATGGGGCAGGGGTCTGGGGTACAAAGGTGGCATCGTTCTACAGGTCACGGAAAATAAATGTAAGCATCATTTCCTGGCTCTCCCACCATCCATCACCTCTTTAATCAGTCATAGGGCACTAGGCCTTTCACAGCTAGAAGATATCTTAAGTACCCGACCAATGATGCTATGGTGAAGGGTTGTCTCGAGATCTAGAGATTCCCTGGCTGAGGGGAATTAGGGACATGGCTGCGAACCTGGGTAGGCAAGAACTGTTTGAAGACCCTATACAATCTTTGCCTAAGATAGAAAAAAAAAACACTTAGGGCTATGTGCTACACCCATTGGGAGGATGAGAGATGGGCAAGGGTATCAGAACTCTCTTCTGTTGCCTCATATATGCAACTCAAACCACTTAGAAAAATCCAAACCATTTTGGTTGTACGATGCAAAGCACTATCAGCACTTTATTATACTTAGGTTCCGACTTAGTCTATTTCATAGATTAATCACCATACCCCGGTGTAACGAGTGGTCGCAAGCTCTTTCACCCTGCCCTTGCGATCAAAAATCAGCACAGAGCACTTTACGTGTAATTTGTTTTGCATTTTTTATTCTTATTATAGGTCTTCTGTTTTAAAGCCTTTATTGATTATGTATTCCTCATGCCATTGCACAGAGGTATTGCACTTTCTACAATCTCTTGGTTCAGAGGAGATTGTAATTACCATTTATACCTTTCTGAAGCTGGTGCTAAAAGCGAGGAAATTGCTTGGGTAGTTCCCCATACAGCTGCGTGCCTTTTGCATGTTTTGGTTTTAGATGCATCTTCACTATGCCATTCCTGCTGCCTAGACAATCTTGTATTGCTGTGGACTGCTTCTTCTGCAATAGAAGTTTGAGGTAGGTTTTTAAATTGATGATATCATATGTATTGTACTCGGTGATTGTGTTTTATTTGCATCTTGATTTTATTTTATACAACAATTTTAAATGAATTTATACTGTTTTATTGTGCTTTGTTGTATATGATTGTATGATACTTTTGTAGTCTATATTAATATGACCGAATAAAGTTGAGTTTGATTAGCCAATTCCCTTTCACCATGAGATATAGGGCATTGTGGTCACTATCATTTCTCTCAAGGACCATCATGTCTACCATATGTGGCCACAGTTGGAGATGTAGCATAATATAATCTATTCTACTTGATTGATTTAGACTCTTAAAAGTGTGCACACCTGCTACATATGAGCGGGAGCATCCATTACATGCTCTAAGTCCGAAATCTATTGCCGTCCCCATAATTTGGGTAGAAAGGACGACCATATTTTTACTAGTGCGAGGTCTAATTGCGGGATACCCCGCTTAAATAATAATAATAAGTGATATGTAGAGCACCTGGTTACACCATGCAGTGTCGTCGTTCTGAGACCAAGACCTATTTAGGCTGCAGAAACAGAGGAATCTAGATAAAAAAATAGCACAATCAAATACCAAGGGGAGCTAAACAGCCAGGTTTTAAGTTTATTCCTAAACTTCCTTTCAGAAGATTCTGCTCTCAGCTGTGCTGGTAGCAAATTCCAGGCTTTGGCTGCCAGAAAGGAGAAAGAGCGGGCCCCTAATCTGCCCCTAAAGACCCAGGGGACAAGTGCTAAATTAGCTTTAGAGGATCTCAGATTGCGCGATGGTGAATAAGGCTATATTATAGTGTGCTGATATTTGGGGCTTTTCTGGGAGAGGATTTTGTGGCAGAAGCACATGGCTTTAAAAATGATTTGTTTCTCCAGTGGGAGCCAGTGGAGGGTCGCAACGACTGTCGATGCCGATGCCCTTCTGGGGAGAATGAGGATCAGGCAGGATGCCGCATTTTGGACTTTTTGAAGCTTTTTCAGACTCCCCTTGGTAGCTCCCAGATACAAGACGTTACAGTAGACTAACTGTGATGTTACCAGAGCGTAAACAATTTTTTTCTGTGATTCTATCAGGGGCAGATCCAGGGTCTTTCTTTAAGTTTTAAGGGTTCTGAAGCATTTCCCTGCTACGCTGCTGATCTGGACTTCAAAGGTTAGTTTGGAATCAAACCACACCCCTAAGTTCTTTACTTTAGATTCGGTTCGGGAGTCAGGCCTAGACCATCAAGCCACCAGGCCGATGACCATATAGATGGAGCCTTACCCACAATGAGGATCTGTGTTTTATTGGCATTGAGCTTCAAACAGCTATTTGTCATCCACGAGGCCGGCTCCACCAAGCAGGATTTAAACTGTTTCGTTGCCTCGCCCCCAGCCTGGGAGAGTCAAAAAAAATCGAGTGTCATCAGCATATGACACTAATTTAAACTTATGTCTTTCAATGATCTCTGCTAGGGGCCGAATGTAAATATTAAACAGGGTGGGGCTAAAAATAGAGCCTAGCGGACCTCCTGGTGGTAGAGTTAGAGTCTGACAGAAAAGGCCTCTGAGCAACTTGGCCGTAGGATATGGTGTTGAAGGCCGCGCTGAGGTCTAGCAATATCAAGGCTGAGGTGATACCTTCATCAACACTTTGTCTCAGGGACTCGGTTGCAAGTAGTAAAGCTGACTCAGTAGAGTGAGCTGCCCTAAATCCTGATTGGGAGGGATGAAGCAAGTCATTAGATTCTATGAAACACGTCAGTTGACTATTAACATGTTTTTCAAGAATTTTTGCAAAGAAGGGCAAGAGAGAGATGGACCTCAGATTTTCCAAGATCATAGGATCTAAAGTAAGTTTCTTACGGAGGGGGAGCGCAGTTGCGTGCTTCCATTTCTGGGGAACACATCCTGAGTAAAGTGATATGGTAATGAGTTGCCTAAGGTAGGGGAGGATGGAGGTCATGCCTAGGCACTGTATCTTGGGTGGGGCTGGGTCAAGAGGAGATCCTGATTTAATTTGTGAGAAGAGCCCTTGTAGCTCATCTAAAGAAGGACTGGTAAAGTTTACCAGACCACACTGATTATTTGTATTTTCGCTAGTGGGTCATTCCACTTCTTACCCTTAGTGGGGAATGTGTCATAAATCTTAGCCACTTTCGAGGCAAAGAAAGTCACAATGTTATTACAATTTTCCTTGGAGGGAGTTACTGTTGTGGAGACACATTCAAGAGATGATATGAAATTGCGTATGGAAAATAGTTCTTTGGATGATTTATTTGATCTATCGATTTTCTTTGAATAAATCTCTCAACGAGTACTTCTGATGAACTTGTGATATTGTTTGAGCACTTGTTTGTGGTTAGTACAAATGGTAAGGCTGTAATCTTGCCTCCAAACATGTTCCAGGCGTTTACATAGTTTCATGCCTGCCGCTAAGGGCTCGTTATACCAGGGTGCAGAAGGGGAGGCTCTAGATTGACACCTTGGGGCCAGGGAGGCAATACAATGTAAGGCTGCTGTGATTCATCTGTCTATGTTGGAATCTGCTAGATCCACATCCTCACGCAAAACAAGGTTGGTGGCTGATAAGGCCTCCATAAAGGCCTTAGAATCAAACTTAGCTCATTTACTAGAGAGAACCATTTGGCAACTATTACTATGGAGAGTAGATTTAGGGAGTGGGAAAGAGAAGGGAATCATATAGTGATCTGACCATGGAACTGTGATGGGGGTTTCCACCAGAAGTGTGGAAAAAGTTTAAAAAATGAGGTTCAAGGTGTGTCCCTTCATGTGCGTAGGTCCATAGATGTGTTGCACAAGATGTAGGGTCTCTAGGTCTCTAATCAGGGATCTAGCCCTGTTGCGAGAGCTCTCCTCAAAGTACATGTTAAAGTCACCTAGAATAATCAGCTTATTATGGTGCAGAGCCAGTTGTGAGATGGCATCTGCGAGGGTCGATATAAAATTGGGTGCTGACCTGGGGGGGAGAGGGCAATAAAATAAGAGCTTTTTTAATGTACAACTGCTAGAAAACATTAGCTAAAAAAGAGCTGCCTCACATTCAGCTAAATCCACCTCGTTAAAAGAGCACTTCCAGGTCTGTTTAAAAATAATTGCAATGCCTCCTCCTCTCTGGGTGGGGCGATCACACCTTCGATGCTATAGCCACTCGGTATTGCATCTAGGATATCTGGGTCGGACGCTTCCAGGAGCCACGTCTCCGTGAGAAATATAGCATCCGGTTGTTGATCATTAAGGATGTCAAAAATCTTGTGTTTGTGTTTAGTTAGGGATCGACATTTAATTGTTAGGCATCCTTGATCGAGTTACAGCAACCCATTGGTAAGACGGGAGCTCATTTCTTAAGTTCAGAGGTCGAGTAGCACATTCTCTGGGGATTAAAATGGGTGGGGGTCTGGCCCCAGGCGCAGACGGGCTTGCCTTCGGCGTGCCTTTGACACGCTAGCGGTGCGTCCTAGCATCAGCCATAGTGAAATAGGCCGCCTCAAGAGGGGTGTGTCTATTCTCCAACCAATCCACACAGAGGGGGGCGGGCAGAGAAACACCAACCGGGGCCCAGAAACCCCACGCACGTTAGGAGAGATTCCTTCCCTGCACAGCACTACTGGTAAAGAAATGGCAAACTAAAATAACAAAATAAACTAAAAGGTGAGAAAAGAAAATCAAATAATTAAAAGCAGAGCGGGGCCAGGCATCTCCCTGCAATTAAAAGTGCTACAAGGAAAAGAACCGAACACTATTAAACAGTATTAAAGGTACACTCTAGACAGAGTGGTAAAGCCCACTGCGAACGGAGTGCAATAATACAAGAGAAGAGAGTGATCTACTATCGGAGGTCAGGTCCCAGACTTAGGGACCGATTCCGATTCGGGCCGGAAATCTCACCGACCGAGTCGGATTCGGAGATATATCCGACCGAACCGGACTCGAGCAGTCCGACCGAACGAGTATGATGCGGACGCATGCTATCGGACTCGATTCGGTCGGACTCCCATTGAAGTCAATGGGAGCCGGTCGTACGACGCGTACACGGGCTCCCATTGACTCAATGGGTGCGTCGCAAACAAGGGCCCCCCCTACAGCGGGTACGCATCGGTGCGACTCGCGCCGTACATGCATGTGTAGGGGGGACCCATGGGTCCCCCCTGTGTGCGACTCGCGCGGCTACGCGTACAGGTGGGTCTGACACGGACCCCCGAAGTGCGGCTCCGACTGCTCTTTTGAGCCAGACGGCGCGAGTTGGTCGGACTGTTCGAGGCGCGCATCGTACTTGCCCGGTCGGGGAACGTCTCCATTGCGTGGTGCGAGTCGAGTCCGTACGAGTCGGTCGGAGCGGTTCGGAGCCGGGAACGAGTCGGTCGGGTATTTCGCGTATGCTCGCATCTTACTTGCTCGCGCGGACGGGTGTTCGAATCGGTCGTAAACAGGGCGTCCGAATCGGATCCGGTAAAGCCGAATCCGATTCGGTGCCCTACCGGCCGAGATCGGAATCGGCCCCTTAGTGTCTTTTTACTCTGTGATAGCCAATTCTGAATGATCAAGGAGCTTGAAAGTGACATTAAGGTCACCTGCAACTATCACGGGCCCCATATCGAGATCACATTCTATCTGTGACTCAAAACAAAATAATATTTCTGCCTCCATGTTTTGTCCATCATTTATGTTATATATATTAAAAATACGGAACTTAATACCCTTGAGTGAGCTACTTTTTAAACTGAGTACGTCAGTAGACCTTATGGGGAGCCTCTTGATTCCGCAATCTAATAAGGTTTTCACCTAGATCACTAGCCCCCCCAGTTGGTCTCCCTCTCCCCTGTGAAACAGCTTCAATATAAAATTTAGTAAAGTCAGATCTATGAAACGGGTCCACACACCAGGTTTCCTGGAATAAACAAATGTCAAAAGAATCGATAAAATTCACCCAACTAGAATCTGTCAATTTAGATTTAAGACCAGCAATACTCCACAAAATATATTTCACTCTTTGTGCATTTTGGTCAAGAGCAATGGAGAATGACACTGGATTTTCTGCATACTAAGTCATTCCACTCTCTAAACTACTGGGTGAGATTCCTCTAAGAGGTCTTTGTGATTAGTGTTGTCAATTGTTTATCTTTCGTCCCTTATCAAGGGCAGGTTGCACTTCAAACAAACGTTGGATGATACAGGGGTGAGGATTGGATCTCCAATGCTCTCAACCCATCTGCTAGGTCTTGTGAGAGTAATGATATTTCGACATAGACATTCATATCTCCAGGTCAGAGCGAATTACTGATGTACATTTACGCATATCACTAATCCAGTGAATAATTTTGTTAATCAAGAGTCTCTGTCTTTTCTTGTGCCACGAGGAAGCCTGTCCACTCTATGCATATATATAACCCCTTCCGAACAGTTAGTTTGGCCTCCAGAAGGCTTAAGGAAACCTTTTTTTTGCGAGAATGCAGATGTTTAGAACGTGGCCCGTTTATGGCCTTATGTGGAGAGATCAGTTGGGTGACCTGTTGGAAAATGGCCCTCTCTTAGGGTCACCCCAAACATTTTGCCTTCCTCCTCCTCTTTTTCTGACCTTTCTGTTGCTTTTAGACCTCTGGGCACCTTACCACTGCTAACCAGTGCTGAAGTGCATGTGCTCTCTCCTGTAAACATTGTATAATTAGTTTACACCTGTTTTGCATATTTGTTTTACTTGTAAGACCTTTGTCAAGTGGTATACTATATACCCAGGGCCTGTATTTTAAATGCTACTAGTGGGCCTGCAACACTGATTGTGCCACCCATGGAAGTAGCCTTTCAAACCTGTCTCAGGCCTCTGCCACTGCAGCACCTCTGTGTGCAGTTTACTGCCACCTCGACCTGGCATTTAAAACTACTTGCCAAGATAGAAACACCCCTTTTATTGCACATAAGTCACCACAAAGGCATGCCCTAGTCAGCCCTAAGGGCAGGGTGCTGTGTAAATGAAAGGTAGGATATATACTGGTATGTTTTGCATGTCCTGGTAGTTACAAACAGCCTATTTCGTTTTTCACTACTGTGTGGCTTACTCCTCTCATAGGTTAGCACTGGGAATTCCTTATTCACTTTTAAGCAGTAATTCCTGATCAGAGAAGAGTAGCTTTTTCATGATTCATATGTTTGGAATGGTAATGACAAATCCTCTTTACTGGTAAAGTTCGATTTGTCATTACTATTTTAGAAATGCCACTTTTTGAAAGTGAACATTTCTCTGTGCTTATAACTCTGTGTGCTTTGCAGCCTGTCTCCAATATACATTTGGGCTGGGTGACAGCTACACTTTGTGCATTCCCTCTAAACAGCTACAACACAGGAAGGATAGGTGTGTCTGAGTACCCTTTTACATACATCTGCATTCTGATGGCCTTGCCTTGGCAGGATAGAAGGGAGGGGCTAACACTTCACTTGCGTAGGCAGTGTCCTGTACCCACACAAAGGACTGATTACCCACCACAGATAACCTGACAGACAGGACTGGGTTGAAAGGAATTCGGAGAGCTGCTTTGAAGTCACCCCCACATCCAAGGCACTTTTGGGTATAAGTACTGGGTCTCTGACCCCATCAAACCAGACACTACTGGACTTGTAACTGAAGCTCTGCCAGAAGAAGTGCTGGGCTGCTTAAAGGACTCAACTGGACTGCTGCTCTGGATGGCCTGCATTTATGTTTGTTGTCCTGATGCTCTCTGACCTTGCTGAAGGAAAGCTGGACTCTGACTCCTTTTCTCCAAGTGGGCTCCAAGGACTTGCTGGCTTGCCTCCTGTTGATTGAGACTAGGGATATCAAAATCTTTACCCCTGCTCCTGCGCCTGGTTCACTGGAAGTAGACCCAGATACTTACATCAACGGAACCAATGCGAAGCAGCACGAAGCCCAGCAAAGCCTCGCCACACAGCTGACAGCTCCTTGGACCTGACACCAAACGATGGGAAGCCTTGCAAAGCCTCGCTGCACAGCCTCTCGGAACTGAATCCGGACAAGGCAAAGCCTCACGGCACAGCTGGCAGCATCTTGGAACCAATGCCAGATGATGACGAAGCCTCGCAGAGCCTCACTGCACAGTCTCTCGGAACCGATGCCGGATGACACAAAGCCTCACAAAGCATCGCCGCACAGCTTCTTGGAACCTACGCTAGATGACGCAAAGCCTCGCCGCGCAGACTGCACCCCAGGAACCAAGGTACTGTGTTCAGTGGGCCCAAGTGGGTCCCTGTAGCTAGTCCGCACTCCATTGCAGTCAGCCGGAACTTGTGACTTTGTCCCGGTCCGGCGCGGGCAGATAACCCCATTGGCACTTATTGCTTCTAAGCGCTAGAACTCTTTTTAATATTTAAAAATTCATATCTTGACTTCTACTTATTGGATTTTTGTTGTTTTGGTTGTGTTTTGTTCAGGATATAATAATCTATTTTTCTAAACCTGTGTGGAGTCTTTTTGTGGTGTATTTATTGTGTTGCTGTGTGTGTTGCACAAATACGTTACACATTGCTTCTTTAGATACACCTGATTGCTAGGTGCCAAGCTACCAGAGGGTGAGCAGAGTCTATATCTTAGTGTGTACCTAGCTTACCCTGACTAGAGTGATGGTTCCTGCCTGGGCATGTACCTCAGTCAACCAGGAATCCCATTTCTAACATGACTGATACTGTCAAATGAGGGCAAATAGACCAATTTTCCTTCTCAGGTAGGTTGGATCACTCACTAGATGTTACAGAGTCGTTTCTTTGTGTGGCCTTCGTTTTCCAATGCAGGGACGTTCCCTCCAAACATTTGGAACTGGTTGGATGGGCCTCAAATGTCTCAAATGACCCAGTCTGTCAAAAGGGTGTGGCAGAGCTTATCTAAGAGACCTAATCCAACAACACTTCCACGTTGCGGAGATATATTAGGTTGGTGGCCTAACATTTCTGTGTGTTGAGAGGGAGGAATAATCAATGTAAATTGAGTGGTTAGCATCTTTAGCAGAGCCTTGAGATCTGCTATTTCAGTCTTGGGATCATTCACAACCTGGAGTATATCATAGCTCAATGTGGTTTGGGGGATGTTACCGGTTGCAGAAGGACAAATGTCTAAGGTTACACTGAGTATCAAGTTCTGGCGCTGCCAAGATAGCAAACTGATTTTCGCAATCCACAGTAAGGAGCAGGAGAAGATTCACACTCTATCTCTAGTTGGAGAGGCTCTGTATTAACACCTCCATCTGTAACAGAAGGGGGCGAGCTTCTCTGTAAGCTCGATGTCTTACGTGCCTTCTTAAATAATATTTTTGCTATTGGTTTTGCTTCACTAGAGGTGGTAGTTGGGTTCAAAATGGTCTCACCTTCTTCAATTAGATCATTGATTTCTCTCTGTGCTTTACTCTCAGAAGGCAGTTTGGCTGTTTTTTTAGGCAAGTCTGCCTTTTGTACTTAAAAGCCACATACCTTCCATGTCTGATCTTACAACGCAAGGGCGTGGCCCAGCCCAGCATCTGCAGTCAATGACAGGTGAAGACGGGCCCGCTCTTTGCCTGGGCACATGCCCAACCTTGTCCCATACGCTTTCCACGCTGCGGGAGGCCATCAGGGACTTTATGGGCCGTGCAGTGATCCTTAACAATACCCCAGCTCCTGTGGGGCAGAAGCAGGCTGGACCTGGTAGTCCTCCTGCCCTTCTGCTTTTGTGTGATAAAATATCCTGCGCCTCATGAGGCCTTCGGGGATTTTATGGGCCATGTGGTGATCTTCAACAAAACCCTGCCTCCTGGGGGGCAAATGCAGTGTTAGAAACGGGATTCCTGGGTGACTGAGGTATGCACCCAAACGAGGCAGGAACTACCACTCTAGTCAGGGTAAGCTAGATACACACTAAAAGATAACCTGTGCTCAGCCTCTGATAGCTTGGCACAGAGCAACCAGGCTTATCTAAAGAGGCAATGTGTAAAGTATTTGTGCAACACACACACACACAATCAATGCACCACAAAAGACTCCACGCCTGTTTAGAAAGATAGAGAATATTTATCTGATTAAAACAAGACCAAAATGACAAAAATAAAATCAGTAGAAGTCGAGGTACGAATTTTTAAAGATTAAATGCAAAAACAGTGCTGAGAAGTCAATAGCACTGAAAAAAGTTACTTGAGGCTGCCAAAGTTCAGGCCGAATCCAAAGTTCAGGCCGAATGCGATGGAGGGCAGGCCGGCTACATGTCCACAAGGCCAGCAGCACCAGCAGAATTACAGGAAGTCTTTTGTGTCTCTGAGACTTCAGAAAACAGGAGGCAAGCTAGCAAGCCCTTGGAGATCACTTGAAGGAAAGGCAGAGTCCAGCTTTCCTTCAGCAGAGCCAGGGAGCATAAAAGCAGTCCAGTTGAGTCCTTTTAGTAGCACAGCAGTCCTTCTGATAGAGGTTCAGTTCAAGTTCCAGAAGTGTCTGATTTCAGGAGGTCAGAAACCCAGTACTTATACCCAAAAGTGCCTTTGATGTAGGGTGTGACTTCAAAGCCATTCTCTTGAGTGCATAAGGATGCCTTTCAACCCAGGCCTGTCTGCCAGGCTATCTGTGGGGGTTGAATCAGTGGTTTGTGTGTGGACAGGACACTACCTATTAAAGTGTAAGTGTCAGCCCCTCTCATTCCTCTCTGCCCAGGAAGACTCATCAGAATGCAGATGAGAGTTCAGACATGGCCATTTGCAAATCAGTCTGACCCTGTGCCTCATGGGAACAGTCCAGCCCGAACTGTCAAGCCATGTCTTCCCTGGACCGGAAACAAGCATCCTGGGACCGGTTTCTTGCCATTCAGCCGTCATCAGCCAGGCTAGCTTGAATCCAGTGGCAAAGTGAGCAAGGGACGCACGTCTGGGCATACCCTGCCAACTTAGGGCGAACAAAGCGATACCAAAGGGGATGATGGACGGAGCGCTTGAGCAAATAAAACACTCACCTCCAGTCAACTGATCTGGGTTTAATCCATCATCATTCTTTAGCTCACTCCACCACCCCAGTTCAGACATGGCCATATGCAAATCAGTCTGACCCTGTGCCTCATGGGAAGGAGGGTGACATACCCTGAAACCGGTCCCAGGATGCTTGTGTCCGGTCCAGGGAGGACCTGGCCTGGCAGTTCGGTCTGGACTGTTCCCATGGGGCACAGGGTCAAGACTGATTTGCATATGGCTGGGTCCAAACTGGGGTGGCGTAGTGGGCAAAAGAACGATGGATTTAACCCAGATCTTTGACTGGGGGAGAATGTTTGCATTGTCAGCATTCCGTCCATCATTTGTTTGCTGTAACACTTTTCGCCCTAAGTGGGATGGGTATGCCCAGACGTGGGTCCCTTGCTCACTGTGCCACTGGATTCAAGCTAGCCTGGCTGAAGAAGGGTGACATACCCTGAAACCGGTCCCAGGATGCTTGTGTCCGGTCCATGGAGGACTTGGCCTGGCAGTTCGGTCTGGACTGTTCCCATGGGGCACAGGGTCAAGACTGATTTGCATATGGCTGGGTCCAAACTGGGGTGTCGTAGTGGGCAAAAGAACGATGGATTTAACCCAGATCTTTTGACTAGGGAGAATGTTTGCATTGTCAGCATTCCGTCCATCATTTGTTTGCTGTAACACTTTTCGCCCTAAGTGGGATGGGTATGCCCAGACGTGGGTCCCTTGCTCACTGTGCCACTGGATTCAAGCTAGCCTGGCTGAAGAAGGGTGACATACCCTGAAACCGGTCCCAGGATGCTTGTGTCTGGTCCAGGGAGGACCTGGCCTGGCAGTTCGGTCTGGACTGTTCCCATGGGACACAGGGTCAAGACTGATTTGCATATGGCTGGGTCCAAACTGGGGTGGCGTAGTGGGCAAAAGAACGATGGATTTAACCCAGATCTTTTGACTGGGGGAGAATGTTTGCATTGTCAGCATTCCGTCCATCATTTGTTTGCTGTAACACTTTTCGCCCTAAGTGGGATGGGTATGCCCAGACGTGGGTCCCTTGCTCACTGTGCCACTGGATTCAAGCTAGCCTGGCTGAAGAAGGGTGACATACCCTGAAACCGGTCCCAGGATGCTTGTGTCCGATCCAGGGAGGACCTGGCCTGGCAGTTCGGTCTGGACTGTTCCCATGGGGCACAGGGTCAAGACTGATTTGCATATGGCTGGGTCCAAACTGGGGTGGCGTAGTGGGCAAAAGAACGATGGATTTAACCCAGATCTTTTGACTGGGGAGAATGTTTGCATTGTCAGCATTCCGTCCATCATTTGTTTGCTGTAACACTTTTCGCCCTAAGTGGGATGGGTATGCCCAGACGTGGGTCCCTTGCTCACTGTGCCACTGGATTCAAGCTAGCCTGGCTGAAGAAGGGTGACATACCCTGAAACCGGTCCCAGGATGCTTGTGTCCGGTCCATGGAGGACTTGGCCTGGCAGTTCGGTCTGGACTGTTCCCATGGGGCACAGGGTCAAGACTGATTTGCATATGGCTGGGTCCAAACTGGGGTGTCGTAGTGGGCAAAAGAACGATGGATTTAACCCAGATCTTTTGACTAGGGGAGAATGTTTGCATTGTCAGCATTCCGTCCATCATTTGTTTGCTGTAACACTTTTCGCCCTAAGTGGGATGGGTATGCCCAGACGTGGGTCCCTTGCTCACTGTGCCACTGGATTCAAGCTAGCCTGGCTGAAGAAGGGTGACATACCCTGAAACCGGTCCCAGGATGCTTGTGTCCGGTCCAGGGAGGACCTGGCCTGGCAGTTCGGTCTGGACTGTTCCCATGGGGCACAGGGTCAAGACTGATTTGCATATGGCTGGGTCCAAACTGGGGTGGCATAGTGGGCAAAAGAACGATGGATTTAACCCAGATCTTTTGACTGGGGGAGAATGTTTGCATTGTCAGCATTCCGTCCATCATTTGTTTGCTGTAACACTTTTCGCCCTAAGTGGGATGGGTATGCCCAGACGTGGGTCCCTTGCTCACTGTGCCACTGGATTCAAGCTAGCCTGGCTGAAGAAGGGTGACATACCCTGAAACCGGTCCCAGGATGCTTGTGTCCGGTCCAGGGAGGACTTGGCCTGGCAGTTCGGTCTGGACTGTTCCCATGGGGCACATGGTCAAGACTGATTTGCATATGGCTGGGTCCAAACTGGGGTGGCGTAGTGGGCAAAAGAACGATGGATTTAACCCAGATCTTTTGACTAGGGAGAATGTTTGCATTGTCAGCATTCCGTCCATCATTTGTTTGCTGTAACACTTTTCGCCCTAAGTGGGATGGGTATGCCCAGACGTGGGTCCCTTGCTCACTGTGCCACTGGATTCAAGCTAGCCTGGCTGAAGAAGGGTGACATACCCTGAAACCGGTCCCAGGATGCTTGTGTCTGGTCCAGGGAGGACCTGGCCTGGCAGTTCGGTCTGGACTGTTCCCATGGGGCACAGGGTCAAGACTGATTTGCATATGGCTGGGTCCAAACTGGGGTGGCGTAGTGGGCAAAAGAACGATGGATTTAACCCAGATCTTTTGACTGGGGAGAATGTTTGCATTGTCAGCATTCCGTCCATCATTTGTTTGCTGTAACACTTTTCGCCCTAAGTGGGATGGGTATGCCCAGACGTGGGTCCCTTGCTCACTGTGCCACTGGATTCAAGCTAGCCTGGCTGAAGAAGGGTGACATACCCTGAAACCGGTCCCAGGATGCTTGTGTCCGGTCCAGGGAGGACCTGGCCTGGCAGTTCAGTCTGGACTGTTCCCATGGGGCACAGGGTCAAGACTGATTTGCATATGGCTGGGTCCAAACTGGGGTGGCGTAGTGGGCAAAAGAACGATGGATTTAACCCAGATCTTTTGACTGGGGGAGAATGTTTGCATTGTCAGCATTCCGTCCATCATTTGTTGGCTGTAACACTTTTCGCCCTAAGTGGGATGGGTATGCCCAGACGTGGGTCCCTTGCTCACTGTGCCACTGGATTCAAGCTAGCCTGGCTGAAGAAGGGTGACATACCCTGAAACCGGTCCCAGGATGCTTGTGTCCGGTCCAGGGAGGACCTGGCCTGACAGTTCGGTCTGGACTGTTCCCATGGGGCACAGGGTCAAGACTGATTTGCATATGGCTGGGTCCAAACTGGGATGGCGTAGTGGGCAAAAGAACAATGGATTTAACCCAGATCTTTTGAATGGGGGAGAATGTTTGCATTGTCAGCATTCCGTCCATCATTTGTTTGCTGTAACCACTTTTCGCCCTAAGTGGGATGGGTATGCCCAGACGTGGGTCCCTTGCTCACTGTGCCACTGGATTCAAGCTAGCCTGGCTGAAGAAGGGTGACATACCCTGAAACCGGTCCCAGGATGCTTGTGTCCGGTCCAGGGAGGACCTGGCCTGACAGTTCGGTCTGGACTGTTCCCATGGGGCACAGGGTCAAGACTGATTTGCATATGGCTGGGTCCAAACTGGGATGGCGTAGTGGGCAAAAGAACGATGGATTTAACCCAGATCTTTTGAATGGGGGAGAATGTTTGCATTGTCAGCATTCCGTCCATCATTTGTTTGCTGTAACCACTTTTCGCCCTAAGTGGGATGGGTATGCCCAGACGTGGGTCCCTTGCTCACTGTGCCACTGGATTCAAGCTAGCCTGGCTGAAGAAGGGTGACATACCCTGAAACCGGTCCCAGGATGCTTGTGTCCGGTCCAGGGAGGACCTGGCCTGGCAGTTCGGTCTGGACTGTTCCCATGGGGCACAGGGTCAAGACTGATTTGCATATGGCTGGGTCCAAACTGGGGTGGCGTAGTGGGCAAAAGAACGATGGATTTAACCCAGATCTTTTGACTGGGGAGAATGTTTGCATTGTCAGCATTCCGTCCATCATTTGTTTGCTGTAACGCTTTTCGCCCTAAGTGGGATGGGTATGCCCAGACGTGGGTCCCTTGCTCACTGTGCCACTGGATTCAAGCTAGCCTGGCTGAAGAAGGGTGACATACCCTGAAACCGGTCCCAGGATGCTTGTGTCCGGTCCAGGGAGGACCTGGCCTGGCAGTTCGGTCTGGACTGTTCCCATGGGGCACAGGGTCAAGACTGATTTGCATATGGCTGGCTCCAAACTGGGGTGGCGTAATGGGCAAAAGAACGATGGATTTAACCCAGGTCTTTTGACTGGGGGAGAATGTTTGCATTGTCAGCATTCCGTCCATCATTTGTTTGCTGTAACACTTTTCGCTCTAAGTGGGATGGGTATGCCCAGACGTGGGTCCCTTGCTCACTGTGCCACTGGATTCAAGCTAGCCTGGCTGAAGAAGGGTGACATACCCTGAAACTGGTCCCAGGATGCTTGTGTCCGGTCCAGGGAGGGCCTGGCCTGGCAGTTCGGTCTGGACTGTTCCCATGGGGCACAGGGTCAAGACTGATTTGCATATGGCTGGGTCCAAACTGGGGTGGCGTAGTGGGCAAAAGAACGATGGATTTAACCCAGATCTTTTGACTGGGGGAGAATGTTTGCATTGTCAGCATTCCGTCCATCATTTGTTTGCTGTAACACTTTTCGCCCTAAGTGGGATGGGTATGCCCAGACGTGGGTCCCTTGCTCACTGTGCCACTGGATTCAAGCTAGCCTGGCTGAAGAAGGGTGACATAACCTGAAACCGGTCCCAGGATGCTGGTGTCCGGTCCAGGGAGGACCTGGCCTGGCAGTTCGGTCTGGACTGTTCCCATGGGGCACAGGGTCAAGACTGATTTGCATATGGCTGGGTCCAAACTGGGGTGGCGTAGTGGGCAAAAGAACGATGGATTTAACCCAGATCTTTTGACTGGGGGAGAATGTTTGCATTGTCAGCATTCCGTCCATCATTTGTTTGCTGTAACACTTTTCGCCCTAAGTGGGATGGGTATGCCCAGACGTGGGTCCCTTGCTCACTGTGCCACTGGATTCAAGCTAGCCTGGCTGAAGAAGGGTGACATACCCTGAAACCGGTCCCAGGATGCTTGTGTCCGGTCCAGGGAGGACTTGGCCTGGCAGTTCGGTCTGGACTGTTCCCATGGGGCACAGGGTCAAGACTGATTTGCATATGGCTGGGTCCAAACTGGGGTGGCGTAGTGGGCAAAAGAACGATGGATTTAACCCAGATCTTTTGACTGGGGAGAATGTTTGCATTGTCAGCCTTCCGTCCATCATTTGTTTGCTGTAACACTTTTCGCCCTAAGTGGGATGGGTAGGCCCAGACGTGGGTCCCTTGCTCACTGTGCCACTGGATTCAAGCTAGCCTGGCTGAAGAAGGGTAACATACCCTGAAACCGGTCCCAGGATGCTTGTGTCCGGTCCAGGGAGGACCTGGCCTGGCAGTTCGGTCTGGACTGTTCCCATGGGGCACAGGGTCAAGACTGATTTGCATATGGCTGGGTCCAAACTGGGGTGGCATAGTGGGCAAAAGAACGATGGATTTAACCCAGATCTTTTGACTGGGGGAGAATGTTTGCATTGTCAGCATTCCGTCCATCATTTGTTTGCTGTAACACTTTTCGCCCTAAGTGGGATGGGTATGCCCAGACGTGGGTCCCTTGCTCACTGTGCCACTGGATTCAAGCTAGCCTGGCTGAAGAAGGGTGACATACCCTGAAACCGGTCCCAGGATGCTTGTGTCCGGTCCAGGGAGGACCTGGCCTGGCAGTTCGGTCTGGACTGTTCCCATGGGGCACAGGGTCAAGACTGATTTGCATATGGCTGGGTCCAAACTGGGGTGGCGTAGTGGGCAAAAGAACAATGGATTTAACCCAGATCTTTTGACTGGGGGAGAATGTTTGCATTGTCAGCATTCCGTCCATCATTTGTTTGCTGTAACACTTTTCGCCCTAAGTGGGATGGGTATGCCCAGACGTGGGCCCCTTGCTCACTGTGCCACTGGATTCAAGCTAGCCTGGCTGAAGAAGGGTGACATACCCTGAAACCGGTCCCAGGATGCTTGTGTCCTGTCCAGGGAGGACCTGGCCTGGCAGTTCGGTCTGGACTGTTCCCATGGGGCACAGGGTCAAGACTGATTTGCATATGGCTGGGTCCAAACTGGGGTGGTGTAGTGGGCAAAAGAACGATGGATTTAACCCAGATCTTTTGACTGGGGGAGAATGTTTGCATTGTCAGCATTCCGTCCATCATTTGTTTGCTGTAACACTTTTCACCCTAAGTGGGATGGGTATGCCCAGACGTGGGTCCCTTGCTCACTGTGCCACTGGATTCGAGCTAGCCTGGCTGAAGAAGGGTGACATACCCTGAAACCGGTCCAAGGATGCTTGTGTCCGGTCCAGGGAGGACCTGGCCTGGCAGTTCGTGCTGGACTGTTCCCATGGGGCACAGGGTCAAGACTGATTTGCATATGGCTGGGTCCAAACTGGGGTGGCGTAGTGGGCAAAAGAACGATGGATTTAACCCAGATCTTTTGACTGGGGGAGAATGTTTGCATTGTCAGCATTCCGTCCATCATTTGTTTGCTGTAACACTTTTCGCCCTAAGTGGGATGGGTATGCCCAGACGTGGGTCCCTTGCTCACTGTGCCACTGGATTCAAGCTAGCCTGGCTGAAGAAGGGTGACATACCCTGAAACCGGTCCCAGGATGCTTGTGTCCGGTCCAGGGAGGACCTGGCCTGGCAGTTCGGTCTGGACTGTTCCCATGGGGCACAGGGTCAAGACTGATTTGCATATGGCTGGGTCCAAACTGGGGTGGCGTAGTGGGCAAAAGAACGATGGATTTAACCCAGATCTTTTGACTGGGGGAGAATGTTTGCATTGTCAGCATTCCGTCCATCATTTGTTTGCTGTAACACTTTTCGCCCTAAGTGGGATGGGTATGCCCAGACGTGGGCCCCTTGCTCACTGTGCCACTGGATTCAAGCTAGCCTGGCTGAAGAAGGGTGACATACCCTGAAACCGGTCCCAGGATGCTTGTGTCCGGTCCAGGGAGGACCTGGCCTGGCAGTTCGGTCTGGACTGTTCCCATGGGGCACAGGGTCAAGACTGATTTGCATATGGCTGGGTCCAAACTGGGGTGGCATAGTGGGCAAAAGAATGATGGATTTAACCCAGATCTTTTGACTGGGGGAGAATGTTTGCATTGTCAGCATTCCGTCCATCATTTGTTTGCTGTAACACTCTTTCTAAAAGCAGCATTTCTAAAATAGTAATGTTAAATCCAACTTCACCAGTAAGGAGGATTTATCATTATCATTCAAAGATATGAAACATGGGAAAGCTACTCCGCTCTGATCAGGAATTACAGCTTAAAAGTGTATTAAGGAATTTCCAATGCTGGCCTATGAGAGGGGTAGGCCTCACAGTAATGAAAAACAAAATCGGCTGCTTTTTTACAACCAGGACATGCCAAATATAAAAGTACATGTCCTACCTTTTATTTACATGGCATCCTGCCCTTAGGGTTACTTAGGGCCTACCTTAGAGGTGACAGATGTAATAAAAGGGGAGATTAAGACCTGGCAAGTAGTTTTAAATGCCAAGTCAAACTGACAGTAAACTGCACACACAGGCATTGCAGTGGCAGGCCTGAGACAGATTTGAAAAGCTACTTCTGTAGGTGACACAATCAGTGCTGCAGCCCACTAGTAGCATTTGAGGTACAGGCCTTGAGTATATGGCATATCACTTTACAAGGAACTTACCAGTGCATCAAATATGCCAATCAGGTATAAACCAATTTCACACGTGTTTAGGGAAGAAGCACATGCACTTTAGCACTGATTAGCAGTGGTAAAGTGCTCAGAGTCCTAATGCCAACAAAAAGAGCTCAGCAAAAAGAGGAGGCGAAAGGCAAAATGTTTTTTTTTCAGTTTTTTTTTTTTTTCAAAACCTTTATTGAGGAAATTCAAGTCAGACACATTACACTGTGCTACGCAGCAGCTCCAATTGACACAATACAAACCCAGTCAAGCGTTCGGAAACGAGTCGACTACACCTGGCAAGAAGCATAAATACATTAAGGCAGAATCACTACATCATTTCACAGGAATCCCTCCCCTCATGGGGGTCACATACTCGGCCAGGACAACAGTAATAAGTGCCACAGGGCAGGGGAATCTATGTGGAAGCGGGAGGCAGTCACCGACCAGCGCCGGCCCGCGGACTCAGGGCCGGCGGGGAGCGCGGGAGAGGCAGCGCCACTGGAATGGGTGCGGGAGAGGAGGTAAGTTACCAAAGGGCCCCAGATGTCAACCGGACGGGACCTGGCAGGTAGCAAGTCCCAGAACTCAGATAGCAGAGTCTGACACCGAGAGGAGTCCTCCAGCCAGCTCTCGACTCTAGGAGCAGGTCTGCGACCCCAGCACATGGCCACCCTACGCCTGGCCAGTACTAGCAGCATTGCAATCAGGCGTCGAGAGGCGTCTGGGCAGAATTTTACAAAACCAAGAAGACACAGGGGGGGGTTCAGGCTGCACCGTGGTACTAGTGATGTCAGAAATCGTGGAGCACACCGCCTGCCAGAATTCGGAGACCTTGGGGCATAGCCACGCTAAATGTGCGAAGTCCGCGGCGGGGGCAGCGCAGCGCATGCAAGCGTCACTTGGTATTAGTCCGAGCTTGTGGAGCTGAGCAGGGGTGCGGTACAGCCTGTGCAAAAATGTAAAATGTATCAGACGGAGCCGATAATTTGGTGACAGCTTCTTCGTCTGATTACAGCAGTATAGCCAGTCAGCCTGCGCAATGTCTATACCCAAATCGGCGCCCCACGCCTCTCGCGCCCGGTCAGCAGAAATGGAGGTGGACGTTAGCGTAAGAGCGTAGAGTTTGGTGACTAATTTGTGTGGGGATGGAGAAGTATACATGAAGTCCAGGGCCGGCATAGTGGGTGGGGGCTGAGGAAATGTAGAGTGAAGCTTCCGGCAGACAGCTCGCAGCTGGTAGAATAGAAGCATGTCCAGCGGGCTCGAGGAATCGGGTAGGGAATAAAAAGTATTCCCTGGGTAGAGGTCCGCAACTGTCCGCAAACCCAAACGCGTCGCATGCCTAGACATGCCAGAAGGCTGGAGAGGGGGAAAGTCAGGGTGGTTCACTATTGGCACAGCATTTGCAGAGAGTGAGGGAAGACTAGAGAGCCGGCGAAGGCCGGACCAAGCCCAGCGCAAAGTCTCGACTGTGTCAACCTCCGCTCGCGGACGCACCGCCGGCGCAAACAGAGCCGTGGACAGTGGCCAGGGGGATGCTATATCCGTCTCAACTGCAACATGAGGTTGATAGGGGGTAGGATGAATCCAGAAGTGCAAAAAACTGGCCTGGGCGCACAAGGCATAGATCTTGAAGTCAGGAGCGCCCATGCCTCCGACAGACATGGGGAGGGTGAGGATGTCGTACGCGACCCGTGGCTGTTTCCCCGCCCAGACGAGAGAAATGATTAGGGATCGTAATTTGCGAAAAAAGTGAGTAGTGAGTGGGATAGGAACGTTTAAGAACAGGTAGAGAAATTTTGGCAAGACCACCATCTTAGCAACTGCGATCCGGCCAGCCAGAGACAACGTGAGACGGCTCCAGGACGGAATCCTGGATTCCAGCCAGTCAACTGCACGGCCGAAGTTGGATCTCCAAAGTTCGTCCAGGTCCCTGCTCAACCAAATGCCTAGATAGCGCGTGGGGCCCGAGGCCCACACAAACGGGAAGTCCGGAGTGAACGACGTGGTGGCATCGGTCAAGGGTAACAACACCGACTTGCTCCAATTTACTTGAATGCCAGAGAGCCCGCCGAATCGAATGATTTCCCGGACCAGGGGGCTGAGATTTTCCTGAGGATGACGGACGTATAAGGTTACGTCGTCAGCGTACATGGAGACGAGAAGGGAGCGGGCCGAAAAACCAATGCCCCTGTGAGTGTGGTGCTGCCGAAGCCTGGCAGCTAAGGGCTCCATTGCAATAGCAAACAGCATGGGCGATAAAGGGCACCCCTGCCGGGTGCCACGATCAATGCTAATGGGGTCAGAGATCTGGCCGATGATGCGAAGACTTGCCGAGGGATTGGTATATAGTAGCTTGATCTTGCGAATAAACAGTTTGCTGAAACCCATGCGAGGTAACAGGTAAAATAAAAAGGGCCACTCAAGCGTGTCGAACGCCTTAGTAGCGTCCAGCAGGGCAGCCACCGCGGGAAGACTAGGATTAATTTGATGTAACACGGAAAAAATAGTACGGAGGTTGTGCGAGGTAGCCCTACCGGGAATGAAGCCGGATTGGTCCGGAAGGGCAATGAGGGGCATTAGTAACCGAAGGCGGGAGGCAATCAGTCTGGCGAAAATTTTGTTGTCTATGTTTATCAGGGAAAGAGGGCGGTAGGAATCGCGACGTTCTGCAGGCTTGTCGGGTTTGAGAAGCAGAGTGATCACGGCTTCACGGAGCGACTGCGGAAATAGGCCAGAATCAAAGGATTCGTTATACATAGCCGCCAAGTGTGGTACCAGGAGATCAGCATACATTTTGTAAAATGAGGCCGGTAGGCCATCCAGGCCCGGGGCCTTGTCCCCGGGAAGTCCACTAATGGCTGCAAGTATTTCCTCCCTGGAACATGGTTCATCTAAAAATTCCCAGTGGTGGTCCTCGAGCCAGACCAGCCCGATAGACTCTAAATATTGGTGAAAGGTCTCATCTGACGGGGGGGTGCCGGTGGAGTATAGCTGTGAGTAAAAATCTAGGAAGCGGGACTTAATTTCCACCGGGGAAGTGGTCCTAGCCGAACTCCCGTCGCTGAGGGCCGTGATATAGGAAGCAGCACGTGACGGGCGGAGGATATTGGCAAGGGTACGTCCCGGTGTGTCGCCTTCGCCAAAGCGGCGAGCCCGACCCTCCCTACCCAAGAAGGAAAGTTCACGGGCGGCCTCCTCAGAGAATTCAGTGTGTTTTCGGCGTATCGATGCCAGCGTCTCAGGGCTGGGTTTCTCGCCTGGGCGGCATCTAGATCTTTAATGTCAGCCTCGAGCTTTGCCAGGGTATTGCGGATGGAGAGAAGCACACCGGCCTGTTTGGAAATACATTCACCCCGGATGACAGCCTTGAACCCCTTCCAAAGTACCGAAGCCGAGTCAACGGATCCAGCGTTTAAGTCAAAGTAATTAGTAATAGCAATTTTAATGTCAGCACAAAAGACACTGTCCCGGAGAGCGTTTGGGGGAGACGCCAGGTGAATGCACGTTGCGGGGAGTGGGGGGGACGGAGGCAAATCTGGACCGGCGCATGGTCAGAGAAGGTGCGCGCCATGTGGGCTGCGTCGGTTAGCCAGGTCAGAACGTCCGGGGAGGTCAGCCAGAAATCTATGCGTGACCAACAGCCCCTCACGCCGGTGACACATGTTCCCTCACGGGCGTCAGGCCGGAGGTGGTGCCAGGCATCACAAAGGGAATTATCAGTTAAGATAGATGTGAGGGCCATTGAGGCACGCGGGTGGGACATGTAGGAACCAGACCGATCGAGGGCCACCGAAAGAGTGACATTAAAATCCCCCCGCCCAGACGACAGCCGCAGGGCCACAAGTGGAGATGAGGTGCCAGATATGGTTAAAGAAGTCCGGATCGTCAGAGTTGGGACCGTAGACCGCGGCGATCGTCACGGGCTGGGCCAATAGTGAGCCGTGGAGGATAACATACCTGCCTTCTGGATCGGTAAGCACCTGATCTGTGTGCCAGGGTAAACCCCTGCGTGTAAGAATAGAGACCCCCCTGGCGTATGAAGAGTAGTTAGAGGAGTGGGATTCCCCCCAATAGCGCTCCTGGAGTCTGGAGAGGGACCCGGGCATCAGGTGTGTCTCCTGTAGGAGGCATATGTCCACCCTATGTCTCTGTAAGTGTGAGTGTATCAGTCGGGCCTTACGGTGGTCATTCAGGCCGCGGACATTCCAGGTCCAGCAAAATATGTCAGCCATGGGGGAATGGACCTAAGTGTAACATTGCGCAATGCAGGTGGGGAGCGCCACGGGCGGGAGCAGTCTGTGCATCAGAGACATCAGTTGACAGGGCGAAATGAGAAAAGCACTTCGGCCGAAATCTGGCGGGGAGGGGGCCATGGTGCAGAACGCAGCAATGCGCCGAGACAGCGCCCCGTACACTCAAGACAAATACATACAGCAAGCTAGTGGGAGAAGGAGCCAGAGGCGTAGTGTGTTCACAAGAGTTAAATGACATTTGACTCGCAGCAAGGAGAGGCAGTAAGTACAGTGCAGTGTCAAAATCTAGTCTAGTGGAAGCAATGCATAACAAACAAACAGTGGCAGAATTAAGCCACATCCCCGATTGAGGAACAAAAAAGCTCCAAGGAAGACCCGTCCCCCCACCCCAACCCAACCCCCAAGCGACCAGAAACCCCACAACCCCACACCCACTCCAACCCCCAATTAGGCTGAGTAACCCACCCTCCCCACCCCAGGAACCCACAACTGGGAGAGGAAAGGCCAACTTTAGAATAGGGAATCATCCCGTGGGGGCATGGCAGGGCTAGGCATACACCCCTGCAGTGAAGCAGGGTGGCCAAGCTTAGGTGGTGTTAGGCATCATATAGAACAGGAATAAATGAAAACCAATGTTCACACTTCAATCATTGTCACTTAGGCGATCTGCTCCGTCAGTCTGAGATTTGGAAGGAGAGGAGCGGGTCGCTTTGTCAAGCTTCTTGGCGAATGCAAGGGCCTCTCTTGGGTCCGGAAAAACAAGTGTTTTTGCCCCCTGACGGACCCTCAGTTTCGCCGGGTAGGCCAGGGAGTAAGAGACCTCATGTTTTTGGAGAATGCGCTTGGCCGGAAGGAACTCCCGCCGAGCCGCCTGTACAGTAAGGGTGTAGTCCGGGTAGAAGGAGAGAGTGTTACCCTGATGGTTGATGGTGCCCCTATCTCGTGCCGCTCGAAGGATGGCGTCCCGATCTCGAAAATTTAGAATTTTTGCAATGATGGGTCGTGGAGGTAGCCCGGGACCGGGACGCGGGCCAAGTGAGCGATGTGCGCGCTCCACGATGAACACTAGGGAGAGGGCATCGCCAAAGAATTCCCTTATCAGCTGTTCCACAAAGTCCTCCATCCGTGAAATGTTGGTGGATTCCGGAAGGCCCGTAATACGGAGGTTGCTCCGGCGGGAGCGGGCCTCCAAGTCCTCGTTCTTCTCACGGATGACCGCCAGAATTTTATCCATCTGAAGAAGTTTGACGGTCCTGGGTGGCAGCATCCTCGGCGTCCGACACCCTGGTCTCGACATGAAGCAGACGATTGTCGTGGGAGTCAACACGGGCCTTAACCGAGTCCAGCCGGGCAGAGAGTTGGTCCAGTTGGGTCGCGATGCCGGTCACGGTCGACTTGACATCGAGCATTATGGCTTTCAAATCGTCGTCCCGACTGGGGGGGGCATCCATCGTGGCAGCAGAATCGGCACCCTCGGAGCCAGCTCCGTCCTGTCGGGAAGACCTCCGGAGCTCAAAGGCTATCTTGGGCTGTTTTTGGCCAGTCTTCCAAATGATGAAAGGCCCAGCAGTCAGGAAGAAGGCCAACGGGAGGCGGAGATGCAGAAGAATGAGCAGGAGCACACTGACCACCAGCAGCTGGTGTTACGAGGCGAGATGCAGTTCAGCAGAACCCACACAGTGGAGATAGCCATGATCCAGAGGATAGACTCCTGGGGTGATAGGAGAGGTCAGGGGCCACCAAGCCAGTGGGTCTATCTGATAAGCAGTGAATCTGCATCCACAGTCTCACCGCAGACACCACTAGCTATTGAAGAAGGCCAGCAGCCCGACGGGCAGCCCCAGGCACTCCAGCAGGGCACCAAGGGCACGGAGAGCAGGGCTGGTGGAGATTGTGCAGGAGTAGAGTAGCTGGGTGTGGACACCCCCAGTCCCACGACGCTCGTAGTGTGCAGAGGAGATCCCCTCAGGCAGGGCGACAAGGCGCAGGCGGGTCGCCCCTATCAGGCAACGTCCGGGGGGCACCCACGGCACCCAGCACCAGCAGCAGGAGAAGGAGGGCGCCCAGTGCAGGAGGGCTTCCGCAAAGGCCACAGCGGCCAGCAGCAGTTAGCAGGAGCCCGGTACAGGACCCAACACGAGGCCGGCGCCGGGAGTCCACAAGGGCGAGGCCCCGCAAGATATGCACCCGGGGCCGCTCCGCCAGTCCCAGGAGCCAGGCGATGGTGCGCTGGGGCGAGATAGCTCAGGCCCAAAGAGTAGGTGGGCCAAAGGCAGAGTCCCGGCGGGCCGCCAGGGAGATGTTGCGGAGCGGAGGCAGCAACGCAGGGGGTCTCAGCCCGGCCGGGCCGTGGTGAAAGGCAAGCGGGGGGGCAGCACTCAGGGGGCAGGGCAGGCAAGGAGGCACGGGGGGACCGCCACCCCCATCACCGGGCCCGGGCTTAAGCGGCCGCCATTAAGGACGGCCAGAGGGAGGCGGGGCAACACAGCAGCGGCAAGGCCGCGGTGTCCCGGACCCGGTGGTTCGGCCCGCGGACCCCCAACCACGCCAGCAATCACCCCCGAGGCGGCGCCACTCACCGGGAGACTCGATGGGCGGACCTCTGATCCCGGCCTGCTGCGGGCGGCGCCAAGAGACCGCGCGACCCCGGAGGAAGTTGTCGCGGCCCACACGGGAGCCGGATCACAGGCCAGGCGCCGCCTCACAACGATATATCTCAGCCGCCCGGCCGAGCAGGAGAACAGAAACAGCTCCTATCAATGCCTCTTGCCGCGGGGATTCAGGATTCGGTTTCGAAGTGCAGGTAGGATTCGATAACCTGCAGGATTATGCCGGATTATAAAGCTTGGCCGGCAGAGCCCACTAGAGTGCGGCCATCTTGCAGCCGGCCAAGCCACGTCCCCCAAGGCAAAATGTTTGGGGTGATGCTTTAGAGAGGGCCATTTTCCAACATGGAGGCTGGACCTGCTCCTTTTGTGCAATATAATGTACTGCGCTGTGGGACGCCCTCAGGGATTTTATGGGCTGTGTGGTACTCTTCTTCAAAAAGCCCCTCCTCCTTGAGGGCAGATGCAGGCCGGACCTGGTAGTCCTCCAGTCGGGCTCCTTTTGTGCAATAAAATGCCCCACGCTGTGGGAGGCTCTCCAGGATTTTATGGGCCCTACGGTGATCCTCAGGTGATCCTCAACGAAGCCTGCCTCCTGGGGGGTGAAGATGCAGGCTGGACCTTGTAGTTGTCCAGCCGGGCTCCTTTTGTGCAGCAAAATGTCCCTCAGGAATTTTACTCGTTCCCTTTCAGGAATTGGTGATCTGTCCTACCCATTTTCTGCAGCCTTGTTCATTCAGCTGACCAGACTCACAGCACGATTATATATCCATAATCTTGTCAACTTGTCCTCTTCCTAGGTGGAAGGGGGCTCGTTTTTAAGCCAAATTTATTCAAGTTTTGGGCCCAAGTTGAGAGAGCTCTGCAAAGCGCATCCTACGTTATAAGCACCCTGAAATACATTTTAACTCCACTAATGTGAATATTCTGTAGAGTCAGTGGCATCATCGCTAAATTCATGATCACAATTTGCAATAAACATACTTTGTTGGCAGTTTGTATAGAGGTATGTTTAGGCATTCGTAGAGCTTGAACCCATCATTCACTTACATCAATGTCAATTGTATTTGACATAGTTACATTTTAAATTACAGTGAGATTAAGTGATGTGCCCAGAGCTACACAATTCTAAGTCAAATGCAAAGCTTGGATTCAAAACCTGGTCCCTCGGTTCTAAAGCTTGCAGTTTAGTCAGTAGAAGCAGGAAGGTGAAAGGATAATTCAGTGCAGATTGTAGAGTACAATCACATCTTTAGAGCAGCTTTTAAGTTCAACATACACATACAATGACCTGATTTATGAGTGTAAATTCTCATTTTATATTCACAAAATGCCACTTTCCACTTGTAAATGCATTTACTCCCTAGTAATATGACACAAGAAGGTCGTAATATTTTTTGGAATAAACCTGCTCCCTTTGGAGGGGAGTAGGTGGCTTTAGTGTGGGAGAGCCCTGAAAAATGTTTGCACATTCACAAACCAAAACAAGGCACATTCCCAACAAGGCAATAGTCAAAGACATGCCTCTGTGAAGGGATGGAGTGTAAATCAGTGTCAATGCTGGGCATGGGCCAGGAACACTCCTAAAATTGGTGGGTAGTGGAAATGGCCCTTACGCAGTAAAATATTTAAGTCTTGAAGAAAAAAGAAAAATACATTTATGTCTAGATTTACTAACCTTTTACGCAACGGAACGCAGCAAGACAACTTGCTGTGCTTCATTGCTTGAAAGGGAGAGAGTACAAAAGTGTCATATCTACTAAGAAATGGTGTATTCTTGATCTCTCACACTACCTGGCGTCAAAACAGGCACCCTTGTATCATGGTGCAAGGATGCCTGTGTTATAGGCAGGATTGTTATTGTGCAGGAAGATATATCTTCCTGCACAAAAACAATCCTAAGAGGCATATATTTCTTTCTATGTGTGCTGAACAGTGCTAAGAGGAAGTAACAGGAGAAATAAAGATATTTCTCCTCGTTAAACCTTGGTCGGATAGGCGCACCATTTTGGTGCAAACCGGGGTTTGCAAGTGTTTGTAAATCTGGGTTTGCATCAAAATACATGGGTGGATGCATGGGAAAGTGCATGGTTCACCCATGATCCGTACCCAACACAAAGTAACGCAAGCTACAGAACATCCAGAACGCCGCCGCAAGACTGGTCCTCAACCTGCCAAAACACTGCCACATCTCCCAGCACCTGCGCACACTCCACTGGCTCCCCGTCGAGGCGAGAATCACCTTTAAGATGCTCACCCACGCACACAAGGCCCTCCACGGCACCGGACCAGCATACCTGAACAGCCGACTCAAATTCCACGCACCCCAAAGGACCCTACGATCAGCCCAGCTCTCCTACGCCGTGGTCCCCCGCACCAGAAAGACCAGATCGGGAGGCCGCTCCTTCTCCTTCCTCGCGGCCAAAGCATGGAACGTCCATCCGCTCCACCTCAGACAGACAACATCGCTCCCCATCTTCGCAAGAAACCTCAAAACCTGGCTCTTCGACAGACCCCCTCCTTGATGGAATGGAACCTGCACCCCCCCACCCCTAGCGCCTTGAGACCCTTACGGGTGAGTAGTCGCGCTTTAACAAACTCCTGATTGATTGATTGATAAGGTAATGCAAGGCTGCATTCTGCACTGCATTGTGTTAATTTGTATTTACTAAACCATGTAAATTGACTTTGCATGGCTTAGTAAAAGCCAGAATGGAATGTGTGTCAGGACTGCGCACAAAGTGATGCAACCCAACACAAAATCTTAGTAAATCTGAGCTTAACGACACCTGCTATGAGACTGTCTCATGGAGAAGTATGCATGTGCACATTTGCTTACACAAAGAGAATGTAGGCCAACGAAGTGAAGAGGTATGATTGGTGCCCCACAGATTTGTAACAACAGTATTAGAGCAGTCCACACATAAGCATGTTTAGTTGTAACCTTTGTACAAGTTGAAAAGGACCTTTCTCACAAGAATCAGGATCATCCATGGACTCAAGACTTGCACATCACAGTGGCACAAGCCAGTTTCCTTATTTGCCCTCAGGAAAAATGGAGTACTGTGTTTGCCACTGGACATTAGCATGCCTGCTGCTGGGATCTCTAAATAGCATGATACCTATGCGTCTGTAGTTGTAGAGCCCAGGAGAACAAAGGATTCTGAAATAGAACGCAGGTAGATTCTTCAGCCTGCAGACCTGCCTCTTGATTGTCTGTCTAAACTTTCCCAAGTTCTCATTGGCTTAGAAAACTTCGACTGCTGGACCTGGCCCTTTCTGCAGGGTCACCGCCAGATATTCTGCCTTTCTCCTCCTATTTATTCGCTGACTTCATTTTTGTTGGCCTTAGGACTCTGTGCACTTTACAACTGCTAACCAGTGCTAACGTGCTTGTTCTCTCCTCTAAACACTGTACAATTGATTAATTCACAATTGTCATATTTAATTTACTCATAAGTCCCTTGTAGAGTGGCATACCATATACCAGGGCCTGTAAATTAAATGCTACCCATGGGCCTGCAGCAATTACTGTGCCACCCACTTAAGCAGCACCTTACAACATGTCCCAGGCCTGCTATTGCAGCCTGAATAAAGTTTTAAACTGACATGTCGACTTGACATTTAAACCCCCTCGCCAAGCCTTGAACTCCTGTCACCCCTAAGGTAGGCCCTAGGTAGCCAATTGGGCAGGGTGCTGTGTAATTCAAAGGTTGGACATGTACTTTTAAGATTTACATGTCCTGGTAGTGAAAAACTCCTGAATATGTTTTTTTTCTACTGTGAGGCATCTCCCTCCCATAGTATACCATTGAGGATTCTGTATTACATTTAATAAGCTGTAATTCCTAACTGCGAGCAGATAGATATGTCTGTTTGATACCTATGAAGTTGTGATTATAAACCCTCTTTAATGGTAAAGTCGGATTTTTCATTACAATTTTGAAAATGCCACTTTTAGAAAGTTAAAGACACACAGATGATGGACGGAATGCAGAGCAAATCAAGCATTCACCCCCAGTCAAGAGATCTGGGTTAAATCCATCCTTCTTTTGCTCACCATGCCACCCCAGTTCAGTCCCAGCCATATGCAAATGAGTCTTGACCCTGTGCCTCATGGGAACAGTCCAGCCCGAACTGCGAAGCCAGGTCCTCCCAGGCCAGGAAACAAGCATCCTGGGATCGGTTTCGGGGCATCACCCCTCATCAGCCAGTGGGACGAGTATGCCTAGACATGGGTCCTGTGCTCTCCATGCCACTATAGTCAAGCTAGCCTGGTTGATGAGGGGTGATGCTCCGAAACCGATCCCAGGATGCTTGTTTCCAGTCCAGAGAGGACCTGGCCTGGCAGTTCGGGCTGGACTGTTCCCATGGGGAACAGGGTCAAGACTGATTTGCAAATGGCTGGGTTTAAGCTGGAATGGCATGGGGGCAAAAAAACAATGGATTTAGGCCCAGATCTCTGTACTGGGGTGAATCTTTGACAGTGATCAGCATTCTGTCCATCAATTGTTCCTTTTGCATTTGTCACCCTGAGTGGGACGGGTATGCCCAGACGTGGGTCATGTGCTCTCCATGCCACTGGAGTCAAGCTAGCCTGGCTGATGAAGGGTGATGCCCCGAAACCGGTCCCAGGATGCTTGTTTCTTGTCCAGGGAGGACCTGGCCTGGCAGTTCGGGCTGGACAATTCCCATGGGGAACAGGGTCAAGTATGATTTGCATATGGCTGGGTTTAAACTGGAATGGCATGGGGAGCAAAATAACGATGGATTTAGGCCCAGATTTCTGTACTGGGGTGAATGTTTGACATTGGTCAGCATTCTGTCCATCAATTGTTCTTTTTACTTTTAGAAATTTGGCATTTTCCTGTTCTTAGTCCACAGACAGTCTTGTGTCACATGACTGGGTGTAGCTGACATGTAGACTTTGTGGATTCCTCCCAGACAGTCACACAATAGAGGGATTAGGTGTGCGTGAATGGGCCATCTGCTGGCAGGATGAGGGGGTTGAGCTGACCCCAACCACACTTGCAACTGAATAGGGTGTGTTCTGCCTCCACACAAAGGGCCTAAATATCCCACATTGTTGCTGCAGCCTTATTGGAGCCAGGGGAAGTAGTAAATTCCATGCACTTCAAACCCACGGCCTGGAAGCTTCTCCCACCTTCCAGATCTAGGGCACCAGAGTATAAAAATGGGACCTCAGATACCAACTTTTCAGTACACTTCTGGACCTGTGGATATTCTGCCAGGAAGAAGGTCTGCTGTGCTGCTGAAAGGACTGCCGCTCTGCTGGACTGCTGACCTGCTTACCTGCTGCTGCCTCGCTGCATTGCCGACTTTCTGCCCTGCTTCCCTCTTGCCTGAGGAAGAAGAACTGGACCTGTAACTTCATCTTGAACCCAGGGCTATCATAGTGACTCCAATGGCTAATCTGCTGGCTTCCTGATCTGAGCCTCAGAGACATAAAAGGTTCCCAATATCCTGCATCAGCACCTGGACCTAGCTGTAGTGAGTGCCTGAACCCCAAGTGGTGGCCCTCAGGTCCTGGACCCTTGGTGTGACTCAGAGAACTATTTTCAAGCTTTTGGGCTCTTCCTGGCTGCGAATGGGCCCGTTCACAGTGAGACCTTGCACCTCGCGCCGCGATTCAACGCAAAGCTCCATCAGCCCAATCCTTCGCCCTACAGTATAGACTGCACATGGGTACTGTCAACACGAAGCTCCAGCAATGCCCATCTGCGATTCCTGACCTACTTTTCATGCTACGCCAGCAGCCTCCAATAACACCCTGCTCCTTGAGGCCCCCAGTACCGCAAACGGCACTCTTGACACGGACGTTTGAGGTAAACTTTAGCAGGCCTAACCTGGTGACTGTAGCTGATCTGCACCCCATCGCTGTTGGCCTGAAAGTGACACTTTGACTCGGTCGAGCACAACCAGATGTCCCGAGTTGGAGCTTTGTGCTTTTTGGTGATATTTTCGCTAAAATCTTTAAACGTTCATAACTCCGATTCGACTGATTCGACTGATTGGATGTATGTCGTTTTGGTGTAAAATAATTTATTACAATTTACTCTTTTGTTCTAAATTGGTTTGGGATTTTTCGCGTCTTGTGTTTTCACTTTATTACTGTTTGCATGCTGCATAAATACTTTACACATTGCCTCTAAGTTAAGCCTGACTTTTGTGCCAAGCTACCATGGGTCAAACACAGGTTAATTTAGTGAATTTAATGAATTGGAGCTGTTGCTTGACCAGGGCTCACACCCCGGTAAACTAACAACCCAATTTCTTACATCGCCTTTACTGGCTGGTCCCAATGACTTATATTGAACATAGTCATACATATTTTTATCAATTTTACTCATTTTATTTTTCACCAACTTTAGTGATTATTGATCATATATACTTCCTAGTTTTATAGTTTTATAAACTTACTTACAAGCCCCTTGCGCCACCGGTACTCACTTTTCCCTATATTAAAAGTGGAGCACAGGCGGCGCAAGGGGCTTGTAAATAAGCCCCTTGTTTTGCACATTTAATTGTTTATTCATTTAACTGTATGCCTTTTTGAACTGTTGATTCTTACACTCCCCAGCAACTCAACAAGAGTAAGAGTAGTGCTGGTTCCAAAGTCTGAGCTAGAAACGCTTGGTTGTTTTTTGGAGTTTTATATAACAAGATATCGACCCGAAGGTATTGGAGCGCTTTGCCCAGGCACAAGTTACATCACACAAGCAGTCTCGGCTCCTGGAGGGAGTGCTGCGGGGCGGTGCGGCGGGGGAGGGGCAGGGTGGGGGGTAGTAAACTCCGGCATACGGCCGACTTGAGTGAAGTATATAAATAAATAAATAAGACGAATAAAATTGCGTGCGCCGCATCGCGTAGCTCGTTGCAGCTCGCGCAATGTGATTAGTTTTATTTATTTATTTATTTATGTACTTCACTCAAGTCGGCTGTATGCCGGAGTTTACTGCCCCCCACTCTGCCCCTCCCCCGCCCCACCGCCCCGCAGCACTCCCTCCAGGAGCCGCGACTGCACACTAGCTCATATTCACTTTCTTTTTAAAGGCACGGGGAGATTAAGACCTGAATCACAGGATGGTGATCCGAATCCGAAACTCAAACCTGATTCCTTGGTTCCCCAGTACCAAAGACGGGAGCTTTAGCATTAACACCACATCCTCTCCCTGAGAAGGACATGGCGACGCAGAAGCGAAGTCAGAACAGCCACTATTTCAACCCCTGCTATCCTGCTAGGATGCTTTCTCACAGTAAGCTACACTCACTGATGTCCAAAGTCACCGGAAATTCCAATAAATGACTGTCATAAGATGAAACTAGCAGGCTTATTTAGGAAGCAAAAGCAGTTTTTCTTTTTAGCTCCTAGCAAGATGTGTCACTCTAAAAAAAATCACTAATGTATTTATATTTGTTTCGTTCTCATTAAATCCTAATATATTGCTCCCTACGAGTGAATTTTAGAGAACTACATTGCTTCACGGTGGCGCAGTTTAAAATGAATATTCAAATGGCATTTTATTTCAAGGAGGAAAAAATGCTCTTTCTTGTTTAAACAGTTTCTAAACTTTTGTCCTATACTGGCTAACTGTAGTGAAACACAGAAGTAAATATATAATGGTTACTTTCCTTAACACTATACGAGAGACATTTGATGTTGTGTGTTTGAGAAAACAATGTGTGTAGTTGTCATTTGCTGTGTAAGGCTGCCATCTAGTGGCTCATAAACTTTCTGCATGCGTTTTCTTTTTTTTCCTTTTTCACATTTTGGGTCTCATTTGGCTGTGGCACTTTTGCGCCGCCGGAATGTCACTTTTTTGATGTTCAGGTGGCGCAGTGTGCCCCGGCATATTTACAAGGCCAAGGAAAGTCACTTTACGTGATTTTAAATGGCCTTGTAAATATGTGCCCCTTTCACGCAGAACACTGCGTGAAAGGGGCGTTCCATGTGTCTTGCTGTGGGTATTCCCACGTGACACCCATGGATGGTTTTAAAGCATTCCCAGATTTACGAGAAATCGCAAACCTGGGAATGCGTCAGAATCTACGCCCTAGGGTTGGCGTTAAGGAGGCACAACGAGGAGAAATGTTTCATTTCTCCTCGGTTTTTCCTTTTTCTATGTGTGCTGCAACTAGAAAGAGGAAATTGCCTGACTTGATTAATTTTGTGCAGGAAGGTATCCCTTCCTGCCAAAATCAATCAGACCCGCAATGAAGGCACCCTTGCATCATGGTTCAAGGGTGTCTGCATTGGCACATGACCGCCAATTGTGCGCCAGCACAGGGGAAAAGGACAGGAATGTGCCATATATCATAGATATGGCGCATTCCTGCCCTTTTGTTTTGATGTAGGGCAGGCCAGCAAGATTCCTTGCGGCGCTGCCCTGCGCCAAAACCTCATAAATGAGGCCCTCAGTTTGGAATTTACAAGGGCTCCATTTACAAAGGTTTGCGTCAGGTTTGCGTTGCTTTTTTAATGGAGAGCAAACGCGAAATCTTTTTGGGGGATTAAGAAACCAACGACAATTAGTATTTGCATTGCTTAAAAAATAAGGCACCCCAGCACTGCTTTTTGTTACTCTGCGTCAAGGGAGCATTTCACGGGCAGTACATGGGCGTTCCTGTGTTACCACCCATGGTTTTTGATGCAAAACCCTATATATTAATAATAGTAGACAGAGTTTAGCACCAAAATTTAATGCCGCATTAAAGCAGATGTTAAAAGGAGAAATACCATAATTTGTCCTTTCTTTTCCAACTTTGCCTGTGTGCTGCATTGTACAGCACACATACAAAGTAGGAAACGTTGTAAAGTCAGTCTAAGCATTGCATTTTGTACTGGAAGGGTACCCTTCCAGTACAAAACCTATGCTAGACTAACAGAGACTCCTTTGCACCATGGCACAAAGGTGGGTGTATAACTGCCAAGTTTTCAGACTGCTTATGTGTGACATTTCCATGGTTTCAGTGCAGTCATGAGTGACATTCAACTGCTAAATGTGTGACACATTAAGTGATACTTTCTTGTGAGTAATACCAAGCAATTAAGTGTATGGAAAGCAATAAATACCAGAAATTACACCCCTTTGAGCACCAAGAAGCTCTAAAAAGTTGTTAAAACTGCTTCAAAACCCCTGAAATGTGAGGTCATTTTCTACCTCTAAAATATATTTAGAAAAAAAAATGTGTCTTTTGTCAGTATAACTTAATCTAACTGGAAGGGCAGGCTAGTACGGTTAATGCACATGCTGCAGAGCGATCAGAGGAGTGAAAGTACTACTAATATAACAAGGCTGCACCATTCAAATCATGACCCTGTTGTCTGCAAGGTAACTGCACTCATGATTGCCTGTTTAGTAGTAGAATATAGCAATATTTGGTGTTTAGTAGGGTGCCTGGAGCTTTTGGTCCCAGTGCCACTGCACCTGCTGCACCATTCAAATAATGACCCTATTGCCTGCAAGATATCTGCACTTGTGACTGCCTGTTTAGCAGTAAAATATAGCAATATTTGGTATTTAGTGGAGTTATGACATCTTTTGGCCCCAGTGCTACTTCACTTGCTGCACCATTTAAATCGAGCCCCTTTTAACTGCAAGGTAGCTGCAATTGTGCCTGCCTGTTTAGTAGTCAAATATAGCAATATTGTGTGTTTAGAGGAGTTCTGACAACTTTTGGGCCTGGTGCTACTGCACCCGCTGCACCATTCAAATCATGACCCTGTTGTCTGCAATGTAACTGCAATTGTGGCAGCCTGTTTAGCTGTAAAATATAGCATAGCTCTTGTATATTAACTTTATTTTTTATGTGCAATGTTTATTACAACATTTAGAATTTGATCATAACGACCAAATAGATTAAGTTGGAAAAATCAATCTGATAATGCCTACAAAGTGCAAAGAAAGGTACTGAGGCATGAATAGGAAATGCCACAAACGTTCTAAGGCTAAAGCATCTGCTATACACAACTAAGTAATAAAAAGCAAGCATTTCAGCAGCTGTCCGCCATTTCGTGGGAATAGATCTTATCTTGATAGTAAATGGCACTTAAACATTGTGAACAGCTTTAGTAGAAGTATAGTAAATGCGTGCAGCCAGGGGAAGTTAACAAAAAAAAAGTTCCACAAAAAAGTGAACGAACACAGTAATTCAGCGATGGAAACTGATAAGAGCCGCCTTTTAAGATATATTAAATACAAGAGATTTCACAAACACAGCGCAAGCGCTATGCAGGCGAAACCTAAAAACGAAGGGGCATATTTATTGGAATTGTGGCACAGGGCAGCACAGCAAGTTATCTTGCTGCGCTGTCCTGCATCACGGAGAAAGGGAAGGAATGCACCATATTTATCCAATACGGTGCATTCTTGTCCTTTCCCCCTGCACTGGTGCCGCTTCGGCAGTATAGCACCAACGCAGACACCCTTGCACCATGGTGCAAGGGTGCCTGCGTTACAGGCAGGATTGTTTTTGTGCAAGAAGGGGCACCTTCCTGCTCTAAAACAATCCATGGAGGTGTTTTACTCTTTCTATGTGTGCAGAATGCACGATGTTACACGATATAGACGAAAAAGAAAGAACTATCATGTTTGCTATAGAACCATGAACATTTTTATCGTTGATCAGCATGGTGGGTACTAAATTTGTGACAGTAAAGAGATTGTGTATTACAAGGTCATCTTTAAATGGCTTTTATCTTTGACCACTACTAACAACACTATCATTGTACGAAAGAAATAACTATATTTGCAAACCCATGATGAATTAAAACCGAAAATTTGCTATTTTTTGTGTAGTAGCTTCTAGTTATTGGAATGCAAGAAATTAGCAAGGAAAGTCAATTTTTCATAAATAATCCTAAAAATGTTTAATGTAAACATTTCCACTCTTTTTAAGTCGGAATGGCGGGAAGATAGAAGCATAGCTGTTTGGTACTGTATGTGCTCCATGCTCATATTGAAAGTTTAACAAGTTTTTGTGGACAAACTTTATCACAGAGAGTGCATGACTCGCTTGACTAGGCTGGTAGGCCAGTAGTACCAGAGGAGCGTGTCTGCCAGATTCTTTGGCTCGGTTGGGCGGGGAGAGGCGGGGAAGGGGGGGTCGGTGGGGGGGGGTTTGGGGTTACGGGGCTGTCGCAGTTCCTTGAGGCTAAAGCTGTCAATGATGACGATGGTTGAAATTCTGAGCTGAGTCATAGGTGTTCTGACTTCTTCAATCAGCCATGTCTGGATGTCCAACACTGCTGGTGCTTTCAGCAGTGCTGTGTGCCCTTCACTCAGCCTTCTGCACCAGCAAGACAGGAGGTAAAACACTACCCTGCACCCCTGGGAGCACAGGTGCCAAGTACAAGTACCATCATCAATTTGTTGCTAAAACAACAACTGATTCCGGCTGGCGAAATTGGGGGGGGGGGTGGGGGGGGAGGCTTGGTTGTTGGTTACGAAAGTAGAGAGTTGCTCTCCAAAGTCGGTAAACATTCTGAGAGATGCCCAAGGGCCAGCTCTCCTCTATGAACACCAGCCATTGTCCACTCAGGGGGCACCACTTGTCGAGGTGGGTGCAGCACAGAGTGTGAGATATAAACAATCAGAGACACCGGTGCTGGCGCCTGAACCTAAGATCTCCAGCTCATGTCACACATGGGTCTCCCCGAGTTTGCTGCCCCAGGCAGAAACAATGGGCCATATTTACAATATTTTGACACACAGCAGCACAGCAAGCCTTCCTGCTGTGCTCCTGTGCGTCAGAAGGAAAGGCCAGGAATGTGCCTTATCTGCAAGATACGGCACATTCCTGTCCTTTTCCCCTGCTCTGGCGCAAATGGGCTGCCATGCACCAATGCAGGCACCCTTGCAACATGGTGCAAGGGTGTTTGCGTTGTAGGGGTGATCATTTTTGTGCAGGAAGGGACACCTTCTGTCACAAAAACAATCATGAGAGGTGTTTTCCTCTTTCTCTGTGTGCTGCAGAATGCAGCACACATAGAAAAAGGAAAACCGAGGAGAAATAAAGGTATTTCTACTCGGTGCGCCTCCCTTATTGCTCCCCTGGGGTGGCATAGCAATCTGACGCATTCCCAGGTTTACAAAACCTTGTAAATCTGGGAATGCATCAGGTTCCATGGATGTTGCTGTGGGTGTTCCCACAGCACCACTCCTGGAAAGCTGCTTTTGCACGGAGTATGGCGTGAAAGAGGGCCATACTTACAAGGCCATGAAAATACACAAAGGGTGTCTTCACTTGGCTTTGTAAATATGGGCAGGCACAGTGATCGGCCAGTGCGTCAATAAAAATGACTCACCGATGGAGCAACGGGCTTGTAAATAAGCTCAATGTATCCAAGATTTCGGTAAGAGTGATGATCACTATAGCAATTAGTGTGCCCCCGGCCGGCAGGCTAAGCTGTAAATTGCCTGGGGCATCAGAGTAGCAGAGCACAGCAAGAGTGCAAGCGCTTGCGAAGTCTGCTGTTTAATAATAAATATTCCTGCACAGCAAAGCGCTTCATCGTCCCCAGTGTGTCAAGGAGTTTGGTAAATGCGTGACTAATGCATTATAGTGTAGTGATGCGGACACTAAAATGTGTTTTCCTAATCCCTGATGCATGTGACTTGACAGGACTATGTGTGTGTGTGGTGCTCGGCACCATTATTCCGGACTGGCGCTAGGAAGAGAGGAGGATAGTGCCATAGAAATGGCGTTGTCCTTCTCTCTCCCTCTCACACAATGTGGTACAGCAACTTTGGGGGCTGTGCCACGTTGCATGAGAGCTTTCTAAATCTGGGCCAATGTGTTTAGATCTCCAGTAGGGCTTATTTTCTAGGTACAATTTTGTTGCAATAGCACAATTGTTTTGTTACATTGTACAATAAAAATACACGTTTGTCTTTCTAAGAAACAAAGGGGCAGATTTACAAGAACTGACGCATCTCTGCATATTAGCAGAGATGCGTCAGTTAATTTGAGTCACGCAAAAAACCCTTGCGCCACCATAGATGCGTCGCATTTACAATGCGGTGCACCGTGGCGCAAGGATTGACAGATGCGTGATGCATCTATTGGCGTAAAGGCAACGCATTGCTGGAGTTGTGTCGCAAGCGCGACGCAACTCCAGCAATGCTTCGGAATGCCTATTTCAATCATGCTGCGTCACTTTTGACGCAGTGGCGTCGTAAAAGTGACTCAGTGAAATCTTGTAGATTTCACTGCGTCACTTTTATGAGGCTTTCTTGCATCGGAACGCACACCCTGCATACATTATACCTGACGCAGGTATAATGTGACGCAGGGCTTTACAACGTGACACATCTCCATAGATGCGTCATGTTGTAAATGTGTCACAACGTGGCATTGTTTACAACGCCGCTGCATCACAAAAGTGACGCAACGGCGGTGTAAAAGCGTAGCAAGGGGCTTGTAAATCTGCCCCAAAGACGTTTTGGGAATTTTCATTGGGAAACGCAGCGGAATGACATTTTTTAAACATACGTATTGAGGGCCAGATTTAGCATTTTTTCACGCAGTGCAATGCAGCAAGACAACTTGCTGTGCTGTGTGAAAGGGAGAGGACAGGAATGTGCCATATCTATCAAAATATATTGATTCCCATCTTCTGCCTGCGCTGGTGCACAATCTGCAGCCTAGTGCCAGCGTAGGCACCCTTGCACAAAGGTGCAAGGGTTTCTGCATTACAGGAAGGATTGTTTTTGTGCAGAAAGGGACACCTTCCTGCACAAAAAGAATCCTTAGAGGCATTCTCCTCTTTATAAGTATGCTGCAGAATGCAGCACACTGAGAAAGAGGAATCAATAAGGAGAAAGAAAAGAAACAACAAGGATAAATAAAGATATTTCTCCTCTGGTGGAAAAGTGCACAATTCAGATGCATTCGCAGGTATACCAGTGTTGGTAAATCTGGGAATGCTTCAGAATACATGGATAGGTGTGTGGAAACAGCCACTCTCCACCCATTTAACGCCCCCACCAAGTAAAGTAACACAAGGCAGCAACTTGCACTGCCATGCATTACTCCAGATTTACCAAGCCACGCAGGGCCCTGCGAAGCATTGTGAACCTCATTCTAGGTTTTGAGTCGCCCTGCGTCCACTTGCATGGCACAAGCGCGACGCAAAACCTTTATAAATTTTCACCCTTATTTCTTTTTCATGTGAACTGAAAATGGTAGAATATACGCATGATTAATGTATCACCACAATATAATATATGATGTTTTTTTTTCTTCCCATTGAAGGACACCCTAGACTGAATTAAGGACTGCATTGAGAAATGGAAAGATTATTAACATTCATAACTTGTTAAAGAAAGGATGTTTGGCTAGTAAACAATGATAAAGGAATCTTTGTTAAAGCCAGTTTTGATTAGCAGAACATATAAACAGACCTGTTTGTTTGTTGCCTAACAGATAGCCATCAGAGTGTAGCAAATGGGGTCAACCTCTAAAGAACTGGATCATGAACATTGGTTACTAGTTCACAGATGAACCAATGGCACTCTGTATGCATGTCCTTAACTGCTGAGCCCAGAAAGTATAATATGCGATTTTCTCCATAATGTCTTTCTCATTGCATCTAAACATATCCTTTGGGATGCTATTTAACTCTTATCTGCTTAGAAAATGTTCTATGTATTCAATTTACAGCAGTGGAAAATGCAGTTTGTGACTTAACACAGGCAACAATAGAGCAGTGCAGCCTTGATCCTACTTCAGTGATGGATGAATTCTCACCAAAAACAATATAGTGTACTCCCTTTAGGTTCCTTGCAGTCCCAGACTGCCTGTTCTTTCCACCACACATTTCCCCAGTGGGCTGGAGCCTTTGGAGACTGGTTTTTACTGCAGCGGGCTGCTGCTGGCACGTGTGTTGCATGGTATTACAGCAGGTGTGGGGATTTCAAGAGCGAGTGCGAGGACAGAGGGAGAGAAGAGAGAGGAGAGAGAGATGAGAGAGCGAGGAGGAGGGCAGTGGTGCATTTTTACGAGGTCTAATTTTAGTACTGAGTCCAGCCATGGCTCCTTGGACATCTAGGCCCAGAGTTACAAAGCCCTTGCATTGCCATTGTGTCATGCAAGGAGGTGCAAGGCAACGCAAGGGCTCCAGTGAGATTTACTAAGACATGCAAAGCCACCTTGCGTGGCTCTGCCGTGTGGCTTTGTAAATCTGGCATAACGCAAGGCAGCGCAAATAGACTCTGCCCTGGGAAGGAATTCTGCAGCACACATAGAAAGAGGGAAAAAGTCAGGATGGGGCCCCTTCCTGCAGAAAAACAATTCTGGCAGTAACGCAGGCGCCCTTGCACTGTGGCGCAAGGGAGTCTGAGTTGGCGCTAGGCTTCAATGAGTGCACCAGCGCAGGGAGAGAACAGGAATGCATCATATCTTAGTAGATATAAGACATTCTTGCCCTCTCCCTGTCATGCAACTCAGTGCAGCAAGTTGTGTTGCAGCATTGCGTTGCGCGACTTGTTAGAAATATGCCCCTATCCAAATGTAGGGTTGCTATATGATCAAAATTCTGGGCGCTGGGCAGACGCAAAACAGATCCATTCATTTTCATTTCCAAAACTGTACATACATTAACTCTGAAAATCTCAGAGTTAGTGCATGAGTTGCAAGCAACAAACCTCTGAATCATAGTGCCGTTTTTATACTCATTAATGTCTGAATTAATTTGTGATCTGTAGACAGTTAAATTGCTGGAAAAAACACAAATTAAATCTGTACCCCGTCTGTGGAGTTCTCAGAATGGGGTTATGACATGGACTCTGCTCTTTGGGTATTTCTGACATGAGCAGGGGCGTTCGAGTCCCCATTGGCTTTGTGGTCAAACAACCTTTTCATTCCGTTTCTGCTTCAATTCTGGGGCAGGGTATACAATGTTAGGCTGCAGGACCTTCACCAATGATGGTAATGTAACAAGCATTGACCAAGACAATCTGTCCGGATTATTCTTAGTGGAGTGTTGGCTAATAGTTGGAGGACTTGTGTGTTGCCCCCAGCTTTCCCAGAAGAAGAAATCACATAATTAAGCAACAACTTGGTTTACAACAATACAAACTTGAGGGGTGTGTCTTCTTTGTTAAACAGAATGCAATAGAAAAGCAGAGTGTTATTAAAAGGAGTCACAAAAGAAGGTTTGTCTTGTAGGCGGCGAATTTAAAAGGCAAACTCAGTGGCGTAGCAAGGGGGGATGGTCCAGCCCCTGGGTGGCATGAGTTTTGGGGGCGGTGGCCTCCCCTGGTCTTACCTGCCATCTCGGGGCGGCACTCGCCAGCACCCTCCCACCCTCACCCCTCTGTTCTTCAATGCGGCAATCAGAGGAATCACTCCCCTTCCCCTGCTCTTCAATGCAGCCGTCGTAGCGGCAAACGCAGGGACCGCCATGCGCGGCCAAAAGTTTAGCTATGCCACTGAGCAAACTATTGCATCTTCTTTTGACAAATTACCAATAACTTTGTTGTAGTTTTAATAAAACCTAAATGCACCCATTTCTTTATTTCATAAGCAAAAATGTGTAAATCTAGCACTGTTATTTTGACTTCATGACAGACTAAGACACCCAACCAGCATGTACTATAAAGCTATAAATCAGCAATTCAAATATTGTAGAATTAGCAAAGTCAATTAGTTAAAGAACACTCTGGCAGTCTAACAAAAGGGTTACTCAAAGAGCTTTCACTAAAACTAATAGAAGAACCACAAATGTGACAATTTAACCATCCACAAAGTTACGTGGGCTAGATAGACTGTCCATCTAAGCAACGGCAAACCATGAAAAACATATGAAAGCCAATTTATCTCCCTCTCCCTCTGTACTCGTTCTTAATGCAATTCTTTGAGCATTAATGACATGAAGTCTTATAGATAGGGAAATCCATCAGTAACCAGACATAAAAAGGCAGCTCCCAGGATGATTCTAAGACCCTTCATCCTTACCTGTTGGAATTCTTCTTTAAAACATAGTGCAATATGATAGTATTCTAAAGAATACAATGCATGTCTTTTTTTACCACAAGCAATATTTGCTACAAACAGAAAGTGAGTGCCACAAGGGCAGTACCTGCCTGCTATGGTGAAGGGCCTTGCACACAGATGGTTGCAGGAAAGATATAAGCTGTTGAGGTACTATGGGCCTTATTTATGAGAAGTGTTGCATCGCTGCGTGAAAGCAGCGATGCAACACTTCTCAGTGCGCCCACCTTCAGTGTCAACAACTCTTTTCCAATTATTTATCTCTTTGGAAACAATATATAAATGATACTTTTATCATTTGGCTTAATCAAACGGGCCCCATCTGCATTTCAATTAACATATGGGCAGAAAACAAATCTGATTTCTAAACCATCTGATTAAAACTAAGAATGGACAACTGGTAAGAGAAGTTTACACAAATCCCAGAAAAAGAACCATGTTATCTACTTTGGTAGCCATCACCCTCAAGCTTTGAGGGCAAATCTCTCTTTAGGCATATTTTTATGCATGAGTGTTAATTGCCCCAATGCAAAGACTTTTGAAGAAGATCCAGATACCATCACTAAAAAACTTCTTGCTAGGAATTACCCTAGAAGACAAAAGGCTAGAAACACCTTAGGAACTTTATTAGAAATACATGCAAAAAAATATTGAGAGAGTGAACTTTGTGACTACTTACTCTGCTATCTATAATCCTCTAGAAAATCATTGAAAAACATTGGGTAACACTTGCCATTGGCAGAACTAGCTTCCCTAAACCCCTTCATTCATGCAAAATCTGGCAAGACCAAATGATTCCCCAAAAGATGTTGTATTGTGGGTGGTATGTCTGAAAGATCAGAAAGGAAGGGTAGGGAGTAACCTTGTTTCATGATCTGGAGTACCCATTGATCAGAGGTGATGCTCCTCCATCCCAAGAGGTAAAAGGTGATCTGATCTCTAACCAGTCGATTGTGTGTATTCAAGGGTAAATTAAAGGGGTTTCCTTTCCGTGAATCTTTCAAGGGCTGAACCGCTTTTGCCCCAAACAATCTAGAGCCATCAAAAGGCATGTCCATAAGTGCCTGTTAACCATCAGTGGAGAACTATGTGGACAGAATCCAGGCTTGGTGCCTAAGCACCACACTTCTTCCAACTGCTCTTTCTAGAAAGTCAGTAGTGTCCAAACCTATCAAAATGTTTGAAGGATCCTGTCCATCCCAAAGTTAAATGCTGTAGAATTTGGTGGACTTCATCAGAGACTGCTGGTAGTACATCAGTCACTTTGTCCCTCAAGGCGTGTGAGTAGCTCCCCAGGAGATGTATTAACTGATCTGAGGATAAAACTGATTGAAGAAAGCAATCTGAAATGGCATTTTGAAACTTCTATGTGTGCCGCTTAATGCAGCACACATAGAGGTTACAAAACGTCATTTTTGTAATTGATTGCTTATGTGCAGGAAGGGTCACCTTCCTGAACATAAACAATCAATGGCCTTTTGCTGTTCCTATGTGTGCAGCACAGCGCAGCACACATAGAAACAGCAAAAACGAGGAGAAATGAAACATTTCTCCTCGTTGCGCCTGTTTGAGACCAGGTTCTCCCTGGTCTTATTTTGGCACTGCCCCATATTTACGCTGCCCTTGTAAATATGGGGCCGCTTCAAGATCAATGGGTGTTGCGGTGGAACGCCCACCACAACACCCATTGCCCGCCCCTTTCAAGCTAAGTATAGCGTGAAAGGGGGCCTTATTTACAAGGCAGCGTTAAGCCACGTTAAGTGGCTTAGCGCTGCCTTGTAAATAAGGCGAAGCCCATATCGCCACAGGAACATCACTAAAAGTAACGTTATGGTGGCGATAGGGGCTTGTAAATATGTCCCTTAATTCTCTCTATCACATTTTAAGTAAAGGGGCTGGAGATACACTATGCACTATAAATCTGGATAGAGCGCTTAAGACAGTGACATTTCCATGAGAGTGGCAGTCCCTTGGCCTTTCCATCAGAATCACTGACACCCAGTTGGTTTAGTGGGCTAGTTAAAGACTATGGAACCAGAAAGCTTGTTCATTAATTCCAGGTTCCACTTTTGTCCACAGTGTGTGCTCTTGGGCAATCACCTTTTGAATGTATTCCTTTGCTCCCGTTGTTGGTCTAAGATCAGGATTGTTTAGCATCATGTCTAAAAGCTTTTAGTACGTTTGCAGTAAAAATATGTATTGGCCATTATCTTGGGTAGGGCTAGTAGACAGTTTCCATTCTTCCACTCTTATGGTCTATTGGTGGTAAACTAACAGCCTTTGGAACAAGCAGTACCACATTGAAGTCTCCAAATTTACCCTACTGCTGGATCTGGGGTAAAACATACTTTCACTGTGTCTCTGTCTCTTGGTATACACTGTGTGTGAAAATGTGAAAGAGGCCTCATGAGTGAAATAAATACTAAGGCATATTATCAGGAACAGCCTCTGCTGTGCCTTTAATTCACACTTTCAGGGTGGTTTAACTTCAGGTGTCCACATTCTGTATTAGTATCTCTAAAGGCAAACATGGTCCAAAAGCTGCACTGTTCACGTTCCCCCTCTGCTGCAGCTGATCTCTCCCAGCCACAGACAGGCACCTCAATCACAGCTCATATAGTGCTGACAAAGTGAGATGAACACCCTGCCAGACAGCTCATGGTATCTTTTCAGTCAGCTCAACTCCTCCTTACAAGCATTCGTTTGTACTATGTGAAGTGCAAAAATTGGTACTTTTGATACCTTCAACAAGTGAGTGTGGGCAACTGGAAAGACCACCCAAATTAGGGATGTAGAAAATGGGGCAGTTGGCTACTCTTGTAGCTAGGGCCGGCTTTAGCGCTGGTGGCGCCCGGTGCGACAATCATTTTTTGCCCCCCCACACCCCATGACCACCTCCTCGGATTCTCTCACTACCACCGGGCAAAAGTGCCCCATATCTCTCCAAACATAAGTTATTGCTAAACATATCACCCCCTTTTGAGGTCAGCGCCCCCTCCACAGGTCAGTGCCCAGTGCGGCCGCACCAGTGGCACTGACCTAAAGCCGGCCCTGCTTGTAGCAACCCACCAACCACCTATGCTCTGCCTCAGCCCATATTCCCTGCATTTGCAAAAGCAAAACTGGAGGTTGCTCATTCTCTTACATCGCACCCAAGACAAGGAACGACCTCCCGCAACACATCAGAGCCTCCTTCTCACTTCTTGATTTCTGAAGAAGTTGAAGGTCTGGCTCTTCATATAAGCACCTTGAGCTCCTCAGCTCACACCTACTTACCTGCCCAAGCATCTGGATACACTCTGGGTGGTGTGAGTGATATACAAATCAATATAACATAACATATATCATGAATATATTGTTTTCTATTCCTGATGTGGTCATGAATCTCTCAGATTTACATCACTATCCCTGCACCAGTAGGGCTACAAGGTTGAAAAGAATATATGGGACATGCTCTGTGAAGTAGGATATGTTTGAAGATGTTGTGTCATCAAAATGTGTTGAGCGTCACTGTGCCTGTGCATTTGGGTGGGTCATGCCTCTGTGCGCTGTGAGGAGCACCAGGTAGCAGAAGGACAGAGAGATATAACCACAGCAGGCACATACAGTCCTGATTCTTGTGAGTTCAGGAATGCAGGTTTGAGGTTTCAGGAAACAGCCAGGCAATTATAGCCCTTCTAAACTAAAGATGGATGCAGACTATTCTTGTTTCATTTGGGAGCTTGTTCCAGATCTTATCTTGCAAGTGTGTTTAGAGAATAAATATCCACCCAGATTAGTTTTTTGTGAAAAAAAGGAATAATTAAGAGTGGCGAAAAACTGTATCTGAGAGCCCTTCTTCGGAATCTGTGCCTACATTTTGATTGTAGGAAGATTGGTCCTTTCAGTGCATTGCCCCGTGGGCACTGCTAGAGAGAGAGTCAGAGATTTCAACTAAAGCACATTTTTAAATAAGCTTCACAGGAAATGGTCAGTTTTCTACTGGGCCTGTAGTTTGATAGGTTAGATTCATCCAGTCCTTGCTTCGTTAGTACTGACTTAAAGCAGGAAGCATTAAGATAATTGGGAAAAAACTTCTCGGTTGAGTCAAATTAATTCATGATGGCCACGATGATTGCAGGCAGTGTCGAGTATGATTCTGTATACATTTCGAGGACACAGGTATGTTGGAGATCTGACAAAAGATGGATGCTATCAGTTCAGCAAGTTTTTTGTTAGTGCTTTACCTTGTGCATAATTTGGGGCCCATAAAGCGCTATCTGATGAATCCAGATTCACAACTGAGGCTTATCAAGAAATGCAAATCAGACTCCACAAAGAAGACAGAGAATGATTAGATTTTAACCCATGAAGGTTTATTAGAGGTTAATAGGTTACAACAGGCAAAAATCATCAAGTTGGTGTCGATCAATGTTCAATATATGAATGCATCAATTAATATTAAGTTCAAATCAAAGTCATATAAGTGAGAGGATGAACCAGCATACATGGCACCGCTCGCCCACGTCGCCCGTCGGCACGACCTCAACATCATCTCCTACGCCGATGACACCCAGCTGATCCTCTCCCTCACCAAGGACCCCCAAACCACCAAAACCAACCTTCACGAAGGAATGAAGGCCGTCGCTGAATGGATGAGGAACAGCCGACTGAAGCTGAACTCGGACAAGACGGAGGTCCTCATCCTCGGATCCACCCCTTCGGCCTGGGACGACTCCTGGTGGCCGACCGCACTGGGAACCGCCCCAACACCCACCGACCACGCACGCAACCTAGGGGTCATCCTCAACTCCACCCTCTCCATGACTAAACAGGTCAATGCCGTCTCCTCCGCCTGCTTCAACACCCTCCGCATGCTCCGCAGGATCTACAAGTGGATCCCCACTGAAACGAGAAGAACGGTCACCCAGGCCCTCGTCAGCAGCAGGTTGGACTACGGAAACGCCCTCTACGCAGGAGCCTCGGCCAAACTCCTGAGACGGCTCCAACGCATCCAGAACGCCTCTGCACGCCTGATCCTCGACATCCCTCGCCGCAGCCACATCACACCCCACCTGAGAGACCTGCACTAGCTCCCGGTCAACAAGAGGATAACCTTCAAACTCCTCACCCACGCACACAAGGCACTCCACAACACCGGACCAACGTACCTCAACAGACGACTCAGCTTCTACACCTCCACCCGCCAGCTCCGCTCCGCCGACCTCGCCCTCGCCACTGTCCCCCGCATCTGAAGAGTGACCTCCGGTGGCAGATCGTTCTCCCACCTCGCCGCCAAGACCTGGAACACCCTCCCCATCCACCTACGGCAGACCCAAGACCTGCTGACCTTCAGAAAACTCCTCAAGACCTGGCTTTTCGAGCAGTAGCAGCATTCCCCACCCCAGCGCCTTGAGACCCTCACGGGTGAGTAGTGCGCTTCACAAATGATATGATTGATTGATTGATTGAGCATATGATCGCCCCAAAGGAAAGGTTAAAGGAAAGACAGTCCTCCCATAAAAAGGGGTTCTAAATCTCCTTCTAAGTTGCATTGGAAAACGGACTGAATCATAATCTACTCTGAACTAACTTAAAACACAGAGGGGCAGATTTACAAGCCCCTTGCGCCACTTTTGCGTCATTTTTCCCATGTTAAAAGTGACGCAAAAGTGGCGCAAGGGCCCTGTAAATCTGCCCCACAATCTCAACATTTGCTACACCTAAACACAATTCCCATGAAATGATCCAATTAGGGTAGGGTGAAATTATACAGTTGTGTACTCATTAGTTTCTCAAGATGCTCCACAATACACAATACAACTGCTTTATTATTGCTAATACTTTACACATTTTCTAAATTAAGCCACTCTGCTCTGTGCAATAGCTACTAGGGGTTGAGCTCCTGTTTAAGTTATTGAAACTGCATGTTTTACCTTGAAGGATTTCGTGACTTATAACTTGGGTAGAACTCACATCCTCCCCAACTAATAGCCCATTTTCCTACACCCAACTTATGCGTTTCTCCTTTCATCAGCATCTAAAACTTTGGCTTTAATGTCAAGACATGTGGACATCTAGAATAGTTCTGAGAAGTCTTTCAGCCACTAATTACTCTATTGATCTGCCACCGCTTAGCCTCTATTTACCCCTATTACAAATAGTCCATCCCACTGGCTCCAGTGCATCTCAATGTAAGGTAGGTAAGTCTCTACAGTGCCAAGATGTCCATGTCATTTAATGTATAGAAGGCCTTATGCAATGTCCCCATTCGCAAGCCAGGTATGTGCAAATTGCACACTGACTGGTTCACAAATGAAGGTGTAGGTTGCAATGAGACATATTTACATGCAGGCTGCATAAATTTTCCATCTGCAGGTGGTTGCAAAATGACCTGCAGTATAGGTATTAATTAGGTGATTACAATTTATGACCCCTTGTGATTGGTTGCAAATTCAGGGATGGTGAAAATGAATAGAAGATGATCAGCCTTGCATTTGCATTCCAAATAGGAAACAATTCTTTTTAGCAGCCCATGTTCTGTCCTCACATTCTGAATTTTGTTGAATATAATATTCAACATGACCCTGTGCAATTGGGCTTTTCTCCAGGTAGAGGGCATAACTCTAGGATGCTCACTCAGATGGAGGGGCCACCTTGGTCTTTATTGATTTCTGCCCTCACTTCATCCTACTCAATAGGTTATGGCAACTCTGGTCCCAAGGCATTGCTCTGAAGTAAATCTCATTTTTTTCTCTTTTGATCGGGATACAGGTGACATTTAGAGTGACCCACTGAGAGAATAGGAAAAGGGATGCTATAAACGGATTGAATCAGTCTCTGCCACTGGAAAACATGCTGGGCCATTGCAGAAATGGGTTAAACATATGAAAATCAGCCTTTGGACAGGCCCCAAAGGAGCATGAAGCCCAAACAGCTAGTCCATTGCTCCTTTATATTGGATCTGAGGCAGCCTTGACACTTTTTATCCTTCTTTTGTTCTTCTTTAGTTTCCATGGATGAGGTCCTGTTTAGTTTCATACGCACCACAAACTGTACAACCCACTGATCGACACGCCCATACACAATACCAATAACAGTTAGCTAGTCGCGCTGAGAGAAAAATAAACAAAGATGGACTCATTTCTGGAATCAGTTACACACACTCTGAATTATTCTGGGTAGCATTCCATTTCATTAGTTATTTTTTCATCTGTGCCAGTAAAAATGTCCACCAACCATCTGTATTGTATTTGCTTTAATAAAACACGTCATATCCCTGACAGGTGCTTTGGTGGATGGGTATCAGGCCAGCCTGCAGGTTGTGCTTGGCTGGAGGGGTGTGGAAAAGGTTCTGATTTTGGTTGGTGCATTATTTCCTAACCTGCTGTAGAATGCCAATATTGTTATGGCCTTCATGAGTTACAGGTGATCTTGGATATTTCTTGTCTTTGCCAGAAGGAGTTCCATAGTTTCACCGACTGTACAGGGAAGAAAGACGGACAGCAGGGGTAAACGTCTATTGTGAAGGATGCTACGTTTTAACCACTTTATTAATCATTAACGCAGTTACAAAATAGTTAGCCATGGAGACAATATAAGAAAGGGAAAAAAAGGAGATATGAAAAATATTAGAGAGTTACAAAAGGCAAGTGGAGACAAGGAGAGCATTACATTAATTATATTTACATGACATCACAGACATGAGTATGATCTTTCACATATGAAGTAACTAGTCATTAACTTCATCCCTCACTTAATAAGCAAGGAAGAAATCTTTTGTAGTTACACGCAGAAAAATACATTGAAATAATGTCAAGTGCAATTATACTATTTAGCTAACAATCACTTAATAATTCAGCGTATGTAATCTCACCTTTCTCATCATCTCAGATTGGCCATATTCTCAGAGATTCGCTACTTACAAAAGTCTTGAATGCACTACTTTTTTTTATACTTTGCTAATGTATCATGCAACAGAGTGAACAGCGTTTTCGTTGTGTTAAAATGACACTTTAGTTTGGCCTAACAAAAATGGAGAGGCCTCTGGATCCTTCCATGTTTAGCTATGTCCAGTCTTTCCACCAAAAGTGTGAATATTGCTAGCCGTCTTGCAGAAGGCAACAGTGGGAATTCGCTATGTTCTCCCATATAAACAAATACTACAAATAAGGGATCTGGTGTTAGGGAGGTACTTGAATCCTCTGGATCAGAGACACTATTTCCACCCTAAAAAGTCTCTACTCATAGGCAAAATCTCCATAGATTCACAAGTGTAACCGTTAATCCACAACTCATCCAGCATCTATCTAAACTAAAGTGCATTGCAATCAGCAGCTCAGAGGTCATGTACCAGTGCATCAATAGCTTATATGCATTCTCTTTATATTGCATGCATATGGATGTAAAGCCTCCCTCTTCCAGATGATCGACCAAGTGAATCCTGAGGTGTACATTTCTAATTCCTTCTCCCACTTCACCATCTATGTATCCTAGTAGAGAAAATCAGGTAGAAAGCTTGAGACTCTTATCTTCATCTCACCTTAATCAAAAAGCTCTTCCACATTAGACAGTTCTCTTGAGCTCCCATTTGTTACCGCTGGTGTTGCTGCCAAGTATCTCAGATGCAACAAATGAAATCCATCTCTAGGTACCAAGTGGAAAAGATCAAAGCAGCACTCGCAGCCTCTCAGCACCCCTTATTCATATACGTCCCTTAATACTAGTAAATTATCTATTCTTTATTGTCATACATTCCTAGGGAAAAGCCTGTGTTATGTGCTATTTTAATCAGTGGTTAAGAAATTCTCATTACATTGTCATGTTGAGAAAACCTGAACCAAGTGATCAAAAAGAGTAGTGATTGTAGCGCCCTCCCCAGCCCGGTAGTGTGCAAATGACCACGCCACACACGGAGCTCTGTAGTGCACGTCTTTATTCTTCAGACTGCAACCGTTTACTGTGTGCACTGAATCATGAACTTTATTAACCACGCCCAGGCACAACTAAACAATTACATAATTGTCCTACGGAGTCCATTAGGGGCAAGAAGGGTCCGGTTATTCCTATTTACATCACAGTCCATCTTCCCCTTTGTTGAATACAAAGTACAGATATTGCATATATACATCATAGTTCCTCAATGAGTCATTGAGGTGCTTTAACCAGTCTTCCAGACCTACTCGTATGAGGTTAAAGAGGCGAAGGAGCAGGGCCTAACTTGGCACTGGTGATGCAGAGGTAGAGATAGGAGTTGGGCTCTCCGGACTCTCGGCGGGCAGGTCTCCCTTCTGACATCTGGAGCCGAGAAACATCGAGGCAGATGCTTGAAGTGTGACTAGTCTCATGATGGACTTTCCGGGATGTAGAGTGGTCACCACATGTCCTTCGCTCATCACAACCTGCAGGGGTTCAGCATTAAACAGGGCATCAGACTTGCGTTTCTGTTTTTGCTTGACAAGTACCCAGTCTCTTTCCTTGAAAACTGTGTCCCGAGCACATCTGCGTTTATCAGCATAGGTCTTCATTCTGGACTTGTGCAAGGAATACATTGTATGGATCTCGTCCGCATCCGTCGACCTCTGAATGAATGAAAACGCATTTATTATAGCGCAAACGGCTACTCAAAAGACTGTCCCGGCGCTGACAGAAAGCGGTTAGGGGAACCATGGAACGCTGCTAAGTTTTGAAAAGCCACATTTTCAGATGTTTCTTAAAGACTGAGATATCTGAAATGGAGCGTAAGGCGACTGGGAGCCGGTTGCAAGCCTGGGCCCGGAGAATCCAAAAGATCTGCGACCCATCCGGGCCAGGCATACTTTAGGAGTACAAGCGCGGTAGGAGGAGGAGGATCTTAGAGATCGAGCTGGGATATAGTGATTAACTCGTCTACTAAGGTAGCCAGCTCCTATTCTGTGGAAAACCTTAAAAAAGACTATAAGAGCTTTGAATTTGATCCTCTCCTTCAGTCTCAGCCAATGAAGTGGTTTAAGGAGGGGGGACATTGAAGACCTTGGTTTAGGTTGGAGGATCGCCCTGGCTGCGGCATTTTGCACTACCTGTAGGCGCTGTACAAGGTAACCGGGAAGGCCCAGATACAAAACATTTGCGTAGTCCAGTCTTGATGTCACCAAGGCCTGGACCACTATTTTCCTAGACTCTATTGTCAAAAGAGGAAGGAATTTTTTTCAACATACGCAGGATGCCGAAGCAAGGCTTGGACCCGAAACTTCATGGACAAGGCGTTATCCAGCAAAACTCTGAGGTTTCTTACAGGCGCTGTACAAGGTAACCGGGAAGGCCCAGATACAAAACATTTGCGTAGTCCAGTCTTGATGTCACCAAGGCCTGGACCACTATTTTCCTAGACTCTATTGTCAAAAGAGGAATCAATCAATCAATCACGGCATTTATAGAGCGCGCTACTCACCCGGGAGGGTCTCAAGGCGCTGGGGGAGGGGGTAAGTTACTGCTCGAACAGCCAGGTCTTGAGCTGCTTCCTGAAGGCGAGATGGTCCTGGGTTCGCCGAAGGTGAGTGGGGAGGGAGTTCCAGGTCTTGGCCGCCAGGTAGGAGAAGGATCTTCCTCCGGCGGTGGTTCTGCGGATGCGTGGTACGGTGGCGAGGGCGTGGCTGGTTGATCGTAGCTGGCGTGTGGGCGTGTAGAAGGACATGCGGTCGTTGAGGTACTTTGGGCCCAGGTCGTGGAGGGCCTTGTGTGCGTGGGTGAGGAGTCTGAACGTGATTCTCTTGCTGACGGGGAGCCAGTGCAGGTCTTTCAGGTGTACGGTGATGTGGCTGTGTCGGGGGATGTCCAGGATGAGTCGTGCGGAGGCGTTCTGGATGCGCTGGAGTCTCTTTTGAAGTTTGGCTGTGGTTCCGGCGTGAGGGTGTTCCCATAGTCCAGTCGGCTGGTGACGAGTGCCTGGGTGACGGTCTTCCTGGTTTCAGTGGGGATCCATCTGAAGATCTTGCGGAGCATGCGCAGGGTGTTGAAGCATGAAGATGAGACGGCGTTGACTTGTTTGGTCATCGATAGGGAGGAGTCCAGGATGAAGCCCAGGTTGCGTGCGTGGTCCGTTGGCTTGGGTGCGGTGCCCAGGGCCGGGGGCCACCAGGAGTCGTCCCAGGCGGAGGGTGATGAGCCCAGGATGAGGACTTCCGTCTTGTCTGAGTTCAGTTTAAGGCGGCTGTTCCTCATCCAGTCGGCGACGTCTCTCATCCCGTCGTGCAGGTTGGCTCTGGCGGTAGTGGGGTCGTTGGTGAGGGAGAGGATCAGCTGGGTGTCGTCGGCGTAGGAGATGATGTTGAGGTTGTGTCGGCGTGCGATGGCTGCGAGGGGCTCATGTAGACGTTGAAGAGGGTCGGGCTGAGTGAGGATCCTTGTGGAACGCCGCAGATGACTTCGGTGGCTTCGGATCTGAACGGGAGAGGCGGACTCTCTGGGTTCTTCCGGCGAGGAACGAGATGATCCATTCCAGTGCTTTCTCTCGGATTCCGATGTTGCTGAGGCGCTTCACTAGGGTGCGGTGGCAGACGGTGTCGAACGCCGCGGAGAGGTCCAGGAGGATGAGGGCAGCTGTTTCCCGTTGTCGGTTAGGGTTCTGATGTCGTCGGTGGCTGCGATAAGGGCGGTCTCGGTGCTGTGGTTGGCCCGAAACCCGGACTGCGAGGGGTCGAGGATCCATTCGTCTCGAGGAAGGCGGCAAGCTGTCTGTTGACGGTCTTCTCGATGACTTTGGCCGGAAACGGAAGGAGCGAGATGGGGCGGTAGTTCTTGAGGTCGGTGGGGTCCGCCGTTGGTTTCTTCAGGAGGGCGGTAAGCTCGGCGTGCTTCCAGCTCTCCGGGAAGGTGGCGGTGCGGAAGGAGGAGTTGATGATGTCCCGGAGATGGGGTGCGATGGTGGCGTCGGCTTTGTTGAAGACGTGGTGTGGGCAGGGGTCGGTTGGTGATCCGGAGTGGATGGAGTTCATCGTGCGGGTGGTGTCTTCGGTGTTGATCGGGGTCCAGTTGCAGAGGGTGGTGGTGGCGGGCATTGGTTCGGCGGTAGGGTGCGTTGTTTGTGCGTTGAAGCTGTTGTGTATGTCGGTGATCTTGCGGTGGAAGAACGCGGAGAGTGAGTTGCAGAGGTCTTGCGAGGGGGTGATGTCGTTGTTTCCGGCGCTGGGGTTGGAGAACTCTTTGACGATGCTGAAAAGTTCCTTGCTGTCATGGGCGTTGTTGTCCAGTCGTTCTTTGAGTGCCGACTTCTTGGTGGCACGGATCAGCTGGTGGTGTTTGCGGGTGGCGTGCTTGAGGGCGGTCCTGTTGTCTGTGGTCTGGTCGAGTCGCCAGGTTTTCTCGAGAGTGCGGCAGTTCTTCTTGGATTCCTTGAGTTCGTTGGTGAACCAAGGGGTTTTCTTGCTTCCGGGTCTGCTGGGAGGGTTTTTAGTGGTGCGAGGTCGTCGGCGCAGGCGGTCAGCCACTTGGCGAGGTTGCTGGCTGCTTCGTTTGGGTCCGTTGTGTCGGTGGGTGTGTTCTGGCTGAGGGAGGCGGTGAGCTGCTCGGCGGTGATCTTGCTCCAGCTCCGGCGGGGAGCCTGTTGCGGGTGGTGGTGGGTCGCAGTCTTTCTGAAGCTGAAGTGGACGCAGCTGTGGTCGGTCCAGTGGAGTCCGGTGGCGTGGCTGAAGGAGATGTGCTTGCTGGACGAGAAGACGGGGTCAAGCGTGTGGCCGGCGTAGTGGGTGGGCGTGTTCACCAGTTGCTTGAGTCCGAGGTTGGCGAGGTTGTCCAGCAGGGCGGTGGTGTTTCTGTCGTTGTTGTTCTCCAGGTGGAAGTTGAGGTCCCCTAGGAGGATGTAGTCGGCGGAGGGCATGGCGTGCGGGCTGATGAAGTCTGCGATGTCTTCGCTGAATAGTGTGCGTGGTCCCGGGGTCTGTAGATGAGGGTGCCTCGGAGGGTGGTCTTGGGGTCCGTGTGTATCTGGAAGTGTAGGTGTTCGGCGGCGGTGAAGGTCTCGTCGGAGTTAGTCGAGATGCGGATGGTGTTCTTGTGTACGATGGCGATGCCTCCTCCCGTCTGGTTGACGCGGTCCTTCCGGGTGATCTTGTATCCATCTGGGATGGCTATGGCGATGTCAGGCGCTGAGGAGGCGTTCATCCAGGTTTCGGTGAGGAAGGCGATGTCCGGTGCTGTTGCGTCGAGCAGGTCCCAGAGTTCCACGGCGTGCCTGTGGACGGAGCGGGTGTTCAGCAGGATGCATTTCAGGTGGTTGCTGCTGTTGCTCGACTTGGCGGAGGTGGTGCACGTCAGGGGGCAGGTGAATCGGCAGGTTTGGCAGGTGAAGGGTCCGTGGGTGCGTCTCGGTGAGGCTCGGTAGCAGGCAGGGTTCCGGCCGGCATTGAGTGCGGTGAGTGTGGCGGCGTCGTAGGTCCGTCGAGTGGTGTTGCATCGGTGGGATCCAGGGGTTCTGGCGCTGGGCGCGGTCCAGTCGCGGACGGGCGCAGACGGGCTTGCCTTAGGCGCGCCTTCGGCGCGCCAGCGGCGCGGCCGCGCAGCAGCCGCCATTTATGGGGAGCTGGGAGGGAGGAGCAGCTGGGAGGCGGGAGGCAGGGGCAGCGAATGGGCAGTCAGGGGGCGGGGCCGCAGGGACGCAGCGGCGGGAATGGCGATAGGCAGCGAGGGGCACAGAAGGAAAAACGGGGGGAAAGCAGGCAAATCACGGGCACAACAACAGTGGGGCAGCGAGGGGCACAGAAGGAAAAACGGGGGGAAAGCAGGCAAATCACGGGCACAACAACAGTGGGGCAGCGAGGGGCACAGAAGGAAAAACGGGGGGAAAGCAGGCAAATCACGGGCACAACAACAGTGGGGCAGCGAGGGGCACAGAAGGAAAACGGGGGGAAAGCAGGCAAATCACGGGCACAACAACAGTGGGGCAGCGAGGGGCACAGAAGGAAAAACGGGGGGAAAGCAGGCAAATCACGGGCACAACAACAGTGGGGCAGCGAGGGGCACAGAAGGAAAAAACGGGGGGAAAGCAGGCAAATCACGGGCACAACAACAGTGGGGCAGCGAGGGGCACAGAAGGAAAAACGGGGGGAAAGCAGGCAAATCACGGGCACAACAACAGTGGGGCAGCGAGGGGCACAGAAGGAAAAACGGGGGGAAAGCAGGCAAATCACGGGCACAACAACAGTGGGGCAGCGAGGGGCACAGAAGGAAAACGGGGGGAAAGCAGGCAAATCACGGGCACAACGACAGTGGGGCAGCGAGGGGCACAGAAGGAAAAACGGGGGGAAAGCAGGCAAATCACGGGCACAACAACAGTGGGGCAGCGAGGGGCACAGAAGGAAAAACGGGGGGAAAGCAGGCAAATCACGGGCACAACAACAGTGGGGCAGCGAGGGGCACAGAAGGAAAAACGGGGGGAAAGCAGGCAAATCACGGGCACAACAACAGTGGGGCAGCGAGGGGCACAGAAGGAAAAACGGGGGGAAAGCAGGCAAATCACGGGCACAACAACAGTGGGGCAGCGAGGGGCACAGAAGGAAAAACGGGGGGAAAGCAGGCAAATCACGGGCACAACAACAGTGGGGCAGCGAGGGGCACAGAAGGAAAAAACGGGGGGAAAGCAGGCAAATCACGGGCACAACAACAGTGGGGCAGCGAGGGGCACAGAAGGAAAAACGGGGGGAAAGCAGGCAAATCACGGGCACAACAACAGTGGGGCAGCGAGGGGCACAGAAGGAAAAACGGGGGGAAAGCAGGCAAATCACGGGCACAACAACAGTGGGGCAGCGAGGGGCACAGAAGGAAAACGGGGGGAAAGCAGGCAAATCACGGGCACAACAACAGTGGGGCAGCGAGGGGCACAGAAGGAAAAACGGGGGGAAAGCAGGCAAATCACGGGCACAACGACAGTGGGGCAGCGAGGGCACAGAAGGAAAAACGGGGGGAAAGCAGGCAAATCACGGGCACAACAACAGTGGGGCAGCGAGGGGCACAGAAGGAAAACGGGGGGAAAGCAGGCAAATCACGGGCACAACAACAGTGGGGCAGCGAGGGGCACAGAAGGAAAAACGGGGGGAAAGCAGGCAAATCACGGGCACAACAACAGTGGGGCAGCGAGGGGCACAGAAGGAAAAACGGGGGGAAAGCAGGCAAATCACGGGCACAACAACAGTGGGGCAGCGAGGGGCACAGAAGGAAAAACGGGGGGAAAGCAGGCAAATCACGGGCACAACAACAGTGGGGCAGCGAGGGGCACAGAAGGAAAAACGGGGGGAAAGCAGGCAAATCACGGGCACAACAACAGTGGGGCAGCGAGGGGCACAGAAGGAAAAACGGGGGGAAAGCAGGCAAATCACGGGCACAACAACAGTGGGGCAGCGAGGGGCACAGAAGGAAAAACGGGGGGAAAGCAGGCAAATCACGGGCACAACGACAGTGGGGCAGCGAGGGGCACAGAAGGAAAAACGGGGGGGAAAGCAGGCAAATCACGGGCACAACAACAGTGGGGCAGCGAGGGGCACAGAAAGGAAAGGGGAGACAAGCAGACAAAACTGGCACCGGGGCCACAAGCGGAGGGCGATCTTACCTACAGGAGCAGCGGGCAGACAGCACAGGCGGAGCTGTGTGGTGGGGGAGCGACCTACCTGGCAAGGTCAAGGAATTTTTTCAACATACGCAGGATGCCGAAGCAAGGCTTGGACCCGAAACTTCATGGACAAGGCGTTATCCAGCAAAACTCTGAGGTTTCTTACAGCTGACTGCTCGGTGTGCAGTGGTGAATATTCTTCCGGTCACCAAGCGTTCCAGTTACTGATGGCAGGTTGGCCAAAGAAGACAATCTCGGATTTATCCGAGTTGCATTTGAGCTGATTCGCCTTAAGCCACTGAAAAACCTTAGAGAGACAAGTTCTGATACTAACACCATCGAAATCTGATCCTTTTTCGTAGGTGAAAATCAATTGCGTATCATACGCGTAGGATATGATCTTTGCACCGTTTGCCTCTGCTATGAATGCCAGGGGAGACAAGTACAGATTAAAAAGAGTAGGGCTAAGACTGGAGCGCTGAGGAACTCCAACCCCTATGCCTGGCATAGGGGCTGAAAAAGGGGGAAGCCATACCTCCTGGGCTCTGTCCTTCAGGAAAGAGTCCAGCCATGTCAATACTGTCCCGCCGATTCCCAGATTTCTCAATCTGTCAATTAGTCTCTCGTGCGGGACAGTATCGAATGCTGCCGACAGATCGAGCAATATCAGGGCAGCCCTTCCACCCTGATCCAGTATTCCTCTAATGTACTCAGTTACTTCCAATAAGGCACTCTCCGTGCTAAAGTTGGCCCTAAAGCCAGATTGAGAAGGGTGCAACAGATTGTGGCTCTTTGCGTGGTTTGAGATAACTTTATTAACGTGTTTTCCAGAACTTATGAAAGAGCCGAAAGGAGAGATATCGGCCTATAGTTGGCTGGATCAGTATGAATTCAATACCATATTAACTGTGGCATTGATCGTAGGTGCAAGGGAGGCAAGTAATTTAGCTGGGCAGGCATCGCTTGGAGAGCCGGACCGAAGGCCTTTAAGATAGTGGAGCGAGTCCGCTAATAGTATTTTAGGAAACTCTACTAACGTAGGAGTCGGCAGAGAATCGGCCCTATGTGACAGGGATTGGTCTGTCACTAGGTTCTCTTGTGTAATTTCGACCTCTGAGCGGTCCATTGGGGCAATTTGGTTCACATGGCTTTCCCAGATATCAAGGTGGCAGGGCTTTCACCTGCAGTAGAATGGGGAGTTGATCTGTAAGCATGAAGGGCTGAACATAGAGCTGATTTGAGATCACTTCCTTCTAGCGCAGAGTGCTGAACTACTCTCTTTAGGGTGACCAAGAAGTGTTCAACAACATCAGTGGCCTGTGATGTTTAACATTCATGTTAGTGAGAAAGTCTTTAAATTCTCGGCTGTTGAATGATGGGCCATTGTCGGACTTAAAAATGGAGGGGAGACCCAATGTTGCAAAAATGTCATTTAATGTCCCAATGACTTTGTCATGTGTAGTTGACAACAGGTCTTCCACGAGAAGAAATCATGAGTACTCATCAACAACTACCATGAGAATATGTCCATTGTTAAGGGGTCCAAAGAAAACAGCTACAATCCTCTACCACACCTTCTTCGGGAGGTCAGACATAACTAATGGATGCTGCATTGTTTTCGGAGATGAACAGTTGCACAAATGACATGTCTTTAATTCTCTTTAAACTCTTTCATCAAGGCGAGGAAACCACACTCGGTCTCGAAGAGCTATGTTGGTGGCGTCAATGTCACGATGACCCTCGTGGGCTAGTTGAGTGACTTGTCGCAGACTCTCTGGAATGACAGTTCTAGAACCCTTAATATAATGCCTTCTAGAGTGACAGAGAGTTCCTTGCTCACATTTTAGAATTTTTGGTATTCAAACTCATTTGTAAGAGGTCAAGTGTGTTTCTTCAAAAGTTGCTGGGCAATAATGTCTTTGGGAGCAAGCAGATCTCAATCTGTATTTGTAGAAGCAAGAATTTGTTCCACTGAAAGAGCTGCAGGTATGCCTGACTTGACTAAGAAGTTAACATAGGCCTCATCCGCATTAGACAATGTACTGTGACACTGCACTGGCACTAGTGAAAAGTAGTTAGCAGGATTTTGATCTTTCCCTGGCCTATGCACAATAGTGTAATCATATTCTTGTAACCACAACCCCCTCCTATCGATGCGACGGGGCATCTTGGCTTTCCCAAAAATGGTGAGCAACGCCTGGTGGCCAGTCACAAGGGTGAAGTGCTTTCCTTATAGAAATATATTGAAGTATTCAAAAGCCCACACTACAGCTAGACTTTCTTTCTCAGGTTGGGAATAAGCACAATCAATCTGTGACAGACTCCTGCTCGCATAAACCACAGTGTGCCTTTGAGCGTTGTCGTGTCTGCTGTGCTGGGCAAGGATCGCACCCAATCCCATCCGGGTTGGCATCTATTACAATCTTAGTATGAAGTTTTGGATTAAAATAGGCCATTCCAGTAGCATTCTCGATTGCATGTTTGATTTTCTTAAAGCTTCAATCGCATTGAGGTGACCACTTGAACACAGCGGTTTTTTTTGGTAAGTCTCTCAAGGGGGCACTGACTGTGGCAAAATCCCAAATGTACCTGGAAAAGTTACTGGCCATACCAGACAATGGTCGCTTCTTCTGGTGGAGTGGTAGATGACAATGCTTGTACTTTAGCTGGATCTGGTCTCATCCACTTTTTATAGAAAATATGCCCAAAGAATTTGAGTTTTGTTTTGTGAAAGCCACATTTTTCTGCATTCAAAGCGAGACCAGCATCAGCAAGCAAATGGCATACTTGTGTAAGGGCTTTGTCATGTTCCTTCGAGTAGCCCCAAATACCAGTATATCATTACTATAATTAAAAGCATGTGTGATAGGCTGCATTATGTGGCGAATGACACCCTGAAAGAGTTCTGCAGCTGACGACACCGCAAAACAAAGGCCAGGTTTCAGAAAGGTTTAGCTTCGAGGTAGGATTACTTTTTTAATGCTAAAGGGACGCTAAACCTTTTTGGCAATTAACAAACTCACACAAATTGGTATTTGCGTTGGTTTGCATGGAAAAATAACGCAAAGCAGCGCAAAATGCTGCTTTGCATTACTTTGCATCAAGGAGGAGTTACATGGGTGGTACATAGGCATTCCCATTCAACCACCCATGCTTTTTGATGCTAAACCCTATCTACTAACATTAGTAGACAGGGTTTAGCGCCAAACATTAACGCCGCTGGAAAGCAGGCGTTAAAAGGGGAAATGTTTTCATTTCTTCTTGCTTTTCTGACTTTGCATGTGTGCTGCACTGTACAGCACACACACAAAGTAGGAAAAGGTTTTAAACTTGTCTATCCATAGTAGCCTTCCTGTACAAAACCTATGGTAGACTCAGGCATGCACCCTAGCACTAAGGCGCTAAGGTGTGTGCCTGGTGCATGGCAACTAAAAGCTAAGCCAACGCTAGGGAAAAGGGAGGAGAGAGCCATGTCTCTGTAGATGTGGCGCTCTCCTTCTCCCTCTCTTTCACGCAACTCAGCGCAGCATTTTTGGCTGCTGTGCTCCATTTTGTGATTTGTTTGAGAATCTGGGCCTTAGTCATTTGTATCTGAACAAGCAAATATGGGTCGACAAGGTGGTAATGTACCTGCAATTTTCCTCTAGTTCGAGTTGATGGTATCCCTTGTTCAGGTCAAGGCGAGAAAAGACTTTGGAGCCATTCAGCTGTGTAATCATGACTGCAATGTGCAGACCTGAATGTTGTTCTCACTCAATCGCCTTGTTAGCTTGGCGCTTATTGAGACAGATGCGCACAGCACCTCCACTGTCCTTTTTGGGCACTACCACTATGGGTGAAACTCATGATGTCGGACCAGTAGAGCGGTCAAGGATATCATCCTTTAACAGCGTTTTCAGTTCTTTCTCAACAGCTTCCTGCAAGTGAAAAGCAATTTGACGATGTCTTTGAGCAACAGGATGAATGTCCTCATTGATAGGAAGTTGCACTTTCATGGTCTTAAGCTTTCCTAGTCCATAAAACAATGACGGTAATTGACTTACTATGTCTGCATGTGCATTTATGTAATAGTTGATCAGACCCATGTCAGCAGCAGTACTGAAACAAAGTAAACATGCACTTGACAAAGTACCTTGAAAAACATGAATAGGTGCTTGTACTTTCATCTTCTTGCGTTGCATGTTTGCTATAAATGATCCTTGACTTTGCAATGGCATGGAGGCAGCCCATGTGTATACCTGTCTTCAAAGGTGTGAGATGAGGCACCGGTGACAGTTCATTGTACTTCTTTGCTGGCATAATGTTTATTGATGCACCACTGTCGATGAAAAAGGTATGGGATAACCATTCACTTTAGTGTAATCTTGGGGCAATGTCCAAAGGAACGTGTTTTTTTCATGTGGCGATCTCGATTGGTCTTGGACTCTTCTCTGAATGAAACCAAACCGACGTATGCACGACGTTCACCAGTCAACATCATCGTCGCACAGCCAGCTTCTTTTTCACTCAACAATTATTTTGAAGAACCTTTGGATGATGAATTTCATGATGATCCACTTCACTTAGTTTCAACTAGTCTCAATTGGTGTCGCCGCTTGGTCTTGTGGGCATGGCTAGATGGTTTCTGGAACTTACTGGCATCCATTTTCTCTTCTCGATGTGATGCAGTTGGTTTTTCTCTCGCTTTGCAAACTGTTATGAAATGGTTTTCTTTACCGCAGCCTTTGCATGTTTGTCCAAGAGTGGGAGACATCACTTTACTGCCCTCAACCTTGTGTCTCTGCTTACTTGTCATGTTCAAAGCTGATTCACTTTGAGCTTCTTTAGCTTCCACATCAGCAGCTTTTATATCTGCACGTTCTTATGCTCTCGCATTCATGAGCCCTCTCTTCAGACTGAGTGTCTCGCGCAGCATACTTCATCTGAACGACTCGGAAAGACAACCATTGATGACTCTGAGATGGATGACTACTTCATTATTGAACTAATTGAACTTGCAATGCTTGATGAGGGCCTCAAGTCTTTCAGCAAACTCATACCTTTCATAGTCGACGTTTGCCATTGGATTGAACTTGATTTCTAATGCCGCCTTAATCTGACGGTAAGATATTGCATCAGCTTGTGGTATTTTCATTATTGCTTCTTTCACTCCATCACCTGCAAGGTTCTTTAGGTATTTGATGATCTTTTTGTCATCTGTTTCTTCTAGCACGTTGATGAAATCATCACATTTTTCGATCCATGCAGTCTATCTGGTGCGAATATTCTGGCTTTTGGTGGTATCGAAAGGAAGCGGTCATTTCAAGAACATGGCAGCATCATGACCACCTGTAGAACTTCCTGCTGTTGAGAATAAGGCCTGCTCTGGCATTGTCTGCTGCCCACTAGGACTAGCTCCATTCATACCATCTCTAAGCCCCAGCCGCGTGCTTCCATCATTGTCGTCATGGTTGATCCGATTTCGTATGGCCTCTTTTTCAAACTGGGGTGGCATGGTGAGCAAAAGAATGATGGGTTTAACCCAGATCTCTTGACTGGGGGTGAATGTTTTGATTTGTTCTGCATTCCGTCCATCAATTGTGTGTCTTTTGCTTTCTCGCCCTAAGTGCGCCAGGTATGCCCAGACGTGGGTCCTGGGCTCACTGTGCCACTGGAATCAAGCTATCCTGGCTGAAGAGGGGTGAAACCCCGAAACCGGTCCTAGGATGCTTGTTTCCGGTCCAGGGAGGACCTGGCTTGGCAGTTCGGGCTGGACTGTTCCCATGAGGCACAGGGTCAAGACTGATTTGCATATGGCCAGGTCTAAACTGGGGTGGCATGGTGAGCAAAAGAATGATGGATTTAACCCAGATCTCTTGACTGGGGGTGAATGTTTTGAATTGTTCTGCATTCCGTCCAACAATTGTGTGTCTTTTGCTTTCTCGCCCTAAGTGCGCCAGGTATGCCCAGACGTGGGTCCTGGGCTCACTGTGCCACTGGAATCAAGCTATCCTGGCTGAAGAGGGTGAAACCCCGAAACCGGTCCTAGGATGCTTGTTTCCGGTCCAGGGAGGACCTGGCTTGGCAGTTCGGGCTGGACTGTTCCCATGAGGCACAGGGTCAAGACTGATTTGCATATGGCCAGGTCTAAACTGGGGTGGCATGGTGAGCAAAAGAATGATGGATTTAACCCAGATCTCTTGACTGGGGGTGAATGTTTTGAATTGTTCTGCATTCCGTCCGTCAATTGTGTGTCTTTTGCTTTCTCGCCCTAAGTGCGCCAGGTATGACCAGACGTGGGTCCTGGGCTCACTGTGCCACTGGAATCAAGCTATCCTGGCTGAAGAGGGGTGAAACCCCGAAACCGGTCCTAGGATGCTTGTTTCCGGTCCAAGGAGGACCTGGCTTGGCAGTTCGGGCTGGACTGTTCCCATGAGGCACAGGGTCAAGACTGATTTGCATATGGCCAGGTCTAAACTGGGGTGGCATGGTGAGCAAAAGAATGATGGATTTAACCCAGATCTCTTGACTGGGGGTGAATGTTTTGATTTGTTCTGCATTCCGTCCATCAATTGTGTGTCTTTTTCTTTTTCAACTTTGACGGTGAGTAACTGTTTTGTCTCCTGTACATGTTCATCACCATTCTCAACCTCCTACATTGCCCCTGGTTTTCACTGCCTTTAGAGTTTTTTGGCACCTAGATGCTTCCACTTTTGGCATACTTTTGAACCTGGCTGTCACTGCCTTCTGAGTTTCTCTGTACCTGGTTGTCGCTGCATTCAGTGCTCTCGTACTGTATGTATGCTGGCTCTGTGTTATGTTGCAGTGCAGTAACTCTTCTTCTTGACTCCACATACACCATCCCTCGACTGCTTCACTTCGACTAAGGCGCATGTGGGATACATGAGCAGTTTGCTGGACTTCAGCAAACTCTCAGGGAGAGCACTCTCTATTGTCCGAGGTACAGATCTCCTATCTCTTCCCCAGTTGTAGCGTCTTCTCTAGCCTGGTAGCATGTAAATGACCACACAACACACGGAGTTCTGTAGTACGTGTCTTTATTCTTCAATTCTTCAGAGTGCAACTGTTAACTGTTCGCACTTTGTCATGAACTTTATTAACCGCCCCAAACAATAATGTCATTCTGCTACGTAGTCCATCAGGGACTAGAAGGGTCCAGCTATTTATATTTACAAGACACTACAGTGATTATGTGTAAAGAGAGTGACATATGATTACAAAATTTTGAGGAAGCCAGAAAGAATATCTGAGTGAGATAGCCGACTATTCTTCTTCGATTTTAGACCATGGTTTGGCCATAACAGGAGTTTCCTATTCTAAGTCTGGATGGATTTGCACTGCTATCAGATAGTCCTCTCTATGAGGAAACCCCATCCCATCATCTCCTATACCTTGATAGATAGTTGACCTTTCAACTTTTGCCCTCTTTCCATTACACAGAAAGGATTCTGACTTCCCATATATATTCTTCAAGATAGTTAGTGGGTTAGGGAGCGGGAAGGACAGATTGAGATGACAGATTGATATATGAGTCAATGAAGGAATTCATATTTAAGCATGCTGTCCTGCCAAACCCCATGTGTGTAAGTGATTGATGAAAGAATCTAACAAGCCTCGAAAGTTGGAATTATAAACATCTTTAATTTGCCTGGTCAGGTAAATTCCTAGCTATTTTATAGGTCATGGCGTCTACTGTGACAGATATCCAAATAACCATACCCCACTGCATCATCTATATTAATGCCCAGCCCATTGATTTCATGTAACTAATCTACTTGCCTGAAACTGATGAAAACATCTCTAATTGAGAGAGTTAGGCTTACAGGGATACTTCAGGATCACTTGGAAAGTATATGATGTTGTCAACGAACAATATGCTGTTATTATTCTGCTACTTGTGCCACACTGACGTTTGTAGCAGAGGCTCCATAGATATTGCAAAAAGCAGTGTAGAGCCTGGAAGGTCCTGCCTAGTACTGTGGAACAGAGTTGCCAAAGGTGAAAAGAGCCCAATGGGCTTAATTCTCATCTGCAAGCATTCAATGTTGGCTTTAAAAAAAATTTTTTTGAGCCAAAGCGCGTATTGCCCAGTACATTGAAGAAATAGCTACATTCTACTTTGCTGAATATTTTTTCAGTGCCTAAAGGAAGAACTGTAAGAGGGAGACTGGAGCATTTATCAGGATTTAAGGATAATAGTGTAATTCCTCTAAAGGAATATAACAGACAGTCCCAATCATCTACCTCTTTAACCAAGGTACTGAGCAATAAATCCGTTCGGGACCAGGAGAAAATTAGGGAAGTGAAAAAAAAACACCACAAACACTGGTTTGGAATGATCCCAATGCCAGCTTAGGATCATCTCAGACCCACTGCTTGGATATCTCTTGTTCGACCATTCCTACCAGGGATCAGGGTTGGAGCCAAATGAGCTAGGAGAAAATCCAGGACTGCTGGATGGAGCTAGGCAGCTTGCTGGTTCAGCAGGATGTTTGCAGAGATTACCGTGTGCAAACATACACAGAGGTGCTGCCGAGATGGAAAGCAGGAGCACACCTCTGGATATAGAGACCATAGATGTAAGGGAGCGTAACAACTTAGCAGATACAAAAGGGTAAATCAAAACAGTGGATAAAGGGGATTCAGAGGAAAAACAGGAACTGAGCACCGAAAAGGGTACAATAACTAACAATGAGGGATAGAAAAGGCCAAATGACAAACAACCCAGTGCCTTCAATGTCCTCTTATAGTCACTGGCCCATAAGGCTCCAGAAGTTCCAACCACACCCTCCCGAAAGTGAGAACTAGCCTTGTTTCCATGTTTTGGCTTTCCACATCTACCAAGCATGACCTCTTCCGAACTTAAAGGGGAGTTTAAACCCTGAATGCCAGGGTGATACTGTGCTAGTGTGATCTTTACTGATATTCCTGACAGTAATCTGCTATCTGCTATTTATATCAGTATTACCACCAGCCTAGTATTCTCAGACATGGTTCTACCCTTGACAAATCAAGATGAGATGTCCCTCCAGCAACTGTTCTGTTCACCCCTTATCTTTCAGAAACTGTAAACCTCATTTCACACCCTTATTTGATGTATGCAAAGTTATGAATTTGGTCTAGTTCGCAACCTTTGCGAAAATCATTAAATACTAAGGGGTCTTATTTACAAGCCCATTGTGTCACTTTTATTGATGCACCGGCAGCGCAATGGGCTTCCCCACAGTTACAAGGCCATGTAAAGTCACCCTGTGCTACTTTTCATGGCCTTGTAAATATTTTTTCCTTTCACCCATAACCCTACGTGAAAGGGGCGTTCCATGCATGTTGCTGTGGGTGTTCCCACACAACATCCAATGGAATGTGATGCATTACCAGACTTACAACTGTATGTAAACTTGGGAATGTGTCTCAAGCCAGAGACCAGACGGTAGTTCTTCACTGCACATTTTATATTTATTTTCAGAACCCTATAGACAGGAGAACTGGTTTGCGGTGGCTTCCATTATCAAGTACCTCTCTATGCAATTCTGCAGACACAGCCTTTGTGTGGCGGTATTCTCTTTGTTAAAAATTGGGTTGTAAGTTGACTGGGGTAATAGGCCTAGTCAAGCAACAACCACAGTCCTAGTCAGGGTAAGAAGCAGGTAAACCGTAATTTAACGTATGCTCACCCTCTGGTAGCTCGGCACAGAGCAGTCATGCTTAACTTATAGGCAATGTGAAAAGTAGTTGTGCAACACTTCAAACATAAAAACAGTAAATACACCACACAAAAAAAATTCTACACCAAGTTGGAAATATAGAGCCTAATTTAATAAATAAAACAAGACCAAAACTATAAAAATCCAATAAGTAGAAGTTGAGTTATGAATTTTCAAAGAATAAAGTGTAAAATAGAGCTTAGAAGCAATAAGCACTTACTTGGGGTATCTGGTTGCGCTGGACTGGGACAAAGTTAAAAGTTCAGGCAGACTGCGATGGAGTGAAGGACGGATACAGGGACCCAATGAGGCCCCCTGAACAAAAGCACCTTAATCCTGGTTGTGTCGAGGATGCGGAGTGCACACTAGGCAATGCATCAGTGCCGATCCACGCAGTGGCGGTAATTCATCAGTTCTGATCCATGCAGCAGCAGTGACGCATCAGCTCTGATTAGTGGTGAACTGTGATGCAGAGGTTCAGCAGCATCGTTGAGGCGAGTGTCGACCATGATGCACAGACTTGCGCTGGGAAGAGGGTCGCACAGTGGAGGTTCCAAAGGAGATGTGTCGGGTCCGATCCATGCAGCAGAGGAAATGCACCTATTAAGGTCCACACAATGGCGGTGATGCAAAAGCGCTGATCCATGCAATTGAAGCGATGCACCAGTTTTGAGCCACACAACAAAGACGATGCACCGGTTCTGATCTGGAGCAAACACTTTAGGCCCACTTCCAAGGGTCCAGGACTGGGGTGGAACCACTTGGCATGGCAGACTCACAGATGCAGAAGCATGGTGGTTGAAAGTCTTTTATGTCCCTGAACCTTCAGATCAGGAGTTCAGACAGCTATCCCTTGGAGTCACTCTGGGTTCAAGTGATGCAGGTCCAGCCCTTCTTACCCAGGCAGGGGAACAGAAAGCAGCAGGGCACCACATCAAGGTAGGATTCCAGCAAAGCAGCAGTCCAGCACAGTGGCAGTCCATCAGCAGCACAGCAGTCCTTCTTCCTGGCAGTCATTACAGGTCCAGAAGTATACTGAAGTGGTGGTGCCTGAGGTCCAGTGCTTCTACTCAGTTGAGCCTTTGAAGTGGGAAGCACTTCAAAGACAGGCTTTAAAGTGCGCAGAGATCTTCCCTTCCCACCCTGGCTCCAGACTCACTATACGGGGCTATGCAGCCCTTTGTGTGGGGACAGGGCACAGCCTATTCATGTGTGAGTGAGGCTGAATCCAGCTCCTCCCTCTCATCTTGCAAGGATGGCCAATCAAGTCACACCTAAGCTCCTATTGTGTGTGGGTGTCTAAGGGGTATTTAACAAAGCCCATCTGTCACCCACCCCAGGCATGTGATCAGAGACTGGCAGCTAAACTGAAAAAATGCCAACCTTCTAAAAGTGGCATTTTTAGAAGGGCACCATACATATGGATTTTAAATTGTGATTCCAGAGACACCAAACTTGAAAAGCCTATCTCTTCTAGGGGTGGGCAGTAAACTGCACCGCTGGTGGAGTTTGCAGAGTTTTGCCACTCTGTGCTCCATTTGGAGCGCGGAGTTTGGTAAAAACTCTGCCAACAACTGTGTGGCAGAGTTTACCAGCACCCACCCCTAGCACTGCGGTGGCACCAGAGCTATGAGGAACACTTCACCAATCATTGACTGTCTCATTCTACAATTTAGTGGTATGTGGTGCATTCTCCTTGCTTGAATTACAACTCAGGGCACCATTTTTATCACTGCTCGCATTATTGCCCAGGCATCCATGTTACACCACTGCTCACAATGTGCCTCACGGATCATTGAAGAGTCCGCTTTTCAACTTGCCTAACGCTTTACCTCATAACCCAGGGCCTGCATATATCTATTTATAGTGGTGCCTTTACATTATGGGAAACCATTACTGGGTGTGATATAACACCTCTCATGGAGCGGGTCCTTGTTGTCTCACAAATATCCATTAAAGGCGGATCCAAATGTCCGCATGTAAACTCGCAACACAATTCACAACATGCCTCACACTCCACTTGATGCTTTGTGCGCCTGATGGCTGACTCTCCTAACAGCTCATTCACCCTACATCTCACACTCACCATATGCCCACACCGATCAACACCTTCCTCACACCCACCACACCCCTCAGCTCTAGAAAGTGCCCAAACCTCTCTTCTTAATTCCTCACAACTCTCCACATAGCTCCCCTTAACCGCTGTTTCAACTCACAGTTCCATCTCTTTACAGTGGCAAGAGTATGGGGTCACCGCATTGGAGGACAAAATCAGTGAAAAGGGACATGAAGAAAATGCCTGCACCCGCAGAAATAAAAAGAGGATATGCTAAAGGAGCGCTGCGCTAAACCATCACACAGGCGTGTTCGTAAAAGGATCGCCGAAGTCAAAATAAAGAATTCACTCTGTATCAGGTGCTCATTTGGCATGGCTCTATTGTTGTTCTTTTTCTTTCGGTAAATAACTGACTCCACGTCACAGGCTGACCCTAATCGGTATCAAATTAGACACAATCACATTTTTGTAAAATGAGGAAAGCCTTTCTTGTCTTCATCCTAGTGCTTCCCGTTTGACTGAGGCCTCTTAAGGCATCTTGGTGATGCCCACATGTGCTGACTATCGTATAAAAAGAGTATCCTGTGAGTTCCTACCGTCACTATAGTGACGGGTAATGTGAATGACGTAATTTCTGTGCAAACCGTTTCTTTGTTCTGGTGATGTTATTGTGAGAGGCCGACGTGTATGCAGTGCACTTGTGCAAAGTGGAGAGGAAAGCAGTAGAAAGCACCATCGGTGCAGAAAGAGACTTCTGGCAGGTACATGAGAGTGCCTTGGTTTAAGCTACTCTGTCTTGACTCACCCTCACATTGTTATTTATTAGGATTCCCTACAAGCTGTACACTGAGCTAGGCCTCATTCTGGGTATGGCGCTCCCTTGTTGTAAAATGTTTGCTACTAACATGGAAATTCCACTTGCTTGTCGATTAAAGTCATACACCGTAGAGGCACACATTGCTGGTTTTGTTATCACAACTAAATTTTGCTGTTATCAGTGGAAGCCAGTTTGTATTTTTTCCCTAGGGGCGATGTAACATTTAGGCAATGTTTTAAAAAACTCATCAGCGAAGTAGGATGCCAAGTAGCCAAATTTACATTGTGTCTTGGCTCAAAATGCTGCCTTTGCATTTAAGGGCCAGATGTACGACGTGCAAAATAGCGCCTCGCAAATTGCGAGTCTTTTGCGAGGCACTATTTTGCATGTACAACAGTGTGTTTAACGCTGTTTGCGATTCCCAATGGGGTTGCAAATTGCGAGGCTCATGAATAATATTGAGCCTCTCGCAATTTGCGAGCCCATTGGGAATGACAGGCCCTCCCAGGGATGGTGGCCTGCTGGGATTACTTTTAAATAAAGCAGCTGTTTTTTTTAAAATGCAGCCCTTTTTCCTTAAAGGAAAACGGGATGCATTTGAAAAAAAAATGAAACGTTTTCGTTTAATTTTTTAAGGGCAGGCAGTGGTCCCTGGGACCACTGCCTGCCCTTAAAAAATATTTTTGGAGCCAGTCACAAAGGGGAAGGGGTCCCCTGGGGACCCCTTCCCATTTGCGACTTCATTGCCACCCTTTCAAAGAGGGCGGTAATTTGCGAGTGTTTTGCGACCGCAATTGCGGTCGCAAAACATTCATACATGGCTCTGCGTTCGCTATTAGGAAGGCAACGCCCCTTCCTAATAGCGAGTCTCAATACACTATTTTGTGAGTCGCAAATTATTTGCGACTCGCAAAATAATGTAAGTACATGGCCCAGACTAAAATTGCATGTGCAAACGAGTCTCAAACCCGTTTGCGCATTTAATTTTACGTCGTACATCTGGCCCTAAATGTGTTGAAGACCAACAGATAATGCTGCAGCAACGTACTTGTCAGAAACTAGTCACATTGCTGATCAATGAATAACTACAAAGCAGTGATTTAACTAAGAATGGGAGGTGGCAGGGTACATTGGTAGGGATCTAAAAACTGTGCATCTATTAATACAAAAGTGTGCTAGCCCAGAATTCACCAGATCATTACCAAGGGCCAGATCTTTCTTTTTTTGTCAAACATATTTTTATTGGGTTTAAGCCACAATAAATCACACGGCAGTGCCAACATTTCACCTCTCCCAGGGGGTGATGTTAAATTCACCAAGCCCGGAAATGACTAGGAATACAGAGTGTTCAAGAACAGCCCAGCCCCAGTCCCAATAATTGGCGTAACTAAAAGGTACAGTTTCTCATATCCTCGGAGCTTGGGACAAAGCTTAGGACTTGGTTATTGTTAGCTTACTTGTCGGCATGCCTCCCGCCTTTCTTTTGTGACGGTGGGCATCCCAAAGCCCCCTGACGGAGAATATCATTAGGCGACAAATATCAACATTTAGAAGCAGCCCCCAACCGGGGGGTCGCCTAACCCAGACAACAAAACCCCCCCCTCCCCTCCCCTCCCTATCCATGGTGGCGGCAACAACCGTACACTGTACGTAACTGATAGCAGGAATGGCAGCTCAGAATTGAAAGAGATGGAGAGCCCTGATGGCCGAAGGACAGACAGCTGATGGTAAGCCTCTAGAGAGGTAAGTGACCAGTGGACCCCAGTTGAATTCAAAGTTCTTAAAGTCGTCTCTGAAAATGTCCGACATTCGCTCCAAGCTAAGCAGCTTCCAGAGTCTAGAATGCCAAAGAGAGATCGCCGGAGCCTCCCTCTTCTTCCAAGCCGCCGCCAAAGTAATCTTTGCTGCCCCTATACAAAGCCACATAATTTTCTTATCAGCTCGGGTCTGGTGCTCTAGGGATGGGTCCCGCAACCCCAAAAGGACCCCCGCCATGGAAGTCGGGACAGGATATCCCAGCATGTCCTTCATGTGCGCGAGTATTTCTTCCCAATAAGGGCGAATGGTCGGGCAAGCCCACCAAATATGTTGAAAGTCCCCCAGGAACCCACATATTCTCCAGCATCTATCAGAGGTGGTCGGGAAAATTTTGTGAAGCCTGGACGGGTGGAGATTCCAATCCATCAGTGTCTTGAGATGGGCTTCCCTGAGCTCAGAGGAGTGATTGTGTCTTGCAATATCCATCCAGAGGTGCCCCCATTCCTCCTCAGAGATACCTCGTTGTATCATTCCCTCCCACATGGACATGTATCGCGGGCGCGGGGAGAGTGTGGTGGTGAGCAAGAATTTATAGATGAATGAGATCGCCCCCCTCATAGCGGTGGACTTAGTGAGGAAGGACTCAAACTTCGTAAGAGGGCGGGTGGCTGCCTCCCGCATTGGAGGTGATAGGGCCCAATGCATTAACTGGGTATAGTGGTATCGTTCCGTGTTCCCTAAGCCATAGTCTCTCTGACAATTGTCAAAGGTGAGGGGATCGAAATTGTGGAAGAGATGAGTCAAAGCTATGCATCCTCCCTCCCTCCAAGCATCGAAGGGTCCCTCCTTCTGTCCCGGTGGGAACGCAGGAGTAAAATGGAGCGGTGTAAAGGGTGAGGGGAATGAGGTCCAGCGACCATCCCCCGACACTGTGTCCCAGACTTTTAAGGTGGTGCGGGTGGGGGTGGCAAGGTAGGTATTCTTGGGTCTGTCTCGTTTTGGGTGCCATATCAAGTCCCAGATAATCCTCCCCGCCACGCTACGGTCCATATGGAGCCAGTGTTTGTCAGATTCCCCTTTTGACCACTCGATCAGGACTCTTAACTGTGCTGCTTTGTAGTACAATTGGATGTCTGGAAGTCCCACCCCACCCTCCGCCCTGGAGCGACGTAAAAGGGAATAGGAGAAGCGCGCCCGTCTCCCCTGCCAGATGAAATTTAAGATCATAGTTTTGACGTGACGGAAGAAGTCTCCACCGATCTCAATAGGTAAGGCCTGGAATAAGTATAGTAGTTTCGGGAGGAGAGTCATTTTTACCACGTGTATCCGGCCGAGCCATGACAAAAAAAGAGGCTTCCACTTTGTAAGTTCCGTTTGTATACGTGTAACAGCAGGCGGGAAATTGGCTGCGTATAGCCCCTCCACCGACGGAGTTAGGTGTACGCCCAAGTATTGTATAGAGGAGGAAGACCATGAGAGCGGGGTAAGAGATTGTAGCACTCGGACCTCCGACTGCGGTAATGTAAGATTGAGAATATATGATTTACTGTAGTTTATTTTAAAACCGGCGACCATCTCAAAACGGTCTAGTTCAGACTGTAAAAGTGGGAGGGACGCGGCCGGGTCTGAGAGGGATAGAAGAACATCATCCGCGAAAAGGGAAATTTTGTGAGTGTCCCCTGCGAAAGGTATCCCTTGGATCATAGGGTTAGTTCTAATTGCCATAGCGAGTGGCTCAATGCTGAGGGCGAAGAGTAGGGGTGAGAGAGGGCACCCTTGTCTGGTGCCTCTAGAGTGCATGAAGGAAGATGAGTGTAGCCCGTTGATCACCACCCTAGAGCGGGGCTGCTGATAATTAGCTCGTATCATGGTTAAAAATTTAGGTGAGAATCCGAATGCCGTGAGGGTGTGGAAGAGAAACGACCAGTCCACCCTGTCAAACGCTTTCTCAGCGTCTAGGCCTACCAATACAGCTGGGATCTGGCGTCTATTGGCCTTTTCTATAAGGTGGATAATTCGACGGGTGTTGTCGTGGGTTTGACGGCCTTTAATAAACCCTGATTGGTCGGGATGCATGAGGTCAGGCAATATGTCGTTCAATCGTTTGGCTATGATAGAGGAGTATAATTTAGCATCTAAATTTAAAAGCGCGATGGGCCTATAAGAGGCGCAGTGCTGGGGATCCTTCCCAGGCTTAGGTATCACGGATATCGTGGCCTCAGTCATGGAGGCAGCAGTTCCCCCCTCTTCCGCCATCTTATTAAACAGCCGCGTGAGGTGGGGGCATACATCGGGAGCAAATGTTTTATAAAAAAGAGCGGTATACCCATCGGGGCCTGGAGCCTTGTGAGGCTTAAGGGCTTTAATAGCGAGGTTAACTTCCTCGTAGGTGATAGGAGCAGTAAGTGAGTCATTCCGATCGTCAGAGACCTGAGGTAAGGTCATGGTCTGGAGGAAGTCCTGCTGGGCTTCTACATCTAACAGATCTCTAGAATAGAGATTTTCATAAAAGGTACCGAAAATTTCAGCTTTGCGCTCATCGCTGTGTGTAACCTCTCCCGAGGGTCCCCGAATCCCGCCGGTGTACTCCCTCTCTCTTTTATCCCACAGCTGCCTTGCCAAATGTTTCCCGATCTTATTGCCCTGAGTATATGAAAGTTGGCGTAGTTTGAGGAGTGTGTACTCCGCTCTATTATTGTAAATAGCCTGCAGCTTGCCGCGTAGCGCTGTCAAATTACGGAGAGTTTGCCTAGAGGGGTTAAGTTTGTGGTCGTGTTCAACCGAGGCCAATTCGCGCTCCAGTTGTTCCATCTCCCGAGCATGTTGCGCATTGAGCGCCGAATTAAGGGCGATGCATTTCCCCCGGAAGACCGCTTTAAATGCGTCCCACGTATTCAATTCTGACGTATCCTCCGGTTTGTTAACGTCAAAATATTCCGTAATGGTTTCTCTGAGTTTAGTGCAAGATTCCTTATCCCGTGTCAGCGCGGCCGGGAAGTACCACCTGGGTGTCGCTGGAGCGCCTCCCCCCCAGGACAAGCTAATGGCGAGGAGACTGTGATCCGAGACCGAGAGCGGGAAAATCCTGGATTCCTGCAGAGATCCCATCAGGGATTGGCTTATAAAAATATAGTCCAACCGGGAATACGTGCGGTGTACGTGGGAATAAAAAGTGTAATCCTGGGTGAGTGGGTAAAGAGTGCGCCAGGCGTCGAAGAGGCCCATGTCGTGGATGCGCTGCTGAGTGTCAGGAGGGAAGGAGCCCACGTCGGAGCGCTGTGAGTGTGAACTGTCCATTCCCCCTTGCCACGTCAAATTAAAATCCCCCATGCAGACTACCGGCTCCTCCATAAAGTCCAGCAACCTCCCCATTAGTGTATGCAAAAATTACGCCTGTCCGGTGTTAGGAGCGTACACCGCCACGAATGTGCAAGTCTTCCCTTGTAAGCGACCCTTGACCATTATCCATCGGCCGTCTTTATCACTGAGGACCTCTATGGGTTGGAATTGGATAGCTGAACGAAACATCAACGCCACCCCTCTATGCTTCGTAAGAGCCGAGGACCTATAGATTAATGGGTATTGTTTGTGTTTAAGGCGAGCGTCATCAGTTCTAGCTAGGTGGGTCTCCTGGAGGGCAACGACGTCCAGGTGGTGATCAATGATATACTTCCATACTTTTTGGCGTTTCTGAGGGGAATTAAGGCCCTTAACGTTCCAGGTTGCAATGGTGAGTGTCATGGCATCAAAGGTAAAAACATCAACGCTCTAAAAATCTCCCCCGTCCCATCACATCCCCGCCCCCTCCCAGCCCACAAGAATCAAGTACTGCTGTCTCACTGAGATGGCCAAGGCCAAGACGTCAAATATCCTGCCGTAGCTAAATGTTAAAAAGCCGCCACCATGTCCCACCCCTATTTCCCCCAAACCCCCCAAACAAAAGAAAAGAGACATTACATAAAAAGGCATAATCAAAAAACATTTCTTAGGTTCCCGCCGGGGGTTGTATCGCCCCCACCGGGTTTAGGAGGGACAACGGGTCCAAGGGCCCGGTCCACGTCCGCTCCGGCACCAAGTAACATGCAGAGAAAGCAAGAAAAAGAAACCTGCATCGAAGTTCGGCTGGAGGTTTTCCACTCAAGGAGGACCAAGCCTGATAGGCAAAAAGGCATGTAGGCTCCCACCGAAGGAGCAAGGCCCGGGCGCCAGCCTAACCCCTTACAAAAGACCCCTCAGAAGGGTAATCAGACCCTCCAGGCCAATATAACAGGAGAAACCCAAGAAAAGCACTGATCTTACATGTAGGAAGAAGAGAGTCCCCGTCCCCACACTCCACCAGCAGGGGCCCCGGAGATCCGGAACCAGGCAAATCCAAGGGCTGGTAGGTGACGCAAGCACCAGGTCCCCCCAGGCGCCAGCTCCCGGAGAGGCGGAAGCCCCACGAGAGGTGAGATCGTGACCCCCCCTCCACAAAGGGCGAGATTACTCCAACAATGACCCGGACCTGAGCCACAGGAGCCCATCAGCGGCCCCTCCGGGAGACCGCAGTCCATGCCGTAGTCGTCGGGGGCCCCCGGGGAGACCTCTCGGCCGCCGCCCGCGCGGAGGCAAGGTCCTCAACCGGAAGGCCCAGCAGCTCCAGCCCCTCCTTCAGATCAACGACATGGCGACGTTTGTTTTTGAATTCGAAACTGAGTCCGAAGGGGTAGGTCCATCTGTATCGTATGTGTTCATCCCGGAGCTTAGCCGTGATGGGTCTGAACAATTGCCTCCGTGCCAAAGTTGACGACGCAAGGTCTTGGTAGATGGCGCAGGAGTAGTCTTGGAAGGAGACGGCTCCCTTTGTTCTGGCCGCTTGCATGACCGCTTCCTTAACCGTGTGTCAGGGTTCACGGTAGGTTTCCTCCTTCCATCTCTACACTGATGACTATCTCTCCCTTACAGACTAAACTGAAGGCAGGTTATCCCCTTAGCTGGAGTGCTAGCTGGCATCGCAGAAATTGTAATATGGCTGCCAAAATTCCAGCACTGCTACAGCATAGTGCTGTTTAGCAGTCTAGTCTTCTTAAATAATGAAGGTCAGGTGAAGTGCGCTTCAACATTCCACAGTGCACTTCACTGAAGAAATTCCTGAGAGAGCACCTGTTCCTGAGGCGTCGCGAAAGTTAGTTAGGGTAGTTGCGTTTAAATATCGGGTTTTAGTTTCGTCGGAATTCTCTTGCACTATGAAATAAGGTCAGTGTATATTTAAAAGAACCAAATGCATTTTTCTGCTTAAGCTGAACGTTCAAATAATAGCACTCTTCAAAGAATTCCCAGTGCTTATATTTAAAAAGACTCTTGTCACGCTTGGTTGAGAAGGTTAAAGACCGTGATGAATTAAAGTAACTTAGTCATTTTCCTTTTTACCGCATTTGTTAAATGCATGTGAAAGAGATTAGTCATCCACTTGTCAGCAAGGTTAAAAGGGTCAACTAACTCTGTAGTTGAAATTCGTTTCTGTTAAAGAAATCTCCAGCTCCTAAATAAATCAAATAAGATGGAAGCACAAGCTTGCACAGACAAATTAAATTAGCACAGTTGCCTACAATTCATTTAATTAACTACTGAAAGGGAGCTCAAGAGAACCCTATCATTTCTGCTATACTAAAAACTTGTGAAGAGCTCTTTTATTAATTCAGAAGAAAAGAAGAATTAAAGCAGCCTAATAAGAATAAAACTGATAAGATAAAGGAGCGTAATACACAGTGAGTACAGTAGATGAAGGGCATAATAAATATAACCAATTCAAAAGAAAAGAATAAAAAGCAAACATTTACCACAATCTTTCTTGCATCATAGCCACAAGCCAGAATCTGCGGCAGGACGTTCCTGAAATAGAAAAAGAAAATAAACAAGCTAAGTAAAAACTTCTCATCTCAACCAGACAAACAACACGAGAAGTAAGAAGAGTAGCAAGCTTCCCAAGTTTCCTGGTAAGATAAGTTATCTAATATAAAAAGAGAAGTTGGTCACAAGTAAGTGCTGAGTAAATGCTAAAGTTGAATTGTGTACAGGTCTGCAAGAAGTAAGAAGAAAAGAAGACCTTGCAGAACAGGCAGAGCGCAGGAAGCTGTCTCTTCTCTGTCCCCAACCCCTTTCCCCCTTAGAACTTACCTGCGATGGAATGCTAGAAGGCCTAGCAGGGAAGGTTCTGAGAAGGGCATTGGAACTAACGTCGTTCTGCTCCTGTGCGGTTCAATAGAGGAAAGACATTGGTCCTGACAGAGTGAAGTGCCCACGTTGGTACAAGCACCCGAGCAGAATGGCGGAGGGGTTTGATTTTAAAAATCTAGGTGAGATTTTAAGTAACATTCAAAGAGATTTGGAGGCAGTTAGGGAGGAAAATAAAATCCTTAGACAAGAAATAATTACCTTTAAAATGGGAGATACAGTTTCAGGGACCAGTCAAGGAACCACATTCTTAGAAACCCAAGGACCAAACACAAGTCCTATATCCATAGCCCCCACACAAGTTATCCACTCATTGTCCCCAGTAATCCCTCTTGCTCCTCCGGAGAGGTTTAATGGAGACCCGCACAAAGCACAAATTTTTTTGACACAGTGCTCTCTGCATTTCATGTGCCGCCCAACGATTTTCCCCGATGCTCAATCCCGGGTAGCCTTTATCCTCTCCTATCTTAGTGGAGATGCCGCTTCTTGGTCGATGCCTCTTGTTACCAAAGATGACCCAATTTTGTACAATCTAGACAACTTCAAAAGAATTTCTCCGAATTTTTGATAGAAGAACTGCATCACAGGCTTCAGACAACGAGCTGTTAGAGTTGAAACAGGGAAATCGAGAGCTAGTGTCGTATTTGGCCCAATTTAACAAACTAGTGGTCGAGACCAACTGGCCCGAAGATAAAAGAGCAGCTGTATTCTACAGAGGACTGCGAGAGGAACTCAAAGACGTGTTGTCCCAAATTCCCAATCGCCCTTCTGACATCTCAGAATTAGTAGACTTAACTCTAGAAATCGATTATCGACAAAGCGAACGGAAAGGAGAACGAAGGAGGGAGTTCAGGTCCAGTGTTCCCCGTTTTGATCGGGTAAAGGTCGAGTCTACGCGGGCTGTAGAGAGTTCTTCTGGAGTAGAACCCATGCAGATCGGTGTGGTCAGAGGTCCACTGACGAAGGAGGAGAAAGACAGGAGAAGACTGAATAAGTTGTGCCTGTACTGCGGTGGAGGTGGACATTTTGTCAAAAATTGTATAAAAAGACCTAAATTGCCCGCAAAGGAGAAGGAAAACTAGCGGCACCACCGGTCAGCGGAGTTGGACTGGTGGATGCGAATGAAGGAACAACTCCACATAATCATCAGTTGGCAAACACTCTACAAGTCTCCTCACCCCATTTGGTTATGACAGTGACGTTAAGATTCAGGAATGAAGCTTTGGCGGGAATTACGGTTATGGTAGATTCTGGAGCAACTGGAAATTTCTGCGATCACAAATTCGCTAGCCAAATTGGACTACAAGCAATTAAAAAGAGAAAAATGAGAAGGTTAGAGCGGTGGATGGTACGGATCTAACTTCAGGGCCCATAACCAGTCACACAGAATTGGTGCACATGATTACAGTCGAAGGCCATCAAGAAAAATTGCAGTTCAATCTAATAGACGCCCTCAATTCCAATTGATTCTAGGTTTGCCGTGGTTGACAGAGCACAACCCACAGATCAATTGGGCAGCACGAACTATTCAACTAAATTCGGAATATTGTACAAGAAATTGTTTCAATTGTCCAACAAATCCTTCTCAGCCCAGTGCAGTCGCCCAGTTGTGTGAAAATGGAGGTTCGGTGTGTGTCATACAAACTACTGTTGTACCCGAAGAGTATCAAGACTTTGTGGATGTTTTTGATGAAGTGAAGGCTGAGAAGCTACCGCCCCACAGACCCTACGATTGTAAAATCGACCTTGAACCTGGGGCTAACTTGCCATGCAGCCGGATCTACGCTTTGACGGAGAAAGAAAACATTCATTTGAAGGAATACCTTGCCAAAAATTTAGAGAATGGATTTATCAGACCATCCCAGTCTCCGGTCTCCTCCCCTCTTTTTCGTACCAAAGAAAGAGGGGGATCTCAGGACTTGTATTGACTTTAGGGCAATTAACAGGATAACAATTAAAAACCGTTACCCGCTACCCCTAATTTCCGTATTGATTGATCAGGTGAAGGAAGCAAAGATTTACACTCGTCTAGATCTACGAGGAGCATACCATTTGATCAGGCTCCGGGAAGGCGATGAGTGGAAGACTGCGTTCAGGACTAAATATGGCCTTTACGAGTATCTGGTCATGCCGTATGGTCTTTGCAACGCTCCAGCGGCCTTCCAGTACTTCATCAATGATGTCCTAAGTGAATTTATTGATCGATGCGTCATAGTTTATATAGACGACATATTGATTTATTCAGACTCAGTTGAAGACCACCCAAACCAGGTCCGAGCTGTTTTACAACGATTACGAGAAAATTCACTATACGTAAAACTGGAAAAATGCCTATTCAATACTGATACAGTGGAATTCCTGGGCTTTGTATTATCACCTGCAGGAGTGAGAATGGACGAGCAGAAGGTGAAAGCTATAACGGAGTGGAAAGCCCCTACCAGTGTCAAAGAGGTTCAAAGCTTTATTGGATTTTCCAACTTTTACCGCCGATTCATTCACGGATTCTCCCAGAAAATTCTCCCCTTAACTCGTCTTCTAAAGAAAGGAGTTCCATTTAAATGGTCTGAAGAAGCTGAAGAGGCCTTTAGATTGATGAAAGACAGCTTTACCACGGCACCTGTTTTACTTCATGCAGATCCCTCTGAGCCTTTCTATTTGGAGACAGATGCTTCGGACCTGGCCATCGGAGGAATACTTTCACAAAGGCATAAGGATACGGGACAATTACACCCGGTGGCTTACCGCTCCCGTAAGCTCAACCCTGCGGAATGTAATTATACAATTACCGAGAAAGAACTTTTGGCAATCAAAGATGCCTTTAAAGATTGGAGGCACTACTTAATGGGAGCTAAGCACACCGTGACGGTGTTTACGGATCACCGCAATCTGAAATTCCTGCGATCTGCTCGTACTCTCACACCACGACAACTACGTTGGTCTCTGTATTTCGCAGATTTCGATTTTGTAATTACCTTTCGTCCAGGATCTAAGAATGGAAAGGCTGATGTTCTTTCTCGATTGGACACCGAAAATCAAACTCCTGTCATTACTAACCAACAAATCATACCTGAAGATAAAATCATTGGAGTTATCTCTCTCGAGCCCTTCGAAAATCACGTTCGGAATACCATGTCTGACCTGGAAATGGAGAATTGGGCCACAGAAGATCCTCAACGTCTCGTCCACAACGGTCTTCCATATCATGGCACCAATCTGTATTTACCTACTAAGGAACTCCAGTTGAAGGCAATGCAAGAATGTCACGATAACCCTTTGGCGGGCCATAAGGGCGTCTCCAAAACTGAAGAGTTACTTAGACGTAGTTTCTGGTGGCCATACATGTGCAGAGACATTCGTCAATACGTTCTGGGCTGTGAGATTTGTGCACGGGGAAATCGGACAGGCAGGCTCCAAAAGGTCTTCTACAACCCATGCCAACCCCCACATCCTTGGCACACAGTCTCCCTAGATTTAATTGTAGATCTGCCCTCTTCCCATGGTTATGATACCATTCTTGTGGTAGTGGACACCTTTAGCAAGATGGCACACTTTGTACCTTTCATGGGAACACCTACTGCTAAACAACTTTCCCAACTTTTTAATCAACATATCATTCGCCTTCATGGCATTCCAAAGGTACTCATTTCAGACAGAGGCTCCCAGTTTCTATCAAAATTTTGGAAGGCCTACATCAAAGGTCTTAATATAGACCATCGTTATTCTACCAGTTTTCACCCAGAAACTGATGGGCAGACTGAACGCATTAATCAAGAACTAGAACAATACTTACGGCTTTATTTGTTAGATGAAGAGGGTGATTGGCCTGACCATTTATGGACAGCTGAATACTCCTACAATAATGCTCAAAATGTATCTACTGGTCATTCCCCTTTCTTTGTAAACGCAGGCAGACATCCTAATTCTCATGCTAATTTTGATAAGATAGATGTTCCAGCTGTTCAAGACATTGCTCAACAAATGACTAAAATCCACCACTCTGTAATCCAGAACTTGTCGATTGCGAAGGATCGTTATAAACACTTCGCTGATCGCAAACGTAAAAGAACCTGATCTTCAGGCAGGAGACTTGGTTTGGTTGAGCACTAAAAATCTTAGACTCAAGGGTTCCCGTAAATTCCAGCCCCGTTTTATGGGTCCCTATCCTATTGAGAAGGTTATCAATCCTGTCACTTATCAATTATCTCTCCCAGGCACTACTAAAATTCACCCAGTGTTTCATATTTCTCTCCTCAAACCCATTCAACCAGATTTGCGTAAAAGTTCTCCTCCGGATCCTTTAATTCTTAATGGTGAGGTGGAGTATGAGGTTAAACGCATCTTAGATTCACGCATCATTCGTAATGAACTTTTCTACCTCATTGATTGGAAGGGTTATGGACCTGATGAGCGTTCTTGGGAAAAAGTACTGATGTTCATGCCCCCGATTAATTAAAGCCTTTCATGCCAAATTCCCAGCCAAACCTCGACTGGAGGAAACCCCGTTGGGAGGGGGTACTGTCAGGGTTCACGGTAGGTTTCCTCCTTCCATCTCTACACTGATGACTATCTCTCCCTTACAGACTAAACTGAAGGCAGGTTATCCCCTTAGCTGGAGTGCTAGCTGGCATCGCAGAAATTGTAATATGGCTGCCAAAATTCCAGCACTGCTACAGCATAGTGCTGTTTAGCAGTCTAGTCTTCTTAAATAATGAAGGTCAGGTGAAGTGCGCTTCAACATTCCACAGTGCACTTCACTGAAGAAATTCCTGAGAGAGCACCTGTTCCTGAGGCGTCGCGAAAGTTAGTTAGGGTAGTTGCGTTTAAATATCGGGTTTTAGTTTCGTCGGAATTCTCTTGCACTATGAAATAAGGTCAGTGTATATTTAAAAGAACCAAATGCATTTTTCTGCTTAAGCTGAACGTTCAAATAATAGCACTCTTCAAAGAATTCCCAGTGCTTATATTTAAAAGACTCTTGTCACGCTTGGTTGAGAAGGTTAAAGACCGTGATGAATTAAAGTAACTTAGTCATTTTCCTTTTTACCGCATTTGTTAAATGCATGTGAAAGAGATTAGTCATCCACTTGTCAGCAAGGTTAAAAGGGTCAACTAACTCTGTAGTTGAAATTCGTTTCTGTTAAAGAAATCTCCAGCTCCTAAATAAATCAAATAAGATGGAAGCACAAGCTTGCACAGACAAATTAAATTAGCACAGTTGCCTACAATTCATTTAATTAACTACTGAAAGGGAGCTCAAGAGAACCCTATCATTTCTGCTATACTAAAAACTTGTGAAGAGCTCTTTTATTAATTCAGAAGAAAAGAAGAATTAAAGCAGCCTAATAAGAATAAAACTGATAAGATAAAGGAGCGTAATACACAGTGAGTACAGTAGATGAAGGGCATAATAAATATAACCAATTCAAAAAGAAAAGAATAAAAAGCAAACATTTACCACAATCTTTCTTGCATCATAGCCACAAGCCAGAATCTGCGGCAGGACGTTCCTGAAATAGAAAAAGAAAATAAACAAGCTAAGTAAAAACTTCTCATCTCAACCAGACAAACAACACGAGAAGTAAGAAGAGTAGCAAGCTTCCCAAGTTTCCTGGTAAGATAAGTTATCTAATATAAAAGAGAAGTTGGTCACAAGTAAGTGCTGAGTAAATGCTAAAGTTGAATTGTGTACAGGTCTGCAAGAAGTAAGAAGAAAAGAAGACCTTGCAGAACAGGCAGAGCGCAGGAAGCTGTCTCTTCTCTGTCCCCAACCCCTTTCCCCCTTAGAACTTACCTGCGATGGAATGCTAGAAGGCCTAGCAGGGAAGGTTCTGAGAAGGGCATTGGAACTAACGTCGTTCTGCTCCTGTGCGGTTCAATAGAGGAAAGACATTGGTCCTGACACCGTGAAGGAGTGAAACTTCGCCAGCACGTCCCGCGGCCTCTTCTTCTCGCCAGTTTGCATACCACCCACTCGATGTACCCTGTCCAATTTGATTTTAGGAGCCTGGGGCGCCAGGAGCTCGGCAAACAGCCCCTCCATGAAGGCCGCCAGATCAGATCCCTCCGCACCCTCCTCAAGATTCCGGATTCTTATATTCTCCCTTCATGTTCTATTTTCGAGGTCCTCCGCCTTGAGCTGTGTCAGGTGTAATTGGTCGCGGAGAGTGCGAATATCCTCCCGCATTTCGGTAGAGGTTCGTTCCTGCTCTTGATGCTGTGCCTCTAAGTCCAATACCCTGGTGCCCATCGAGTCCATATCCTGCTGGAGAGAGGACAAGCGTTCCGTTAAGTCTGTCCGTAGTTGGTCCATAGAGGATTTGATATCTTGCCCCAACTCAGTACGCAAGTCACTTTTGAAATCCTGAAACATGGCAAGGAAGTCCGCCTTCGTAAGCGCCATAGCTGGAGCTCCGGTATCGGACAGGGGGGACCCCGCAGGACGTCAGGGTCCAGCAGCGTCAGGAGCACTAGGATCCCAGGTTCTCGAATACCTCAATCATGCAGCAGCCCCTCCGAGCTCCGCCGGCACCGTCGTGCGGGACTGCGACCGTCCCCGGTGGACAGCTAGTGGGAATCGTGGGCAGTACCTTGCTCATCCAGGTCAAAGGGTAGTGCGAACTCCATGACAAAGCCAGCAGTCACCACCAGAGCGCTGAAGCCGCACGCCCACCCGGGCAGCACAAAGGCAGAAGCATGAGAACCCCACACTGGTCCAAGTGAGCTAGCTGTAGATGTGGGAGACACCACCGCAGTCAGGCCGTCTCCAGGCTCCACAACTCCATGCAAGACAGGCCTGTCTCCCCGTGGATCCAGGCACAGCGCTCAGCACGGGGCAGCCGCCCGCGGCGTCAGGAGGCTCCAACACTGCAGGTCAGGTGCTAGGCGCTGATAGTGGCTAGTCCCTGGAGACCTCTCCCACGGGGCAAGCGAAACTCCCGGCCGCCATTGCAGGGTCAGGCAGGCGCAGGTGAAACGGCGGCAGCGGGAGCCCCCCCCGGAGCGGCGCTGTCAGCGGGGCAAACTTACCGATGGCGGCAGCGGGCGGTGCGCACCAGGGACAGTCATGCCATGAATGCCACCCTCGCGTGGCCAGCGTCGCTCCATTCCGCCATCAAGGGGTCAGGCAGGCGCGTGTAGTACATTCACAGCGGGTGCCCCCTTCCGCACGGTGTCACCGGCAGGGTCGGACAACTCCGGCGTCGACAGTCAGTTTGCCCGCCAGACGCTCTCCTTCAGTCGGACCCCCTCTGGGGGCCCGTCTCCGCCGGCGCCGCCATCAGAGCTCCGCCCGCCATCTTGAGTGTCCAGGGGCCTCCCCCGTTCTCCCCGGATTCCAGCCGTCCCCGCAGCCTGAACAGGAATCAGCGCAGCCCCGCCAGTGCCCCACACCCTCCGCTGCCGGCGGGGGTCCTCAGGCAGATCGTAAGAGTCCTCCAACCGCCAGGCATAGGGCCAGAGCAGCGCGTGGACCGGGAGCCGAGACGGTCTACGTCCGATCGGCCATCTTGCCCGGCCACGCCCCCCCCAGATCTTTCTTTTATTGCAAGTTCAATACAACCTGTAAACACAGAAGGCGCGAGGCACATTCCTTATCAGAAATATAAATACATAGTATAAATGTAGTAGGAGTGGGCAGAACTCTGCGGAATCTCGCAGAGTTTTTATATAACTCCATGGAATTCCACGGAGTAAAACTTCACGAGTTCCGCCCACCCTTACTCTCTTCACAATTGGTAATTACACTTATACAATGGAATAAGGTAATCCCAATGTTATCCTATGGGAGAGATAGGCCTTGCAGAAGTGAAATACGAATTTGAGACTTTTTCACTACCAGGACATGTAATACTTGAAAGTACATGTCCTACCTTTTAAATACAATGCACCCTGCCCTCTGCCTACCGTAAGGATGACTTGTATGTAAAAAAAGGAAGGGTTTGGGCTTGCAAGAGGTTTATCTTACCAGGTCGAAATGGCAGTGTAAACTGAACACACAGGCTCTTCAATGCCAGGCCTGAGCCATGGTTAATGGACTACTTAAGTGGGTGAAATGATAAGTGCTGCAGGCCCACTAGTAGCATTCCATTTACAGGCCCTTGGCACATGTACTGCACTTTACTAGGGACTTATACGTAAATTAAATATGCCAATTGGGGATGAACCAATTACCATGTTTTAGGGAGAGAGTACATGCACTTTAGCACTGGTTAGTAGTGGTAAAGTGCTCATAGTCCTAAGGCCATCAAGAACGAGGTCAGCAAAAGTGGTGGAGGAAGACAAAACATTTGGGCATGACCCTGCAGAGAGGGTCATTTTCCAGCACTCCTCACATCAGGGTAGTCTCCAGCCTAGGGCACCCACAACAGAGGCACAAAGAGGTGTATACTATCTGCTCCTGGCTATGAACAGCCACAAAGACAGTGATCAGGAAAGAGGCAAAAGGGTAAAGACCCCTCTCATGCTGATCACCAAAGTGCACACACTCAACCACCACCATCTGCCAAGTGGCAGTGCTACAGGAAGGACCTAAACAAATTTGTATAAGAGACTTGGCTCCTTCGTCTTCACTTCACTCTCTAGGTCTCCTCCCTGCAGCATGCCTTGTGATACACTTCCACTGTCTATGAAAGCAACATCACCCCCATCGTGTGCACAGGAGCAGGACCTCCAATGGAACCCACATACCTCCTGCACTCTGCTTCTCTTTTAAGTACAATGCATGTACTGCAGTAGCCACATACACACACAATATACACTTAAATGGGATTAGGTGAAAAACACAGGGTAAAAATCATTGGTGAAACACTCTTAGCCAGCGCTGAATAACTCATGTTTAGTGAGTGAGTGGAAAAACCTTTAATTACAGAATTAGGAGAGGAACGATCTTTAAATGAGACCTTTTCATCACAAAGTAATTGGAGTAAATACACATATATTTTTTTTTTTCTTAAGAGCAAACTACTAGATTAACCATTAACCTTGGGTTCTGGAATAGTGAGCTGCTCGCTGTAATGCACTTGAACACCTCATCAGGGGTAGTGAACGTTATATATAAATATTATTACGATATATGGATTGTAGGCAATAATAATTTGCAATTGAATTGAAAAAGATGAATGTTCTCTGTAAATAATTCTTCCCCAAATTCATTGTAAACGGAAGACAGCCTCATAGTTTATATTCGGGGATCATGGAAAATAAAAGGTCTATAAAAGCGTGTATGTGTTTATTTACAAAATGGGCAACTAAGTGGGTGGATGATAACCTAATACTGTATTTGTAGGAGTGCCATTTACAGACCAGTTGAATCCCCAAAAGAATTTGCAAATAGGCAGTCTAACTACCATGACTCAAACGTCTAACTACCATGCATCAAAACTATTATGTTGTGAAAGTTTGCCTCCATTTTTGAGCAGTGTAAGTGATTATAACATTGTTTTTTGCCAGTGCAAGAGATACCTCTTAGCAGTGTCTATTGTGAGGGAGTATCTGCTTTTTAGAGTAACTCACTATATCATCAAATTTACATCTGTGCTTACTTTTTCACCCTCTGTCACAGGTTCGAGAGTTTCTGAGGATTCATGGATATGCTTACACCAGCAGTAACTTCAATGCTTGACCTCTATACAGAAACAACTCTGGAATACTATAACAATAATGAACATTCTGGACAAACAGCTATAAGAGCAAAAATAGAAACAATCAAATATAAGTTTGAATCCAATAGTTGTGGAATGAGAATGGATCAATGGTCCTGAACATTCTCCTCTATGGCCCTGTATGTAGCAACCAGAGCTGTGTCTTGTGACTTCCTCATTGAATGTATAAAGGTTTGGAGGTCCGTTCCCACTACTGCATGCTCTCACATAACATATTCGGTGAATCATTAGGTCCTCTAAACCCTTGTGAAGTGTGTTGAAAATGGGAAGGACAGTGGAAGGGGCTCATGGACAATAGAATAGAGACGGGTGCCAGCGGCCTCCAGAAATGCTGATCAAATGTACCTTTCTTTGTAGTTGGAGGGAGACTGCAGCTTAACACACATGTAGACAGTTCTGTGTGCCCTCAGAAGTTTGCTGACTTGGTCCTTCGCCAATAATTCACTTGTTTAAGGCATGGGCATACACAATAAATCAAGAAACTGGTTTCAGGCAAAAGATTCACAGTAAGGAGTGATGACGCTAAATATTTAAAAACACATTACACAACACATTTACCGATTTTAGACACAGAACTCGAATGTGCACATTGCACGTGTAATTTGAAATGACACAGCAGTTGAGAAGAGTGAAGTAACAGCACAGTGAAAGCATGCTTGAAAATGTTAGAAAAAGAGAAATTCATTGCTAACTGATTGCAATGCTTATTAATAGGTTTCTATAACAAGATTACTTATGAAAATGATGTTTCATTATTCATTTACTGATGAAACTAATGATTCTAATGTTTGAGGCTTAGCATGTCTATTGCCTTACATTGAAATGCATCATGAATAGATTGTGGTGCAGTTATGCGATAAAATTAGTTAGGTAGCTGAAATATACAAGTGTGATAGTAGAGACAATGATGATCATAGAAAACAAGAAACGATATTAATAAAATTATTTTTTAAGAATATTTTACATGTATGGATGTTGAAAATTGTGGCAGTAGGCCATAGTTAACGGTAATCAATTTTGTGTAATAATACATTGGTGAAGCAATTCTATTTTTCTCCTATTATGAAATGATGATTTAATACATTGTATTTGATTCTAATTGAGTTTAATTCATTTAAACCTGACATATGCATTTTAAGGCCTTTGAAATGTGTTCTTTCCTAAGCTGCATTCTTCCCCTTAGCCAAGTACAATGGTCCCTTGGCATTTCTGCAAATGTTGCCTTATTTGTTCTGTACATGTATCATCTTACGTTTAAAGGACATTATTTTAGAATTCACTGTGAAAAAGGCCTGTGGGAAAGTGAACAATAACCCAATGTCATGTACTGATATAATGTAAATGTCTTACCTTCGACAAACCTGTGAGGCTCAGAAATACAGTTCTTTCTCATGATCACCATGGAAAGGCATGCAGGAATAACTAAATAGCATTTGGTGATTTCATACTTAAACTAATCATACGATCGACTGACTAGTGCAGTGATGATACATCAATAAAGCATCATAAAGACTATAAAAGAAGAAACACCAAAGGAGGGGCGCCGCCATGCTTTTTCTTTTCTTTGCAAGAGCTATGGACAATATATTTTTCCTGTGTGAGAGAACTGAACGCTTTTCCTGTGACTTTATAAACCATCCTTGATCTCTTATTTTGGACTGCCTTTTGCCGATACTGCTACCTTAAGCTTGACCTGGAATCCTTCTTTGCCAAACTACTTGATTTTGCCTTACTTCCCCTTTTTACCCATGCTTTTGTACTCACCTTTAGGGGACTTTAATTTGATTCCTTTTACCCCATTTTTGCTTTAAAACCTTTGGTTGCTGTCAGAGAAATGAACCATCTTTCTGCATTTATTAGTAGTAGGAATCTGTAACCTTGTATCTGATGACTGTTATAAACCATCCTCTTTCGATTTGCATCTCTGACTGAATATGTAGTCTTGTACTACATGCTGTAATATTCCTGACTGAAATCCTTAAGAGATTGCGTATCTGTATTGATTTTGCATCATTAATACAATAACCAAACTATCTAATTTTTTTAGACTATTATTGTGCCCTGATGTTCTTTCATTGAACAGTGCTATTTTCCATTTAATTTTAAATGCATTGTAAGGAGAATCAGCTAATCTTTTGAGAGTATCAAGTTATGATTCTTTTTTTCTGTGTTCCTGTAGCAGAGCTCTTAGTGTGCATAATTTTAGTTAGACTTAACTTCTTTAGGAGGTTAGGATTTTCCATTACGATACTTTATTTCTATAGCATGGTTCTGAGAGTGGTGTATTTGAACCTGATCTTGATCTTGTGAGTTAGTTGCAAATTAATGGTCATCATTGGGTGGCTAACGCTGTGCTTTGGACACCCTAATTCCCACCCCTCCTATCGGCGGAGAAAGATCCATCAGAGGACCATTTGCCTCTGTGGTAAGGGTAGTGCTGTGATCTGTCTAACTGTAGAGGGCCCAGTACAGTTAGAGAGATAAATGAGTAGGTAGCGGAAGTAAGAGACAAAATTAGAACTATTATAATGCTTCCGCTGGTTCAGAAGAAACAACATAGTTGGTTTTTATACACAGGCATGACCAATGTCCCTGCAAACAGCCAAAGATGCTTCCAGAAATTGTCTGCAAATGGGGTGTCTATAACACTACTAATTCTAGCTTATCTCACTAGAGAAAAAGATGTTTTTCAAGAAAGTTAGCATGGTTGTCACTTGGAAATTGCAATTTTAGCACATAGGAACTTGTGGTTTAATGGAAATTTACGTCACATGTTGATTAACTTGTGGAGTGCATCCTAGACAAGGAGGATATTCCTTGTTGATAGTAGTGGCTGCCAGAGCGAGACTGCAGCTGAAAAGTCTGAAAGTCCTTTCACTCTGAAAAGGGGCATCAAAAAAGGAAACCTGAAGGGAGGCAGACACACTAAGCCTGCACTGTGGATTTCTGGTTTAGTTGCCTGTAAATAGAGATGGTCCTTATTGCAACCTTGAGATTCACAATTTTGACCTCCATGACTTGACTGCACTGGAGTCAGAAAAAGACACAACCACTACAGATTTCTAGAAGACTCAGAGAGAGTGTGTTGACCTTGAAGTTTTTCAAAGTAAGACAAAAGCCAAAGAACCGAGTAAAGATTCTGGGCTGTTTAAGCTTTACTGAGGTACCCTGCATGAAGTACCAGTAGAAGGCTGGTGGTGTTACTGTTACAGAAAGGGCTTTCTTTAACTCGCTCATGAAATTCCTCCGACAGGAAAGGTTCATGTTGCTACAGTTCCATGACTGACAGTATTGTTATTTCTATTGGCCAGAGATGGCTATTAGAATGAATCAATTTTTAAACTCCTGAAAGACTTGCCAAGTCAGTATGAAACATTGAGGACTGACCCAGTCACCCTTGATACTTCTACAGGTGTAGGCCCTCAGGACACAAGGGGACGTTCCCCCCCACACCAGCAGTGCACCGAGAGGCGCATTTACAGAGTGGTGGAGAAAGGGGGTGTGGCCTCCGACCATCTCTCAGCAGTCAGGCTGTGTGGGACTTACTGGAGGTAACAGGAGGTCCTGTTGCCCCTAAGGACCCTCAGCAGCCACCAAGAGGCGTGATTGCAGAGTGATACAGAAAGGGGGTGGGGCCTCCGGCATCGTGCCGGTAGCATTTTCTTTTTATCCATTTACTTTTAAATTATAAACGAAGGGGGGCTGTATGCCCTCCGTCCATTGGTCATATTTGCCCTGGGGACTTCATCCCCAGGGGTCAGGCATTTTTAGAATGGGGAGAGGGGCTGCGCGGCCCCCCACCCCAGGCTCATTATGGCCCCGGGAACCCATCCCCCGGGGTCCGGCGTTTCTTTTTTTTCAAAATACTTTTTTTTCTAATTAAAGGAAGGGGGCCGCATGGGCCTCATCCCAAAGGCAATATTGACCCCGGGGACCCCTTCCACCAGGGCCTGCCCTTTATTTATTTTTTTAATAAAAAAGGGAGGAGTTTATCCAACCCCCCTCCTGGACAGATTTTGGTGCTGGGGACCCCATCCCCCGGGCCCGGCCTTTTACAGATGGGGAGGGGTGATGTGCTTCCTCCCGCCCCGTGCAGAATTGGGCACCGGGGATCCCATCCCCCGGGGCCAGCCCATTTAAAGTGGGTGCCTCCAGGGCACACACTCACCAATGGGACTGCGGGGGGAGCCTGAAGGTCCCCGCGGTCCCTGCCAGCTCCCCGCGTTCTATGGGAGCCGGTATTGTTTTTGGACAGTGGGAGCTGCTAACATGCAGCTCCCTCTGTCCAAAAGCAATTCTGCTCCGCTTTGTGCAACCAAGAATATTTTTTCTGTTCTCGCTTGCAGGAAGCGGAGCAGAGTTTGCTTTGGCTTGGCGGGTACAAGCCATAGCAAACTGCAATGTCCCGGGGATAGGCACCCTGGGACATTGCTGGGGCCGGCCTTGGGGGTGTGGCGGTCCCCAGGGCTCGGTCTGGTAATCATATTAGATTGTATTGTGCATCAAAACATATTGGTGTTTGAGCTGATCCTCTCAAATAAAAGCCTATTAATGGTGTTGTGGGCAGTCATTGCTCACTGAAAGTAGTCCGTTCGTGATAAGAAAGAGCCTAAAACATCTGGATTTTCACATGGAGCTCAAAAGATGTACACTCTGATGCCAGCCAAGCCAGGACCTGGAGGGGTGCCTCTTGGGGATCAGGACTCACTCCAGCAGAGGCCAGCAGCAGGGCACCTGCAGGTCTTGGTGGTTATGGTTATCTGGGCAGTTGCATGGAGGCCCCTGGAAGCTTGTTGTGTCGCTGTTGCTCAAACAGGTGCTCAGCCAATTGACTGTTGAAGACACTTCTGGGGAGCCTGGGTTCAAGGCAAGCAGGTCCAATCTTCCTTCTTCAGACAGCAACTGAGTCCTTCTTCTGAATCTTCCACAGGACCAAGAGTGTTCGGATGAGAGAGTTTGAATGTGCTATTGTTAAACCCAGTGTCATCCTGTGGGTGGATGATGCCACCTTTGACTAACCTTCCCCCTTTCCTGAGTTTGGCGCCAACTGTTGAGGGTAACAAAGGGAAGGCAAGCAGGCCTAGGTGTGAGCTGCATTTCTCAGTGGCAAGACAGGCAGCCCTTAAAAGTGAGGAAGGGGGTGAGTGCAGCCCTGAGGCTAATCTTTGAAGCTCAGAAAGGCTCAGCACTCCCCTCCAGGACATCTAGCTCATGAGAGAACCACCCTGTCACACACCAAGGCCCTTTTGCCCCCATGTCTGGAAGGAATACACAACTCACCACAAGAGAGCCATTCACAGTCATGTGACCCTGTATACTGGCAGAAAGGTACATTTGGTTTAGGCAGAAATATGCCAACCTTCCAAAAGTGGCATTTTCAGAATAGTAACTTAAAATCTGGCTTTACCCTTAAAGAGGATGTTAAAACATTACTCAAATGAGTGGAAAAAGCATATTGCCATCTTTTCCAAAACTGAAGTCATTAAGTGTAATAAGGTAACCCAGTGTTAGTCTATGGGTGAGATTGACTTACCACAGCGAAGAACTGCTTTAAGAGTTTTTCACTGCCAGCACATGTAAAACATGTAAAACTAAAGCACACATGTCCTACTTTTTAATTACTATGTACCCTTCCCTTGGAGTAGTTAGGGTCTACGGTAGAGGTGACCTCTAAATATAAAAAAGGAAGGTGTAAGCCTGGGAAAAGATATATTTTTACAGGTTGAAATGGCAGTTTAGAACTAAACTACCTGCTGTAGTGGCAAGCTTTAGACATTTTGTAGCACTACTTTAGTGGGTGGCTCAGTGGGTGCTGCTGCTCACTAGTAGCATTTAATTGTCAGGCCCTCAGAACATACACTACCATTTACTCGGGGTTTATAAATAAATTAAATGTACCAATTAGGCATATTCCAATTTTACCATGTTTAGGGAGAGAGCACAAGCAATTTATCAATGATTTGCTGGGGTAAATTGCACAGAGTCCGAATGCAAACAATAAAAAGTACAGCAACAACAGGGGAGTGATGGCAAAATGTTTGGGGGAATCCCACATCAACAGTGTCAGGTTTAATAGAGAGGTTTTAGTTAGCTAGCTATTGGAAGCTATTGGCCACCAACTTACCACTCTCAGCCTCATAGGATGTATTTTATCACAATAGAAACCCACATTTTTCACTTAGGCGAACTGTTTTGGGCTGAGACTCAGCAGAGCAGAGAGATATAATGTTCTTGAGTACCTTAGAGATTTCATACAAAAATGATAAACTGCATTTTCAAGCAGTTTAACTGAGGTTGGCTCTGGTGCATTTATCCTGCTCTTAATACACAGTTCAAGTGAAACACAGGTTGCCATATGAGATATGTAGAACCAGATATATACTTGCATGTGATCCACATATGGTTGCACGTTTGCTTCACAGTAAGTGAAAAGCCGAAATAAGAGCGCCGTATATTTGTTAAACAAAAGGATGAAAAACGAAAGGCCTGGGGGACAACAAATTATGGGAATACTGTAGATGATAATGGGAGTCCCATATTAACCGTCTGAGTTCCAACCTTTAAGAATGACCTGAACCACTTGATAGCCAGCAACACAACATGTCAATCATGGGAAAACTCTGGAGTAGAGTTTGGTGATTCAGTGTATCAAACCATGTGGACAGGTGAGGCCTAAACAGGTCCTCCAACAGCCACCCCCTCCATCTACCCATCTTAGGAATTCATCCCATAACATGCCATGGTCTATACCCTGAGGGGCTTATTTACAAGACCATTGCACCGCCGGTGAGTCACTTTTTTGACGCACCGGCGGCGCAGTGTGCCTGCCCATATTTACAAGGCCACGTAAAGCTACACTGTTATTATATTATATTGTGAACCTGTTGTTTGTTATTTCCCTTTTTCCTACTTAATAAACTTTACTTTTGAAACTTAAAAAAAAAAAAAAAGTGTAAAAGAGCTCAGACTGCCCTTAATCAAACCGCTGCTCGTTATGGAGCCTGGGACAATTAGCAACGCTGCAATATTCAGATCATAGCAGTTCTACCGTTCCATTAAAGGCATGACAGCAAGGCTGAGATATTGTGGTGTGGTCCTATTGAATGAATCAGCCTTAGTACTGCCAATATTGTCCTCTTCAAGATATCAGACCTACAGAGTTGCTAACAATGTCATTCGATTAAAACTCTGGTTCTTCGATGAAAGCCATGGCAGAAATGGCTTCTACTTTGATTGTAACATTTTTAACCCTACTTAAAAAATATACCTTTTGTTAACAAACAATGGTAGTTTTTTCAGTTTTTAGATCTTCATTGCCAGTGGGCTCTTTATTTAAATAGGACCGGTAGCAGCAGTACCTGTAATAAATAATTCCCCCAGTATTTTCTCATTTCTTAGTGGACCCTCCGGGTACAGCTCGTAACGGAACATATTTTCCCACCCCAGTAGTTACCAGTGCTTCCAGTACTGAAACTCCGGTAGGAAGAAAAATGTCGATTCTCATATTATTGCATAGAGAATAGTGATTTTATTAAAGACAAGGAGGCTAGCATTATGCATATTACTTTTATTCACCACTTCTGCAGCACTTTAAAGAACTTTAGATAGAACCTTAACAACAAACAATTGAAAAGAACACTTATGTCTGTTAAGATCCTGACATCCGCCATCTTCTTCCTCTTTTGTTTCTTCTTCTCCAAAAACGCATTTAAATAATCGAAACATCTTCATAAAACAACTTCTCGAATCCGCACAGATCCAAAGACGAATCTGTTTTCTGCAAATAATAAAAAAACAATGAAATATTCCTCCTAAATAATCTCTTCTTCCTTCCAGAACATAATCTATAGTTATTCACAAATAAAAAAATAACATCATGTAACCCAACAACCTCTCCTCCAAACCCAAACAAAGGGAGGGAGGGATAATGCTAGCCTCCTTGTCTTTAATAAAATCACGATTCTCTTTGCAATAAATCTATGAGAATCGACATTTTATGGCAAGACAGGAGGCTAGCATTATGCATGTTCAAAGCCAACCAAAACTTTATTTGCAACATGCTCTATAGGTTTGAAATAAAACTTCCTAAAAACCTCTGCATTTGACCAATCAGCAGCCTTTAATATGTCATTCAAACTTCCTCCACTCAAAAAAACCTTACTAGCCATCGCACCCCTTACTGAATGAGCTGAAAAACAGCTCAAGTTCACACCAGCCTCTTTCATAACTGGCTTAACCCACCTGGCAATAGTTGCTGATGAAACCGCCTTAAAAGGCTTAACATACGAAATCAATAATTGATCCACACAATCCGCTCTAAACTCCAAAACTCTACTCTCATATTCCTTCAGACATCTTACAATACAAAGTTTCGGGAACTCATCCAACATAGGATAAAAAACTGAACTTGACATAGTCTCAGTTCTCTTCCAAATTTCAAACATCACCCCCTGAGGTTAGAAAAACCTAGAACTGATGTCTAATGCCCTAACATCAGAAACTCTCTTGATGGAAACCAAGCAAAGTAAACTCGCCAACTTCCATGATAATTCTCTCAACCCCAGATATCTATTTGCAGGCCATCCTTCAAATAACTTAAAAATCAAATTCACATCCCAAACCGAACCATACTTAGACTTAGGAGGTCTTTTCAACCTAATACCCTTCATAATCCTACACACCACCGGACTCTTTCCTATCGCAGCACCCTGGGTTAAGGCATGACCAGCCAAAATTTCCGACCGGTAACAATTAATAGTCCTGTAAGACAACCCTTTCTCAAATAATTCTGCTAAAAAATTCGATACCATCATCTCATCAGCCTCCACGGGATCCAAATCCCTCTCCATGCACCAACGTAACCATACTGACCAAGCACCCTTGTATCTCTTCCTAGTTCCTGGAGCCCAAGATTCCTTGAGTAAAGCTGAAGCTGTTCCTGAAAGATCCGAGAATCCTTCGGATCTCCTGATATCTTCCAAACTAGTAGGTTGAGCGAACCCTCCTGTACCAAAGGATGATCTACTCCTTCCCGACCTATCAACATTCCACTGTATGCTCGAATCAAGAAAGGTTCCACCATCGCCATTTCCAAAACCGATGGGAACCAAGCCTGTGCTATCCAAAAAGGAGTCACCAACACAATCTGAGTTACCTGTCTCCTTACCTCTAACAATACCCTCTGAATCATAGCAAACAGGGCAAAAGCATACCCCCTTCTTTCCTTCCAACTCTGAGTGAAGGCATCCACCGCTAAAGCTCCTGGATCTGGTCTCCAACTGAAGTAATCCTTCAACTGAAATGTCAGTCTGGAAGCAAACAGATCTACATCCAGGGGGCCCAGCTGACTCTGAATTTCTAGAAAAACCTCCTTGTCCAACATCCAATCACTGTAATATAACAAATTTCTCGAGTACCAATTCGCAACTATATTCTGTTTCCCTGGAAGATAATGAGTCTGAAGCGAAATCTTGTGTTCCAAACAAAATTCCCAAATGTCCTGAGCAATTTCTGTCAATCTCCTTGACCTACTCCCTCCTAGCTCGTTTATATACGTGACAGCAGTGATGTTGTCCATCTTCAAAAGTACAGAATTCCCTTGGAACAGAGACCTGAAACTTTGCAAAGAAAACTGCCCTGCCATCAATTCTAAATAATTTATATGCTCTGTCTGCTCGAACGTGTTCCAAACTCCACCTGTTCTCTGCTCCAAACAAGATGTTCCCCAACCTAGATTGCTCGCATCTGTCTCCAATACAAAATCCGGCTTCATACCAAAGATTGCTCGCCCATTCCATGCTGTCAAATTCTCAAACACCAAATTAACTCTCTCCTTGCTTCCTCTGTCATTTGTACACAATCTCCGTACCACAAACCAACTGCCAGACTTGAAGTCTTCAAATGCTGTAACGCTCTGTAATGCAGCGGTCCAGGAAAAACCGCCTGAATAGAAGATGACAAGAGCCCTATGACCCTTGCTAACTCTCTCAAACTCACCATCTGTTTCTTCAATAAAGACTTCACCTCTTGCTGAATTTTCTTTATCTTCTTTTCTGGCAACAGCAAATAACCTCTGACAGTGTCCACTACAAAGCCTAAAAACTCTAATGCTTGTGCTGGTTCCAGTACTGATTTTTCTACATTTATTAAAAAACCCAAGGACTGTAAAAGCTCCTTGACTGTCTCTAACTGTAACTTCAGCACCGTCACATCCTGATTCATAATTAGCAGATCGTCCAAATAGACAATCATCCGAATTCCCCTTTCTCTCAAGAATCCAGCAACCGCTCTCATCACCTTCGTAAAACACCAAGGGGCTGATGAAAGACCGAAAGGAAGGCAAACAAACTGGTAAACATGACCTTTCCACCTGAATTGGAGGTAACTCTGACTCTTGCAGTACATCGGAATCGTGAAATAAGCATCCTTCAGATCCAATTTCACTAACCAATCTAGATCTTGTAACACATCCCTCAAAATATGAATCCCTTCCATCTTGAAATGCCTGTAAGTCACAAACTAGTTTAAGCTTCTCAAATTGATTACTGGTCTTCATCCCTTATCTTTTTTCTTTACAAGAAATAAGGTACTTACGAACCAAACTTGGTCCTCCCTTACTTACACAATTGCCCCTTTCTTCATCATACTCTCTATTTCTTCCATCACTATTTTTTCTTGTTGTTCGTTGAACCTCAATTCCCTTCGTTCCTGAATTTGCGCTGGCTTTGAATTGAATTCTATTGTGTACCATGTCACAGCGTCTAAAACCCATGGATCCTTTGTAATCTCCTTCCATTTTTCCACAAAATTCTTTAACCTTCCTCCCACTTTCCTTGGGTAAAACCAGAACAAATCCTCGTATTCATACCTACCTGTTCCTTGAGCAGAGGGATGACCTCTTCCTCTTGTTCCTCTTGAATGGACTCCCCTCCCTCACTGAGGGAATAATCCGTATTGGCTTTGTGAGCCTCTTGCAAATCCTCTGTTATAACTATACTGAGACCAATAAAAACTCCGGCCGGGAGGTTGCCCTCTCCTCCCAGCCCTTCCATAAAAACTATTTGCTCCGCTTCCGCTAAAAACCTTCCTCATATTCACCTGGGCTTTAGCCAAGGAAGTGAATATATTAACATACTTCCCTAAGGCCTTGACTAAGCCCTCTCCGAAAAGTAAACCGTTCGGATTATCACAAGTTTCCTTTTTGGCAAATTCACCCAGCTTCGGGTTTATCTTGAACAAAACAGCTTTCTTTCTTTCCGCAATTAGCCCTGCATTTGCATTCCCTAGGAAGCAAATCGCCCTCTGGCACCAGCCTCTCAATAAATTTATGGCTAAATCCGTACCCTTTAGATACGCATCTTCAATCAAATCAAACATCCTAGCCAGAGGACCTATAGTGTCCAACAGCTTATCTTCACATTGTTTCAGAGCCTTCTCTAGACAAACAAGTCGCACGCGCGCAACGGTAAGCGGCGACTTTAAAGAATAACTGTTTTTACCTCATAAAATGCTCGGATTTCTTAAAAAATACTTACCGACTTACCTTTCTTGCTGTCATTAACTTCTACATTCACTTACAATCTATCCCTAGGCTAAATGATTTTTAAATATATAACAATATCTTCAATTTAAAAATAAGTATTAAACTAACACTCGCATCACTAAAGGATCTAGCCCATAAATTGGGCTAACATCCAATAATTTAAACATTCACTCAAATCATTCATTTAAAAGTTAAATATTAAAAAGACAAAGAGTACTTATCTGCTCCAGAAGCAGCAAACAAAAGAGGAAGAAGATGGCGAATGTCAGGATCTTAAGGGACATTAGTGTTCTTTTAAATTGTTTGTTGTTAAGGTTCTATTCTAAAGTTCTTTAAAGTGCTGCAGAAGTGGTGAATAAAAGTAATATGCATAATGCTAGCCTCCTGTCTTGCCATAAAATCCGGCCCACTCTTGATGAAGGGTATTAGAAATGTCTAGAACATAAAAAGTTAACATTAAGAAAATGTGGCATAATATGGGATCTATCAGGTTTTTAGAGAAACACCAAGCACTGAAAAGAGATTCAACGTTCGTTGCAAATTAATTATATTTTCAACATAGGTTGCAATAAATAGGATTCTTTCTCCGAGTTCCTGGAAACCTTGGCTACCATGGCAACATGCTTGGATTCTAAAAACTCCTTCTAAATGAGAACAATGCTCAGCTTCACTGAGATAGATTCTGCACGTTGGAAAACCTATTGTATGCCCGGAAGACAGGCAGCTTCATATCTCGGTCTTACAGTTGAATAGGTACTGAGCTCCATATGACATTTCTATTCAGTAATGTCAAGCACACATGCGCAGGACGGCCTTTGGAGGGCCCACTGGTGATCATTGTTTTACTTGTTTTTTTAAAGCGGGTTTCCTGATTTCTGTAGCAAAGATTATTAAACTATACATGGAAACAATGTTTATTCTAACTTGCAGAAATTATCGGCTCACTCAGCGTTGCCCATATCCGGGTCATCTCCATTTTGAAAACAAACCTGATCTGGGTGGTGGGTAAGGTTGGATTGCATGCGTGTTAATGGCCTTGGTTGTAAAACTTTCTTGAGTTAGAAAATACATGTTCTCTTCATTGGCACAGTGTCAAGATGTGCCGAGGTTAACAATATTCAGAATGTCATTCCTTGTGCTTGCCGGACAAGGTTTCGTCTCTTTTATGATCAATAGTTCGTGGTTTTGGAAGCATTAGTTGGACTTTTTTATCACGCTAGTCCATACCAAGAAGGACATAAATATATATTTTTCTTTTTTGGTTCAAAAAGCTTGATTCAAAATGAAAATCCACTGATCTGTGGAGGAAGAGCTACATCTGGAGGAGAATCCGCCAACAGAATTGTTTTTGGATGAAATTCCTCCAGCAGATTCTTCTATGTATTCACAAATTCCTCCTCATTTTTTTCTGTTCCAAACTTACTCTAAAACAGGCCTTCACTCTTCCTTTGTTGGCTTCAGTAGTGGTGTGATCTGACCGGCCACTCCCAAGAATGATATTAAGTCTAAAGAATGGGTGACAGTCTCAATATTCAACAAGCTCTGGCAAAAGCCAATAGGTCTCATATTTGCAAGAGAAATTGGTTTGCCAATGTGTTCTAGCCATGTAGTACACCGGCGTGACTGCTGCTCGGCATGGCTAAAAGTTAGTAGCGTAGAGGAAAGTCAGGTTGTGTCGTAGAGTGGAATGGCGATAAGTGGAGTAGAGTGTTGTAGAGTGGAGTGGCAGAGAGTGCTGTGTATGGTAGTGGCATAGTGTGGAGTCACGTAGAGTGGCATACACTGGGGTGGCATAGAGCAGAGTGGACTGGTGTAGAGTGCAATGGTGCAGAGTGTTGCAAGAGTATAGTGGCGTAGAGTGCAGTGGCATTGAATTCAGTGGCATACAATGCAGTGTTGTAGACTGCAGTGGGATAGATTAGAGTGGTGCATAGTAGAGTGGAGTGGTGCAGAGTGAAGTGGCGCATAGTAGAGTGGCACAGAGTGCAGTTTTGTAGAGTGCAGTGGCGCAGAGTAGATTGGCATAGAGTGGTGCAGAGGGGAGTGAAGTGGTGCAGAGTGGAGTGAGGTAGAGTTGAGTGATGCAGAGGACAGTGGCGCACAGTAGAGTTGAGTGGCATAGAGCGCAGTAGCGTAGAGGGCAAAGTAGAGTCTAGTGGCATAGAGTGCAGTGGCAAAGAGTGGTGCAGAGTTGAGTAGTGCAGAGTAGAGCACAGTGCCATAAAGTGCAGTGGCATAGAGTGCAGTGGTGTAGAGTGGAATAGCATAGAGTGGAGTAGTGCAGAGTAGAGTGGCGTAGAGTTCAGTGGTGGAGAGTGCAGTGTTCCAGAGTAGAGTGTCAGAATGCAGTGGTGTAGAGTAGAGTGGAGGGGCATAGATAGCAGTGACATAGAATACAGTGATGCAGTGGTGTAGAGTGCAGTGACATGGAGTACAGTTGTGTAGAGTGCATTGACATAGAGGGCAGTGTTTAAGAGTAGAGTGGCGTAGAGTGCAGTGGCATAGAGTGGAGTGGCGCAGTGTGGAGTAGAGTGGCATAGAGTAGATTGTTTCAGAGTAGAGTGAAGTGACGTAGAGTGGAGTGGTGCAGGGTATAGTGCAGTTGTGTAGAGTGGCATAGAGTGTAATGGCATAGAGTAAAGTGGTACAGAGTGCAGTGGAGCAGAGTAGATTATAGTAGCGTAGAGTGGATTGGAGTAGAGGGCAGGGGCATAAAGTTGAGTGTTACAGAGTAAAGTACATTGGCGTAGAGTGTATTGGCATAAAGTGCAGTGGCATAGAGTGCAGTGTTGCAGAGTGGCAGAAAGTACAGTGGCATTGAGTGGAGTTGTGCAGAGTACATTGGTGTGGCCTAGACTGGAGTGGTGTAGAGTGCAGTGGCGAAGAGTGCAGTGATGTAGAGTGGTGAAGAGTGCATTGGCATAGCGTAGAGTGGCACCAGGTAGAGCAGAGAGGTGTAGCGTGAAGTGGCAGAGCGCAGTGGCATTGAGTAGAGTGGTGCAGAGTGCAGTAGCGTGGAGTGGTGAAAAGTGGAGTGGTGCAGAATATAGTGCAGTGGTGTGGAGTGGTGCAGAGTAGAGTGCAGTAGAATAGAGCGGAGTATACATGGTATGGTAGCATACTGCCATTACAGACAACACATTTTCAATTGTAATAAAAATATACAATGCACAAACGAAAATGTGTTGAAATTGCATCACCTATTGTAATGATTTGTTTTGTTCATATTAGAGTATTTGTTTCCAACAGACTTCAGAAATAAAAAAAGATATGCTTCATTTGGTTTCCTACTTCTGATATATTCTGAAAAATGTACACAAAAACCTCTTTCCTACCCCCAGTATCCAGCAAGATTGTCACATAAATCCTCTCGCTTTGAAGTCAGAGAAAGAAAAGTATACAAACACCCTTGGAAGACAGCGCCTGACATTTGACCTTGGTCTCTGAATGCACAGCAAATGTGACAAGATAAGGACAAGATTTAAAGGCCTGTTTACAGAAAGGGATTTCGTGGCAGAATACTGTAACCATGATTAAGGCACTGGGAGGGGAAAACTGAACCTGCAGAGCCTAAAGCAAATAAAGCCAGCAAATAGAAAGCCAGAAAATGTGAGTTACAAACCACAAAGCCAGTGGTAATCAATGAGTGGAATGTATTCCTAGGTCAACTTTCTGGACGTCGCCAAGATGTCTGTAGTAAACTGTAGGAAGGTAGGATCCTTCTGCATGGTTACCCCCACTTTTTGCTTGGTGCTAAGCTGTTTTTGACTAGTCTGACTGAGATCCTGCTAATCAGGACCCCAGTCTCTCTGCTTTCTCCCTTAAATTGTTATCTTCAGTACTTAGGCACATCCCAGATTGGATACTGGGGTACCCATGGTACTAAGGTACCCAGGGCATAGGTACCCCAGAGGTCCCCATGGGCTGAAGCATGTATTATGCCACCCATGGGAAACCATTCAAACTGTAACTACAGGGCTGCCATTGCAGCCTGTGTAAGCTGGTGCTAGCAGCACTTACTAAAGATATAGGTTTCCTATATCTAGGGTCACTGCATTTAAAACCTATAAGTCACCCCTATAGCAGGCCTTTGCAATCCTGAAGGCAGAGTGCTTTGTTCTAAGTGTGAGGGTGCCCCTGCATGAGCAGGACACCCCTACAGCCTACGGAGTCCATTCTCCTGGGTTGTAAGTGAAGCAGCCATATACCATCTAGAGGGGCATCGCGTAATTACGTGATGACCATCTCAAAACTGGCTGCAACGAATGCCATCATGTTTGGTATGAAATATGTTGGAATCATACCCCCACACCGTGAACGGTGTGGGAGGTATGATTCCAAGCACTGGAAGAGCCCTCCGTTAAGCTCTCTATGCTCTTGGTGCCAGTCTTCTAGACCCGGACAGCACAATATGGCTGCTGCCGACCAGAGACACAATTCTGCCCTCCTGCTGCTGAGCCAAGCTCGAGCAGGGGAAGGCAGAACAATAGGTATCCTGTCACAGCAAGGTGTGACCGCCACCCAGACAGGATTTAGTGTACTGGGGCCAGGTGGGTGTGCTTGCCAGCTCCACTCAGTCTGCATGAGGGGCACATTTGGTGTCCCCTTGCATAGTCCAGTTCAAACCAGCTCTGGGAGCCATTGGTTACTGCTCTGGCACGAAACTGGACAAAGGACATGGTAGTAAACTCCCCACTGTCCAGACCCTCCCCTGGGAGGGTTCCCTGAAGCGTCCCAACCCTTTCCTTAGGGTACTTAAAGGCTTACCTGTATGTGGGTCCCTAGATTCGTCGTGGGATACAATTCAATTCTGACACCACTTCAACTTCTACCGTCTGGGCACTCTGGACTTCACTGGACTTTGTTTGGGCTCGACTTTGACCCCCTTTCAGTCTGCTGCATTGTCTGTGCCTGTGCACCATCCTGAAACATTCCGAGGCCTCTGGGTATCCAAGACACTTGAAGGAATCTCCCTTGAAGTGAAGGAGTCACTTCCCTGCATCTGCAGGCACCATAACTAAGCTGTCTGGTCTGCTGATCCTGAGCTCCTACAGACTCCGAAAGGTTTAACAACACAGGCAGTGGCTCTCCATAGCTCTTGAGGCCTGCCCAGCCCTCTCACCAAGTTTGAGGCCAGTATCTCTCGTGGGAGCCGCAGGAACTAAACCCTTGTGCACCGCGTCGACTTGCCGTTGCAAAGGCTTGTTAGCTTCCTTCCATCAAGATCTTTGGGCTCCAAGTAGCCCCAACCTCGAGCATTTCCAGTGACCAGAATCTTCATCCACACCACATCGTTTGCATCGTGGCCTCCATCTTTTGGTGAGCTGTTCAAGGTCCTCTTGCGACTCCAGTCCCTCCGGCCTGTGGGACCTGTTGAGGGTCCTCTTTGTTTCTTTTGGGCTCCCCTGATTGCTTGAGCCTGCTTTGACTCCCGTGCTTGTGGTGAGTCCCCTGTACCTTGCTGGTCCCTACTTTGCACCTTCTTCGACTTCCACAAGGGTTGCAGTTGCCAGGGCTTGATGGTGCTTCCGACGGACACTGACCCCTCAACTGATGACATCCGAAGTGGGACAGCTGGTGCATAGCTCCTGGTCTTCCTCAGCATTGCCTGGTTCTCACAGCTGCAGAGTCAAGGTCACCGTCGACTCTCCTGCAACACCCGACATTGGTGGGCATTCGTCTTCCAGGTCTCCGGGTCACTCCTGAGTGACATAGACTCTGTCCCTTCTGCTTGCAGGTGCTTGCAGGTGCCGCTCAACTAAAATCCACCTTCGGATTCCACCAGACATTTTCTCCTTCTTCAGCAGCGGTACTTTCTTGAAGTCCTCCATTGGGTTCGACAGCGGTTTCTGACACCACTTCACACCTATGCACCCAGCTTCCCTGCTGTAGATAACATGGGTACTAGGGTATCCATGGGGTGGGGTCCAACCTTCTGTCTTCCACGGGGATTCTTCAGGGTCCACTGGGAAGGGTAATTTTTCTTTAAAAATCCAACTGTGACCTACATGTTGATTTGTACAGAGAACGCGGTTGTGTTCCCACACTGCACACGATCTCCGTGGGGTTCCTAGTCACTCACCTTGGGTGGTTCCTTGTGGGGCCAGCACTTCTACGTCCTCTAGACCTTGTCTTGACCCAGGTCGTGGTTCTTATACCACTTTCTTAATATATGGTTTGGTCCCCCCGGGGTTCACTGTGTATTCTGTGCTATTTGCGTGATTTCTATGTAAAGTATTGTGCGCATTGTGCATATCTCTGGGTAGGAGATATTTAAATGTGTTAGAGAGTATTATATAATAAATACATATTTTTATAAATACCTTGTGTGGTTCTTTTACATTCAATCTATACCTATAAGATTGCTTTCTGGTAAAACAAGCTGCTTTACACTCCTTCTGGACTAAGCCTGAAGGCTGCTCTCCACAGCTACTACTTAGAGAGCTTTCTATGGTTGTCTAAGACCTCCTAAATCACCATAAGGGTTGTCTGGACTGGTGCAGGGTGTCCACTCACATAAGCGTACATCATATACCAGGCCAGCCTCTCACATAAACCAGACAGCGCAGTGACCTAAAAAGCGGTATAAGGGAGAAGGTTTTTATAGCACTTGGCTACAAGGTATTAGCTAAACTGATTTTACTACATTTCACAGCTGGATCTGATGCCCATGATATGATGTTAAGGCTATCCTGAATTCAGTCTTCATCTATCAGGTAGATCCATTGGGAACTGATAAGCGGTGGTCTTAAGACAAGCACATTCTTGCACAATGGATGAGTACATTATTGGGACGAGCTTACAGTACACCAATTAAAAACCTACATGTATAAGAAGCAAGGCTACATAGTACACAAGGTGAACAACCAAAAATTTAAAAATCAATGTTTTTTTTAACTAGGGAGATATCTACTCATTAAAGGAATATAACTATTTATGGGCAGCAATCTTACAGTAACAAACATCGTACTTCTATAACATTTAGGGCCAGATGTACGACCATGTCATTTAGCGACTCGCAAATTGCGCTCAATTGCGAGTGGCAATTTGCGAGTCGCTAAATGCCATGTACAATAGTGTCTGAGACACTGTTAGCGATTCCTAATGGGGTCGCAAATTGCATGCCTCATGCATATTAATGAGGCACTCGCAATTGGCGACCCCATTAGGAATGGCTGGCCCTCCCAGGTATGGTGGCCCGCTGGGCTCAGCAGACCTCCATGTCTGGGACTGCTTTTAAATAAAGCAGTTTTAAAAAAAAAATGCAGCCCGTTTTCCTTAATGGAAACGGGGATGCATTTAAAAAAAGAAAAATGAAACGTTTACGTTTCATTTTTTAAGGGCAGGTAGTGGTCCCTGGGACCACTGCCTGCCCCTAAAAAATATTTCCCCCTGCATTCGCTAAGGGGAAGGGGTCCCCTGGGGACCCCTTCCCCTTTGCGAGTGCTTTACCACCCTCTTGAAGAGGGCGGTAAATTGCGAGTGTTTTGCGACCGCAATTGCGGTTGCAAAATATTCTTACATAGGCCTCTGACTCGCTATTAGGAAGGGACGCCCTTGGGACGCCCCTTCCTAATAGCGACTTGCAATTCCTATTTAGCGAGTCGCAAAAAAATTGCGACTCGCTAAATAGGGATTGTACATGGCACTATCAGATTTTGCATGCGCAAACGGGTCACAGACCTGTTTGCGCATGCAAAATAGGGTCGTACATCTGGCCCTGAGATCTAAATGGTGCTGAACCATTCTACATGGGGTGTCCATGCTTGGCCACCACAGAGTATTTGTTGCCTGTTCTATCCATGAGTGCAGATCTAAGATAAGTTTTTAGTTCCCTTCTTCCTAGGGTGGCACCCATGAGATAAGCATCTTAGTGTATAAATCTTAACATTTTGCATTGAAACCAAGCCTAATTATCAAGGTGACAATTTTAAACGGATTTCCTGAAAACAAGAGTTGTTCCTGCACCTCTGGCCACTGGTCTCATCCGTTGGAACAGATCATGCAATAATCCCCCTATAAGATAATTTGTATGCTGACGGAGTGCGATTTTTTTACTTCTGTACCTAGGAGAAAGAATGCCACAGGAGCACACAAATACTGTTTCTGAAATCTTGAATATTAGATGGTAGTGATCTTAATAGCAGTAATCTGTCTAAAATTCTAATGCAGGCCCCAGAATTCTACCTGTCTGACGAGAGCTCTGAACTTTTGAGTGCATGTTTTAGCATGTTGGTGCTTATACCCAAAAAAGCATTTGTATGTCCCCATGGCTTTGTTCACCTCCCTCAGTAGATCAAAAATAATGTGCCTGTCTAAATGTAGGCCTGGGCGGAGTTCTGCTGCGAAGTGACAAAAAAACTCCGCCACGCTCCATGGAGTTCCGCAAGTGGCAGAGTGCGGTAAGTCGCACTGCACATGCTGATTTTTAGGGCTGGTTGTTTATCCTGTGCTGTATAATCAGCGTGAACAGCACCATGTGCAGTGCAAGAGGGTGCAGATTCTTTCTGCCACTCAAGTAGATATTCTGCTCGAGCGGCAGCTTCCTCTAAGTGAGCGGCTGGTTTCTGTACGTGATCAGTACTACCTGCAGCGCATTGAGAAATCTCGCTGGGAGGTGGTCTAGCATTGTATTTTCCTCCTTTGCGCTCGCCAACTTAACTAGCGAGCCACAACAGAGGTAAAACTCAGCGCAGCTATGCTGAGATTTTTGGAATTCTGTGCTCTACGCGGAGCAGGAAAAACATCTCAAACTCTGCGAGCGGAGAGGAGTTTACCGCCCAGGCCTACTTAAATGCTTATATAAAAGAACAAGGGCAACCCGGTAACCCTGGGACCTAGTTGATCAAGTGATAAGGAAAAACAATGGTCCCTTAAGGGGAAGTGTAAACCTCTACAGCTACAGTTTTATTCAGTTTGTTCTACATCAACAGAAAAATAATTGGAATTTCATAATCAAGACAATTTGAAGATAATAAGGTGATCCCAAACAGCGCAACTGCACAGTGCTAGTGAGATAAGTGATTGTAAAGTGCGCTGGTGCTATACAGTCTGTGCATATAAATAGTGAAATAACCCGCATTCTACCAGCTGAACGCTTGTGCCAGAGCTCAGCCAATCTGATATATGACCCTATTGACTCTGCAATGAAGAGATTGTTTGGGCATAAGATTAATTCTCTGAGCATAGCAATAGAGGTTTACACTTCCACCTTAATGGACCGCTGCTCAAATGCTTATGCAGATCACTCTGATATTACAAACTATAGGTAGTATGTCCAGCTTGACCTTCATATCACCACCATTATTATAAATGATGTTGAATTGTACACCTTAGCACTTCCTGCTGGTTATCACTACATTTTTCCCTCAGCTAGGCTCTCACTGTAGCAGTACCTCCAGCGCTACAAGAAGGCAACTATACTACTGAATCGAACAGCTGTGGGTTGTGGGGGGGCAAAATAAATGAAAAATCAGATCGTAGTACACATGTGAAATCTGTGTCCTCTGAACACAAACTTCAGTGCAACAAATTCCAAGAAAGTGACGGAGCGGGGTTTTCTAATCCTTAATCTTCAGGTGTAATCATTAAACACTCCCCGCCGCTGGTCGTATGGACCTTTGTTCATTGACCAGCATGGACAGTGTAAAGGAGCGATCATCTACATCAATCCAACAATGCATTAAACTGTTAATGACTTTTACAACAGTCAATAAAGAGTTTTATTTTCAATGTCTTAAATTTTAATCAATTTTATTCAATAAGAGCTTATAGTTTAAGCATCAGCATTAGAATTTAACATAATTCAATAATTGATATTTCAGTATAAGTTAGTCAAGATAACAGTAAATAGTGTAATAATGCAGCAAGCATACAATAATCTTTAGATGCAAGTCCTTGAAAAGTTACACTATTCACATTCTGTGGTCAAGACTGTTCTTCTCATGAATGATCCTTCCTGTTGCCTCCTCTCCTTTTTTTTTTTTTTTTAGAGTTTTATATAGCGCGAACTAGACCCGAAGATATCAGGTATCAGAGTGCTTTACATGAGCACCAGTTTTGTTACAGATGGACACTTTCATTTTTGTTAGGCATTGGGAGATTAAGTGATTTTTCCAGAATCACAGGATTATGAGCGTCATTGCCGAGACTCGAACCTTGTTCCCCAGCTTCGAGGTTGACCATTCTAGCCGTAAGGCAACATCCTCTCCCGGCAAGAACCTCACTATCAGTTGTCTGGTACACAACAAGTGCCTATTCACTAACTAAAATAAGGCTTCTGAAAATTTGCAACATCTGCAGCAAACGAGAAAAGCATCTAATGGAAAATAAGAATTCAAAGTAAAAAACAGGCCTTTGAATATTAATGCATTAATTTCAGTTAACATGGGATCGACAGTTAGGCTAACTTAAATGAGCACTTATTTACTTTGCTTGTAGGACTATAACATTTAAGTAGGATTACCTACTGCAACATTTTCATGTTTAATATGTGCTATTTAAACGTAGGTTTTTGCACATTGCACAAGTTTTCCTAAAAAAGCATTGGTCTATTTCTTGCTTAGGTAAAGCTGGGCACCCGTCCTTTTGCAGGCATATCGGCATCTGTCCCAGTGCATCATAATGCAGACCTTCTAAGACCTCAGAAGGAGACTTTAATCCCTGCAAGCTCCCGTTGGCAACAGATTGTGGATGGTAGCCTTAATCGCCAGATTATTCTGTCTGGCAGAACCCATGCATCATGCTGCTAACCCAGCTGCCCATATGAGGATTGATGGACTAAAGCACCCTCCTAGGAGAAGATGCCTGTGGAAAATAGCAAACCATTGGCATATGTCTATTCTGCTAAAAGGGGAGTTTGTCATTTCTAAAGTCGAAGACTGACTTTGGATATCTCTGCCAGTAGATGAATATATTGGAAGATGATATGTATTAGAGGCAGTAACACAGTATGTGCTTTCAGTGTACAAAAACTGTGTTTACCAAATGAAACTCAATACACAAATGATGCCTAGCAACACTGCACATATCACAACATCAAATCACCTGACAAGCAAACTCAAGCAGCTCCAAAGGGTGGGCAGCAGAGTGAGAGAGTGTAGACATAAGGACTATGACAAGAAATAGTAGATATTTTTTGTCAAGGTAAGTAGACGTGGAATTAAGAATAATAAATCTATACTTACCTACATTATTTAACTTGATTTAGTGGATGTTGAATACCACTAAATCATCAAGGTAAATATATGTAGGTAAGTATTTATACTTTCGTTCACAATATAGTGGCAGTTCATATTCTGGATATAGTATTAGTGAAAGTCAATAACAAACATACCCTATAATTTGACATGCTACCTGTGGACTAGTATAGAGAACAGCCAGACTGGTGGAAGGCTGGGCCATGAAAGTCAAACATGTATCTCATATCCCAACAGCATCCAATGTACACTCAATCAGCTGCCACACTGATGAAAGCTGATGGGAAGCTAGCCCAATAGAACAGAAAGTTTAAACCAGAAAGTGGAATGAGTGGAACATGGCATTCTCCTGTGAGGCAACACTAGAAGTCTGAAGTGAGGTAGAAGGCAGGAGCATGTACAAATAATACACACAAACCTAGGCATGGAAACAACACAGACACGAAAGCAGGCCGCACAATGGAAGGTCAGTGAAGTGCCACAGGGATAATAAATGTGCCCTATTTAACGGAAGAGGGTGGTATGTACAGCTGATAAGAGCCACCCATCAACACCCCAGAAGCCTCCACCACAATCAGTTTCACCCAGCAATGGATACCGTGGTTAGAGCCACAAGCCTATTGAAGGCCATTCAAACTATGTACACTATGCCTGCTGCCAAGCAGGCCACAGGAGGGTATGAGAAATGTTGGAGGCCAGCCACCAACAACCCAGGGGCAACCAGAAACGTGAGCCTTGGGAAAGTTCTATCCAGCAATACCAAACCTGTTTCAGTCTTAGATTGCTATGATCTCACTCACCAGCAAAAAGTTACACTGGGGCTGGCATGTAAAGGAGATGGCAGACTGCACCCACTCCTCATCCACTAGCAAATGATGGCCAAGCAAGGTGGAACTAATTAAGTGGAGAGAAACCAGTCCATGATGAAGCCCGGCCCAGTGGCCAGAAGCAGCAGAATTGCAGGAGACATGGAGCTCCACCAACTGCTGCAATGTAGCACTAAATTATTCGAAATCAAAAGGCCTTATCAACAGAATGCTCAGCTCGGGAAGGGTGCTACACAAACAAATGATGGACGGATCAGTAGGACCAGAACCATTTGACAGGAGTTTCACTGAACACCCAACCTCGATTGGAGCTAGTCAAGTTGCATAGGGAGAATATGTGCAGCTGCAATACACAGAGAACCACCAGGTATAACACCACCCCACTGGAGGACACACCTTGGAGAGGAGGCAGAACATTCCAGCCCAGAAGGAAAACCGATGCCCCAAATGGGAAAGCACTTGTGAAGCAACTCCACCCAGTGGGCCTCGACCCGAGCCACAGGCTCCACCAAGAATCTTAGACAGTCCCAATGAGCAAAGCAAGCAGAGGACAGAGAGGACCAGGGGAACTGTGTAGAAGCCTCTCCTCCAGAAACAGATTTGGAACTTCAATCAAGGACTCTTTCCCCGCCAGACAAACAAGGCCAAGTAATTTCATGAACCCCTGCATGCTAATCGAACCAGGAAATGACAATAGATAGCATGGGCCATGGAATATCCCACACTAAGTCCAGAGATGCATTTCAGAGGGTCGCCCACCCAGTACGTAGCGTCACTGAAACCTGTGGACTCCAGAGATGGCCAACAGGAAGAGCAGAGATAAGTTCAACCTTTCCCCAAACTCCCCGTCTTTAGTTCTGACAGATTCCTGTCTCAGAGGTGGAATCCAACTGATGAGTAAGAAAAGTGGAGAGAAAGAGGCATGTAGCGGCAGTGCTTAATTTGTAAAAAAATAAGTGCCAGGACTCTCACTCGAAGGCCACTGCAGTTTGCGCCACCCGTTGCTTCTGCTATGCTGACAATGATAGTAACAACTACTAACCATCACACTCCTACAAGTGTGCCAATTCTGACTATTTGAGGCCCCCAAAGCTGTAAGAATGGCGTGGGCTGCAGGAAAATGTCATTGTTAATATATAGTGAATTAATAATTACCTGTTGTTGTGGTTGTCTCCAGACAGCGCCATCTTGTGGCAGACTGTCACACGCGCCTGTGTTCACAATGAACTTCCGGTGCCGAGCACTGGTAACCACCGGCTCAAATTAAGCACTGCTAGCGGTAGTACAAGTATTGCATGTCTATGTACTGAAAAGCTCAGCAGTTGTCCTCCACTAGTTGAGGGGGAGATATTGTCTCAATTTGAGAATTTCTCTTCAATTGCAAATAAATGAGACTGCAGTGGGCTGTACTTCTAAGTCAATCGATCAAGTTTCTTTTAAAGCACGACTACTCATCCATTAGGATCTCAAGGCGCTTGGGGGGGAATCTGCGGTTCAGTCGAAGGGCCAGGTCTGGAGATCCTTCCTTAATTGCGGCAGCGATGGTGATTGCCTGAGGCGCAGAGAAGTGCGTCTTCTATGGATCATTCGGGAGCTCATTGTTCACCACAAGATAATCGTCGCGAGTATTAGAAATTTAAGACGCCCCTTTGCTTAATGTGCCAAATAGGATGCTTTCAAGTTTACATATTTAGAGCATACATAGACTCCACATTTTAATTTACATCATAAATACCATTAACATGCTGCTCTGGCTTCTCCCTACGAACGGAATTCAATATGTCATGGGGAATGCGCAAAGTATATATGAAGCATTGTGGTCTCTCTTATGGTCACAACCAAAAGCGATTACAATTGCATTGCGGCAAAGCCCCAAGGTACGATGTGGAAGTCGTGTGGAACTGTCTACAAAATACACTCCAGACCTAAACTTTATATTTGCAATTAAAGAAACGATTGAAAATTGTTATTTAGACCGGCTAGTCCCTGAGGCAATTTTGTGCCATGATTCTATTTTGCAGGATACATTTATTGCTGTTATTTTTCAATCACCATTGAATTGACTTTCTGTTTATATGCACGTAAAGGTGAAAAACTGAAAAAACACTCACAATGGCTATGATACCTAAGTATATTCCTTTTGACCAAAGAAGGTCACAGGTCTGAAAATGAAATTTTAACTCTCTCCATTTTCGCTGCAAAAATTGTAAGCAAATGGCTCTGTGTTTGATTCAAGGTGTATAGAATAAGAAATCCAAGCCGGGATCTTAGTTCAGATTTTATTCTATGAAAACCAAAAGTCAGACAATAGTTTTCTTCTACATATTATATAGACTTTATTAACGGTGCATTTATTCGTTATTGTTTGCGTTGTGTCTTTCCTCATACTTACTTTTAATTCAGATTTCTTGCCTCCTGACACTCATTTAAAACACCAGAATTGAACCGGCTCGAGTCACCTGGAAAGGCGGACAGTTCAATATAGGCACCATCGGTTCTTTTGCCCTGATCTTCTTCATCACTCACCGTGTCCTATTTTTTCGCTCCCTAACTTCTTCAGAATGCTTGGACGCATGCGCGCACACAAGCACCCACACTCCCATCATAGTTATATTTTAAATCTAAGATGGCCGCCCAGCTAGGAGGGCATCACACTAAGAAAAAAAAAAGGTGAAGGCTGGAACACTTAAATTATTCACAGTCGCAGCTTATTACTCAATCTTCATGCCAGTCTATCGTTTTTTTAGTCCAAGATGTCACTCTTGACATAGACCAGCCATATGTAAATCAGCCTTGATCGCCTAATAATAGGAACATATGAACTACCAGGCTAAGTACTCTCCACATGCAAACACAAGCAGCACCAGACCAATTACGACCTAATCATAAATGATGAACCCTAATTGTAAAGCGATTCCCAGCCGCAGACATTAAATCAAGCATTCCTTCCATCAGTTTGTTGTTTGTTTCAACTACCAGGTTGGACATATTATGACTTGGTACAGATACCTTGTATGTAAATTATAAATGTCAAATATACTTAATTGCAATTCTACTTTTGAGCACAACACACTATTTACGCAGGTCTTCTGCACTTATAACTCAAATATAGTGTGGATGCTCAACTCTTGTCTTGAAGAGACGTTTGCAGAGTGAAAACAATTCCAAAGACATGTGTAATTGTTTTCTAAGAAGCATTCAGGCAAAGGAGCTAAACGTTTCCACTTGCAAGGTAAGGCAACACGAAATAAAACTTCATTCATCGAGCTTCAGTGCTTTATCAATGCTGCTGTGGCAGTTTTTAGAAAGGGTTTTAATATTAATGTTACTGCTATTAATTAAACTCATATCTCAGTTATTACTTTGAGCCATAGCAATTCTGCTTTGCTTTTGTGCCATGCATATTTTAAAGGGCAGACCATTAAAGTAAGCGAAATGCGAGAAGCATTCAGTTTACAACTCAATGAATAAAGTTCTAACTTTTTTCAGGCCTGGGCATGTATTCTTCTCTTCAATGTCACTTCTTTTTCCTTTCTTGCCCTTGCTTGATTGAAAAGTGATATTAAAATATGTTACATGTCATGTGCATGTGTACTGTATGGTGTGACTATATATAAATATATACATATTACACTGGTGGCAATGGCGCCAGTATAGTTACAGTTAAGTCAGATTTTTCCATAGGAAAGATATTTTTTGTTTTTTACAACTTTGGTGCAGCAGGACAAATCTGCATGAACATTTTTAAAGAAAACAACTACAATCACTTTTTATGGCAACTTTTGTGTAAATCTCTCAAGGTGGGAGGCCAAGAAAATGTTTGGGTCCAAAAAATGAAATTTCCGTTTTATTACCAAAGGACTCATTGCTGAACTGAATTACATCAAATTTGAAAATAATTTAGAATTTTATTTACAGAAGTACCTTTACTTGGTTCAGTGTAAATTGATACAGTTTTCAAGAAATGTTTAAAAGAGGGCTCAGTGAAGGGACAGAGAGAAGCGGAATCCTACAGTAACCACAGCGTTTTCCGTGGCGGCTTTCTGCACCTGCTGCCGGCAACGCTGTTTCATGACGCTTGGATTTCAAAAGCAGAAGGGACATATTGTTCTACGACTTTAAAGGTGTCGATGCTCTGCTCTGCTTATCTGTTTTCTTGACCAGGATATAATGGTAAGAGACTCGCTAAGTGCCGAGGAGGGAGTGGCTCAATTGAGGAAGTTTTTGGAGTCGTGTTTGGGTGATTAATACTCGAAATAGAGAAGGATTGAGGCTGATAGTAACACATGGACTGTCTGTAAACTTAAGGTGTGCTGGGGCTGGTTTCCATTGTTTTCATTCCCCTGGGAGTTGAAAGTTGAAAGAATATAAAAGTGAAACGAATCCAGCCCAATGGGGAGGCACACTAAGAATCCCATCACACCAACTCAGCCCTACTCTAACTTGCCCCCAAAGTTAAAGGCTCGCAATATTCAAATGAAAACAACACAGGGCACTTCAAAAGCCGAGCGGGAGCGAGTACAAAAAAGCCATAGAGGGTCAACTCCTATAGCTAACTCCTCAAGTTCAGAGGATGAAGTTTTAGCTCGAGGAGAAGGGGGCCAAGGGGGTCAAGAGAGGTTACAAGGAAAAGCGGACGATGCCTGCCAGAGACTACCGAACTTAATTCCAGTGGAAATAGTGAATATTAGCACTGATCCGGCTTTGGAGGGAGAGAACCAGGATAAGAATCCTCCAATGGAAAATCAAGAGGGTTCACAAGTTAATCTCTCAAGGTTACCCTTAGGTAAAAACAAGGAATACCTGATCTTTCAGAAAACCAAACTTTTTCAACCTCCAACACAGTCTATACTCCCTCCTCCGCAACAAGCTTCTAAGCTGGATATTCAAAGTGCTAAAGCTTCACAGTCTGGCCAATCCCAACTATCTTCTGAAAGTGCAACTCATGAACCTCCACTGCTTTTCCATCCGATGAGCCACTTCTCTCCTTCTGTGCTATCACTAGAAGTAGGTGAAGATATTATGGAAGCAGCCATGGGAACAGAAAAGGCGTCTGCAATAGGGTCTGGGCCTAGTTTCCAGTGTGATATTAAAGGCATGCTCAACCTCATTCTTGACGAGATTAGGGAAATGAAGGCCACACAAGTGACTGAAATTGCAGCATTACACGCATGACTATCAAAAATCGAAGAGTTTGTGGGGGCTATGCCCTCTCGTTTGCAGGAGGCAGAATCTAGAATTTCACAGCTAGAGGACCAGATGACTTCAATCCAGCAGCAAGCCTCAGCTGATAAAAAACAAAAGAACTTTCTGGAACTCAAGATTGAAGAGTTGGAAAATCATTCTCGCCGGACTAATCTTCGACTGGTTGGAGTTCCAGAGGGATGCGAAGGAACCCAACCATTGCAATGGGTTGAGTCTTTCATAAAGGAGTCAGTCCTTCCTGAATTCTCGGGGGATCTTACGATCACTCGCGCCCATAGAGTCCCAGCCCAGCCTTTCCCCAATTCTAAATTGCCCAGAACCATTTTAGTAAATTTTTCAGATTACCGTCTAAAAGAGCACATTTTGACCAGGGCAATCCAGAAGAAGCAATTTTCATCACGAGAGGTCCCCCACTGTCGTTTTTTTTCAGACATGTGTGCTGCGGCAGCACGCCGTTGAAAGGAGTTTGTTAAACTCCTTTTTCTATTCAAAGCACAGGGGGCTCAAGCAGCCATTGCCCAACAGTCGAAACTTCGAGTTCTGGTTCACGGCAAGTTTCATATGTTTTCAAATTTAGATGAAGCACAGGAGCTTTTGAAGCAAATCACGAAGGATAAGGACAAGTAAAATGGACGGATTGTTTTTTGTTTCTTTATAGTCGTTTATCTTGTCTCTCTTTCTTTCTTTTTCCTTTTTCTTTCAGGGCGCGGGGGGGCGGCATCACATCAGGGTGCAATATCATGGCACCCGTTATGAAGGGCCCTAAGGGTGGGCTGGCAGGGGGAAAGGCGGGCAATTCCCCATTTGCCAGTAAGGGGCAGGGTCACGGGGTTCTAGGGGGGGGGTCGGGTTTGGGTTAGGGCACAGAGGAAGGGTGGTGTTGATGAAAAAATAAATGAGCAGAATAGTTTAAAATTTTATATAGAAATGGCAGAAAAAGGAAATATGCAGAATTATTTAAAATGTTATATTGGAAAGAATGGTATGTTCACTGATGTCTTTGATTTGAATAGCAGTGCTAAAAATGGATAATAAGGTTCGCATTATATCGATCAATGTAAATGGCATCTCGAACAAGCGAAAGTACGGTGGATTGATAAGATGGTTGGCAGCATTCTCTCCCCAAATTTAGTTCTTACAGGAAACTCATCTTAAAACTAATCAACCTAACCTGTTTATCCCAAGGAATTTCACTAAGGCTTACTTTGCTTCTTCCCAGGCAGCAATAAGGGGGGTTGCTATCTATTTTGGACGAGGGCTAAATTGGGATATTACCCAAATTCATAGAGATCCATATGGTAGATGGATTTGGATCGTGGTAAGAGTGAATGGCAATTTGCTGAATTTGGTGAACTATTATGCACCAGTTGGAGATGATTTAGCGGCGCTTAAAAATATTAATGATAAAGCTAGAGCAGCGCTGGGTCCAATTATTTTAGGGGGGATTTCAATTTTGTACAGGATTTGCAATTAGACACATCGAATAAAGCAAAAAGACAGATGAAACCTGGGACTAAAAAGTTGATCGATGTCATGAAACAGGATCATCAATTGGTTGATCCTTGGCGAAGGGCTCATGGTGCAGCTAAACAGTTTACTTATTATTCTAGTCAATTCAGGTCAGCTTCTCGCATCGACTTTTTTAGTGTCCCGCTCTTTGAGCTGCTCGAATACGGAGATTATGGCCAATTCTTTTTCAGACCATTCTTTAGTAAAATTTGATGTTGATTTAGCATTGGGGGTAAGGGAAAAATCCAGGTGGCAGATGGATAGACTTCTTCTAACTAATCAACAGTGGATAAGTAATATGCAAGAATGGATCAAGGAATTTTTCAGGATCAATAGGGGCACCGCGAGGCTTTTTTCGGTTTGGGGGGCTTTTAAACCTCAGTGCGAGGACAAATGATCGTTTTCATGGCAGAACAAGTTAGAGAATGCAAGGCTCAAATCAGTCGTCTGCAGAAAGCCGTCGAAGTGGCCTTGGTAAAAAAGAAGAGAGGTTCCCCTGTGAAGGGTCAGAGTGCTGGAGAAGAATTAACTAGGGCCAAACAGGAATTGAGGGAGTTCTTCATTATGGAAGAGATAAGTAGTTCAAAAGCATACCAGCAGAGATCTTACGAAGAGAGCCAGATGGTAGGGAAATTATTGGCCTGGTCAACTAGAGTTAAACAAGAAGCAGCGCTAATTGATGAAGTGGTAATTCCTGGGACGCACAACATAGTTTCTGGACAAGATAACATCTCTAAAAGTTTTGTAGATCATTATAAAAATCTCTATTCAACTGACTATAAGGTATCCAAACAAGCAATCCAGACTTACTTTGATGATATAGTCCTCCCTCAGATTACTACAGGACAGAGAGAGGCTTTAATGGCCGACATTTCGGCAGAAGAAATCACCAGGGCTTTGGCTTCAATGCCTGGAGGTAAGGCCTGCGGGAATGACGGTCTTCCGACTGAATTTTATAAAGCCTTCTCGACTGAGCTAGCTCCATTTCTGTTCGAGCTCTTCAACCAAGTTAAAGTGGGAGGGGACATTCCAGCGGCTTTTAAAGAATCATCGATAGTCAGTTTTGTGAAAAAGGGAAAAAGTCCTAGGGAGGTTGGCTCTTATAGGCCAATTAGTCTTCTAAATGTAGACTACAAATTATTGATGAAAATATGGGCCAATCGATTCTCTTCTGCAGCCCAAGATGCAATACATGTAGATCAATCGGGCTTTATAGCTGGCCGTTCAATGTCATCGAATCCCGTTTTCCTAGTTCAAGCAATTGATTATTTTAATACCCACCTAACTCCCGCAATAATAATGATGGTCGATGCCGAGAAGGCATTCGACCTTGTGAATTGGGATGCACTATTTTATGGCCTTCAAAGGTTTGGGTTTCCAGGGCAGATTATTACTATGCTCCAGAATGTATATCAAGGAGCCCAGGCTCAGATTAGAATAAACTCAAAATCGGTAGGCATAATTGATATTAAACGCGGGACTCGGCAGGGGTGTCCCCTGTCGCCAGCTTTATTTACTTTTTTTATTGAGCCTCTAGCGGTGAGGATCAGGGACAATATAGATATAAAAACTCCAATAGAGGGTATGTCGAAAATAAAATTATTTGCTGATGACGTCATACTGTACCTCAAACCGGAAAAACAAAATATTAAGCAGATGTTAAGGGAGTTTGCTCAGTTTGAGGCAATTGGAGGATATAAAATCAATCATAAAAAAACTGAAGTCTTGGCATTAAATGTCTGCTGCAATTTTCTTCAGATATATTGAAACAACAAGCTTATTCCTCTGAGCCTATCCGCTACTTGGGAATTTATGTATCAAATCAATTTGCGGATCTATTCAGGCTAAACTATGAAGCAACACTTAGCAAAATTAAAGATCTATTGGGAAAGTGGGTATTTCTTCCCCTTTCGGTGATAGGGCGCGTTGCCCTAATTAAGATGTCAGTATTACCTCTATTAATTTTTCTTTTTCAAATATTCAGATAAAAGTTAATGCAGTGTATTTTAAAGAAGTGGAAAAATTATTCTGCCAGTTTATTTGGAATAAAAAGCACCAAGGCTAAAACTATCAATTGTTCAACTGGATAAAAGTTGGGGTGGGTTGGCACTCCCCATATTCGTACTTATTATGAAGCCGCATTTATGGACATATTAGTTCAGCTGCTTGATAATAGGGAGTCTTTGGATGATTTTTTATTAGGAAGATGGTCAATGAAGCCGGAACCCAGCTTCCGGTCTTCTTAAAAACAACAAAACTGCCTAAAAAGTAAGATACAAGACACTTCAAGAATTTTCTAATAGACTTTAAAAAGAATTCTCTCAAAGGCTAAGTCTTCGGGATTTGAATATTTGGGTTTGATAGAGGCCAGAAGTTTGGGCCTCTTTATTCGTAACAGCCAGGTTAAACTCTGGGAATTAAAGGTTTTAAAGAATTAGGTCATTTCATAATAGGAGGTAGATGTGTCACCTGGGAGGAGGTTCAGGCTAGATGCGGCACTCAGGGCAGGGTACTCTTTTTAGTTTCCTCCAGGTTAGATCTTTGATAAATAAATATATATCTCCAGGTAACACTGGTACCTCATCGGTCCTTGCTGCCGTGTTCAGAACTAAACTGCAAGGTATAGGGAATTGGTATAGAGTTTTCCAAAATCAAGGGGATCCCCCTGCCGTTACTAATTTTCTTGAAAAGATAAAAAATGAATTGTCCTGCAATTTCTCAATCAGAGAATGGCAAGTTATCTCCCAATACGGCAGTAAGGCGCTCAGGCTCAGATTAGAATAAACTCAAAATCGGTAGGCATAATTGATATTAAACGCGGGACTCGGCAGGGGTGTCCCCTGTCGCCAGCTTTATTTACTTTTTTTATTGAGCCTCTAGCGGTGAGGATCAGGGACAATATAGATATAAAAACTCCAATAGAGGGTATGTCGAAAATAAAATTATTTGCTGATGACGTCATACTGTACCTCAAACCGGAAAAACAAAATATTAAGCAGATGTTAAGGGAGTTTGCTCAGTTTGAGGCAATTGGAGGATATAAAATCAATCATAAAAAACTGAAGTCTTGGCATTAAATGTCTGCTGCAATTTTCTTCAGATATATTGAAACAACAAGCTTATTCCTCTGAGCCTATCCGCTACTTGGGAATTTATGTATCAAATCAATTTGCGGATCTATTCAGGCTAAACTATGAAGCAACACTTAGCAAAATTAAAGATCTATTGGGAAAGTGGGTATTTCTTCCCCTTTCGGTGATAGGGCGCGTTGCCCTAATTAAGATGTCAGTATTACCTCTATTAATTTTTCTTTTTTCAAATATTCAGATAAAAGTTAATGCAGTGTATTTTAAAGAAGTGGAAAAATTATTCTGCCAGTTTATTTGGAATAAAAAAGCACCAAGGCTAAAACTATCAATTGTTCAACTGGATAAAAGTTGGGGTGGGTTGGCACTCCCCCATATTCGTACTTATTATGAAGCCGCATTTATGGACATATTAGTTCAGCTGCTTGATAATAGGGGGTCTTTGGATGATTTTTTTATTAGGAAGATGGTCAATGAAGCCGGAACCCAGCTTCCGGTCTTCTTAAAAACAGCAAAACTGCCTAAAAAAGTAAGATACAAGACACTTCAAGAATTTTCTAATAGACTTTAAAAAGAATTCTCTCAAAAGGCTAAGTCTTCGGGATTTGAATATTTGGGTTTGATAGAGGCCAGAAGTTTGGGCCTCTTTATTCGTAACAGCCAGGTTAAACTCTGGGAATTAAAAGGTTTTAAAGAATTAGGTCATTTCATAATAGGAGGTAGATGTGTCACCTGGGAGGAGGTTCAGGCTAGATGCGGCACTCAGGGCAGGGTACTCTTTTTTAGTTTCCTCCAGGTTAGATCTTTGATAAATAAATATATATCTCCAGGTAACACTGGTACCTCATCGGTCCTTGCTGCCGTGTTCAGAACTAAACTGCAAGGTATAGGGAATTGGTATAGAGTTTTCCAAAATCAAGGGGATCCCCCTGCCGTTACTAATTTTCTTGAAAAGATAAAAAATGAATTGTCCTGCAATTTCTCAATCAGAGAATGGCAAGTTATCTCCCAATACGGCAGTAAGGCGCTCAGGGCGGCAAATTTTAAAAGGATGGCATTTCTGTCCCGATGGATGGCCTATTATACCCCATATGTTTTACACAAAATATATCCCGAAGTTGAACATAAGTGTTTTCGTTGCCACCAGGTTGGCGAGGGCGGCTGGCTACATATTGCCTGCACATGTTCGAGGTTGAGTCCGTTTTGGGCGGAATTGTGCGCCGAGCTCAGCCGTACCCTTGGAAGCAATATGCAACCGGAGCCGGAGCTGGTATTGTTTGGTCTACTAAAACAAAGCCCAAATCAGGTTTTAGCAACAGGGGGGGAAATGTTTTTATCAATCTCCTTCCTGGTGGCACGTTCACTGATTTTGCAGAATTGGAAAAGTACAAAAATTCCGACCCTTATAGAGTGGTATAAGAAAATGAAACGAGTAAGAGGGTATGAAGAGGTGTATGCGAAAAGGGTGGGAGCTGCTAGGAAATTTGTTTCAATTTGGGAACTTTTGATCAAATTGAAAGGGATCTCCAGGGATAGCATCTTTTTGATTTTATGGTATTTCTGGCACTTGCACTTTTTTTTTATGTAATGAGCTTGTTTTTTGTGTGTGTTTTTAGGGCAGGATTGTTTAGCATGAATTGTTCAATAAGCACTGAATTCTGCTCAAATGGGAAAGGAGGTTTAGTGGCAATATATCCTCCGTTCTATGACATCTTAAGAACACTAATTGCACTTCCACTTTAGTTTATAAGCAATGTCTCTTTCTCTAAAACATATCATATAGGTGATGGCTATAATGCTCCTTTCTTTAAAGATGCTTTTGATGGAAATATATTAACTTGCACTTTCATTTTCACTTTGTTAACTGTATAATTCTTGTGATGTTTCTTATTTGTCTTTTAAATTCATCAGGATGGTTTAGTATGTCTTGTATACTATTTTTGGCATCTGTACTTTTTTTTTTATATATGAAATGAGTATTGAACTCTGGTCAAATGAATATATCCTTCGTTTTATCACATTTTAAATAATACCAACTGCACTTGCACTTTAGCTTATAAGAATCGTCTCTTTTTTTAATACATATCATATATGTGATGGTTACATTTTTCCTCTTTTCAAAAATGGCTTTGATAGAAATATATTCATCAGAATTGTTTAGTATGTTTTCTATTTTCTTTTAATGTTAAAATGACCTTCAGCTATCAAATTTGCTGCATTGATAGCACTTTAGTAGATATACTTTAGTTTATTTGATCTATCTCCCGAATGTATAAACTGGCAATGTGCACAGCAGTAACTGTAATAATATATATATTTATGTCTATGGTTGACTGCTTTCTCCTATATTTTATATTCTGCTCAATAAAAAGAGAAATACAAAAAAATAAAAAAATAAAAAATAAAAGAGGGCTCAGGTTGGGCATGAAGAGGTTAAATTTTAGAGCTATCTGGACCTTTAAATCACATAATCTCCTCTAAGGACCCACGAATCCTTTATAAACAAGCATTGGCATAGCCAATAGGTCTCGCCTTTGGGACCTTATAAGTGTTTAGCCATGCAACACTTGGGGGCCGATTCCGATTCAGGCCGGAAATCTCCCCGACCGAGCCGGACCCGGAGAGATTTCCGACCGAATCGGACTCTGGCAGTCCGACCGAACGAGTACGATGCGCACGTATGCCATCGGACTCGATTCGATCGGACTCCCAGTGAAGTCAATGGGAGCCAGTCGTACGACGCGTACACGGGCTCCCATTGACTCAATGGGCACGGCAGCGAGACAAGGCGCCCCCTACAGCGTGTTCGCGTCGATGCGGGTCGCGCCATACATGCACGTGTAGGGGGACCCATGGGTCCCCCTGTGTGCGACTCGCGTGCCTACTCTTCCAGGGGGGTCCGACACGGACCCCCAAAGTGCAGATCCGACAGCTCCTTGGAGCCGGACTGCGCGAGTCGGTCGGAGCGGTCGTGGTGCGCATCGTACTTACCCGGCCGGGGAACGTCTCCATTGCGCGGTGCGAGTCGTCCCCGTGCGAGTCGGTCGGAGCGGTCGGGTCCTGCGAACGAGTCGGTCGGAGATTTCGCGAGCGCACGCATCGTACTCGCTCGCCCGGACGCACGTACGATTCGGTCGGGAAATAGGGCTCCGAATCGGATCCGGTAAAGACAAATCCGATTCGGAGCCCTACCGGCCGAGATCGGAATCGGCCCCTTGATGTTGTTGCACCAAGGATATTGTGCTGGATAACTAAACACTTATAAGGTCCCAAAGGCGAGACCTATTGGCTATGCCAATGCTTGTTCTAAGTGGCGATTGGCTGAAGTTTGCAAGAGTTTAGTTTAGTTTTATTGTTGGCTGAACAAGCTCACATCTGTACGAAACAGGAAGTTAAAGGTTACGCTATAGTAAGTTATGTTTGTTAGATGTTAATAGATGCAGTGTTAGGTTGTAGGAGAAATTAAAGGTTAAAAATTGCAGTAGTGCAGTACATAGTTGCGCAGTTGAGTTATGAAAGGGGCATATAGGAGTGGGGGTAGGACAATACGTTTTGTATAGTGAGGCTGTAGTTTCCCAAGTCGGAATGACTAGGAAAATTGTGATCTACACCAGTTTCAATAAAGCGGTATTTTTCACGCTAAATTAGGTCAGTGGTCTGTGCTGCACCCCTCACACAAAGGGGAGTGCTGCAATGCTCTCCATCTGTTTTTAGAGTCTCCCCTTGCTCCGCAACCCACATACACATCTGAAGACACGTGGGCAGACACCTGCGCGCTGTCTTTGCACTTGTGAGCCTGCAATGGCGGAGGCCCAATCATCACAGTAACTACCAGGAGAGGCCAATTCTAGTCTTGGAACCTTTCGCGGGGTTAGTGTGCGATTCATAAACAGCCCTGTCGTACTCGCATTGGCTCAGTGAGCCTACAGAGGCACAGAAAATGCATTTTTAAATGTATTTTTAAAACTGCTGAGTTGCGTGAGCATTCTGTTGCATTGCGGGAAAATTCCCAGAATGAGTTACTGTAACCTGAGATGCTTGGTAGAGCCGTCAGAACAGCCTTCTCAGTTAACTTGAAATGGACTAATGAAGAGCGAAGTGTGTTTATAGGTCATAGTGTAAATAAAATCACAGCCCAGCCTGCTGCATTGGTGTCTGTTACTTTAGGGTCCAGATATTCCCAGCAGAAATGTGGGTAACTTTTCCTTCCTATAAACAGATTTTCATAAGTCTGACAGCCCTTGATAACTTAATAGAAACCCTTTGTATTTACTTGAACTCACCCGCGGCCTACCAAAACAAGCATTGACAAAGCCAACAGGTTTCGCTTCTGAATTCTATTGACTTTCTCTCCCCCGGCCCCCCCCTCCGCCGCCAAGTAACTATGAGGAAGGAATGAGAGGGAGGAAAGGAGACACCCGAAAACACATGCACTCGTATGGAATGCACGAACGTTAAAAAAAAAAAACAAGTTTCAAAAAATGAAAAACATTTTTGTTTTCTTTAAAGTACCTTAACAATAATGCGGCCCATGGAAGGACACTGGCCTTCAACCGGAACCTGTATTTGGTCCAAGCTGTAGGGAACAGCCAAGGAAAGAAAGTGAAACCTGATGTGAGTGATGCTGGGGACCAGTGAGAAGCAAGAAATAGAGTGACTGAAGCCTTTGAATGATGCAAAATTAAACACACCAAAAACCTGTTTGCAAAAAATGTAACAGTTCAATAGAAGTCAGTTTAAAAAAAAAATACATTTTAAAGCTGCAGTAGCTCTGAATGTGTAGAAACATGCAGACAGATTCTGACTTTACTATAAGAATACATAAAAACAACGTTTCCTTTTTGTTGCTTTAAACAGCTGCTCTGAGATCGGACATGCCTTTTACCACAGTTCTGTTTATACAGGGATTGCGGAATCCTGTGTATTAAGGGTATTGCAAATCACCTCGGAGTTCCATGACCTTATAAAGGAACTCCGTCCTCTGCCAAGTTCTACTATATTGCCACAGAAGTCTTCGGGGACTTGCAATATTCTTATAATGTACAGCAAGAAGTACATTATCACATAAGTAATTATGATCACAAATATACAAAGCATTATATTGCCTTTGATACAGGTGCCATTATGTGGGAACAGACTTGGAGACCAACCCCCTCCCACCCCCCACATGCACACTTTGATGAAGCAAACACACAAAGGGAGACTTGCGCCCTGCTATAGGCCCAGATCCCTATACATAAGAGGAGCAGCATCCTTTGCCTCTGTAAGTGCCCCCTTCAGACTGTACCAATCCACAGCACCACTGATGATTAGCCTTTACTGCCTGTCTGTTGGCCCTCACTCAACCATGAAGTTAATAGTCCAGTTAGTAGCATCATTATACTACCACAGCAGCCCCATCCTCTTTCTGTGCTTCACCCACAGACCCTTTCCACTAGGCCACATGCATCATGCATGCGCACAAGTAAACATGCATCATGGAAACAGAGTGGTGCGTACGGCGGGGAGGAAGGGAAAAGCAGTCTCAGGAGATCCCAAGAGCACGGAGAATAACTTGTCAAATGTGCTGGCAACGTCAGCAGAAAGGCAGGCAGTATCCCTTTACAGGACAGAGGTAATCCAACCGCAGCTCTACTACTAACCCTCTAACCCCTGGCATGAAAGGGTAGTGGAGAGTTCACTTGCTATGGAAGGATAGTACGAGAGAGGAAGAGCACTGCTCCCACAAAAAACAACAAGCGGTAAAGCCAAAAAGTCTCCCCTTTAGGACCCATTGGCTTTGCAAAAGGTTTTTAGCTATACTAATAAAGTGGGTGGGAAAAGCAATACAGGGGGCTGAGGAAAGCAACGGGGGCACAAGGACGGGGTGAAGCAACGATCGAGCAGGCATGGCGAGAGTACCGAGTGGGGAGGAGAAGCAACATGTGAGAATAGAGGGCGGGAGAGGGGGGAGGTGGGAGAGGGGGAGGGGGAGAAGCAACACAGAGGGTGGGGACAAGCAATGGGCAAAAAACCAACTTTGAGTGGTTGGGGGCATGCAAATGAAATAGAGTTTACACCATTGAGCGTGGGGTAGTACATGAGGGCGAGTGCAGCATGGAGGGGATTAGGGAGAAGCACAGAGGACAGAGAGCAACTGAGTGCATGCGGGGAAAAGAGGTTCACAAGACGACAGCTGAAAAGAACATGCAACCACATGAAAAACAAGCAAAAGTGCGCGGCGGGAGGGGGGCCTGCCGATTCCCTTGTGGGAGCCAGCGGCGATAATTGACACCATATGGCGCTGCCGCTCGCTCCCGCAAGGCAATCGCCACACGTGCACGCGTTGCAATTGAAGGCAATGGAACGCGTGCACGTTTTTGGGGAAAAAAGGGAACCGATGGCTAAAGGTCTCCTCTATGCAGCGCATGCGCGCTGCGTAGGCGAGACCTAAAAACATAAAGGCACCTCATTGAACTTGGGAGCTTTTTCACATGTTGTCCATTGTAGATTTGCAAATCCGACAGCAGATTTGCAAATCTGCTACTTTCTGGTTGGCTGGCTGTCACAGAGGCATTTTTGTTGTGATTCTCATTACCCAGCACCGTGCACTGAGCACCATGTTTGGAAAACTAAAATAAAACGGCATCAGGGGACCAGTGAAACTACCCTGACCCCCAGGCTCGTATTCAATAATCCTGTAAAAAACGAAATGTCAAAAGGCAGTTTACAGTCTACTTCTGCTGTGCTTTGCCTATGGCCACAATTGGAGGTTGTACTTATGCTGCATTCCAGGCCCTCAGGCTACTCCCCATTCTACAAGGGCAAAGACTGTGTACAGCTGGCATAAGGTTAGATGCAACTACTAGTCTGAGGCGAGGCTTCATGGCCATCTCCCACTGAGGGTTGGGCGCAGGGCCAGGGTTGAGTCCATGTCCTGTGGCCAACCCCACTGTGCACGGCCAATGGCCTTGTGCAGTGGGGTTGGCCACTTGTAGAGTGCCAGGCATTGGGTCTTGTTGGAGGCTGAGCCATGTGTTAACCTCTGATTTGTATGGGTGAAGGTGGTGTGCTACGGGTGCTGGCCACTGGCAGAGTCTTAGGCACAGGAAGCCAGGCCCTGCAGTCCATCTTCCTTCGACAAATGGCAGTTGGCCATGTGCAGCTGGGGAAGGAAATAAATAGAGGCTTGGGTGCAAGGTCTGATCAGAGGTTAGACCCTGTGGCGAACCCTTACTGTGCACAGTTAAAGGTGGTGCACTGCAGGTGTTGACCATCGGTGAATAATTAGGCACAGGGCCTACCCTGCCCTCATCAGCCAGGCTAGCTTGAATCCAGTGGCAATTGAGCAAGGGACCCACGTCTGGGCACAGGGCCTAGCCAGAAACGAATACCCTGCTGCGCACAGCTGAAGATTGTTCACTGCTGGGGTTGTCCACACACGCACTATTGGTCACAGGGCCTGGCTAGAGGGTAACGACTATGTATAGCTGGGGATAGCTGCCTGTGGAAGGTTGGGTGAAAAGACTTACGAAAGGTTCTACAGAAATTGGGAAAAGTGTGTATATAAGCCTGTTGTGCACCGCCAAGGGCCATGTGGAGTGGGGGTATTCACTTGTTGAGTAGTAGATGCAGGGCCTGGTTGGATGCCCAACCCTGTGGCAACCACCGTTGTGCTTGTGGGAAGATGGTACACTATGGGTGTTACCCACCCACAGAGTATTTGGCCTAGGAGGTCAGGCTCTGGCTCCCACTTGCCCAGTACAACTGGCTGAAGGTCACACCCAGAGGAGTGGGTACAGGGTCTGCCAGAGTCCAATCCTATGTCCAACCCCAGCAGTGTATGGCTGAAGGCAGTGAGCAATATGGGTTGGCCTCTTGCAGAGTGTTATGTCAGGGCCTGGTCAAGTGCCAGGCCCTGTGGCCAATCCCAGCCATGCACAGCTGAAGATGATGTACTGCCAGTGGGTGCCACCATGAAGAAGTAGGTGCAGCGCCTGGCTTGAGGTCAAGCAATGCAGGTCACTTCCTGCTGTGCATAACTGAAGATGTACACATTTGGTTTGGGCTGTCAATGGAAGGATGGGAACAGCCAGGACATGTGGCCAATACCCCGCTATGCATGGTTCGACGTGGTGCACTGCATATTATGGCCACTTCTAGAGAGTTAGGTGCAGGGCCTGACTGGAGACCAACCCTCCACTGCACACAGCTAAACACCAGGCTCATCCGGCATTGGCTGCCCAAGGCCTGGCTGCAGTTTTAAGATGGTGAACAACTAAGGATGGCTGTCTACAGAGGGTTGGGCACTGGGACTGACTAGAAGCCAGGTCCTCCAGTCAAGTCCAACTGTGCATAACCAAAGGCTGTTCATGATTGGCCACCCATGAAGTGTTTGGAGCAGGGTCTGGTCAGAGGCTAGGCCCTGTGGTGAAACCCTGCTGTGCACAGCCAAAGGTTCGGCATTTGACCACTAACAGAGGGTTAGGCACAGGGCTTGGCCAGAGGACAACCCTCTGCTGTGCATAGCTGAAGATTCTCCACAACTGGTGCTAGCCACCAATGGAGGATTGGTCACAGGGTCTGCTGAAAGCTAGACTGTGCACAGCTGGGGATGGATGCCTGTGGAGAGTTGGATGCAGGGCCTGGCCAGAGGCTCCACAAAATTTGGGAAAATGTGTTATGTAAGAGAGCACCATATTTACTTTTCTAACTCTATTGCCACAAATACAGGGGCAATGCATATACTCTAGGGGGTTAGGATTACTATTCTATCTTCAATCCCACAAATATTTGAGAAAGTGCATATTTTGGGGGTGAGTCATATTTAGTATTGTAATTTCTTAATCATTGGGTAAAGTGCATATATTAAGAGTCAGATTTACTAATCTAACTTCAGTGCCACAAACATTGTGGGTAAGTGCGCAAAATGTAGCAGTCAAGTTTACTGTTCTAACTCCAAACCCACAAACATTGGGAAAAGAGTATATTTTAGAAAGGGTCAGGTTTACTTTTCTAAATCCAATCCCCGAAACATTGATTAAAGTGCATATATTAGTGCAACATTAAGTGTGCTTCTGTAAACACATTTCAACATTAATTAATTAAAATAACTATGTATTTAATAAAATACAAATAATGTTAAAGTAAATTTAATTAAAACATATCTATGGTTTATAAATATATTATAAAAACACATTTTTAACTTTATAAAATTAAAACAATTTAATTAAAACACTTTACCCACTCTCTAAATGTATTCCATACCTCAACAAATAAAAATAGAATACAAAGTAATAAGTGCCAGATTGCTGTTCAATGCAGCCAGACAACTTGCTGCGCTGCTTGACAGGGAGAGAGCAGGAATGCGCCATATTTACTGAGATATTATACATTCCTGCTCTCTCCCTGCACTGGCAAACTGAGTGCTGCCTAGCGCCAATGCGGGTACCTTTGCGCCATTATGCAAGGGGGCCTGCTTTACAGCAGGGTTGTTTTTGAGCAGGAAAACAATCCTCAGAGACATTTTCCGCTGTTCAGTGGACAGTTATGGAGTATAGCAAGACATAACATATATAGTCTGTGCACAACTTAAAACTGCTGAAACTCGCACAACAGTCCTACAGATACATGTAGCACACAAAATGCAGAGCTGATGACCTCACAATATTTACACCAATTTGTAACAACACCTAAAAGCACAACATATGTGATCATCTGACAGGAAAGGTCATTTATGAAATGTATATTTGCATCTGTTGCATGATGGGTAAGGCCGTGAGCTTTGCATTTGGTCTGCATGTTATGGTCTGGTTTGTGAAGTTATAGACTAGTCCTGCCCATACTTTGTGAATTTCAGCAGTTTTTCAGTTTTCATTCTCAGCAGTAACAGCACTTTAACTATGTTTTTTAGTGAACTTCTAAGGTTTCATTAAAGGTGTTTTAATCAAAACACACCACAACTTCACTTTAACCTTTTAGACTCATTTGCTTGCTAGCAGCCTTTTAGACATATAGCATTCAAAGTAAACCAGTAGACATCATTTAGGGGCACCAATTGTAGAGCACCTGCTACCCATACATGTCCATTGTTACTCTTGGCCCTGCTCTTGTGACTCATAGCATTTTGGACGCAGGGGCATTCTCAGGAACAGAAACCTAACATGCTTTTGTTAAAAGCAATGTTCACATTCTGCCTTTGTTAAATTAGAGCTTATGTGCCCAGAAGTGAGAGAAGCTAGAAGAATCTTGATCATACCTAACAAAGGTGAGCAATGATTGGAGTGGATTCAGGAGGAGAAGGAAGAGTGAGTTATTGGCACAGAGAACACAAAGGATGAGGGACTACAGTTGAACTCTCAAAACACACCATAACCTCACTTTAATCTTTTAGTCACATTTGCTTGCTAGAGGCCATTTTCTTTCCTAGGTTGTTGAAACATTTCATTCTATTTTTGACATCACTTCTAATGGGATCAGAGGCGGTTCTTCATCTATAGTTAGACCTTTCTTCTCTTTAATATGTAATTGTTGAAAAACATTGGGACACTTTAAGTGACTGCCAGTGGGTGACTATAGATTTAATAATAATACCAATAGCCAATAATACCACATTTAGAGGATGCCCACTACTTTGAAAATAAGAACTGCTGATGCATCGTTGCAGCTGGTCATTTCTGCAACATCACGCCAGCATATTTTATCTGCCAAAAACACTTGAGGACACTATTTGTTGAAATGTAATATTACCATCAAATTTCCAATTAATTTCAATATTATTGTAATTTGGTGGAGCAGACAGGACTATCTGACATGAATACACTCTTCGGGATTTGCATCTAGTTTATAGTGAGGCGTAAATCGCAAGAATGGAATATTGTTTCGCTGCCAAATGATGCTTACAAAGGAAGACATGCATAATTAGCTGACACAGCAGTCTGATCTTCAAGAAAACATGAACAATTGTATCAAAAAGTATTAGATTATTGGCTTTGAGTTCTCATGGTCTCAGTGCATCGTTGAGGTTTATCCTCAAAAATCATGATTTTGAATTTTGACTACACTTAAATTGTTTGATTATGTAGAAAGTAGTGGGTTGCTTGTGGAACACTTTAGGATTATCACACTTCCAACACTTTCTTCTAGAAATGCATTAGCAGAGAGAAAGTCTACATTCTAGGAAATTGCTGCTCTGTCTTGGATTCAGATTTCCAAAAACAAACACTCATTTTCAAGGGAAGGTACGAATAATCTATGCTTTGTATGCTAAAAAAAGATCTAAAGTAGAAGTGGGTTGAATCTGTTTGGTCTTGAAACACTTTTCATTAGAAATTGCAGAAGTCAGTCAGCTGTAATACAGGTTTTCTGCTTTTGAGCATGCATTTGCCCTATATGTCCTGATGGTCATCGTTTTAATCATAGGTTTAAATTGTATGAACAACCTCGATCTAAATATTTTTTATTAACAGGTAGCGACTATATACTTGATGGTTGTGCAATGTCATAATTTTATCACTGAAGTTTTGTGACAATTTTCCTTCACCTACTGCACGTTCGTGCAAAATATAGTCTCTGCCCACTAATTTCCAGCTAAATTACTTTATTACAAAATCGCTCACGAATATTACGTTTTTAACTCTTACAGATTCTGCTTTTACAGATTTTCTATCCTCAATTTATTATTTTCAAACCTCCCCATTCTCATGAGCTTTTTAAGGGTCACAAAGTTTTGAAAACAATCATGACTGATTTACTTCAATCTCTGTTTTCTTTATTCTCCATTGTGGACACACATGCTTAACAGATCAGCAATTTGTTTGAGAGGAAAATACTGCTGAGAAGGTTTGGAGTGGCTGAATCAAACACCTTGCTAATTAAACCCAAACCAAACAGCGAGGATAGCAGAGTTTCATAAATGCTAAAGGAAATGGTCTATGTATCAAGTTAATCTCTGCAGGAAATTATCTACGCATCAGGTTAATCCCTACAGCCATTTCTTCCGGTCTTTTGTGGTCGACACTTGTAAATGGCTTGGGCCTACATTGCAGGTGATCCAGCGCAACCCCTAAATTCTGAAACCAGGGACCAAGGGAAATCTCATCACACATAAATTGCTTTACCAAACAACGGGGCCCATCACACATTACCCATAAATTATCCCTGGGGACAGGCGCTGGATTTGGGGGGTTTATTTTGTCAGTTTTATTAAGTACAACACTACACTTGACATTAATAACATTTGTATATAATTCTAACTATTCGTAATCTCAACTTTCTTCTTCCTTTGGTCGATGGACCATTAGTTGAAGAGTTGACGGTGACTATGTTTAACAAAACAGTTTAATACTTAACTAAATAATCACAAAGTCACTTTTTCAGTTAATGATTTTATATTATTAAATGCTCTTAAATCGATCATCAGTGCATACACAAGATTGCATATAAGAGAACAAATTATCAAGCAATGTAATCAAAATGAATCATTTGCATTGATATCAAAGTGTGCATAGGAATGGGGAAGAGAAGGTACAGCATAAATACTTGCAGAAATATACTTGCAAATTAAAGGAAATCAAGGAGGGTAATACCCACCAAAGAATCAGGAAAGCCACTTCCTTGGCCGAGGTTGTGGCAAGAAGTCCCCAGAGATAGGCTCAGAGGACAAAGATAACAGGACAGATGCAGCTAAGCTTGCCATACACTAACTACTAAATTAATCTCCCAATTAATCTACCTCCTCGGTCGCAGTCTCCTCCCAAGCACTCCCGCAATGTTCTCGTACCTAAAGGTTCTCTGTCTCTGTGCTGGTCTGCTCTCTCTGTCTTGGATCTTCTCCATACGTTCTGATTGGCTCTTCTCTCTGATCTGTTACACCGGACCGCACTGCTATACCGAACCGCGCTGCTTCGCCATACTGCCTTGCCACAACCCAATTGTGATATCAATTATACCCTTCTCTTCAGCACGCTATCTTACAATGTTGCAGTATCAGTAAAAACTCGGTCTGTGATTGGTTGTCTTAAATCATACTAGGGTTGCCTCATCCAGTTCTCCCCACAAATCCATCTTATACTGGTTCTAACAAAGGAAGGATTTAAGACCAATTCATTTCGTTTACCACTAGCATTCATATTTATACATTCGGCTACATTGTTTATATTGACATCCGTCTTCACATTCGAATTGCACGTAGTGATGGCTGTTCCCACAGTTGCTGTCGCATCTTGGCACATAAACAATAGGACACAGGTCAACATGGCCTTCACACAAATTGCATCATCTGGTACACTCTACAGTCTGCAAGCAGGCAACCCGTCCTGGCGCATGCGCATTTTACACCGACCAGGCCAACCACATGCTGGTTTCAACGAGAGGCCATTTTCATGCAGACCCAATTCCGTACTAAAGTAAACAAACACAAAAGAATATTAATTCATGGAAATAAACCCATTATGTTTACCTCACACCATACTAATGCCCTGTGTTAATTAAATCCTAGCAAAAGCTATTAATTTAAAGCAACCTTTTCGTTATTTGTGCACAACATGCAAAATGTGCAATGTACAACACAGCATAAACATGCAGTAGTACGTTTTTTCCATGCGCAAACAATCAATACGTACTCATGCCAACATGGTTTAGTATATTTTAAAATGCATTTGCCCCTTATGTAAATGTGTGCATTCAGAGTTGATTAATTCATGCAGTCAATACATTATTATGGGGTTACTTAATTTCATGAGGATGTATTTTACAAACCTCACTCCATCACAGGCAAGTTGTTTGAAGGAAATGTTGTGCATATTGGCAGCAAATAGTATTATATATTTGTACACCCGGAACACCTGTTGATTAAAATATTGCCAACGGTAGACAAACAGATAGATGCTACATTTGATATATGGCAGAAATGTTAAGCAATGCCACTTCTTTTTAAGATTAGGAATAGGGATGTGTGAATTTCTAATAACACTAAACAGCGTAATCTCTCTGAAATCTCGATAAGTGGGTTACTTATGTTTCAAGCCATTTCTATTTTATGTTCACATATACTAAACACGAGATTTTCAACCTTTAGGAGACCTGGTTAAGAAGAAAATTTCGAGAAGAAATTATGATACTGGTTGTCTGCTGCTGCTGCATGTGGTGTGCTAATAACATTCATGCATAACTAGAAACTGTATGGAGAATACATTGAGTTTGTATCGCTAATGTATTTTGTGCTCAACAGCATACCTCAAGTACAATTTCCACGCAGATGACCACCCACACATAGTTGGTGTAAACCACTTAATTTTGTGAGAATTTTGCTTTTTATGCTTGTAAAAAATTAGCAATTTCACTCACCAAAAGATGCTCTGCGCCACCAATACATTTAAGCAAGAACCCTACTACAATGCTCTCTGCTATGGGAAACCAGTCAGGTTTATTGGCGAGTTTTGGAACTGAGCACAGTTTGTTTTCTGTTACCATGTTAATAATTCAGGGCCTGATTTATACTTTGGCGGATGGGATACTCTGTCACAAGTGTGACTGATATCCTGTCCACCGTATCACAATTACATTATACTCTATGGCATTTGTAATACAGCTAATAGGATATAGGTCACGTGTGCGACAGAGTATCTCACCATCCAAAGTCTAAGGGCCCGATTACGAGTTTGGAAGTGCGGGAGTGGACTGCCATGTCAACGGCCCGCTCCTGAACCATCAAAACTGTGGTCAGGCCACCCGCCAGATTACAAGTTTCCTTGTGTCTGGCTGGCTGTTTTATGGCATTCCCACGGCAGTGCCTCTGAAAATGGGCCCCACAATGGGAACACCAAAAACAGTACCTGCACGGCATGGACTGCAAAGTCCATGCAGCACAGGAGTTGGGGTTCATGCACATGGGGGGCACATGTTGTGCCCCCCTGCATGCATCCCCATGCAAATGGGCAACAGGGGGCCCTCTAGGGCCCCTTTTGTTTCAGGTGCGCCAGACTTTTCATGGTGGAAAGATCTCCATGACACGGCTGGAGGTCCTGAAATTCGTAATATGCTTGGCAGTGCTACAGCAGCACCACCAGCGTATTACTCAGGCCCTGACTGCCACGCCACTGTCAGGGAACGGCAGTTCCCTGGTGGTGGCATTGGCTTTGCAATGGCAGTCCAACTGACCAACTTATAATGGGGAAGTCGGACCGCCGGTGCAGCGGTGGCTAGACCACCACCACTGCGCCACTGTGAGGCTGGCAGTCCGTTGACTGAGACACTCATGATCAGGCCGTAATCAGGCCGTCAGTGTCATGCAATGTTTGCCTTTAGTCATTTACAGTGCATGGTTAGAAGTGCACATGGTGTATTCCATTTGATATGGTCTCTTTAGGCCAGTGGGTAAATAGAATCCCTCTGGTCTAGTGGACAACACTCCAAGATGTCCACCAAGATTTCAGCAGAAATAATAAAGTGTCAACGTTAACATAATGGGATGTGGGTCAAGGTCAAAACTGTTGTAGTTTTGCATTTATTAATAATTTTTTATCAGGCCAGAGCAATTGTGGTATTAACCCCTTCGTTGCGCCCGTCGGCCAACGGCCGTCGCGAGCACTGCCTCCGTAGTGCTGCGCACGTCCGTTGGCCGACGCGGCCCCGCCCACTTAATGGAACGCCCCGCGGCGGAATTGCCGCCGCGGTTAAGGTGTTAAAGTCCTAAATGGAAGACAGCCAACATTTGTTGTGAGCAGCTGCTAGAAAACTTGACATCCGATTCAGTGCTGCTTGCTTTCCACTGCATCCAGGTTTCAATTCAGCGAGAATTGTGAATGACATCTAGATGTCTGAATTAAACTCAGGGAGGTCTTAATGTTTATGGTGAAGAACCTACCTCGTTCTCGCCTGCTACTCACCCTCAGAGCGGTGATCCATCACTATCTAATGACAACCCAGTTCGTTGTGGGCAAAATCATAAAAATGTCTGTTTCTGGGATTTCTGCAATGAATGCTCCACTCCTTCCACTCACTCTTTGCCCTAGGCCCAAAGAGGGAGACACTGGAACTCTGGGTAGTTCTAAGTTTAGACATATAGCATTACAAGTAAAACCATATACTTAATTTAGGGGCACAGAGGCAGAGCATCTACTACGCGTGGCATGCACTTTGTTACCTGTGGCACTGCTCTTGTGACCCATAGCATCTTGGACACAGGGGCTTTCTCAGTAGTAGATTTGGCCCCCTCTGCATGGTCACTCACAAATGTTTTTGCCTTCACCCCTTCTATTTTTATTGAATTTGTTTTAGATGGCCTTAGGACTCTAGGCACTTCATCACTGCTAACAAGTGCTAAAGTGCTTGTGCTTGCTCCCTAAACCATAGTAAAATTGGCTTACACCTGATTGGCATATTTAATTTACTTATAAGTCCCTAGTAACATGGAATACCATATACCAAGGGCCTGTAAATTAAATGCTATTAGTGGGCCTGCAGCATTTATTGTGCCACCAACTTAAAGAGCCCCTTAAACATATGCCAGGTAAGCCATTGCATTCTAAATGCAGTTTTAAATTGCCCATTCGACTTGGCAATATAATCCCCTTGCCAAGCCTTTAACTCCCTTTTATTGCATACAAGTCAATGCTTAGGCTCTAGATAGTTCCTAGGGCAGGGTGCATGGTAATTAAACAGTTAGACTTGTGCTTTTAAGTTTTACATGTATTGGTAGTGAAAAACTCCTAAATTAGTCTTTCAGTACTGCGAGGCCTACCTTTCCCATAGGAGAACATTGGGTTGCATTATTACATTTAATAAGTGCTAAAGTTTGATTGGGAACAGGTAAACATTTAATGGTTAATGTCTGGGAAATTCTAATTAAAATTCTCTTTTATGGTAAAGTCGAATTTTAAGTTACAATTTTGAAAATGCCACTTTTAGAAAGTTTGCGTTTTCCTGCCCTTACTATAAGGTGCCTGCAGCTTGTTCCTGGGTCACTTGACTGGGTGTAGTTGGCAGTTTGACTTTATTCCTCCCAGACAGTCACACAAATAGAGTGATTACGTGTTCCTGGATTGGCCATATATTGGCAGAATGGGGGGTGGAGCCGTGCACAGCTCCACTTGTAACTGAATAGGCTGTGCTCTGCCTTCATACAAAGGACTTGTCACCCCTGCATTGTTTATGCAGACATCTTGCAGCTAAGGCACAGGAGGCAGGAGAGTTCAAGCACTTCAAAGGGAGTTCTCTAGAGGAGACACCAGGTATAAAAATACAACCCTCAGATCTACTCTTTCTGGATCTGTGGAACAACTCTCAGAGGACTGTTTGCTGCTGTGGCCTGCTGTGTACTTCTGAGAACTGCTTTACTGCACCTGGAAGGACTGCTTTGCAGCTCAAAACCTGTTTCGACACCACAAGGCCTGTCTTGCTGCTTGAGCCCTGCTCCACTTCTTGAATGCAGGACTACCAGAGTGACTCTGAGGGCTAGTTGGCTGGCCTCCTGATCAAAGCCTCAGGGACCAAAAAGTCTCAAACCACTTTGAACCTCCACCTGGACCCGGCCTGAGTGAGTCCTAACCCCCTCCAATTGGTCCCCCTCCAATCCAGGACCCTTGGTGAGGGTGGTGTTACTGTCCTCCGATAGCCAAAATCCAAAGTTTGGAACTTAGAAAGTGCCCTGAGAGCAGAGAGGAGACCGGGATCAACCTGCTCTTCTATCCACTCAAGGTGCATTGGCAGTCAGCCTGACTTCAGGGCAACTCCAACCACGTTCTTCTATGCAGCAGCAAATCTTGTTCAGTAGTCCTTCACCAAAGGGGTATCCAGCCTTGTGGAACTGTTGTTAGCTACAGCCTCCAGCTTCGTCCCGCTGGAGATTTTTGACTTTCAAAAAAGATACTAAGCCCAAACTTAGAAATCCTCACTGTGATTTTGGCCAGCAGCTTACCGATGATGACGTGTCCCTCGGGCACCACCTGCAGCTATGCACCGCTGAACTTCACATTCTCCCCAAAAAATTCACAACATTTCATCTATGTCTGAATGTAAGTGCTGACCGGGCACAATACACTTCTTTTATCAAACTCATGCTCCATTGCAGTTAGACATATTCTTTTACTTTGACCCGTTATCATGCGACTAGATGTCCTTGGTTGGCACTTTGATCTTCTATGTGCTAGCTTTTACCTTAACTTTAAAAAATCATATCTCCAGTTCTATTGATTGGATGTTTGTTGCTTTGGTCTTAAATAATTTATTAAAATGCACTCTATTTTACTAAATTGGTGTGGGATTTATCTTGTGTTGTGTTTTCCCTTTATTGGTGTTTGTGTGCTGCATACATACTTTATACATTGCCTGTAAGCTAAGCTAAGCCTGACTGCTATTGTGCTAAGCTGCCAGAGGGTTAAGCACAGTTTAATTTAGGGACTTTGGTAGTTCAGCCTGACAGAGATTGTGGCTGTTGCTTGAGCAGAGTTAACAACCCACTCAACCAACAACCCAGTTTCTCGCACTCAGGAACAGAAATCTAACATCTCTTGTAAAGAGCAATGTTTACATTCTGCCTTTGTTCAGGTACAGCATGTGTACACAGAAGTAAGAGTAGCTGGGGGAACCTTAATAAGGCCTGACAAGGGTGAGCAATAACTGAACTGGATTCAGGGTGAAAAGGAAGAGTGATTTGGGGGCACACAGAGAGAACAAAGGAAGAGGGACTGCAGTCGGAGTCTCAAACGTTACATTGTAACATTTCATACACTAATCATCACAAGATGTCAGTGTAAGGATGTTAATCATCACAAAATGTGTAAGGATGTTGCATTACTGTTTCGTTATTTCACAGTTCGATTTTGCACTATTGATCAGCCTTTGGCTACATAATAAAAAAACATTGAAGAATATTTGTAGAATATATTCCAGATAGCTGAGTGGATTTATCGCCTGCTTCTCAGATCAAAGTACAGCATGTAGTCACAGATTCCGTCCCAGGCCTTTCATTGGGCAAAGCAATCCAGTGACTTCACTCTCTATAACTCTCTATAATGCCATTAGAGTAATATGCGATGCGACTTCCTGTAATACCATCACAGATTAAAGTGCAACGGATGTCACTTCCTGGATAAATCACATCGATCTAACAGCGAGGAAGCAACACAGTTTTTGTGGATTGATAAATTGAATTTAGACTGTTCCGTCCCTGAAATAGCACCTAACGAAATTCCCTCCCTCGACATTCTGCATAATAATACGTGGCACTTTTATCATCCGAGAGCATTGGTTTCACTGCTCGAATCAGACCATCTTTTCCAATGACACTGCAGCTCGCAAAGCACAAATATTCAACAATCTCTCCCGATTCTTCACGCTCCAGGATGTTTTACTGCACATACAAGAACACAAAACCACTCAGCCTATTAAGCTGCTCTCCACAAATTGTTCCATTAAGAAAATGCCACTGTAGTAACAGGAGAGCACAAATTCCAGCACAATTATCCTGTTCATACATCAATGGAAGTCCTTAAGAGAACTGGAGCGTGACTGTAGTAATTAGGATTAATCAAGCAGACAAAGGAGCAGCTATAATGCTCCGGAATTATATTGATGAGCAATCTGAAATCCTAGCACGCTTTTCCAATATTGAGGTCCAGTATTGCTGGAAGCCCTCCAGAGAGCATTAAACCCCTCGTGAATGATTATCCTACAAGGAAATTGAATTAGCACTGGAGGAGAAATGGCAAAGGGCGTGAATTATAAATCCCTCCTTATCCAATTGAAGATCATTTCACTAAATGGCGGATGAGCTGCCAAAAAGGACAGTTCATTTGTTTTCGTGTTGGTGCATGATGCAAATGAATGTTTAGGTTATATCTATTTGTGCAACACTATTGATGAATATTTGTTGAACGTTGTTAAACTTTATTTATGGACAGCATTCAAATGAAGGATTTAAGAAATAGAATGATTTCTTTTCATCACTAGGTGTTCAGCCATTGCCTTCGATGGGCCACTTTCATGCCTGGCAGCCTTCCGGTGAACGTGGCGAAGCACTACTTCTTCCTGTTATTAAAATAGCGGCAGCTGAAATAAATCAACAAACAACCTTATTAAAAGGGAGGTGGGCGCCTCTTCCTGTCATGATCATACTCTGCCATCCTGTGATCATGATATGGCAATACATGCCTATGCTTTTCGAGCAAATTCGTATGTTTTGCCAATGCATGCCCCTGTTATAAAACACCACGACCCTGCTTTGTAATGCGTGCACACAGAACTCCAAACAATTCCCTTGAAATAGTAAGGCTATGCCCATGAGGGACTGTAGTATGCAAGAACACACCAATACATTTCCACACTATGTCAGTTAGTAACTCTCTTTTATTAGCTCATATCTATGTCATTGGAATGCATTGCCATGGTTGCAACTTTACTCTCAAGGTATGCTAACAAGTTCCTTTAGCATGCTTGTGTGTTGCCATGCCTCTCTACCACATCCACATAGTATGATAAAATGCCGCACCACTGTGCTTTTGAAAGATTGAGTTTAGATTGATTACTTTCTTATCATTTTATCTCGTGCAGCAAACATTTCATCTACTTCAGAAATGTATGTATCTTTTCCAAGTTCCTAATGTCCGTTGCAGGGAATGATTGTTTATGTGTAGGAAGGTGTCCCTTCCTACGCATAAACAATCAATAATGGCGATTTGTTACCTATGTGTGCTGCATTCTACAGCACACATAGAAGTCGCAAATCGTCATTATTAAATCATTGTTTATGTGCAGGAAGGGACATCTGCCTGCACATTAACAATCATTAATGGCGTTTTGCTTTTTCTATGTGTGCTGCAGAATGCAGCACACATAGGTAACAAATCGCAGGAGAAATAAAAGTATTTCTCCTCGTTGCGCCATTCAAATGCCTGCATTTGCATGGCGTTAGTTTTTGGAGCTGCCTCAGGTTTACACATCCTTGTAAATCTGGGGCAGAGTCAGAAAGCAATGGGTGTTGCAGTAGAACGGTCACAGCAACACCCATTGCATGCCCCTTTCACGCAAAGTGATGCGTGTAAAGTGGCTGTATATACAAAGCGGCGTTAAGCCACAAAAAGTGGCTTAATGCCACTTTGTAAATATGGAGAAGGGCTTAGCGCCACCAGAACATCACTAAAAGTGATGTTCTGGTGGCATCTCCCCTTGTAAATATACCCCACTGTTTGCATGGACTAAACAACTATAAAACTAATATTAAAAAGTCCTAATCAAGTACCACTTTTTAACCAAATTTAGTTATTTTTCTCTATTTAGGCTCATGCACACTGACCGAACCACAGGAGAAACTCCGCTCCTGTTGCCTGACCTAATGATAGAGGATTATACCTCACTTAGGATGTACTTCATTTGAAGAAACCCCAAGTTCATAAAATCTGAGAGAGGTATAATAAGAAATGTACTTCTTACAGAAGAATGATCAAGACCAATATCCATCCTAGGGTTGTATAACAGAGGCACACATGGCTAACCCACGTGTTTCTCTAATATGCGGCCCCAACAACAAATGTGTCTAAACAACACATTCCTTTACCATGGAATTTTGTGGTAAAGGCATGACTGGTAAAGGGATGTGTGGTAAAGATCAAACCTCAACCCCCCACCCTGGGCCCTAAACACTACTCTGACCCCCAAGCCCTAAAAACTACCCGACCCCCTGAGCCCTAAATACTACACCAAGCCTCCCTGAGCCCTACACACTACCCCGAACCCCCGAGCCCTAATCACTACCCTGACTCTAAATACGAACCGACTCCCCCCGAGTCCTAAACACTACCTCGACCCTCCCTGAGCCCTAAAAACTACCCGACCTCCCTGAGCCCTAAAAACTACACTGACCCCCTCTGAGCCCTAAAAACGACCCTAACTGTTAAAACCCCCCAAAACCCTGCCACAGCCCCACTTACCTCACCACGTCCTCTCCCGATCCTTCCTGATCCTGGGGCCGCCCATCCCAGCATCTAGACTGCACACTGCATTAACCACACATATGCGTGGTTAAGGCATATGTGTGGTTGAGGCATGTCTGGTTGAGCTTACGGGGAAACGGCACGCGTGGCTCTTCCCGCGTTGTAAAGGCAATTTCCCCCATCCTAACCATGTCAGTCCACAAAACAGCCCCTATGTTGCCAGCAGCCTAAAGGAGAGTGTCACATTCCTCATGTCTAGTGTGTAGAAAGTGAGAGCACAAATCCTTGGAAAGCAAGATTCACCATGACTGAGGGAATCCAGCTAAAAGTAGAAATTCAGCTCTAGAGTATCTGTAGCCGCTACGGAAAAACTGTGAGTAAGGCTGGCTTGCTCTCTCTAATCAACAACACTAACACCAATTTCTAACAACAATGTCAACTTCTAATGCAGCCTACACTGGGAATACACTCATTGCCACTCACACCTGATTAATGACATCAAAATGGCATTGCAATTTCAGAAATCCGTATGGTAAGGTAAGCCCATTCATAACATGCTACAGTAGGAATCATTTCCACACTGCATAATTGTGTGGAACCACTGCCTCCTCTTAAGTATTTTTTTAAACATTCTCAAAGGGGAAGGGGTCCCAAAGAAACCCCTTCCCCATTGCGAATGGGTTACCAGGAACTTTGAGTTGTTCGTAAAGTGCAAATGATTTGGACCGCATTTTGAATCGGACTGCAAAAATACTTTGTACATCTAGTCCTTCACCACCAACTCAAAGTTGGTGGTAACCCATTCGCAAATGGGAACTGGACCTCTTCCCCTTTGAGAATGTTTAAAAATATACTTTTTAAACGCAGGCAGTGGTCCATTGCCTACTCTGAAATAATAAAAATGTAACTTTTAATTTTTATTTTAAAGACATCCCTTCTTCCTTTAAGGAAAAAGGGCTGCAAAAAAATATACCTTTGTTTAAAAACAATCACATCCTGTGATGGCAGTAAATACTAGTGGGTCACAAATTGCGACCTACCTCCTTAATATTTATGAGGTAGGTCTATTTGCGACAAACTACGAATCACTCTATAGGGAATAGGGGATAGATAAATGCTTTGTACATTAGTAATAGCAATTACCAAATAGCGATTTGCAAAAAGAAACACTATTCGGGAATCGCTATTACTACTGCTTATACAGATAGCCCTAAATCAAGAATTGTTTATACATTCAGGGCTCTCGAGTACCTACTTGGAAAATGGGACTGAGCTTGTTTGAGATAGTAAGAGGTTAATGAATCATGTAAACTATCACTTTATACCAAGGCAACATGTATCAGAACAAAAACCTTTGTTATGCCCCTGTTCTGAAAATACAGTTTTCTGCTTTTGATAATTTTTCTCCTTTCTAGAGGCGAGCAAGCATGTGTGTGGCCCACGCTAATAACAAAGCAAAAATTGGACTCATCCATAAGGTACTCACCGGGGATGTTATTCAATGCAAAGTGCAGTGCACCGACAGAGGCTGTTAGGTGTGGATGCAGACCAGAGACAAATGTCAGTCAACAATGCGAAGGTTTTTTTCATGCAACAATGAGGTAAATGTGACACATTTCACTGATGAGAGATGAGGGATCAATAACTGGGGAATGATTACTTACAGAAAATCATAAATGTATTTCTGTAGGTTCCCTCATATGTATAGACCATGGGTCACTAACCTTTTCTGTAATGAGAGCTACTTTTGTTCAATGAAAATCCTCCCGAGCTACTAGTATTGGTGATGTAGTCGTGACAGCATCAGACAATGGCTACCCTATACAACTTTACCAGCAGTGATCACCTGAGTGCATCAGGAGGCTTGACAGCAATAATGTAAAAATACTTTGACAAATTTGGAATGCCTTTACATATGTAATACATACCAGTTATAGCTGCAATGCCCCCGGCATAACAGTAATAACATTAGAAATAATTCTCTCCATCACCACATAATTTATCACACAAATATCAGCTTTAAATGCATTTCAGAAATTCAACCATTTTTTTCCAAACATTAGCTTATGATTTCTAAAAATACTCATTTTGTCTCAAATACACATTTTTCAATTTTGGTATACATATATTATTTCAATCAAGCAAAAGCTTCTTATTTATTAGGCTGGGCTGACAAAGGAGAGCTACTTACAGGTAGCTGGAGAACCACTACAAGCTCATGAGCTACTCATTGGAGAAGCCTGGTATGGACTACTGCTAAAAAAGCTTTTGAAATTGAGACACTACTCCAGGAGCAGTCCTGGGAAAATGCAACTGTTAGACTTGGCATCCGTGGCATGGTTCCCCCTGACTTTTTGCCTCTACCTCCTGCATCTTTTTTGACTATGTGATGGATTTTTTACTGGCCTAGATGCTTTGGGCACTTTGCCACTGCTGATCAGTGTCAAAGTGCAGTGCTCCCTGTGTAAATTGTAAATGTGATTGGTTATCCCTGATTAGCATATTTGATTTACTGGTAAGCCCCTAGTACAGTGCACTGTGTGTGCCCAGGGCCTGTAAATTAAATGCTACTAGTGGGCCTGCAGCACTGATTGTGCCACTCACGTGAGTAGCCCTGTGAATGTATCTCTGACCTGCCACTTCAGTGTCTGTGCCATGCAGTTTTAAACTGCCATGTCGACCTGGCAAGTGCACCCACTTGCCAGGCCCCAACCTTCCCTTTTCTTACATGTAAGGTACCCCTCAGTTAAGTCCAAGGTACCCAAATGGGTAGAATGCAGTGTATGTAAAAGGTAGGACATGTGCTGGTGTGTTTTACATGTCCTGATAGTGAAATACTGCCAATTTCGTTTTTCACTACTCAAAGGCTATCTGTCCCATAGGCTAACATGGGAGTTGGTTTGTAACATCTTACAAGTATAACTTTCCACTGGGATAGAGAAATGTAGTTTGGGCTCTCTGAACTCAGAATTTAATAACACATCTTTGAAGGGAGATGCTTTTTAAATTGTGTGTTTGAAAATACTACTTTTAGAAAGTTGGCATTTTCTTGTTTAACTATTATGTGTGCCTCTGCTGTTTGTGTATTGACTGTCTGGTTTTTGATTGACCGGAGCAGGGGATGTGCAGTCACTGTAGACAGTCACAAGGGGGTTGAGGTGTGTCATGCCTTTCCTGGGTGACTCATAGCTGGGCTGAATAGACCTTGGCTGCATTTAGAGTGATGGGAGGAGTTTCACTTGCACCTGAATAGACTGTGTCTCCTTTGCACAATGCTGTCTCCACCTCCTGTGGTCATGCTGCACCAAAGAGGACAGAACTGGTTTGGACTGGGCTCAAAAACCCTTGCCACAAAGAGAACAAAGAGAAAATGGGGTATACGTATTGGACCTCAAACCCCAGAGAATTAGATCACTTCTGTACTGAAGAGGAACCTCTGCCAAAGAGAAGAGCAGGAGAGCTGTAAGGAGGAGTACTGCCCCTTTGCTGTGTGTGCTTTGCTGGGTTGGACTGCAGTGAATGCTTCTGCCAAGGAGAGGACAAAGACTGGAGATTTGAAGTGAACCTGTTTAAAGAAGAATCTCCAAGGGCCTGTGTGTGCTGGCCTCCTTTTCTGAAGTCTCAGGGCCACAAAGACTTCACCTGCACCCACTCACCAGCACCCGGACTCCTTTGTGGACACCTACATTTAAAAGGGTGCCAATTCCAGTTCCTGGGCACTGAGAATTGTGTGGTTGGTGCTGCAAAGCAAGAAAAACAACTCCAAAGCCATCAGCGATATCGCCAGGGATGCCGTGACCTGCACTGAGGCCGGGTGCACCGCTCGTGAAGTGCACGATGCACACCCCGCCTGCACTGTAGCTGGAAGAGAGCGTGGTATAACCATCGCAAATTTTTGCTCTCTTCGAAACCACCAACGACAATGAATCGTATACCCTGTGTTACGACTTTTGGCACACCAAGCAGCAAAATTTCCTCCATCATTAAAAAGCACTGGCCCCTCATTGTATCGACGGGCATCACAAAGGAACCACCTTTATTTTCCTTTAAAAGAGGAAGAAACATAGGTGACCATTTAGTCCAGGCTGCTTTACCGAGCACTGAACCCCCTGATTTAACCACTCTCTGGGGTCTGAATAAGATTGTGGGCCACTATAGGTGTGGCACTTGTGTGATGTGTGACTCCAGTCTCAATACAAAACAATTTATTCATGATACCATCTGTTACGACCTTCGTGAACATACGAATTGTAATTCACAGAATGTGGTGTATGCCATCTGGTGCCGAAGTGATCTCATTTATGTGGGACAAACCACCCAGCAAATAAAGGACCGTTTGGCCCAACACGAGAGCCGGATTCGATGCCAAATTGAACATGCCCCTCTAGTACTCCATTTTTTGGCAAATAACCATGCTCCTTCTGACCTGCGCTGGCAGGTCATTGAAGTGATAAAGAAACCACCCAGGGGTGGTAGCATTGCTGGTATACTGAATAAAATTGAATGCCGTTGGATCCTCCGGTGTGATAGTATCAACAATGGTTTGAATACTCTGGAGGAGTGCAATGCACTAGTATTTGTTTGAAAGTGTAGAGTTTTGAATCTAACAGTTATGCTGGTTATGGTTTGAGGGCTATATTTCTTTAATTGCCTATTTCTGCATGTTCTGATTTTGGTGTAATACATGAAATGTCTGTTTCTCTCTTCGACTGTGAGGGCTATATTTCTTTTATTACCCATTTCTATATGTTCTGAATTTGGTGTAATGCATGAAACGTTTGTATCTCACTTCGACTGTAAATTTAAATGCTTTGCATCTCCCTTTTTATACTGTAACTGCTCTGCATTAAGCATTAACCACTTCTGTATGACTTCCACAGGGCTCATTGCATGAGATGGTTGTAGCCCCCTTGTGATGAAAATGCTTTCTATGTAAATGTACATGCTGTATATTAGACACAATGAAATATTGCGATGTTATGTGTATATATTATATTGAATTTATATTGATCGGAATTCACTTATATATACAACTGTATATGGTGTGACCTTGATACCATTCTTGGGTGGATATATACAGCATTGAGTTTCCAAAAAAAAGGTTTCTTCTTCTTCATTTTCCTTATTTCTTTTTGTTAATTTTTTCTTCTCTCTTATTTTTTCTTTTTTGAAGTTCTGAAGGTTCCGGAATTACATGCGAGTTGGCTATCCCTTTGGCGATTTATGTACATTATGCCGTAGCATGAATATACATCCATGTTGCATTTAATATGCAATTGAATGTTTGGTATTTAAAGTCATATTTTACTAATAGTGAACTATGCACCCCATTATGTATAATTGCATACTTTAAGATGGCCGCCATTGTTTCCAGAGTGGCGTAAGTTCTTTCTTATTGGGAAATATTCTCTAATGATATGCTCTTGCGCCGGTTTCTTGATCTGACGGCAGAAAGTGATTCCCATAGACACAAGCAGTTCTATCCTTTGAGTTCGTTTAGTAGTATCACTGACCCGTTTAAAGATGGCCGACACTGACTTAGGGTGGTGTAAGTCCTTCTTTACTTCTGTATAAGCTGTACAGGGAAGTGACCTCGCGCAGAGTGATGTAAGGTCTTTCTTACCGAGAAATACTCTCTAATGATATGCTCTTGCGCCGTTTTTTGATCTGACAACGGAGAGTGATTTGTTCGCGTGGGAACCCATAGACACAAGTAGTTCTAATCTTTGAGTTCGTTTAGTTTAGGTGTATCATTGACCCGTTTAAAGATGGCCGACACTGTCCTAGGGTGGTGTAAGTCCTTCTTCACTTCTGTATAAGCTTTTCAGGAAGTGACCTCGCGCATGGGCGTGTTATTTAATCTCTCGGATTCTGGGCTCGAATACCCTTACGGGAGTTGTTCGTGTGGACAGCGTGCTACAGGTAAGAAGCTTGGCGTTTTTTCCCCCTTAATTCTTGGGATTAGAGCTCTAAGCTCTGTTACTGAGACTTTGTAATAGGCATAGCCTGCCTTGGTTGCGAGGCTTTTTCTCCAGGATGAGATGCATACAAGCCTGTCTCCTTGCAGGGATCACAGCCTTGATTCCAAGTACAGTATGGCATGATGGTACTGCGCTTTTCTGCTCTAAATTGCATGGGCGCATACATGGTGCATATAGTAATCACTAGTGTTGTTTTTAGAGCCAGTTTTTAATAGTATTACAAGATTGATAGCTTGATTCCCCCTACTTTACGACAACATTTGATTGACATTGAACTGAGGCACTTACCTTGTGTAAGCTGTTGCTGTCTTAATTTTATCTGACATGGTTAGCATTTAATGAGTTTATCTCTAATTAATTTCTCATTCCTTTGGTTACAGCAGCATTGTTTGTATACTGTTTGGGAATCTATATTTATTAAGGTCTTTCACACTTTTATTTGAGAGGTTTAGCAAATTAAGCCCTTATCCTCTATCCATGTTTCATTCTTTTGATTACAGCTGTATTGTTCGCTCATTGAATATTGTTCAGCTTAAACTCAGGAATTTGACTTTTGACTTTTTCAATTTAGTTAAAAGCTTGAATATCATATTTGGTTCCATTTCAGAACCCGTGGAGCTGGACTAAGCCAGTGACCCATATGTTGGTGCCAATTTATTAAAGGCGACTGACAGGTAACATCCTGAGACTTTGGATAACTTGCTGATTTTTCTAATTAATAAATTAAAAAATAAATAATTTATTTTTGATTTTTTTCCCCCTTCTTTTTTTAGTTTACTCATGAATAAACGCCTGTAATTATGTGATCTACTAGCACTGATATTTATGCCTTCTGCCAATTAATTTGGCTGTAAGTATAAGATGCTCAGTATTGGAAGGGATTTTTGTATTGTATTATCTACACCTACAAGGTGTTATACTTATTTATCTAATTTCTTTAATCCTTTTCAGTCTTAAAATTATTTTAAGGAATAGGCTGTTCCATTATTTCACCTAATCTTGGAGCCTTTGAATTTATTCATAAGCTCCTGCGATTATAATTCAGCATTTCCTCTTGATGTGAGTATGGCATGTGACACTCTTGCCTTCTCTGTCCCTTTGCATAGGTGGATAGGGCCACTAATAGTTGTTCATTCCTTTTTTGGTTTCATAGCTTCATTCTACAGAGTCATTTTCTGGGCGGACTCCATACGATCATTGCACCTTCAGTTGGGTCTACTTTAACAATAGGTGAATCGACTATTACATCTCCTTGTTTTTGAGTTATGGGACATCTTGGCACATTAATCTATTCTTTTCACACATATAGGTTCTGAAGATGGTTTAAGGGTCTTTTCTCCCCTTCCTCTTGGTGGTGGTAGTCATTTACAGGCGCATTATCTTTTGTTTCTTCTCTCCTTTTTCTAAATAGAGAGGGATTCTGTCTCTCATTTTTTGCTGTAATAGAACCCTTGAATGTCTGATACCAATGGGTAATATATTTTTGTTTTTAGATGTTTGATTGAAACTGGTACGGACGCTCATATAATTACCGTTTGTCCTGATGATGACCATTTAGTTTCACTATGGTCGAAACGCCGTCGACGCACATATGTGGCCGAAATTGAAGAGGACGCATTGTTTGCTTTGTATTGTTTCAGTTTTGTCCTGTACTTCCGATTTTTGTAAACCTTTTTCCTCAGCCACTTGTCTGTTTACACATTGCACTGTTTATAGGTCTTTGTTTGTGTATTGTGTTGAGTGCCTTTTGTCTTATATGTTTTAAGATTGAATTATTTATCATTGTTAATAAAAACTTTTTCTATGAATAGTATATATTTAAACATGGGTTTTGTCCTGAACTTCCGATTTTTGTAAACCTTTTTTCCTCAGCCACTTGTCTGTTTACACATTGCACTGTTTATAGGTCTTTGTTTGTGTATTGTGTTGAGTGCCTTTTGTCTTATATGTTTTAAGATTGAATTATTTATCATTGTTAATAAAAACTTTTTCTATGAATAGTATATATTTAAACATGGGTTTTCTCTTTTTTCTCCTTTTTCTCTTTCCTTTTTCCTTTTCTGTGTCTTCATTGGTATAATTTTCCATATTTTTCATAGTATAATGTTTTCTGTAGGTTTTTTGATTTTTTGTTTAAAATTTGATGCACGTATTGTGTTAACTTGAACCCTTGTTAGGATTCTTGCACTGTAGCTCCGACACCCTTCGATGCCCTTCGACACCCTTCGACGCCTGCTCTTATTGGCTTCCACAACGCCAGCAGTCGCACCAACGCAGTTCCCGCCAGCACCTGCATCCCATTATCACGCGCAAATAACTGACGAGGGTGACTTCATGAACTCTTCGACATCACATCGCTTCACCGGAACCGACGCCTCACTGTCGACACCGCCTAACTTCCCCTGTCCTGGACTCAACGCTTCTCCTCCTCACAGACTCGATGGCTCACCTCCCCTGTCGCAGAAGGGAACCGGCTTCGCCTCGGCACGACGCCTCACCTCCACGACGCCGGGCATTGTCTGTTGACTTCGTTTATAAGGTACTGTTGTGTGGGGGTCCATGTGAGTCTGTGCCGGACTATTTTGAAATTACTGTGATATCTTGATACCTGTATGTTGGATTTTTGTCATTTTGGTCTTGTTTGGTTTCGATAAAGATACTTTATTTTTCTAAACTGGTGTAGTGTCCATTTGTGGTGTTTTCACTGTGTTACTGTGTGTTTGGATATAAATACTTTACACATTGCCTTTGGGATAAGCCTGTCTGCTCTTGACAAGCTACCAAGGGTGTGACCAGGGGTTATCTAAAGTGTGTAATCCCCTTACCCTGACTAGAAGGAAGGGTCCCCACTTGGACAAAGGTGCGTACCTCTGCCAATTAGAGACCCCCATTTCTAACAGCAACTGTCACAGTTTTCCTGGAATAGTTCTAGAAACAGACTTCCACAATGAGTAGCTCGTGAGTAGTGAGACTAAATCTAAAACAATTATGTTAATAAGAAACACATTTGGTATCACTAGCGGTACTTACATTCCACATGTGTGCATTTTTCTATTTCGTAGAATTTTCGTGGAAATATCTGTTCTCTATGTATTATTTTATTTGGAGACCAGCCCAGAAACAACTTGATAGCCTCTTGCTAAGTTTGTGTCCTTTACTGTATAAATATAGGTCTCAAGTAGCATTTTCTTGATTGCAGTAGGCCTGGGAAGATTATAATAATATGGAGACAATGATTCTTTTTCTACCTATATAGTCTACATAAGTGTCTAAGGCCTTGCCCTCCAGTCTGCCTCTGCAACATAATAATGTTTGAAATCAAATGCTCACATATGTCTAATGTATGAACAAAAGCCAGGTATGCCGGAGGGTCACGTAAATCATTATCATAATCCTTGCATAAATTCTAACATATTTTAAGTTGATCTGTGATTAAAAAAATATATATCTTTCACTAATATTTTGCAATTGGTTTTTCCCTGTAATCTGTGGTAGAATTAGAAAACAGATTATAACGCTCTAAACAGCCATTAAAATGAAATCCTACTGAAATTGCGTGTTCAGCTACATAGCAAAGAGCTATGTGAAAACAAAGAAAAGTATAATATCTTTGCTTCAAAGCACCTTCAAAAGAGTGCAAGAGTTGTGCCACAATAGTAGTTATTAGTACAAGCAATTCAACTAATTAGGTTGCAGAAATGAGGTCTCCAACTTTAACAGCTATCACAAGTGACACCCAGGTATACACAACATCTAACTTAGATCAATTAACAAATGAGTTGTAACATCTAACCTTAAAAAACATAATATTTTTTTTTCCTTGTTAGCCAAATGTCGTTGTATCTAGTTGTTGTATTGGTTCTAATAGTATGAGATTACTTGAGTGTACAAGACATAAGAGTGTGCCTCCTAATCATGGTGGAAAGCTTCTAGTAGACAACAAGTGTGCTTCGAAATCTGTGATGTAAAGGTCACATGATGAGGGAGACAGAAAGCTTCCCTGCTTAAGACAGTTAAAATCATGATTACATTCATCAGAAGAGTACATCTCTGAATGGATCTAGGGAGGGGAAGTGCCTGGCAAGGTTTCTGGGTGTTTACCAACTTTCAAGGGCACTCTCGACCTGGAACACCAAGATTCCATCCCTGTGAGCACGTTTTTCACCTAGCATTACTTCATACTAGTGTAATGCTATGTACAAGAGAATTACATTGTAAATGTAAATTTTCTAACAGGGACACACATTTTCTTTTTTTTTTTTCTATTCTAAAATAAATGTTTTTTTTCATGATTATTTTATTTTACTTTCCCTGCAGTAGTTGTGATGGTTACGTACGTGGGACACTGAAAATAAGTGAAAGAACAGCCAATGAAAACAAGAGCAATGAAATGAGATCGTGACTTAAAATGACTGGAAAGAATAACACCTGGGGTCGACTTATACATGCGGTGCATACATGCGGCGCATTTTCCTTCATGGCGCTAGGCCCACCTTTAAAAAGGTGCGCCCAGCGCAATGAAGGCGAATGCGCCATATTATCATGAATGCGCTGCCCCTAGGACAGCGGCGAACTCATGTGCAAAACGAAGTGGCTGCTTTAAAGCTGCTCGGTGTTTTCACAGTGCAGACAGTAACCTGCCTGCACTTTGAAGGGGGATTAAAGATCCGCTTGCAGGCGGGTGCAGTCATTGACTGCACCCGCCTGAAAGGGGATGTCTAGGGGGTCCTTAGGACCCCCTTTCGCCCCTCCAGAGGGCTGCTCTCAGGGGGCGCACTGACCGTGCACCACCTTTTAGTTAATAAAATTCTGAAATGTGGCTAGGCCATACCCTGCGCAGTACCATTTTGATAATAAGGAATATCAAGAATATCTGGAGAGTGCTCGAGGGAACAGTGAGGAAACGGCCACCCACGTATCCCAAAGTCCTCTGTGCCCACTGGCACACAAAGAGCAAGTCACAATACAAGATCCTGTTCCCGAGCAAAAGACACAAATTTATATCATCAGAAAGTCAGTACAAGAAGATTTCAATCCAAATATTTGTATAATATTTCTTCTTTATTTTCTCATCATGGGCAAAGCCATAATTCTTTACAAGTGGCTCATGATAGCCAAAGAGCGTAGCCAATATGGTCGATATGTAGCCAACACGTGTTTCGTCTTGGGTGTGTCGCCCATCGACTTCCTCAGGGCAAGCGTAAATTCTAAGGCCGTTCTGCCAGACTCCAAATAAAACCTATAAGTAGTCCCATTAGGTATGGGTCTTAGTGAAGCTCGTATCCCATGGAATACCACAGGGCGTATGAGCAAATATCTCTTAAACACTTGTGATCCGAGTAAAAACGTTTAAATGTATATCAGAGGTCGGAGAGTACTCTACTACGACGGGAGTACTCTCCGACCTCTGATATACATTTAAACGTTTTTACTCGGATCACAAGTGTTTAAGAGATATTTGCTCATACGCCCTGTGGTATTCCCTGGGATACGAGCTTCACTAAGACCCATACTGAATGGGACTACTTATAGGTTTTATTTGGAGTCTGGCAGAACGGCCTTAGAATTTACGCTTGCCCTGAGGAAGTCGATGGGCGACACACCCAAGACGAAACACGTGTTGGCTACATCTCGACTATATTGGCTATGCTCTTTGGCTACCACCTTATAGTTGGCGCACTGTCAGTGCGCCTTCTGAGAGCTTCTTTGTCTCTGCATGCACCCTCGTCTGTAATACGGCACAGGCGCAGAGGCAAAGGGATTCCCTCATTTGCATTGGGCACGCCCCCATGCAAATGATGGAACACCCCCTAAAGATAGCGCTGGCGCTTTATCTGTGCTGCTCTATCGGTATTACAGAAGGGGACGCACAAGCATCTGCGGCCCCTTCTGTAATACCAAAGTGCCCCGGGGGCACGCAAAACAGGCATAAATGCCCGTTGCGCCCCCTGGGCACTTTGTGTAATATGGCTCCTGGATGTAAAGGAGTTATACAGCTTAATGTGAAAGATGTGTAAGTCTCAGGAATATCTCTCTGCGTTATAACACTAAACAAGCTTCGGATAATCCTACATTTGTTTGCTAATCACTAAGAGGCCATTAAGTGCTGCCTCCCAAAGTGGGGGAGCTGCATATCTGAGCCTAAGGTCCTGATTGCAGGTGCCCTGGAGGAGTATGTGCTTTATATCACACCTGATAAAATCTTACTCCCTAGAGTTCGGATTTTTGGGGGATACATTACATCTATTCCAGATTTTTGGGGAAGAACATGTGAATGCTGGTGCTTACATAAACAAAAGCCTTTTGCCACCATAAAACCCATGTTGTTGCCCTTTTGGAGTTCTGGTATGTTTAACATGCAAATGCATATTATTGGTAACACTGCAAAAATTGTGGAGATAACAGAAGTATTTGATGTGCTCATCTGTAAATAATGAACTCAAACATCATTAAATAGCCCTTTCTGAAGAGGCCTGCTTCATTTTAGGGTGAAAGTAGTACGAACGTTATCGTTACTAAAGGCTGCAAGAGCAGGGTGTGCTATAGCCACTGTTACAAACTCTCACTTGTGACTTGAACTCCTAAGTTAAAGAGCAAAATATTTAAGTATTATTATCAAGGAACGTTTTCTCTGTCTGCACCAAGCCTACAGGTGTCAAATACATAATTGAAACATTTTTGCAGCTGTATATAATTTGAACCATATATCACTAATATGACTATCTTTCGCTTAAAGAAGACAGATGCTGTAAAAAATGCCGCAAGACTAGCTTCTTTCGCCAGCCATGATAGTAACTTCTGCCTAAGCAAATACACCAGCAAAGAGGAGGAAACTGACTTAATGAAGATCTTCACAGAAGATTCCGGCCCGGTGGAGAGCGACTTATCTTTTGCAAAATATGCTGATGCAACAGATTGCGGGGTCAGCCAATCAGCCTGCCTTATTGATGATGGGAGTCTGGCAATGAGAGGCTGTGCAAATGGTGAATGTGCATCACGACACGACTTCCTCTTGCGTTAAACCCAGTACAGGCCTTGGCCCATCATGGAATGAATACAGTCCTGGTACATGTGGCTGATGATAGTTTCCATTTCAAGTACAATGAACAGATATCTGTTTTTGGGGTTTGAAATCTCAAATTACCTTTTTGATATCTGGTTATGGAATGCTGGGTGAACCCAAAGAGGGTGCAGAGAAGATAGGGTTACATATCTTAGGGAGGATCTTCTAATGCCTCAACATTAGGATCTAAGTGGTGATTATGGACGCATTCGTGGTACAGGGAAGTTTTATTGCTTAAGGGAACTGCTTGAGGCATTATTTTGGAAACTCATATTCGTTATGTATGCATAGGAACAACAAGCATTTGCAATGCATTAGGTCTCGCATTTGTGAGAGTTAGAGCTTTTGGCATTGTAAATGACAATGTCTTTTACGTATGTGTTTTGGTTTGAAGTGGAGATGTATGTGGTGTGGAGTGGAATTATGTGGGTTAAATTGGAATTGTATGGGGTGGAATTGAGTGGTGTGTAGTGTATTGGAATTATGTGGTAAGGTTAATAGATAGCGGTGAGAGCTGCACAGACTAGATAGAAAGGAAGATAAAGAGGGATAAGTAGTTTGTGCTCGAAGCGGTGAATGAACTCCAGACAGAGGAGCAGAAAGAGTGTGTGAGAAAGAAGGGGAGAGCAGGTTACAGGCTACAGATGCATTTGAGGGAGCGCCCATGTATGCAGAAAACACCCTACAAGTGGAGGAGAGTGTGGGTTTGAAGGACAGAAACCTTGAAAAGGCACAGGAAAGAAACTGTGCTCGAAGACCTGAAGACAATCATATGAGAGAGGTGGGAAGTGTGCCTGAGAGAAAGGGGTGAGAGAGAGTAAGAGAAGGAGGGACGAGTGGGAGTGGTACCTAGAGGTATAGGGTGAGAGGTGGACCAGTGCACAGCACGAAGAGGTACAGCAAGGTAGCATGTGTGAACAGGTATTATAGAGAGGAGAGAGGGAGTGTGAGGGAGGGATTAGAGGGGGCAGTGGGATTGCAAGATGAGAGGGGGTAGTGGTAGTGTCAGGGGGAGATGAGAGGGGTAGTGGTTTTGTGGGAGAGAGATGACAGGGGTTTGTGGAAGTGTGAGGGAAAGATGGGTTGTATTGGAATTGTTTGTTGAGGAATTGTGTGGCATGTAATTGTGTGGTGTGGAGTTGTGTAGTGGAAATAAGTGGCATGGTGTGCTGTGGAATTATGTGGATAGTAATTATATGGTATTGAGTGCACTGGAATTATTTAGAGTGACATTGTGTGTTAAGGAGTTTATTATGTGGAATGGTATTGGTGTTGTGGAGTGGCACGTTGTGGAGTTGCATTATGTGGTGTGCTGTTAAATTTTGTGGCATGATGTGGAAATCTGTGGTGTGGATTGCAGGTATGTGTTGTGTTGCAGGTTGACTTGTAGGTCACAACAGGAAAGTCAGAGAGGGCAAAAATTAGGTAACACTGAGTTTGGAGAAATGGAAATTTAGATCTACTCTGACCGTATACAGAGACATTAGGAACATTAAAAAATATCTGCAGGGAAACCCTAACTAACGAGACAGGTCATTAAACTGGCCCAGGAGGCAGAAACAATGGAAAGGTACAGCAGTGCATTAAATGAAATGAGAAGCCAACACTTGGGGAGCACAGGAAACAGTTTGGGATCCGCAAAGACCAGTACTAGAGTGACATATTTAAGGACTTCTAATATGTCCCACATAATCTAATACTGCCACTTACAGTAGTTTGATACAGCACAACTACACCCAGTACTAGGAGCATTAGTGCACTCAATGAGCATCTGAATTATAGTGGGAGTAAAGAATAATGAAAAAATGGTGGCAGCAGTAGCCATGATATGCACAAACAAAACAGCGCAGGCATGCTCATCTAAAGACTGACATACTCATGGATAGTTTAAAAAAACAAAGAATGTCTATTACTAACACTGCAGAGCAAAGAGAACAATAATGGACACACAGGAAGACTAATGATCATAATAAAGATTAACAGTCTAGTTTGGTTAGTTAATGGCATGCTCAGATAGGTGTATACAGTAAAATCACGGGACAGGAGGTGGTTTTTAAATGGTTGATGTGCAGGGGCATGGAAACTGATGCTGTCAACCTAAAAAATAAGAGCGATGGAGTGGTAAGTTGTTGCTAGTTTAAAGTCGATAAGGTAGCCTGCTCCTAGGGTTCTATCAGTACACTTCGAAAATTAACGAGTGAGATGCGGAATGCTGCTATGATTCTGTTGTGGGTTGGAATTATCTTAGCTAGGAAGAACGATAGGATGGTGCTACCCCGGTCTAGCGAAAAGCAGATCATATTTGTGAGATATGTCTGTTGTATGAGCATTGTATGTTGCCTCACATGAAGTAGCTGTTAAAGCAGACAAACATTGCATTTACTTAGACTAGCATTAGGCTATTTTTCCTCTGTCTTTAATGTTCAGCCCTCTGTTCTGCTGTCCCAATAACAGATGCTGTGCTGCCGTTCCGTGTATTATATAGAAGCGCTAAGCTGCCAATTAGAGTTTTTGTCTCAGCCGCAGTGCAGCTGCCCCAGAGTTAGGAGTTGGGCTGTCTTTGTGTGAGGTGCTTGCTCCTAAGTTTATCTTTCTTTGGTGGTACTGACCCAGTGTAGATAGGTGGAGTACTGTACTGTTTCCCTGCTGTAGGCCTCATTGTTTTAGCGACACATGCTTTCTTGCTAAGTCAGTGTATATTCAAGGACGATTGGGATAGGAAATTGTCCTGGGCACAAAAATAAAGTTGTGCCATTGGTGAATTAAATGGCTAAAAAGGTGAACTGGGTCTTTAAATCGGGGCAGTTTTGAAATTATAAAGATACGCTGTATATATGTCATGCAAGGTATGGAAGACTGCATGCATTTGTGCTTGCTGCAGGCAATGGTTGTGATAATATCGGGGAAATCAACAGTTAATACAGGCCCAGCAGACTTGAAAACATGTCCATAAACAGCCCAAAAATGGCCCATACTCTGATCTGTCAAACCAGTCCTTCTGGCACTGCCTGATTGCCTTATCGGCCAGTCGATCTTGTGTACATTAGTATCACACATTGTGATGTTGTTCTGGTTTTGTAGTGCGAAGAGCTGTGCTACCGTATGTGTTTTACTGTACATATGTTTAAATGGCAGATGGTTTCCAGCTGTCCAGTATTATGGCTTGGTACTGCCTAAGTCCCCTTCTACTCACCAGGTGGTCCCCCCCCCTGGGCCCCCACCCCCTTCGAGGACATTTGGATCCTTCCCCCAAGGCAAACATTTGACAACAACTCACTTTTAAAGTTTTGGGATTTAGGGGGCGTAACCCCCCGGCCGTATTTATTTACATATTCAAATTAAACTCATTTCTTTTAATATGAACATTCAATTACACAGGGAGTCCGGTTTACATAGATAGGTACAAAGGTGTTACTTGGCTAACCTTAACATGTTTGTAGACATAGCCATTCCTATCCGTAGTCTAAAACTGCATATATATAAACATATTTTCCTCCCTGTGTACCCTATGAGAGCCTACGGCAAGGTCAGTGACTGGCAGCCCCAGGAAAAACTACAGAAATTCTGGTGGATAAAGCCTGCGTAGGGGGTCCAGCTTGTCGAACGGATATTTTCCCCCAGGCCCCCCCTACGCCCTAAGCCTTACAAAACTACAAACGGGGAGCTGCAAATGGTTATCCTTGCGCTCACTGCGCATGCGAGGGTGGCCGACCACCCTACTGGAAAGCGTGACTCCCCCGGCCCCTGCACCCTTACAGCCTACCACCCGGCTGTACCTGCCCCAGTAGTTCTATGGTGCTGATTGCTAGGGACCGAGAACTATGCTTACCAATCATGACCTTACCGCCTGACCAGGGTATCACAATGCTAAAATACAACTTCTGTAAGAAAATACATGCTACAATACTCACCCTTCTATTACATACATTTTACATTACTGACCGTTCAAAAGATTAACTATACAAACTGTGCCACCTGTAAAGAAAAATACACCACAAACACATAATATCAACAATGCAAAACCGAAATATCTGCCTTAGGGGATGGTGGGTGGGAAAGAAAAAAGAGATTATGTCCCCCACTCCGGGCCGGCAGAATGCGGGCTCGGGGAACCAGCTGCGTGGAGGGGGAGAGGAGGCAAGAGACTGCCCCTGTCGCGCCCCCGCCTTTTAACCCTTTTCGCCTGCGGCGCCCGGAAGTACTTTAAGCACTTCCGGGGCACGCCAGGGTAGTGGAGGTCAGGGAGGCTAGGCAGCGCGTCATCAAGACGCGCTGCCCCACCTCCCCCCTTGCCTCTCGGGGACCGGCGCGACCGCCATAATGGCGGCGCGCCCTATGCTAGGGCTTGCCTCTGCGCGATAGTGGCAGGCGTTAAGGTGCTACTTTTGTGTTTTAGTGTCGGTCACTGTGCTGCAGTCTCCGAATTTTAGTGTCAAGTGTTTCTGTACTTGTGTTATAGTACCAGGAGCTGAAATTTGGTCCATGGGACTCCAATTTCAGACATAAATCCATCCATACACCAGAGCAGAGTTTAAAACGAGCAAGATTCAATGTATGCACAGGTGTAATCTGGGATGTGCGCATCATGTATATTGGGGTACAGTTTAAAACACTTTACTTTAAAGAGTCTCAGAAATCAGACCTCTAGGAGAAGGCTGCCTTTCACTCAAATAAAAACTTGCAATCATGTTTCCATGTATTTTTTAAATATGATTCATGTTCTGGACTCCAGAAAAACAAAAACACATATTGAAGTGCAAGGGAAGGAGAAAGCAGGCAACTACAGAAGTGAATGCAGTGTTCATACCCGATGGGACCTGGATTCGTTTTATTTGCGGTATTAGTTTTCTGCTAGACATGAAACACAGAGAAGACAAATAAATATCCATTAAATGTGAGCTAAGGCAGAGAAACGCACAAGGTCTGAGAAAGCAAATAGACACGACCGTAGAGGAGGGAGGGAAGAGGGGCGAGCATACAATAAAATATTCCACGCCCGGTAGTAGATGAGGAGGAGGGGGCAGCTGTAAAAGAGAGAACAGCCCGAAGTGAGGGAAAGGCGAGCGTGTGTTTTGGTGTTTTCCCACGGTAGGTTGCATGGGGGTGAGGTGTTTGTAAAACTGCCCAAAGACTGCAAAACAAAATTCCACAAAATCTACCCAGCTCAATATATTTGTAGAAAATTAGCAAATTATCTTTGGAAACAAAATTTCTCACATGGAGGGGTTACTCACGTTCCTCGAGAATGTTTTTCCCTTCACTGTTTCCATAGCTCAGCATGACCAGTCCTTGAAGCGTGCGCGGGGCCACCCGGGAGAGTCCGAGTTGTGGGCTGCAGCTACCAGCAATGGGGCTGTGTTACCGCTGCAGAGAAGTAAGTGCCTGCAGTGTGTGTTAATAACTCCAATGCTTGCTGCTATAGGATAGAAATTATAGAAATAACGAGCAATGCAGGATAGCTACCTTACTTCCGGATCTTAAAATCACGCTGTTTGTTTTTGGTTTGACTGAAGGAAGTGTTTTCTACGGCCAGCCATCACCCTGTTCAGTGGAAGGAGAGCAGTTCGGCTGACAGAAATGCTGCGTGAAAAGCACAAGAAGAGCTTCTGAAGCAAGGAAGTGTTTATTTTCTGCGAGGCTCGAAAATGTCTTCTCTGTGAGGCCAGCGAGAGTGCAACGAATGAGCTAAACAAGTTAACACGAGCAGCACCGCATCCCCAAACAGCTGAAATAAAAAGAATATTGTGCGAAGCGCGTGAATAAATTAAAAGAGCATTGCGTCCGTGACGCGTGTGCCACGAGGGAAGTGCTTGAGCACAATGAAGAGTGGCAGCCGTTAAATGGGCACCCATGTGAGCGTGCAAGCCACAAATGCTGAATAACCAGCAAACAACATTCCAAAGAGGAGACGAGCGGGTGCCATTACCAAAGCAGCCCTCGCGAGCAGGGATTAAAAGCAATGCAGCATAACCAAAAGAGTTCCCTATACAACAAATGAACCCTGAAGGCGTAAGGAAACGGTACTTTACTGGTGCTCCTTAGCCTTCAAAGGAAGTGACGTGCCGGCTATTGCAACCACTTAGAAGGCACCAAAGAAGAGCATCACGAGAATTAACCAATCGTAAGCAGCAGGCGGGAAAAATGTCAGAATATCAATTACTGCAGGTCTTGCAGACAGCGCATGCGCTGTAGCTCGACCTAAAAAGGCATGCTTTGAAAAGCATAAGACAAAACAGATATATCTCTCTTTCTGAGACAAAACGAATCTGCAATATGGATGAAAGAGAACTGTTTATGGGTTAACAAGGATACATATTAAGTAGTAGTTACAGGATCCAAGAATGGTATTATAAAGGACAAGCTTATAGTGATAAACAACTTCAATGATCACTTCTTGAGCTCACCCAGTGAATCTGGTGCTCATTCATGGTGCGGAAAAACAGAGAGGGTCCTCTTATAACCAAAGGAATGGGGTTCAAATCACCAAATGAAAACAAAGCTTCCTTTGGTTTGCTAAATTCAATATGCCACTCACAACAAATACCAAACTACTTATTCTCACATCAATTACACAAAAGAAATAGAAAATATATCTTTTTTTTTTTAAAACATGTAAAAAACATATCAAAATCAATTAATCATTAAAAACAAGATAAAAAGAAGTTACATAGAAATTGCATGAATTTCAAAATCATACATCAGTTTAACAGGATTCTACTGAATGTGGCTAAGAAGAAATAACCAATATATCTATAAACAGTTCATCAGGATAACAAATCATACAGACAAAGAACATACACAAGAAAAGACAGCACAATTTGTCATGGAGAGTACACTAAGAAAGACAGTACAATTTGTCATAAAAAACACACACCCGTGTTAAAGACACATTGCACCTGGAACCCGATAAGTTGTGCCTAATTCAATATCTGTAGTTCCAGCCACTGCACAGATTATGTACCCAAGCGTCGACGCGTTTCGATGGTGATATTCCAACTAAACCAACTTTATCAAGACCACAAATATGACTCCCACAACACCTGTGTGATACCAATGTTAGGTCGTATACCTGTATTGTAAAACACATGTATAAGTACCCATTTCTCACATAATATGTTTGTAACAAAATGACATATAAGCAGAAGACAAAAACTCCAATTCATTTGGACCTAATGCTGTGAATTCACATTTGCATATGTATATTTTTGGGAGCCACTTAAACCACCTTTACAGTACAAACCAAATTATGTTAAAAACAGAGGGGCTTATTTACAAGCCCCTTGCGCCGCCCATGCGTCACTTTTATAATGGGAAAAAGTGCTGTACCGGCGGCGCAAGAGGCTTGTAAATAAGCACCAGAGTAACATAGCTATTTAATTGTGTGGGCCCACTGATTGAGCATACAAACTAAGAATGAATTAGATAGAATTTATATAGCGCAATGGCTACCCTAAGGCCTCCCAGCGCTGTGGACTGACGCAGAATGACAGGGGAGGAGCGTATTAGTTGCATTCATTGAAGAGAACGGTTTTTAGAAGCTTTCGAAAAGAGACTCCCCCTACTCATAAAAACACACTCCAACAGTCATACAACCTGCTCCAAATGCTTACTCACAAACATATCATTGAACCACAAACATTATTCTCCATTCAAAATACTCTTCTCAATTATAGGAGAGCCACAACACTAGGTAGGCTAAAATACTATAAGGAGAACAATTCTCACCTTATGCTCTGTACTCAGTTGTTTTAGCTGCTACCTGGGGTAAGCAAAACGCTATGGGCTGAGTGGTCCCTTCAGCTGACCTGGCCCAACTCTCTGTTATAGAGGACCAATCTGATGACAAAAACACCCCCACTGGGCTAAATTCTTCCCCATCACATCCTTCCATTGTTGTGTCTAGGGAGAACTCATTTCAATACACAACTCTCACCTTATACTAGGTTATGACCAGGTTAATATTACAGTATTTCTGTAGGTGCCTCTCTTATGACTAGTATTCAAGCACGCTTGGGCGTCTGCCACCCTCCTGAGCGAGACACCTCACATGTGAAGATCTGCAGAATACAAAAATACCAATTGTCCCTTAGTAATGTAGAAAGAACTATCTACCTTCCATTTAGAGACAGAGGAAGAGACACACCTACCTGCTATCGTTGATCTAATGGTACATCTGATTAAAATCTGGTTCTTGGTAAATATATTCCTCTTAGTACGTCTCAAGATCCTCTGTAAAAAAACACTTAGACAGCGCCCTTCATCAATTGGCCCTAGAGAATGTGAAAGAAACTATTATAAAATGATTGCATAATAGTAGCAATAATAGAATTTTTCCATCTTAGATATATGAATTTAAAAAGTATTTTGAAGGAAATAGTTAATTGCTTTCAATGTCCGAGCCATTAATTCCATACTTTGCTATAAAGAAGAATAAATGGAATTAAACTGCTACATCCCTAACCTATGCTGCTTCCCAGGTTACGAGAACCGAAATATAAAGGTTAAGAGAATTGGGCATAAATGTTTAGAGTGTTGCTCCTACCCGAAAAACGTAATTTCAAACTAATAAAAGTTACCTGACTAGATACGCACCGCCGCATGAACATTAAAGTCCACCAGCAAGGTGGTTCAGGGCATAAATATTCAAAGTGTACCACCCACTTGTTATAAGAACATCATTTCAAGTTAATGTAAGTTTCTATGACTCAACAGGAACCGCCGTGTTAGCATTAGAGTCCACCAGCCAACCTGCTAGCGTACACAAACCATACCTTATTGCCAGCGGTCCGGCACGTCCATGCGCTACATGTGGCATTTCAGTAAATAATGGAAACAGTTCCCGCTCCGGATCCTCCCTTTTTATATCAGCCAGGATCTAATTATATAAATGAATGGAGGGCGGTACTATGCCGCAAACTCTCCTATCCAACTTCAACGGAAACTGATATGGCCCTCAATAGCAGGAAACCCGGGAAATGCGCTCTACATCACCCGACTGCTGCGCCCGACCCGGAACCGGAAGTAAGGTTAAACTCCCCAAAGAAACATTCCGCCAGCTTGGAATGTGTCAAATTTTATCTCTAAAGCTTATAATTTGTGCTTACAATCAAAAATGGTTGCTCGCCGCAAACATAGAAGGATACATAATATAAAAAACTACATGACAGTCTCTCACTATCATTCCTGGAGACTGAAGAAACATGTTAAAATAATATACTTGTAAGAAACAATCTGTGGATGTAACCTGCAGATATGACATGTCCCCCGAGTCTCTCTATTATATTACCTAGTTAGCAGATCACCCTGGACTTCAAACCAGGGTCGTAAGTCCCTACTATGCCTATCAGTAAGCGCGCTGACCTATAATAATCAAATACCTGGCCTAAGCCTCTCAATATGTGAAAATTCTAACTAACCCGATGTAAAAGAATCAATTGGCTACAGAGTTGGTAAAGTCATCGCCAAACAATAGAAGAACACTTTAAATTGGCCCATAATATGTCCCGACATCAGACTGAAGTCAGCTATGGTAGATTTGGATCACATAATAAATGTCATCCACTCTTCTCTGGAATTGAGGCCTGTTAGACTTGGCATCTTTTGGCGTGTTTCCCCTGAGTTTTTGCTTTCTGACCTCCCGGTTTTGACTCTATTTTTGCTGGCTTAGTGTCTCTGCACACTTTTCTCACTGCTGATCAGTGGTAAAGTGCAAGAGCTCCTGTTGTAAAAGGTGTTATGGATTGGTGTTTCCATGATTGGCATATTTGATTTACCTGTCAGTCCCTAGTAAAGTGCACTGAGTGTGCCAGGGCCTGTAAATCAAATACTGTTAGTGGGCTGCAGCACTGGATATTGCCACCCACACAAACAGCCTGTAAATGTTACTCTGGCCTGCCATTGCAGAGCCTGTGTGCAGTCTGGGACTGCCATGTCGACTTGGCAAGTGTACCCACTTGCCAGGCCCTAACCTTCCCTTTTCTTACATGTCAGTCACCCCTAAGGTAGGCCCAAGGTACCCCTGTGGGCAGGGTGCAGTTATGTGAAAGGTAGGACATGCCCTGGTGTGTTTGGCATGTCCTGATAGTGAATTACTTCCAATTTCGTTTTTCACCATGCAAGGCTCCCTGTTCCCATAGGACAGAATGGGGAGATTGTTTATAACATCTTATAAACATAACTGGCTCTGGGAACTAGGTAGAAAAATAAAGTTTAGTATGCCTGAACTGAATCTAAAGATGCATTTTTTAGTGAAGGTGATTTTTACATTCTGTGTTTGAAAATGCCACTTTTAGAAAGTAGGTATTTTCTTGCTTAGCCATCCAGTAGGCCTGTGCTGGGGTTGTGGATTGACTGTCTGGGTTTTGGATGACAGGGGCTGGGGAGGAGCCATGGCTCCAGATAGTCTAGGTGGGTCAGGAAAGGGCTAAATAGACCTGGGCTGCATTTAGAGTAGGGGGATGAGATTTCCTTTCACCTGAATGGGCCAGGTCTGCCTCTGACAATGCCGCCTCCACCTCCTGCCAGGAAGCCACACCAGAGAGGGCAGAACTGGTTCTGGCTGGGCACAGACACTCTCTGCCTCAGAGGACAAAGGATTTTGGGCTATAAAAAGTGGGGCTCAAACCCCTGAACTTTAGAACTCTTTTGGACCAAGAAGAAGAGCTGGAGAAGCTGTGAGGAGGAACTACCACTTTGCTGAGTGCTTTGCTGTGTTGGCCTGCAGTGGCTGCTTCTGTCTTGGGCAGTGAAAGGACTGGACTGAACTTTCTGCAATCTATTTTTGTGAGTTTCTCCAAGGGCTTGAGGTAGAGCTTGCTCCCTGTTCAAGAAGTCTCAGGAACAGCAATGACTTCAAGTTCCTCAGCCCTCAGCACTGGGGACTGTGTGTTTTGTGCTGCAACAGAAGAAAAAGCAACCCAACGCCATCTATGATGTCGCTGCCGACTCCGTGTCCTGAAGGCACCACATAGGGCACCTCCGCAATGCCGCACCATGACCCTGGTCTCACAGACGATGCCTGCTGATGCCGCCACCGAGCCGCTGCTCGCACCATTACCTGTGGGCACCACACTCCGCATCGCCTTGCTTTACGACGCCGCCTTGGTGTCCCCGATGATGCCGCTCCATGCCGACATCGACGCCGCTGCTTGCACCGTGGTCCGAGGGCACCGCTCGTAAGTTACACAACGCACCGTCCTGATCCCGCACCGCAGCCTTGGCCTACTGACGCCGGCACCATCGACTCCAGTTCGTCAGCCGACGACAGCGCTTCAGCAACGATGACGCCGCTGCCTGCACCGTGGCCTGCCAGTACCGCGACGAGCATCGCATCACTTCGCACCGCGACCCTGGTCTCACTGACAATGCCATCTGATGCCACCACCGAGCCGCTGCTCGCACCGCGACCTGAGGGCATCTCACGCCGCAGCGCTGCACTTCACACCGCAGCACCCGACGCCTGCCGACGCCAGCGCTCCTGACTTTAACTGCGAGGAGTTCGATCTGCACGCGTGTGACTTCAAGGGCACGATGACTCCTGGACCGACCTCCGGAACCGACGCCTGCGGACGCCGTGCTTTCGGAAGCTCAACGAGAGGTCGCCGACGCCCTGCATTTCTAAAGGTACTGTTTTGCGGGTCTTCCCAACACCGTAGGTGGCCAGTGACGCCACGGTCAGCCAGAACTGTTTGGATTTGTTTGTTCACGACCCCGTGATAGCCCCAGAGAGAGCTATCAACTTCTAGGAACTATTTTTCAAGGTTATTTTGATAACTGAAGATTTCTAAGTACTGTATTGTGGATTTTTATCGTTTTTGGTCTTGTCTCAAGTATATACAAATATTGGATATTTTTCTAAACTGGTGTGGTGTCTTTTTGTAGTGCTTACACTGTATTACTGTTGGTTATGTGCAAATGCTTTGCACACTGCCTCTAAGATAAGCCTGACTGCTCGTGCCAAGCTACCAAGGGGGTGAGCAGGGGTTATTTTAGGAGTGTAACTCCCTTATCCTGACTAGAAGGAAGGGTCCCTACTTGGACAAGGTGCAAACCATTGCCAACTAGAGACCCCCATTTCTAACATTGGTTGTCAGCGGTGAGGATAGGACTTGCGTTTGCACTTGACTTACAGTGATTGGTGGGCACTACTACCATATCGCAGACCATTACATACCACATACTGGTTCTCTTTCTTTTGGGCCTATTTTTGATCTTGACAGATTTCTGAGAACTTGAACTTGCTACTTCATCATGCCTGAATCAAGAGCATCATCTGCTGTATCTTTGGAAGTGGCCTTTGAGGAGGATAGGTTGGAATCGTACAATGTGAAAGAATTGAAGTTTATTTGCAAAAACCTAAAAGTCCAAGTCAGAGGCCTCACAAGGAAGGAGGAACTACAAAAGGCGCTGAGGGCCTGGGTAGCAGCCAGACATGCCAGCGAGCAGTCTGGAGATCTCAGTGGAGAGGCGGAGGAGCCTATTCCTAGGGCGGATGCACTTTTGGGAGGGGGAGAACCCTCCAGGCCAGGCAGCAGTGGCCTGTCCCCAGAGCAGCTGGAGGACAGGCGGGAAGCGAGGAAGTTCGAGTTGGAAAAACTCAGGATGGAAAGTGAGAGGGAAGACAAACGGATAGCCATGGAGGAAAGGAAGATGATCGTAGATCATGAGCGAAGTCTTAAGGAGCTGGAGCTAAGGAGTAGACCCAGCTCAGATGGTGGCAGCAATTCGTCAGGGCAGTCAGACAGAATTGTGCACATCCCCAAGAATGTAGGCAAGAGTACAAGAAGGGTGATGACATACAAAGGTGGTTCCAGGGGTATGAGGCGTCTATTCATATGAATGGGGTTCCTGAAAGGAATTGGGGGGCAGGGTTGTGGCCTCTCTTCCCAGAAGAAGCTAGGGATACTCTGATAGCTTTGGGTAAGGGGCAGAACCTCACCTATGCTGACATGAAAGACACTCTCCTCACCAGGTATGGACTCACTCCTGAAAAGTACAGGGATCAGTTTAGGTAGAGTAAGAAGTCTGATGCCAACACTTGGTTGGAGTGTGTAGATTCGTCCTGCAGGTCTCTGGATGGCTGGGTGAAGGGCAGTAATGTAACAGATTTTCAGCGGCTCTACAATTTGAATGCATGGGAGCACTTGTCTAGTCTATGTTTTGCAGAGCTGCGCCAGCACTTGGTTGATAGTAAGCTGACTGACCCCAGGAAGCTTGCTATGGAGGCGGACCGCTGGATGAGTACCAGGGTCCACAAGAAAGCGTTTGGGGGAGACTCAACCAAAGGTGGGCAGGGTCCCAAGCAGAAAAAAGGGGGGACAAGGGTAAAGGCCAGGAGTTCTCTAAAGGGCCCCAAACTAACACCCAGGGTAAAGGTTCCCATCCCCCAGGAGATAAGAAACAAGGGGTCTCTTCAGGAAAGCCTGCTGAGACCGGCCCGCAAGTGTTTTGCATGTGATCAGGTGGGTCACTTAAAGGGGGACCCCAAGTGTCCCAAGAGGGCACAGCCACCCACCGGTGGGCAGTCCAAGGTGTTGGCTAGTGTAGCGCTTGGGGGGGAGGGGTGCCCACAGGAGGGTGGGAATCCCGCAGAAATGATCCTCGTCTAACTAGGGGACAGTGAGATGGTCCCAGGAAACCAGGTGCCCCCTAACACAAAGAAATACAGCACCTGGGTGACCATCAATGGGAAAAGGGTAGAGGCTCTCAGAGATACTGGAGCCAGTGTGACCTCAGTCTGGTGCCACCTGGCCTCTGAAGAGCAGATAGTCCCAGGGGCATTCCACCAAGTAGTTGCTGTGGACAACTCAGAGCACCAGTGTATGGTGGCGCAGGTTCCCTTTGAATGGGGGGGGGTCTCAGGTCCCTTGAGGGTGGTTGTGAGCCCTAGCATGCCTGTAGATTGTCTGCTAGGTAACGACCTGTAGCAGTCCTTATGGAAGGATGTTGAGCTCAGGTCTCACTTGGAGATGCTTGGGTTGCCAGAGTGGGCATGCGTGTCCACTCGGTCAATGGCAGCCAGGAAGGGTGATCAGAAGGACTTGGAGCCTGAAACAGTGGCCCAGGCCCCTGCCAAGAGAAAGGGCAGGGGGCACGGGAAACCTGTCCCTGAAGTTCCCACGGACCGGGAGGAGGCGGACCTTGAGGGGGACGTCTCGGTGCCTACAGGGGAACAAGTAGCTGAACTGGGGGACATCTCTGAGCTGACCCGTTGGCAGCAAGCAGGGATCCCACCAGGGAAAAATTCTGCAGGGAGCAGAAAGAGTGCCCTTCTCTGGAGGTTCTGTGGCAGCAGGCTGCAGAACAGGCAGGTGTTGATCAGTCTGGATCACATTGGATCTACTGGGAGAATGGTCTCCTGTATAGTGAGCCTAAGGTCACTGAGCCTGGATCAGCCTGTGTGCTGGTGGTACCCCAGCGCTTCAGGACCTTCCTACTGGGTCTGGCTCATGACGTTCCTTTGGCAGAAATTTGGGGCGGGACAGGACCTTTGACAGGCATGTCACCCACTTCTTCTGGTCCCAAATGCGAAGGCAGTCGGATGGAAATTGTAAGTCTTGCCAAACTTGCCAGGCAAGTGGTAAGAGTGGGAGGAAGGTCAAAGCTCCTCTCCAACCTTTTCCAGTTGTTGGAACACCCTTTGAAAGGGTAGGGATGTACATTGTGGGGCCACTGGATCCCAAGACAGCCATGGGCAACAGGTATATCCTGGTGTTGGTGGACAATGCCACCCGGTACCCGGAGGCAATCCCCCTCAGGACAACGACGGCGCCAATGGTGGGCCAGGCGTTAATGGGGATCTTTTTCCGCGTGGGGTTCCCCAGAGAGGTGGTTTCTGACAGGGGGACCAATTTCATATCCAAGTATATGACATCCCTGTGGAAGGAGTGTGGTGTAACCTACAAGTTCACCACTCCTTACCACCCACAAGGTATCGGTCTGGTGGAGAGAGTCAACCAGACCTTGAAGGGCATGATTAAGGGTCTAACAGAACCCATGAGGTGTAAGTGGGACGTCCTCTTGCCATGCCTTCTCTTTGCATACAGGGAGGTGCCACTGAAGTCTCTTGGGTTCAGTCCCTTTGAGCTTCTGTATGGTCACCCTGTGAGAGGACCTCTGAGTTTGGTGAAGGAAGGCTGGGAGGCAGCTCCCAGGAAAACTCCCCAGGAGGTGTTTAGTTACATGCTGGCCTTCAGAAACCAAACTGCCCACTTCAGGAAACTCGCTCAGGCGAACCTAGAAGCAAGCCAGGAAGAAATGAAGAAGTGGTATGACCAGAATGCCACTCTGGTCGAATTTCAACCTGGGCAAAAAGTGTGGGTCATGGCCCCAGTGGAACCTTGTGCCTTGCAGGACAAGTGGACTGGGCCGTTTGAGGTGGTGGAGTGTTAAAGTGATGTCACCTACCTGGTGGATTTGCGGACTCCAAGGAACCCTTTGAGGGTCCTCCACGTGAACCGCCTCAAGCTCCACTTCGAGAGGTCCGAAGTGAGCATGCTATTGGTGACTGATGATGGGGTGGAAGAGGAGAGTGAACCTCTCCCTGACCTCCTGTCTACCAAGGAGCACGATGGGTCAGTGGAAGGTTTGATCCTCTCCCCTACACTGACCCCAGAGCAGCAGAGCGACTGTCACCAGTTGTTGGGACAGTTTGCCCCACTGTTCTCTCTGACCCCAGGTGTTACTCACTAGTGTAACCATGACGTGGACACCAGTGACAGCCCTCCTGTAAAACACAAGATTTACAGGTTCACTGACCGGGTCAGGGCCAGCATCAAAGAGGAGGTCTCTAAGATGTTGGCGTTAGGGGTGATCGAGCCCTCCAACAGTCCTTGGGCCAGCCCAGTGGTCTTGGTCCCAAAGGCTGCTGCACCCGGTGCCACTCCAGAACTGTGGTTTTGTGTGGACTACCGTGGGCTCAATACCGTCACCAGGAATGATGCGCAACCCATCCCCAGAGCCGGTGAGCTCATTGATCGGTTGGGAGCTGCCAAGTTTCTCAGCACGTTTGATTTAACGTCTGGGTACTGGCAGATTGCCTTAACCGATGGGGTCAAGGAGAGGTCAGCATTCTCAACCCCAGAAGGACATTACCAGTTCCGGGTGATGCCCTTTGGGTTGAAGAATGCCCCTTCCACCTTTCAGAGGTTGGTCAACCAGGTGTTGGCTGGACTGGAGGATTTCAGTGCTGCATACCTGGATGACATTGCAGTGTTCAGTTCCAGCTGGGAAGAACACTTGCAGCACCTCGGGGAAGTGTTGAGGGCTCTGCAGAGGGCAGGCCACACGATCAAGGCCAGTAAGTGCCAGATCGGGCAGGGTTCTGTGGTGTACTTGGGACACCAGGTAGGAAGCGGCCAGGTTGCGCCCCTACAGGCCAAGATTGACACCTTTCTGGCATGGGAGCCCCCCAAAACCCAGACAGAGGTGAGAGCCTTTTTAGGTCTCACCGGTTACTACAGGAGGTTTGTTAAGGGCTATGGCACCATTGTTGCCCCCTTAACAGAGCTGACATCCAGTAAGCGGCCCAAGAAGGTGATCTGGACTGAGTCCTGCCAGAAGGCTTTTGATGCCCTGAAGGTCGCCATGTGCACGGCGCCCGTGCTCAAGGCACCCGACTTCTCCAAGGAGTTTGTTGTGCAGACTGACGCTTCAGAGCAAGGTGTGCGAGCGGTGCTCTCACAACTGAACGAAAAGGGCCTAGACCAGCCTGTAGTCTTCCTTAGCAGGAGACTACTCACCAGGGATTAGAGGTGGAGTGCCATAGAAAGGGAAGCTTTCGCTGTGGTCTGGGCACTGAAGAAGCTGAGGCCCTACCTGTTTGGGACTCACTTCCGGGTTCAGACAGACCACAGGCCCTTCAGATGGTTGATGCAAATGAGGGGTGTTAGAACTGGGGGACTCTAGTTTGCAGAGGTACCTTTGTCCAAATAGGGACCCTTGCTTCTAGTCAGGGTAAGGGGGATACACTACTAAAATAACCACTGCTCACCCCCTTGGTAGCTTGGCACGAGCAGGCAGGCTTATCTCAGAGGCAGTGTGTAAATCATTTGTGAACACATACAGTAACACAGTGACAACACTACAGATGGACACCACACAGGTTGTATTATAAAAATAAGTATTTTTATATAGACTTAACACAAGACCCAAAACGACAAAAATCCACAATACACTATGAAAAATTTGACTGTCAATGGTAGAAAATAGTTCAGTTCAATAAAGATGGTAAATGCGACACTCAATGTTCAATGTACCTTTGGATGCGTAACGTGATACAAACAAAAGAGTTGCAGGGAAGGTGATGCGTCGGTTCCTTACGCGCAAGAACGGTGATGCGTCGGTTCCTTGCTCCGGGGGAGGTGATGCGTCAGTTCCCTACTGCTGCGTAGGGGACGGTGATGCGTCGGTTCCTTACTGGAGAGGAGGTGATGCGTCGGTTCTTCACCCCGTGGTGAGGTGATGCGTCGGTTTCTTGCTGCGCTTCTGTGGCGTTGCGACCCGCAGCGCCGCGATGCGATGACGACCCAGTGCAATTAAACAAAATGGCATCTTCCTCTCGATACGACACTCAGGGGGCGATGCGTGCACGCACGACGGCCGTGCAGCGACTCAGTGAATCTTCTGAGCCGCGACAGGCCCTGCGACATGCTTCTCCGATGATGCGACGGCGTCTGATGCGACGGCGACACTCTTCTCCGGTGATGCGAGGCGCTTCGGTGATGCGATGGCGACAGCGGCGGCACGCTTTCTCGGCGATGCGACGACAGCGGCTGCGGCGGCGACACGCTTCTCCCTCGTGAGTCGCGCTTCCAGCTCCCAGCGACACGCAGTCTCTCAGAAGGCCCAACACAACAGCAGGCACTTCAAATTCCCAGCAAGGGAATTCAGGGGAGCTGGTTGGCGAAGTCTTGTGTCCTTGAGACTTCAGCAGGAGGCAAGCTCAATCTTCAAGCCCTTGGAGATGTTCTGCAAGATGATGAAAGTAGCACAAAGTTCCTTTCTCCTTTCTTTGACAATCAGGCAACCACTGCAGGCCAATCCCTCAAACAGCACACAGCATAGGGATAGTCTCCTCCTTCAGCTTCTCTGCTTCCTCTCCTCAGCAAAGGTTCATCTTGTTTGTTCCAGAAGTAATCTAAAGTCTTGGGGTCTGGGCCCCAATATTTATACTAGCAAATCCTTTGTCCTCTGAAGGCAGAGGGTCCTGTACCTAGTCCAAACCAGTTCTGGGTGCATTCTGCCAGTGCACAACTTCTTCCTTTGTCAGTGTGGGCCAGGGTCATCAGACACACCACAGGAGGTGGAGCCAGCATTGTGGAAGGCAGGCACAGCCCTATTCAGGCCCAGGTGCTACTCCTCCCACCATTCCTCATGCAGATAGGTCTATTCAGCCTAGTGCTGACTCACCCTGTCTCCTGGAGTCCCCCAGCCCCTGTCACTCACAAAATCAGACATACAATACACAAGCTAGCAGAGGCAGGCTGGCTGGTTAGGCAAGAAAATACCTACTTTCTAAAAGTGGTATTTTCAAACACAGAATGTTAAAACCAACTTCACTAAAAGATGTATTTTATCATTCTGAGTTCAGGCATACTAAATTCGTTTTTCTACCATGTTCCCTGGGTCAGTTAGGATTATAAGATGTTATAATCAAACTGCCCATTCTGGCCTATGGGGACAGGTAGCCTTGCAATAGTGAAAAACGAAACTGGCTGTAATTCACTATCAGGACATGCCACACCCACCAGGGCATGTCCTACCTCTTACATACAATGCACCCTGCCTGCAGGCCTACCTTAGGGATGACTAACATGCAGAAAAGGGAAGGTTTGGGGACAGGTAAGTGGGTGTACTTACCAAGTCGACATGGCAGTACCAGACTGCACACAGGCTCTGCAATGGCAGGCCTGAGACACACTTTCCAAGCTGCTCTGGTGGGTGGCACAACCAGTGCTGCAAGCCCACCAGCAGCATTTGATTTACAGGCCCTGGGCACACGCGGTGCACTGTACGGGTCTGACAGTAAATCAAATATGCCAGTCATGGAGTCACTAATCCATACATCAATTTATAAAAGAGAGCATATGCACTTTAGCACTGATCAGCAGTAGTAAAGTGCCTAGAGTCATAAAACCAACAAAAACAGGTCAGAAAGAGTACAGGAGGAAGGCAAAATGTTCAGGGATGACCCTGCAAAAAGGGCCAAGTCCAACACAACCCCCTTCCAGCCAAAACGCAGGGTAGACCAATCACTACCTTGATGGGCTTCCCTGCTTTGGGCGATAGAACCTGGACCCAGGCCCGCAACTGCAGGGGCATATTCCAGTTTGTTAGACCTGGCACCATTGGCGTGGGTCTCCCTTCCTTTTTTCGCTGTTGTCTCCTCTGTTTTTGCTGGTGTTAGATGCTCTGGGCGCTGTGCCACTGCCATTCAGTGCCACAGCGCGAATGCTCCCTGTGTAAATATGACATGTGAATTGGTATATCCATGATTGGCTTGTTTGGTTTACCTGTTAGTCCCTAGTAGTGTGGCCTGTGTGTGCCCAGGGCTGGTAAACCAAATGCTGCTGGTGGGCCTGCAGCGCTGGGTTGCGCCACCCACAGAAGCAGCTTGTAAAGTGTGTCTCAGACCTGCCACTGCAGAGTCTGTGTGCAGTCCAGAACTGCCATCTTGGCTGTGAAGTGCACCCACTTCCCAGCCCCTGAACCTTCCCTTGGCATCATGTAAGTCACCCCTATGGTAGGGTGCATTGTGTGTGTAAGGTAGGACATGCGTTGGTGTGTGTAGCATGTCCTGGTAGTGAATTACACCCAATTTTGTTTTTCACTACTGTAGGGCTACCTGTTCCCCATAGGCTAGAATGGACAGTTTGACTATTACATCCTATAGTCCTAACTGACCCCAGGAACATGGTAGAAAAACGAATTTAGTATGCCTGAGCTCAGAATATTAAAATACATCTTTTAGTGAAGTTTATTTTTATATTCTGTGTTTGAAAATACCACTTTTAGAATGTAGGTATTTTCTTGCCTAAGCCTTCCAGTGTGCTCTGCTGTTATGTGTATTGGCTGTCTGGTTTTGGAGGGACAGGGCAGGCTGAGTCAGATCTGGGTTGAATAGAGAGATCTGCATTTAGAGTATGGGGAGTGGTGGCTCCTTGACCTGAATAGGGCTGTGCCTGGCAAGGTGAATGCTGGCTCCACCTCCTACTGTGTGTCTGATAGCAGACCCCCTCTTTCTGAAAGGAAGGATGCAGCCTGGTAAACAAAGTGCACCAGGACTGACCAGAACTGGTTCTGGCTAGGCTCAGTGACTTGTAGCTTTTGAGAACAAAGTCTTTTGGGGTATAAATATCTGTACTGAAACCCCTACCAGAGGTATTGCTCCTGGATGTCAAGACGAACCTTTGTCCGTGTAACTGAAGGAATCTGCAGGAGGTGACTATCCTTGTGCTTGTGTGCTGTTTCTTGGATTGGCCTGCAGTGGTTACCATTGGACTTGGAAGAAGAGGGAAAAGGACTTTGAGAGAACTTTTATCAATCTTGCTAAAGCAATCACCCAAGGCTAGGAGAGAGCTAGCCTCCTGTTGAAGTCTCAGGCACATCAGACTTCACCACCAGCCTCCTGATTCCTCCCAGTGTCTATCTGCAGGTGAGGCTCCTGTGAGTTCCAGGGCCTCTAGTTCTACTACAGAGAAGAGAGTGCTGAAATCGTCGCTAACGCACGTTTGCGAGCCGCCGCAGCCGAGTGCGCCCGAAAAATCATCGCCCTGCTGCCGCCGAGTGCTCGCAACCAAAGATCGAGTCATCGCACCGAGATCATCGCTTCATGACATCCAGCGCGGACGTCGAGCGTCCGCCATTTTCATCGCATCAGGATCGTCGCTTCCTCGCGGAGCGCATTTCTTCGCATCGCAACCCGACCGCACACGCAACAAGATCGTCGCCTCGCCTCCTCCCTTGCGGCAGGGAGTCATCGCATCAACGGTCTAGCGTGCAGAAGTTTGTCGCATCGTCTCTACACGCATCAGCAGATCGGCGCATCATCCTCCCTCGCGGCAAGGATTTAACGCATCGCCGGCCTGGCGTGCAGAAATTCATCGCTACAGCTTCTTTGCGACAATTTGTTGATTTTGCTACGAAATCCAGGTACTTTGTAGGTAAAAGGGTCGCAGAGACCACTGCTTTGAACTGAACTCCTCTTTGCGCACTTGAACTATTTTTGCAGCATTCCAAGAGTAATCCTATTTTACAGTATTGTGGCTTTTTATCGTTATTGGTCTTGTGTTAAGTCTATATATAAAGATACTTATTTTTGATAACTACTTGTGTGGTGTCCCTTTGTAGTGTTCCGCACTGTGTTACTGTGTATGGTCATAAATGCTTCACATACTGCCTCTGAGATAAGCCTAACTGCTCGTGCTACGTTACCACAGGGTTGAGCAGGGGTTATCAAAGGGTGGAACCCTCTCACTCTGACTTAGGAAGAAGGGTCCTTACTTGGACAGTGGCCAGCCATTGCCAACTAGAGACCCCCATTTCTAACATTGGTGGTCAGCGGTGAGGATCTGGACTTGCATTTATGATCGCATACAGTAATTATAGTGTACACTACTAGTGAGTGCAGACCATAACGCAACCACATTAGTTTTGAGGTTTTTCTGATTCTATTTTTGATTAATATTGCCAGTTATTGCCACAATGGGCAAGCCCAGATCCAATGCCTCGGAGGATCTCTCCTGGGAAGAAGAGAAATTAGAAACCTACAATGCCAAGCAGCTCAAATATTTTTGCAAACAATTCACAGTCCCTATCACAGGTCTCACTAGAAGGGAGGAGTATTACAAGGCGCTGAAGGTCTGGCTAGAAGCCAGGGATGCCCCTAAGAATATGGGAGAGCTTGTGGAGGGGGAAGAGAATGCAGGAGAGCAGCAGGGCGAAGTAGTAGACTTAGTAGGAGATAAAGCAATTTCCAGCCCGGGCACTAGTGTGTCCGCTAAGGGTCTGTCCCCAGAAGAGATGGAGGACAGGGAGAGAGATAGGCGGCATAATATGGAGATGGCTAAGCTTAAAATGGATGGTCACAGGGACCTAGAGAACAAGAAGTTAGAACTTGAGATTATGAAAATGAAACTTGAGCATGAGAGAATATTGAGGGAGTTGGAGATTAAAGCAAAGAGTATAGAGATCTCCCCTCTGGTGGCAGCATACCTGTAGTGCATACTGAGCATAGAGTGTATATACCCAAGGAGGTTATTAAGGATTTCCACAAAAGTGAAGATATTGGGCAATGGTTTGCCGCTTATGAATTAGCCATGGTGTCCCACCGGGTCCCTGAGAAGTATTGGGGAGCGGGGTTGTGGGGACGCTTTGTGAGTGAGGGGAGGGATACCTTGTTGGACCTGCCCCCAGAAAGTCAAATGGTTTATGGCCACATGAAGGAAGCTTTGATGACCCGCTATGGTTTGACCCCTGAGATGTATAGGCAGAGGTTTAGGACCTGCAAGAAGCTAGAGGGTACCACGTGGGTTGAATATGTGTCTTTTTTGCAGAGCAATGGAATGCTGGGTAAAAGTTAGCAAAGTAGAAACTTTTGAGCAGCTTTATGATTTGATTGCATGGGAGCATTTATCTAGTAACTGTTTTCCTGAGCTACGCCAGCACCTGATTGATTGCAAGCTGACTAACCCTAGGAAGCTTGCTGAGGAAGGCGGACCGCTGGGTGAGCACCCGGGTTCGCAAGGGTCCAGTGGGAGACTTCGCCAAAGGTGGGCAGGGTCCCCAGCAGAGAAGTGGGGGGACAGGGGTAAACCGAGGAGTTCCAAAGAGGGCCCCAAAGTAATTCCCAAGGGAACCAAGCAGTAGTGTCCCAGCCTCCCCAAGAAAAGAAGCCAGTGCCCCCGACAGGTAGGCCTGTTCAGAGGGGGCCCCTTACTTGTTATAAGTGTGGTCAAGTGGGCCACAGATACTATGATCCCCAGTGTCCTCAGAGGGATACTAGTGCACCACCCCGTGCACCACCCCGCCAGCTTTCAAGTGTAGCCCTGGGGGGGAGGAGATGGGTGCCCAAGAGGGGTGGGATCCCGTAGAGTTGACCCTTGTCTCATTAGGAGACTTTGAGATGGTCCCTAAGCCTGCACTGCCTGATAACACTAAAAAGTACAGGCAGTGGGTGACCATCAATGGCCATAGAGTGGAGGCTCTAAGAGACACAGGAGCCAGTGTAACTGCTGTCTGCTCCCGGTTGGTGTCCAAAGAGCAGGTTGTCCCCCATGCATTCTACCCAGTAGTGTCCGCAGACAACTCAGAGAGCCAATGTGAGGTGGCTCAGGTTCCCTTTGAGTGGGGGGGGTCTCAGGAACTCTTCAGGTGGCTGTGAGGCCCGCCATGCCTGTAGACTGTCTGTTGGGCAACGATTTAGAGAACTCCCCATGGGCTACGGTGGAGAGGAAATCTCACTTGGAAATGTTGGGTCTGCCTGAGTGGGCGTGTGCTACCACTCGGTCCATGGCAGCCAAGGAGGGTGTTGAGAAGGACCTGGAGCCTGAGAGTATGGCCCAGATCCCTGCCTTAGAGAGAAGGGGCAGGGGGCGCGGGGAGCCGGCCCCCTTTGTTCCCACGGCCCAGGAGGGAACAGACCCTGAGGGGGATGCCCTGGAGCCTACCGGGGAGCAGATCGCCGAACTGGGGGACCTGCCTGAGCTGACCCATTGGCAGCAGGAAGGGGGACCCACCAGGGAGGAATTTTGTGAGCAGCAGAGAGTTTGCCCCTCTCTTGAGGGTATGCGGTGACAGGCTGCAGCCCAGGCAGAAGTTGACATGTCTGGTTCACATCAGATTTATTGGGAGAACAGTCTCCTGTATAGAGAGCCTAAGGCTGCTGAGCCGGGGTCAGCCCGTGTGCTGGTGGTACCCGAGTGCTTCAGAGCCTTCCTACTGGGGTTGGCTCACGACATTCCATTGGCAGGACATCTGGGGCAGACCAAGACCTTTGAAAGGCTGGCCACCCACTTTTATTGGCCCCAGATGCGCAAGAGTTCAGACACTCATTGCAGGACATGTGAGACTTACCAGGCAAGTGGGAAGAGTGGGGGGAAGATCAAGGCCCCACTCCAGCCCTTTCCAGTTGTGAGTACCCCATTCGAGCGAGTGGGCATTGACATTGTGGGGCCTCTGGACCCCAAGACAGCCATGGGCAACAGGTTCATCCTGGTCTTGGTGGACCATGCCACCTGGTACCCTGAAGCCATCCCGCTCAGGACAGTGACGGCCCCCGTGGTGGGATGTGCACTGATGGGGATTTTCTCCCGTGTGGGTTCCCCAGAGAGGTGGTGTCTGACAGGGGAACCAACTTCATCTCCCAGTACATGAAGTCTCTGTGGAAGGAGTGTGGGGTAACTTATAAGTTCACCACTCCTTACCACCCCCAATGTAATGGTCTGGTTGAAAGGTTCAACCGGACCTTGAAGGGCATGATCATGGGCCTAGAAGAGCCCCTGAGGCGTAAGTGGGACGTCCTCTTGCCATGCCTGTTGTTTGCCTACCGTGAGGTGCCACAGAAGTCCTTAGGGTTCAGTCCCTTTGAACTCCTCTATGGCCATCCGGTAAGAGGGCCTCTGATTCTGGTCAAGGAAGGCTGGGAGCAATCTCCCAGGAAACCTCCCCAAGATGTATTTAGCTACATGTTGGCCTTCAGGAAGCAGACTCGGCGTTTCAGAAAGATTGCTGAGGCAAATCTGGAAGCCAGCCAGGAGGAAATGAAACGTTGGCACGACCAGAATGCCACTCTGGTCGAATTTCAACCTGGTCAGAGGGTTTGGGTACTGGCCCCAGTGGAGCCTTGTGTGCTCCAAGATAAGTGGACCGGTCCATTTGAGGTGGTGGAGCGCAAAAGTCCAGTTACCTACTTGGTGGACTTTCAGTCTCCCAGGAACCCCTTGCGGGTCCTGCATGTGAACCGCCTTAAGCCCCACTTTGAGAGGTCTGAAGTGGGCATGCTTCTTGCCACAGATGATGGGATGGAGGAGGAGAGTGAGCCTCTTCCTGACCTCCTATGTGCAGGAGAGAAGGATGGGTCAGTGGAGGGTGTGATCCTCTCCACCACACTGACCCCTGAGCAGCAGAGAGATTGTCACCAACTGTTGGGGCAATTTTCTGATTTGTTCTCCCTGGTGCCTGGTGTCACTGATTGGTGCGTCAATGAGGTGGATACCGGGGACAGTCCTCCTGTCAAGCACAAGGCTTACAGAGTGACTGACAGGGTCAGGGCTTGCATTAAGGAGGAGGTCTCCAAAATGTTTGCCCTAGGGGTGATTGAGTCCTCTAGCAGCCCCTGGTCCAGCCCCGTGGTCTTGGTACCAAAAGCTGCGACGCCTGGTGCCACTCCTGAACTTAGGTTCTGTGTGGACTACCGAGGTCTCAATTCGGTCACGAAGACCGATGCGCACCCCATCCCCAGAGCTGATGAGCTCATAGATCGGTTAGGGGCTGCCCGGTACCTCAGCACGTTTGATCTGACGTTTGGGTACTGGCAGATCGCCTTAACTGATGGGGCAAAGGAGAGGTCAGCATTCTCCACACCAGATGGGCACTACCAGTTCCGTGTGATGCCCTTTGGGATGAAGAATGCCCCTGCCACCTTTCAGAGGTTGGTCAACCAGGTGTTGGTTGGGCTGGAGGATTTCAGTGCCGCCTACCTGGATGACATTGCAGTGTTTAGTTCCTCCTGGGAGGACCACTTGCGCCACCTCTGGGAAGTGTTGATGGCGCTGCGCAGAGCAGGCCTCACAATCAAGGCCAGTAAGTGCCAGATTGGGCAGGGTTCTGTGGTGTACTTGGGACACCAGGTGGGGAGTGGCCAGGTGGCACCCCTGCAGCCCAAGATTGAAACCATCCTGGCTTGGGAGCCCCCAATGACCCAGACCCAGGTGAGGGCCTTCTTAGGACTCACAGGTTACTACAGGAGGTTTGTCAAGGGGTATGGCAACATTGTTGCACCCTTAATTGAGCTGATTTCCAAGAATTGGCCAAAGATTGTGAACTGGACTGACACCTGTCAGAAAGCCTTTGATGCCCTCAAAACTGCCATGTGTACAGCACCCGTACTCCAGGCGCCCAATTTTGCTAAGGAATTTGTTGTCCAGACAGACGCTTCAGAGCATGGGGTGGGGGCCGTTCTGTCACAGATAAATGAGGAGGGACTAGACCAACCTGTAGCCTTCATCAGTAGGAGGTTACTTCCACGGGAACAGAGGTGGAGTGCAATTGAGCGTTAGGCATTTGCTGTGGTCTGGGCACTGAAGAAGCTGAGACCATACCTGTTTGGGACTCACTTCCGGGTTCAGACAGACCACAGGCCCCTCAGATGGTTGATGCAGATGAGGGGTGAGAATCCCAAGTTGTTGAGGTGGTCCATTTCCCTACAGGGTATGGACTTCACGGTGGAACACCGCCCTGGTACAGAACACGCCAATGCTGATGGTCTGTCCAGATTTTTCCGCCTTAGTGATGAGAACTTCCATGGGGATGAGTAGTTCTCCCCACATTTCAGCTGGAGGGGACACGTGTTAGACCTGGCACCATTGGCGTGGGTCTCCCTTCCTTTTTTCGCTGTTGTCTCCTCTGTTTTTGCTGGTGTTAGATGCTCTGGGCGCTGTGCCACTGCCATTCAGTGCCACAGCGCGAATGCTCCCTGTGTAAATATGACATGTGAATTGGTATATCCATGATTGGCTTGTTTGGTTTACCTGTTAGTCCCTAGTAGTGTGGCCTGTGTGTGCCCAGGGCTGGTAAACCAAATGCTGCTGGTGGGCCTGCAGCGCTGGGTTGCGCCACCCACAGAAGCAGCTTGTAAAGTGTGTCTCAGACCTGCCACTGCAGAGTCTGTGTGCAGTCCAGAACTGCCATCTTGGCTGTGAAGTGCACCCACTTCCCAGCCCCTGAACCTTCCCTTGGCATCATGTAAGTCACCCCTATGGTAGGGTGCATTGTGTGTGTAAGGTAGGACATGCCTTGGTGTGTGTAGCATGTCCTGGTAGTGAATTATACCCAATTTTGTTTTTCACTACTGTAAGGCTACCTGTTCCCCATAGGCTAGAATGGGCAGTTTGACTATTACATCCTATAGTCCTAACTGACCCCAGGAACATGGTAGAAAAACGAATTTAGTATGCCTGAGCTCAGAATATTAAAATACATCTTTTAGTGAAGTTTATTTTTATATTCTGTGTTTGAAAATACCACTTTTAGAAAGTAGGTATTTTCTTGCCTAAGCCTTCCAGTGTGCTCTGCTGTTATGTGTATTGGCTGTCTGGTTTTGGAGGGACAGGGCAGGCTGAGTCAGACCTGGGTTGAATAGAGAGATCTGCATTTAGAGTATGGGGAGTGGTGGCTCCTTGACCTGAATAGGGCTGTGCCTGGCAAGGTGAATGCTGGCTCCACCTCCTACTGTGTGTCTGATAGCAGACCCCCTCTTTCTGAAAGGAAGGATGCAGCCTGGTAAACAAAGTGCTCCAGGACTGACCAGAACTGGTTCTGGCTAGGTTCAGTGACTTGTAGCTTTTGAGAACAAAGTCTTTTGGGGTATAAATATCTGTGCTGAAACCCCTACCAGAGGTATTGCTCCTGGATGTCAAGACGAACCTCTGTCCGTGTAACTGAAGGAATCTGCAGGAGGTGACTATCCTTGTGCTTGTGTGCTGTTTCTTTGATTGGCCTGCAGTGGTTACCATTGAAATGAAATGAAATGGAGATTTGTAGAGCGCGAAACAATCACCCAAGGGTGTCAAGGCGCTTGCTCATCAGAAACAGGATTTAAACTAGGAAGTTCGCAGACATGTTAAAGATTAAACAGCCATGTCTTTAGTGATTTCCTAAAAGCTAACAGATGTGTTTCTTGTTTCAATCTTATTGGGAGGGAATTCCATAACTTAGTTGCTCCAAATAGAAAGCTTCTACCCCCCCCAGGAGCATTTTTTTACCCAGGGAATAATCAAATCATGGGCAGAGGATGAGCGGAGACAACAGACTGGAATATAGGGTAACAAGTTCCTCTTTAAAAAACCTGGTCCTATATCCTGTGTGGTCTTAAAAACAATGCATAGAACCTTAAACTCTATACGTCTTTTTATAGGCAGCCAATGTAAATCCTTGAGCACCTTTGACACAGATTTGTGTCTTGGAATGTTCAGCAGGAGCCGAGCCGCAGCATTCTGTACAACCTGCAGTTTAGACAGGCATTTTTTACGAAGATTAATAAAAAGCCCGTTACAGTAGTCGGCTCTTGACAGAGCGAGTGCGGAGACTACCAGTTTACGTAGCTCAACTGGAATAAATGGGAGGATCTTTCTCAAAAGCTTTAGCGTGTAAAAGAAAGAGAAGTAACCTGGTTAACATGGTTTTCAAATGAGAGTTTGGAATCAAAAATGACTCCCAAATTCTTAACCTTGGTCACTGGCATAGGAAATGGCCCAAGCTCCAAGGGCCAGAGATCAGGTGACCAGAAATCAGTGTGAGCACCAAAAAGTAAGACCTCCGTCTTACCAGAGTTAAGTTTTAGACAATTGGCAGCCATCCAGTCCCCAACCTGACGAAGGCACGTATGGAACTGTTCCATAGTGTTAGTGGGGGATCCTGACACTGAGACGATGATCTGCGTATCGTCGGCATAGGATACAGCCGAAAAGCCTAGGGACCTGATTAACTTCGCCAGTGGTGCCACATAAATATTAAAAAGAGTCGGGCTCAAGGACGATCCCTGTGGCACACCGCATGGAAGTATAAAATTGGGTGATTTAAAATTTTCTAGGGCCACAAATTGTTCCCTGCCAGACAAGAATGATTCAAGAAGGGAAAGTGCATTTCCTTTGACCCCAATTCTCCTCAGAACTTCCAAAAGTTTCTGATGGTTCACTGTATCAAATGCGGCGGAGAGGTCAAGCAGCACAAGTGCTGCACTGCCCCCAGCGTCGACTGTCTGCCTAATCAGTTCAGATGATGTGATCACCGCCAGTTCGGTACTATGATGTTTTCGAAACCCGAACTGAGTGTCATCGAGAAGGCCATGCTTTTCAATATAGTCTGATAGAGTATTATTCATGGCCTTCTCCACCATCTTTGTTGGCAGCGGAAGTCTGGAAATTGGGCGGTAATTATTGGGGTCAGTCTCATCAAGATTTGGCTTCTTCAAAAGGGGAAGCACGGATGCCAACTTCCCCTTGGAAGAAGAGGGAAAAGGACTTTGAGAGAACTTTTATCAATCTTGCTAAAGCAATCACCCAAGGGCTAGGAGAGAGCTAGCCTCCTGTTGAAGTCTCAGGCACATCAGACTTCACCACCAGCCTCCTGATTCCTCCCAGTGAGGATTTCTATCTGCAGGTGAGGCTCCTGTGAGTTCCAGGGCCTCTAGTTCTACTACAGAGAAGAGAGTGCTGAAATCGTCGCTAACGCACGCTTGCGAGCCGCCGCAGCCGAGAGCGCCCGAAAAATCATCGCGCTGCTGCCGCCGAGTGCTCGCAACCAAAGATCAAGTCATCGCACCGAGATCATCGCTTCACGACATCGCAGCGCGGACGTCGAGCGTCCACCATTTTCATCGCATCGCATCAGGATCGGCGCTTCCTCGCGGACCGCCATTTCTTCGCATCGCAACCCGACCGCACACGCAACAAGATCGTCGCCTCGCCTCCTCCCTTGCGGCAGGGAGTCATCGCATCAACGGTCTAGCGTGCAGAAGTTTGTCGCATCGTCTCTACACGCATCAGCAGATCGGCGCATCATCCTCCCTCGCGGCAAGGATTTAACGCATCGCCGGCCTCGCGTGCAGAAATTCATCGCTACAGCTTCTTTGCGACAATTTGTTGATTTTGCTACGAAATCCAGGTACTTTGTAGGTAAAAGGGTCGCAGAGACCACTGCTTTGAACTGAACTCCTCTTTGCGCACTTGAACTATTTTTGCAGCATTCCAAGAGTAATCCTATTTTACAGTATTGTGGCTTTTTATCGTTATTGGTCTTGTGTTAAGTCTATATATAAAGATACTTATTTTTGATAACTACTTGTGTGGTGTCCCTTTGTAGTGTTCCTCACTGTGTTACTGTGTATGGTCATAAATGCTTCACACACTGCCTCTGAGATAAGCCTAACTGCTCGTGCTACGTTACCACAGGGTTGAGCAGGGGTTATCAAAGGGTGGAACCCTCTCACTCTGACTTAGGAAGAAGGGTCCCTACTTGGACAGTGGCCAGCCATTGCCAACTAGAGACCCCCATTTCTAACACAGTTCTATGCCAATCTGAACCTATTTGGATCCCTCTGTCCATACTCTCAGGGCCCACTAAGCTAACCCATGGGGAACCCTTTTCCTCACCTGAGGACACCATCTGTGCAGCACCTAACCTTAGCTTGCTCACAGGTGTGTCCCAACAGACAGACAGTAAGCCACAGCGGTCACTGACAGCGGTCAGTGATGAGACCCAGGCCTTATGCCTCTCAGGGCTCTCAAACCTCTGTGGCGTCAGAGAGCGGGGGGCAGTAGCCCCAGGTGCCTGGCACCCTTTGTCCACTCTCCCTCCTGTCAGGTCAGGTATTACATCCTGACACTGACCCACCAGCCCCGGGCCTGTACCCGGCGGCTGGACCGGAGACTGGGGTGGGCTTTCCCACACCCAGTCCTCCTCCTCGGGGCTCTGCACCCTCCCACCTGGAGCGGTACCCCCTTCCAGAATTGTCAGGGCACCTGTGGCTGGTGTCCTGCACAATTCGCCCACCAGTTCAGGGGTTCTATCCTGTAACTGGGATCCCAGCATAGGGTCTGTACCCTTAGACTGGGCAGAGGTCAGGGGTGAGGCTGTCCTCTCCCCGCCTCCCTTACTGGGGCCCTGCACCCTCCCACCTGGAGCGGTGCCCCCAGAAGACAAACTGGTAGGGGCACTGTTAGCAGCTGCCCCTTCCTCCAGGTCAGGGGGGACACCCTGAACCTGGCCCTCCAACCCATGGTCTGTACCCTTAGGCTGGACCTGTGCCTGGCAACCCAGGACTTCCGGGAGGGTACACCAACCCCCCCAAGGGAAACACACTCCTCTAGAGTTGTGTAAGAATCTGCCTGGCGCACCAGGACTTCCTGGGGAGCACGCATGCCCCCCTGAGGGTAACACATCTCTCATGTGTTGTGTGACAGTCTGCCTGGCGCTGATCTCCCGACCCCTGTCCACCTGACAGTGCGTGAAGACCCCCCAAGACAGAAGTGATGTCACCATGGTCACTCCTAGGAGGCTCAATCCTTCTGGCTGGCCCCTGACCCACTGGCTCTCCCACTGGGGAACACATCCCCCTCTCACCCCTCAATCTGGACTTCTGCACCCTCCCAACTGGAGCGGCACCGCCAGACACCAGAACCACTGGAGCTCCGTTTAGCGACACTCCAGGTTCTCCTGACACTTGGAGATCCCCCTCAAATGGCCTACCAGTACAGCCTAGGCCCCAAGCCTGGTGTTCCCTTAAGGAACCCTCCAGGCCCTGAGACTGGGTTTCGGGCACCTTGGGACATGCAGTCCCACACTGACTGCTTCTCCGCAGAGACAGGACGTGAGCCCCTACACCCCTCCCACTACACTGGGACCTAGCTGGGCTACTCTGAACCTCTTCCCCATGCAGGTCTGGAAGATACTTGAGCCACTTCTTTTAGGATCACTCCCAAATGCCTCTTCAGATCCTCTAACACGCAACCAGAGGTCTGCCTCCAGTGTGAGCTCCCTGGGGTCAGAGAACTCACTTTCCACCAGGCGTTGGCATAGCTCTGGAAAACAGGGACTTACAATATGCTCTCCCACAATTGGATCACACAGCCCCACACAGGTGTTAACCAAACTATCCTTCATCTCACCATCCAGTGCCTCGCACACATACCCCACACCACTCTCCTGAGATGGGCAAGACAGTATCTGACTGTCTCTGTCACTCAACCCACACTCTTCAGGGCGGTCTTCACACTCACACACCAGGACTTCAACCATGGGGGAACCCCTCTCCCTGCACCTCCCATCTAGAGTCAGTAGAGTGTCCCTCCCACCACTAGGACTATGAACCCCTGTGCCAGTTCCCCAATCCACCTCAGGGACACTGCACACCACTGGAGCTACCTCATTTCCTTAAACCTCCTGGTGTATATTAACCCCCTCCTTCAAGTCAGGCGCCACATCTCTGGGTGTGTGTACTACTCCCTCAGCACTAGATAACATAGTTTTGCTGCCACCATCTGAGCTGGACTCCACCTCCAACTCAGCCAAGCTCACTTCCTGAGCTACACACATTTCTTTTTCAGCTAAGGCTCGCTGTATCTCCTCGCACTCCCGGTCTAGCTGCCTCAGCCTCCGGTCACGAGCACGAATCCGATTCCTCTCTTCACGAGCCAATCTTTCCCAAAATGTTTCCTCCTCAGGGCCACTGCCCTCTTGGTATTCTGGCTGGGGATCCTCCCCCTCAGATTCCTCCTCAGAGTCATCTGCTAGTGTTGCTTCCCAGCGTAGCACCTCATAGCTATGCATGGCTGCCTCAAGATCCTGCCTTGTGGATCTCCTCTTCACAGGTAGCCCCCTCTCCTTGAAAAATACTTTTAGTTCCCTTATCTTGTAGATATTCAGGTGCCAAAAGTTGACTTCCATTTTGACAAGGCCCAACAGGTGCAACAACTAACCAGAGTTCCAATAACCAAAGTCCAAAGGGAAACAGGGAAAAATAGTATGTGGTTGCGTTTGGTCTGCACTCACTAGTAGTGTACACCAATTACTGTATATGAGTCACAAATGCAAGTCCAGAATCCTCACCGCTGACCACCAATGTTAGAACTGGGGGTCTCTAGTTGAGGAGAGGTAGGTACCTTTGTCCAAATAGGGACCCTTGCTTCTAGTCAGGGTAAGGGGGATACACTACTAAAATAACCCCTGCTCACCCCTTGGTAGCTTGGCACGAGCAGGCAGGCTTATCTCAGAGGCAGTGTGTAAAGCATTTGTGAACACATACAGTAACACAGTGACAACACTACAGATGGACACCACACAGGTTGTATTATAAAAATAAGTATTTTTATATAGACTTAACACAAGACCCAAAATGACAAAAATCCACAATACACTATGAAAAATATGACTGTCAATGGTAGAAAATAGTTCAGTTCAATAATGATGGTAAATGTGACACTCAATGTTCAATGTACCTTTGGATGCGTAACGCGATACAAACAAAAGAGTTGCAGGGACGGTGATGCGTCGGTTCCTTGCTCTGGGGGAGGTGATGCGTTGGTTCCCTACTGCTGCGTAGGGGACGGTGATGCGTCGGTTCCTTACCGGAGAGGAGGTGATGCGTCTGTTTCTTACTGCGCTTCTGTGGCGTTGCGACCTGCAGCGCCGCGATGACGACCCGGTGCAATGAAACAAAATGGCGTCTTCCTCTCAATGCGACACTCAGGGGGCGATGCGTGCACGCCCGACGGCCGTGCGGCGACTCTGTGAATCTTCTGAGCCGTGACAGGCCCTGCGACACGCTTCTCCGATGATGCGACGGCGTTTGATGCGACGGCGACACTCTTCTCCGGTGATGCGAGGCACTTCGGTGATGCGATGGCGACAGCGGCGGCACGCTTTCTCGGCGATGCGACGACAGCGGCTGCGGCGGCGACACGCTTCTCCCTCGTGAGTCGCGCTTCCAGCTCCCAGCGACACGCAGTCTCTCAGAAGGCCCAACACAACAGCAGGCACTTCAAATTCCCAGCAAGGGAATTCAGGGGAGCTGGTTGGCGAAGTCTTGTGTCCCTGAGACGTCAGCAGGAGGCAAGCTCAATCTTCAAGCCCTTGGAGATGTTCTGCAAGATGATGAAAGTAGCACAAAGTTCCTTTCTCCTTTCTTTGGCAATCAGGCAACCACTGCAGGCCAATCCCTCAAACAGCACACAGCATAGGGATAGTCTCCTCCTTCAGCTTCTCTGGTTCCTCTCCTCAGCAAAGGTTTGTCTTGTTTGTTCCAGAAGTGATCTAAAGTCTTGGGGTCTGGGCCCCAATATTTATACTAGCAAATCCTTTGTCCTCTGAAGGCAGAGGGTCCTGTACCTAGTCCAAACCAGTTCTGGGTGCATTCTGCCAGTGCACAACTTCTTCCTTTGTCAGTGTGGGCCAGGGTCATCAGACACACCACAGGAGGTGGAGCCAGCATTGTGGAAGGCAGGCACAGCCCTATTCAGGCCCAGGTGCTACTCCTCCCACCACTCCTCATGCAGATAGGTCTATTCAGCCTAGTGCTGACTCACCCTGTCTCCTGGAGTCCCCCAGCCCCTGTCACTCACAAAACTAGACATACAATACACAAGCTAGCAGAGGCAGGCTGGCTGGTTAGGCAAGAAAATACCTACTTTCTAAAAGTGGTATTTTCAAACACAGAATGTTAAAACCAACTTCACTAAAAGATGTATTTTATCATTCTGAGTTCAGGCATACTAAATTCGTTTTTCTACCATGTTCCCTGGGTCAGTTAGGATTATAAGATGTTATAATCAAACTGCCCATTCTGGCCTATGGGGACAGGTAGCCTTGCAATAGTGAAAAACGAAATTGGCTGTAATTCACTATCAGGACATGCCACACACACCAGGGCATGTCCTACCTCTTACATACAATGCACCCTGCCCGCAGGCCTACCTTAGGGGTGACTAACATGCAGAAAAGGGAAGGTTTTGGGACGGGTAAGTGGGTGTAATAACCAAGTCGACATGGCAGTACCAGCCTGCACACAGGCTCTGCAATGGCAGGCCTGAGACACGCTTTCCAAGCTGCTCCGGTGGGTGGCACAACCAGTGCTGCAAGCCCACCAGCAGCATTTGATTTACAGGCCCTGGGCACACGCGGTGCACTGTACTAGGGTCTGACAGTAAATCAAATATGCCAATCATGGAGTCACTAATCCATACATCAATTTATAACAGTGAGCATATGCACTTTAGCACTGATCAGCAGTGGTAAAGTGCCTAGAGTCATAAAACCAACAAAAATAGGTCAGAAAGAGTACAGGAGGAAGGCAAAAAGTTCAGGGATGACCCTGCAAAAAGGGCCAAGTCCAACAAGGGGTGAGAATCCAAAACTGCTGAGGTGGTCCATCTCCCTACAGGGAATGGACTTTACGGTGGAACACCGCCCTTGCACAGAACACGCCAATGCAGATGGTCTGTCCAGGTTCTTCCGCCTTAGTGAAGAGAACTCCCAAGAGGTTGGGTAGTTCTCCCTACTTTCAGCTGGAGGGGACATGTGTTAGACTTGGCATCTTTTGGTGTGTTTTTCCCTGAGTTTTTGCTTTCTGACCTCCCGGTTTTGACTCTGTTTTTGCTGGCTTAGTGTCTCTGCGCACTTTTCGCACTGCTGATCAGTGGTAAAGTGCAAGTGCTCCTGTTGTAAACTGTGTTATGGATTGGTGTTTCCATGATTGGCACATTTGATTTACCTGTCAGTCCCTAGTAAAGTGCACTGAGTGTGCCAGGGCCTGTAAATCAAATACTGTTAGTGGGCTGCAGCACTGGATTGTGCCACCCACACAAACAGCCTGTAAATGTAACTCTGGCCTGCCATTGCAGAGCCTGTGTGCAGTCTGGGACTGCCATGTCGACTTGGCAAGGTGTACCCACTTGCCAGGCCCTAACCTTCCCTTTTCTTACATGTCAGTCACCCCTAAGGTAGGCCCAAGGTACCCCTGTGGGCAGGGTGCAGTGTATGTGAAAGGTAGGACATGCCCTGGTGTGTGTGGCATGTCCTGATAGTGAATTACTGCCAATTTCGTTTTTCGCTATTGCAAGGCTCCCTGTTCCCATAGGACAGAATGGGGAGTTTGTTTATGACATCTTATAAACATTACTGGCCCTGGGAACTAGGTAGAAAAATAAAGTTTAGTATGCCTGAACTCAGAATCTAAAGATGCATCTTTTAGTGAAGGTGATTTTTACATTCTGTGTTTGAAAATACCACTTTTAGAAAGTAGGTATTTTCTTGCCCAGGCATCCAGTAGGTCTCTGCTGGGGTTGTGAATTGACTGTCTGGGTTTTGGATGACAGGAGCTGGGGAGGAGCCGTGGCTCCAGATAGTCTAGGTGGGTCAGGAAAGGGCTGAATAGACCGGGGCTGCATTTAGAGTAGGGGGAGGAGATTTCCTTTCACCTGAATGGGCCTGGTCTGCCTCTGACAATGCCGTCTCCACCTCCTGCTAGGAAGCCACACCAGGGAGGGCAGAACTGGTTCTGGCTGGGCACAGACACTCTCTGGATGAGAGGACAAAGGAGTTTGGGCTATAAAAAGTGGGGCCCAAACCCCTGAACTTTATGACTCTTTTGGACCAAGAAGACTGCCAAGAAGAAGAGCTGGAGAAGCTGTGAGGAGGAACTACCACTTTACTGAGTGCTTTGCTGTGTTGGCCTGCAGTGGCTGCTTCTGTCTTGGGCAGTGAAAGGACTGGACCGAACTTTCTGCAATCTATTTTTGTGAATTTCTCCAAGGGCTTGACGTAGAGCTTGCCCCCTGTTCAAGAAGTCTCAGGAACAGCAAAGACTTCAAGTTCTTCTGCCCTCAGCACTGGGGACTGTGTGTTTTGTGCTGCAACAGAAGAAAAAGCAACCCGACGCCGTCAACGATGCCGCTGCCGACTCTGTGTCCTGAAGGCACCACCGCACCGCGACCCTGGTCTCACAGACAACGCCTGCTGATGCCGCCACCGAGCCGGTGCTCGCACCGCGACCTGTGGGCACCGCACTTCGCATCGCCTTGCTTCACGACGACGCCTAGGTGTCCCCGATGACGACGCTCCACGCCGAAATTGACGCCGCTGCTTGCACCGTGGTTCGAGGGCACTGCTCGTAAGTTACACGACGCACCTTCTTAATCCCGCACCGCAGCCTTGGCCTACCGATGCCGGCGCCATCGACTCCAGTTCATCAGCCGACGACATCGCTTCAGCAACGACGACGCCGCTGCCTGCACCGTGGCCTGCCAGCACCGTGCCGAGCACCGCATCACTTTGCACCGTGACCCTGGTCTCACCGACGACGCCATCTGACGCCGCCACCGAGCTGCTGCTCGCACCGCGACCTGAGGGCATCGCACGCTTCACCGCTGCACTTCACACCGCAGCACCGGAGTCTTGCCGACGCCAGCGCTCCTGACTTCAACCGCGAGGAGTTCGATCTGCAACGCGTGTGACTTCAAGGGCCTGACGACTCCTGCTCCGACCTCCGGAACCGACGCCTGCGGACGCCGTGCTTTCGGAAGCTCAACGAGAGGTCGTCGACGCCCTGCATTTCTAAAGGTACTGTTTTGCGGGTCTTCCCAACACCGTAGCTGGCCCGCGATGCCGCGGTTAGCCATAACTGTTTGGATTTGTTTGTTCATGACGCTGTGATAGCCCCAGAGGGAGCTATCGACTTCTAGGAACTATTTTTCAAGGTTATTTTGATAACTGAAGATTTCTAAGTACTGTATTGTGGATTTTTATCGTTTTTGGTCTTGTCTTAAGTATATAAAAATATTGGATATTTTTCTAAACTGGTGTGGTGTCCTTTTGTAGTGCCTACACTGTATTACTGTTGGTTATGTGCAAATGCTTTACACACTACCTCTAAGATAAGCCTGACTGCTCGTGCTCAAGCTACCAAGGGGTGAGCAGGGGTTATTTTAGAGTGTAACTCCCTTATCCTGACTAGAAGGAAGGGTCCCTACTTGGACAAGGTGCAACCATTGTCAACTAGAGACCCCCATTTCTAACAAGGCCCTTTTTAATAGTCCCTAATTTACAAATATACCATTGTTCTCTCGTTTTTCTTTTTATATCGGCATCTCCCCCACGTCTGTTCATTTTAATTTTTTCAAGAATATACCAGCTAAAATCATTACAATCGTGATTGAACTTGGAAAAATGATCAGTGAATGGTGCATTTTCTTTTTTGGTCCTAAGTGCTGATTTATGTTCAAGTAATCTGAGTCTCAATTCACGGCTTGTCTCCCCTACGTAGCCTACGCCACATGGGCAAATCAGGAGATAGACTAAGTTCTTACTGCGACAGTTGCTCAATGTGTTAGCAGTAAATGTGGTACCATTGAATTCTAGTGTTTTAGTCACTATACAATTGTCGCAAATGGAACAACTCCCACATTTGTAGTTACCTACTGCTTTCTTGTTGTCCAATGTAGTCTCTATATTCTCCTCCGTGTTTCTGTATGTACTGACCAATGAATTACGTATATTTTTGTTGCGCCTAAACGCAAACAAAGGTTTTTCTAATTGTTGTTCCTGTCCGTCATTGATGATTTTCCAGTTTCTATTCACAATATTTTTAATCTGGTTACTCAAATGGGAGAATTGGCTTACAAACACTATTCTCTCAGTGTTTTTATTTTTGGTCCTGTTCCTATTTATGTCAAGCATGTGGTCTCGATCATAGTACCTGGCTCGCTTAAAGGAATGTTTAATTCATTTTTTAGGATATATCCTATCTGCAAGTTTTTTCTTTAGTACTTCTGAGTGACCATAAAAATCCTCAACTGTACAGCAGTTTCTGCGAAGACGCAGAAACTCACCAAAGGGAACATTGCCCCTCTGTAATTTAGGATGGTTACTAAAATAATGAAGGAGTGTATTTTTATCCGTTGGTTTGGTATATAACTCAACTTCTAGTTTATCCTCAGTGTTCTTAATACAAATGTCAAGGAAATTGATTCTTGAATTGCTCCATTGCACTGTAAATTTTATGTTCGGGTCTCCTAAATTTAGCCATTCAATGAATTCGCCCAGAAGCTCACTGCACCATTCCAGATAAAGATATCATCAATGAAACAGTTCCAGTGGCTAATATTCTCAAAGAATGGTGCCATTTCATTGAAAATATGCCATTGTTCAAATTCACTGACATATAAACAGCCCAGACTGGGGGCACATGTAGCCCCCACACTGGTCCCCTTTACTTGTTGAAAGAGATCTTCCCTGAATAGAAACAAGTTATTTTTTAGTACCATGGTCACGCAATTCATAATAAACTCTTTGTTACCTCCGCTGAGGTCTTCAGTATCCAATATGGATGACACTACCCTGATTGTATCATCTTGGGGGATGTTGGTGTAAAGGGCTTCAATATCAAGGGTGACCAATAAGTGGGTCACCCCATTGAAGCCCTGCCCCTCAAAGATGGAAATTGTGTGTGCCGAGTCTCTCAGGTAAGATCTCTGTTTATGGACCAGGGGCTTGAGAAAAAAATCGGCATATTTGCTCAAAGGATCTAATATAGAGCCAATGCTACTCACTATGGGTCTCATAGGTGGATCACTCAAATTTTTATGGACTTTAGGAATCCCATATATGGCTGGCGTAATCGGGTTAATGTTATCTAAGAAATTGTATATCCATTCCTCTATTTTTGCCACTTCCTCAAATTGTCGTTGCATGAGTGAGGTACTTGCCGATAATTGTCTTGAACCTCCAATAGACTCCACATTCTAGCATTATAGTCTACGGTGTCAAATACCACCACCCCCCTGCCTTTATCGGCCGGTTTGATGGTGATACTAGAGTTCTCTTTTAAAGCTTTCAGGGCTTCTCTGTGGCTTTTGGAAATGTTGTTAGTCTGCTTTATAGGGGCTTCCAGAACTTTTTTAATGTCAATTTCAATAGTTCTTTCAAAAATCTCAATGTTTTTGTGCTCTTGACTAAGTGAAGGTGTGAAAGTTGATTTGGGTTTAAAACCTGAAACATTGGTACTTGTACGACGTACCGTGCCTTCAATGAATTTTTTTAATCTTACTTTTCTAAAAAAAAGATTTAAGATCTTTTTCAAACTCAAACTTATTGAGAGGGGCAGTGGGAGCAAAACTAAATCCTTTCTCTAACACTTCCTTTTTGACCTTTGAAAGTACTCTTTGAGATAAGTTAATAATGGGAAACCTGTCTACCTCCAATATCTGCGATTCCTGGTTTTCAGGAAATCTTGTGGGGGGTAATTCCTCAAAGGTTCCCCCCCTCCCATAGTTCCTGTAGTTCCTCTGTTCTCTTTTCTGGCATAGCCCTAAAAAAGATTCTTGATCTGAGTTAGGTGCTGATCTACTTTGAGGTTCATTAGTCTGTTCCTCATCTTCACTGCTGGAACCAGAAGTTTCAGAAAAGGTGACACATTTATTGCCACCTCTCGAGTATACTGTTCTTTGAAAGTTGGACCTGTCCCATCTCTGTTCTCTTCTAATGTTATAATATTCTTTCCCTAAATATGGATAGACTACTTCCGCATTAAATTTCTCTATATCTTTTTTTAATTTGTTCTTTTTTTTGTTTATCAAATAATCAAATATTCTCTATAGCCATTAGTCTCTTGTTCAAGTTCTTCCAATTTCTTCTTGGCCTCTTCTAATGCTGTAGTCTCTTTAATTCTACCTTCAAGTTCCTCTATTGCTTTTCTTTCAATGATCATCACTTCTTGTGTTTCTAATATGAGGATGATCCAATATCTACTGTACCGATTTGCAATAAGTGTCCATGTTTCCAAGATTTTTTTGTTATCTATAAACAACCCAGGCTCATTTCTAATTTGAAGCCCTATAGAGATCCCTCCTGCTTTAAGATACTCGATTAGGAACTCTGCGTGTAATTCAGTGCGGATCAACATTTTCTTTAAATTAAAAATCTTCATTAGTTGATCATGGTGTAATTGATTTGTAGTAGCCTTACCACTACTGCGTGGGTTCTGGTTGATCAGTTTGTTAAACTGATCTTCCGAGAATCCAAAAGTCTTAAAATTATCCATATCGTCACCCAGAGACCAATATAGGTGCCAAACGTAGGGCGAAGGATCCTCGAGGACCTAGTGCTGCCTCTCCAACCGCAAGGGTTGTACTCACAATCCGGAAAAACTGAGAGGGACCCCTTATAACCAAAGGAATGGAGTTCAAATCACCAAATGAAAAACAAAGCTTCCTTTGGTTTGCTAAATTCAATAAGGCACTCACAACAAATGCCAAACCACTTATTCTCACATCAATTATACAGAAGGGAGTTGTAAAACGGAGGCAAAAACACAAGAAATAGAAAATATTTTGGCTCATTCATAGTGTACTGTTTATTCAGATGTAAGATATTATGCCTTTCAAAATTTTGAGCCTAGTGGCCTCATTTTGGATGCCCCCGGTATCCGCCCTGCTAACTCCCCCTGTCCCTCCCCCCTAGAGTTACGGATATGCGGTGCAAAAAATGCCCTTTTTGCATGGTCACCCCTATTTTTTTTGCAGAATTTTATTGCTGGTTTTAGACTCTGCACACATGGGCACTGCTGTTCCCTGCCCAGTATATGTGATCTGACCCCTGAAATATTTAGTAATTGGTTAATCTCTGATTGGCATAGCTAATGTTCCAATTAGGCCGTAGTCTATTTAGCAGAAATACACCCATGGCATGGAAAGTTAAATATGACTTGGAAAGTTGAAACTTAGAAAAATGTTCGACTTCCAGACCTCCGGAGGACCGGGACCAACAACCTAAGCCAGTCTGTCAAAGCTGCAACTATCCTGGGCTCAACAAACGTTTTTCTCTTGCTTCGAGCTTCTCTGTAGCTGCAAATCTGTTTTATCAGGCGAGAAGGTTTCCAGGCTCGTTTAACTCACCATTGGATAAAGTCAGCAGCCATGTCGTGCTGGAAGATTCTTACCTCTGAAAACAAGACTATGGGTCTGGTATAGAGTTAGGTGGACGGGTTACTTTGTCACAACTTGACAGATCTCTCGTCCACCGTATTACAAGTCCATTAGATCTAATGGCACTCATAATACGGCGGATGGGATATATGTCCTCTGTTTAGCATCCAAGCAATTAACAGTAAAATACAATTTACCTTTCTCTAGGCTAATTTACCACCAGATAGTAAAAATGCGGTCTGCTTAAAGGGCCCTGCAGAGCAAAACATTCTGGCATCAGTACTTGAGTATTTAGGGACCACACAGAATCAACGAGTATGAGTTTTACCTATTTTAAGTTGAGCTTTTCGTGAGTTTCAAATCGCATCATATTTAGCAAAATATTTTTGTGTGTGTGTTTTTTTATGGACATTTCCTGTGTAAACACACCACTGATGGTAATCCAAAATCACATTCCAATATATGGTCCACTGTTTCCACCTGAGATCCGCGTTATATCTCTATCGCTTTTACTTCTAATTCACTTCTGTAGCAGTCATAACAGCAAACTGCACAGTGCTAGAATCCTCTTTTATGCATGGATGGAACCATTCTTTATTATAAAACTACATTGGTGTATTTGTATTCCTCTTATGTTGTTCTTAGTAATCTTGGTATTATTTTGCATGCATGTAATATTTCCATCATTATTATAATCATCATTATTAGCATCATTATAATTGGTACTATTGGAAATTACATTTTGTCATAGAATAGACCCGTTCAACACCTTTTTTACTCTTAACCACTAGGTGTACACAAGGCCTTCCAATAATAGAAACAATTTCAGTAGTTAAAGCATCAGTTCTTAATCCGAGTCTAGCCTATCACTTCGACTTTTAGAAATAAACCAATTTTGAAAAGCTCCAACGTTTCCATTAAAATTTCTAGTTTTGTAGTTATTTCTTTGTCAGTGATGTATACAAGTTTCTGTTAGGTAGAAATCGCTTAGCCTGGGGTTCACAGCCTAAATAGTGAGTCATAGGAGGTCTATAGAAAATTAAAGACCTCTGCGGAAAGGTGAAGCATGCACCTGCAGTCCAATATGGCAACACCCGTCCCAGTGTCATACTGTTATCTATCACCAGCACACTGTCGAGTATTTCTGTCCAATAGCTACAAAGGTATGAACCAGTAAATAGCTTTGCATCTCACAGACTCATTTTCAGATGCGTTTTTGACAAATGTTATGTTTGCATAAACTGAAATACGAGCACTCGCGAATGTACCTCATGTTTTTTTGTTGGTACAGTGGTAACCTGCGATTAAAGAATGCTTGATCCTCGAGCCCGTCTGCTAAGGAAAGCTGCAAGTTACCCAAAAGTGCCACAAGAGGGAGACAAAGACCAGTCAATATATCGGAGTTTCTCGGACAGGTAAATAAGGGCTCTGCTCAAGCATTCAATCTTGTAAATTAGTATGTTGCTTTTCCTATATGTCCTGTGTGGTAAAGACTTGTAGTGGTATGTTTTTTTATTCTTACATTTTCATAGTGTTTTCTTTTTTTATTCTGCTATATACGCCTGTACAGTTATCCGCAATCTAGTCTCTTTTTACCTCTCAACACCATCGATCTTAATGCTCTGTACCTCCAACCTTCAATTCTCTTCATAAATAGTAAACATGTCTGTAGGTCTGTTGTTTGGGGCATGTTTTCTTCTTTTGATTTCAGACAACTTTATTAAGAGTTTCAAAATGAGGAGCAAAGTAGATATACAAAATTATAAAATCACAACAAAAGGAAATTAAACATAGTTCCATTCAAGGACATGCTTATTAGAGGTATGTGTAAAAATTAGAGAAAAGGGTGACGGACACATATGAAATGGTATACTTAAGACTCAGTGCGTTGTAACCTGCATAGCACCATATGGCATCGTGACACTGATTTTGAGGCATGTTTTCTAACGCGACTCTGCCAATGTGTTATTGTCCCAATTGAATGAAATCTAGATTATTGTGTATCCTAGTTGAAAGTTTCCTTTGTCTTTTTGTTACTTAGGCAAGTGCTCTCAGCGAAGACAGCCAACCTACTTGCCTCCTACGACCCCCCACTTTGAATTTTTGCGTAGGTTGAGTCTAGAGTGGAACAACATACACTTCCCAAGATTCTGGCAAAAAGCCACACCGCACCACCTGGGTTTGAGCCAAATCATATGCAAGGGGGAAAATTTATCAAAGGTGTTGAGTTACACTTGCACTACGCAATGGGACACAGGGCGAAGCAAAACCTAGAATGAGCTTACCAAGCCACGCAAAGGCCCCTTGCGCGTCCCTGGATGGCTTGGTGAATCTGCAGTAACCCAAGGCAGCGCAAAGTGCTGCCTTGCGTTAGTCTGCCCCATGGAGGTGTTCTATGGATGGAGTGTGGGTGTTCCCACGCATCCACCCCTTGATTTTGAAGCATTCCCAGATTAACCATGTGTGGTAGACCTGGGAATGCATTGAAATGCTGTGCCTTCCCAGGGAAGGCATAAAGAGGAGATATATGTTTATTTCTCCTCTTTTTTCCCTCTTTCTACGTGTGCTGCAATCTGCAGCACACATGGAAAAGATCAAAAAGCCTCAGAGGATTGCTTTTGTGCAGGAAGGTGTCCCTTACTGCACAAAACAATCATGCCTGCAATACAGGCACCCTTGCACCATGGTATATGGATGCCTGTGTTGACACCAGGACACACATACTGCGTCAGCGTAAGGAGAGGACAGGAATGTGCTCTTGCTGCACTGCAAGGACATTTTGATAAAACTGCACCAAGGGGTCAAACAGCATACTGCGTGATAAAAATGTGCTTAACCAATGTCCTGCACACAACAGCCCATATCTTTCACATTTGACCCCTACGGTGTTGTCGTTGCCTAGCACTTCGTACTGGAATTATACCTAAAATATATCTCATGAGGTTTGTTTTACCCGGAAGCGCGTGCAAGCCTTAAATTCTGGCTGAATGCACACATTTTTCTACTATTTCAGTGAGGGAATGTTCTGGAATAATTGAGAATTCACACATTTCCTACCACCCAGCATTCCCACACGTCTCCCAATAAAAATGATACTCTACTTGTGTGAGTGGGCCTAAAGCCTACAATAGGAAATGGCCTAAAATTCAACATGGGCAGATCAAATTTTACCCCTCAAAACTGACCTTTTCTTTGCTATATGGGAAGATGTGGATTTTGGGCCTGGGCTAACCCATCCATCACCCAGGGAAACCTACTGAACCTGCACAGTTCTGAAAACTCAAACCTCAAACCTTGGCAAAAAATACCACACATTTCCCTCACATATCTGTGAGGAAAAGTTCTGGAATCTGTGGGAAGCCACAAAATTCCTAACACCAAGTGTTCTCACACATCTCCCTATAAAAATACTAGCCACTTGTGGGGGTGGGTACACACATGCAATAAGAAAGCCCCAAAATGCAAAATGGACAGATTACATTTTTCCACTCAAAACCTACCTTTTTTTTTTTTATAAATGTGGGTATCTGTGGATTTTGGGCCCAGTTTGCTCTGAGAAACTTACCAAACCTGGACATTTCTGAAAAGTAAACACCCGGGGGAGTCAAGGGTGACATGACTTGCATGGATTCCACAAGATTGTCTTACTCAGAAGCCCTTGCACACCTCAAACTTTGGCTTAAATCAAAAGGTTTCCTCATATTTCTGTGAGGGAGAGTTTGTGGGCATTCACAAATTCCCTACCACCCAGTGTTCTCACACATCTCCCAATAAAAATGGTGCCTTACTTGTGTGGGTGGCCCGAGCATCCGCTACACAAAGTGCCCCAAAATGCAATGCAGAGACATCTGCAATAGGGGTAGCTGGATTAATTGGGCCCAGACTCAGCTGCCACCATGGGAAACTTACCAAACCCTGACATTTTTGAAAACTAGAAACTCTATGCATTCCAGGGCGGTGTGATTTGACAGGACCCCATTATGTTTTCATATCTAAAAAGCCCTGCAAACCTTAAACTTAGCCTATAATCACTCATTCACCTTGACCTTTGTTTTGGCCCAGTCACACAAATGGGATGGTATTTTTATCAGGACTAGTGGGGGAATGCTGGGGCATAGGAATTTTGTTGGTCCCTGTGTATTTCAGAAGTTTATGACACAGAAATGCAAGGAAACTGCATAATTTTAGGCACAGTTTGAGGTTTGTAGGTGGGTAAGATAATCTTGTGTGATCCATGTTAGAAACATCACCCTGGACTCCCTTGGGTGTTTAGATTTCAGGAATGTCTGGGTTTAGTAGCTTTTCCTAGGTTGTGGTTGCTAGGCTGAGTCACACATGTTATCATTGGGAGAAGTGGGGGAGCGTTGAGTGATTTTGGAAGTTTACGTTACAGAATTGCCCCGAAAAGGCATGATTTTAGGCAAAGTTTAAAATATGCATGGCATTGTGGGTAAAAAAATGTATTGGAATCCACAAGAGACACATCCCCTGGATTCATCTGAGTGTCTAGTTTTCAGGACTGTATGGCCCCCTTTTTGGGTTGGCACATGACACTAGGCCAGTATGGGCTGCCTCTCCCCTTTGTTTCTAGTGGGTTTTCTGCCCGTAGGGGGCAAATTGGAGGTAGTGAGGGCAGAAAGACTAATGCTTTTGGGGGAGGGAGGAGCACTGCCCCTGGCCCTTGGCAAAAATTCATGGTGTCTATGTGAAGGAGCAGACAATCACATCCTACTGTAACCACCTGGCACTTTGCAGGGAAAGGGAAGTGTAATTTGAAAGCTGAGTTTCGCAGCTTTCCAGCAACACCTCCCTTTCAGCACAATTCTTGGCACAGCAGGGAAGTGTGCTGTTTTCAGCACCCTATAGGTTCCCTGGGAATCCAGAAAGAGGTTTCCAGGGTGCCTGGCTGCGAATGATGTGATCGCATTTGCGTCATTGGCAGGAGAGTCACAGGAGAGACTCCCACTCTGACCCACGGGGGTGTGACAAGTTGGGGGTACTTGAGAAGCACATGGCAGAACAAACAATAAAAGATGTACACCTGTATTTTCAAAAAATTAATGATGATTGAAATGACTGTGTAGGATAAATTAGCAAAATGCAAGAAAGGGAAAAAAGAAACATAGTCGAGAGGAAACAGAACAATGAGGATAAACGCAGTATCCTCATGAGGACATTTACATCCAGTAAGCCATTAAACACAGACAAAGTTCACAACTCAAAAGCGAATACACTTCCAACACCATAACAAGTTTTGACAATCAAATCACCATTCGAAAAATTGGGCTGATACAGCAATGGTTGAGTGAAGGTTTTATTCCACTGGCTGAATTTTTCAAAGTTGATGATGTTGTACATCATAATTTGCAATGTTTTTAATGTTTTAATGCAATGACTAATTACTCTGGCAAATTATTCCTACAAGAAATATTCGTTACAGGACAACTGACACATGAAAATTCAATTCGCACGTTTTATTTTCAGCAAAATAGTATGAAAAATGTTTTAAGTATGTATTTCTGACAAATAAGAAAAAGACTCGAGGGCTGATTCGTAAAAACATGCATGAGTATGGGAAGTAATACTACAGGAGTACTTTTTTATGTACTTTTAGATGCCTTTGAGAATCGACCCTGAAACGTGCAAGTACTATTAGTAAAAGTGCAAAGAAGGCCACATCCTTTCTATTTGTAATAATTCCATATAAATATTCCTTGAGTATTCCAATTCTGTTCCTATTTTAGATATTTTATGGCCAATTCACAGAGACATGGAAGACTATGTATAAGGGTGCTACACGAATGTGACCTAACATACTGTAAAATGCCTTTGTGAATATGCCCCAAAAAGTTTGTGTTCAACAACAATAACATAACAAAGAGATAGAGGAGACAGGTGAAGAATAAAAAATAAAGAATAGACAAGAAGAAGTATTGGACTGGGGTAAAAAGAAGGATGAGAAAGAAACCAATTTGAAAGCAAATAAGAACAAAAAGAGCAAAAGACAGCAGAAATGTCAAAATGCAGGAGGGAAATGTGGTAGAAGGAACAAGTGAATTGGGTTGGCGCGCATTCAAGATGCAAATACATTGAGGATGGAAAAATGGAAGAACTATTTTGTTGGCAGTAACAAATAAGACAATGTATTTTAGAAGAATAACTTGGCTGAGCAAAGGCAAGTAAAATAGATGTGGCTGAAGTACAGGAAATCTTTGATGGTTTCTACTCTGTGGGTCTCCTGGAAAGTGCTCTTGCCTCTTCTTCTCTCTTTCTTGCATGTACACTAACAATGTTCAAAACCTACTGAAATAACATTTATAGAGGTTGGAAAGACAGTGAATCATTTAACAGATTTTCATTAGCATTAGCAATGTGTACAAATGAGCTATTTAGTATAGTCACAAATGACTAAAATGGCTTTGTGAAGGAGACATCTAGTTGACTACATATGACTAAATCATTTAATCAATTTTGATTATCCAGAAGCCACAAATTATTTACCTTGTTCTTAGTTGACTAGATCATGTTGTTGGTTAGGATTGTTGTGAGTCACTGGAACATTTTGTGTTAAAGGATTTAATCAATTTTGGCTGCAATATTCTAACTGTTCCCATTAGCAAAAATGCTTTGATGTTCTAGATTCAATGTCAGCTCAGGGAAAGCATATTATTGCATTCACTATAATTTTATTGGTATTTTCTTTTGCCCTAAATGACCACCTGCCAATATGTGGCAGAATGTCCCAAATTTCCTTGATGTTAATTCAGCCCATGGCACTCAGCTTTAGTAAAGATAGCAGTTTCAATGTTTCCTTTCTCTTTTAAATGGCCAAAAGTACTTGCACATTTTAGGGGAAATATAGAAAGGATGGTGGGGGTGGCTAGGGGGGAGGTCATTCAGAATGTGATGGAGGTAGAGTATTTGCCAAAATGTTGCACATGCCCCATCCCCCAAACTCACGGTTCACCCTCCCGATCTAGAAGTGGGGAAGAGCAAAGTTTGCACCAGCAGAACCTCAGCTAGTTCTAAAGTCTGGACCTATTGACCGATGGCCCATGTGCCACAGGCCATTGGTCAATGTACATCAGAATGAGAACCCTGTTTAGGGCTGTACCTCTTACATACATGTTTTCTGTATGGGACACCAAAGTAAGTCTTGTAGTCCCATATAGAATTTCTAAATCTGGCAGATGATCCCCCATTGACCTAGAGGGCCCACGGACTGTCCACCAGAATCTGAATGATCTCCCTGATGTTTCAATAATATATTTTTTGTTAGGGGAGCTGTCTGCAAAACCTGGAGATGACCAATAAATAAGGTGCACAGGCCTGCAGGGAATTGCAGTTGTCACGTAGTTCCTATAAACCTATATAGAATCTGTGCGTTTAGACAACATAGACTGTTGGATTGGGGTCAGACTGATTCTAGACTCCTCTACCGGGTATATAAGCCTGTATACCAGCTAGCTCACAGTGCCACTAGAAACCCCTCTTACCAAGGAGAGAATGTTCTTGGCAACTATCGAACATGACAACCCTGATCCCTCAGGATCGTGGAAACAGTGCGATACTTTTCACTCAGACACTCATGCTCATTTTGTCTCCGAGAGATACACAGAATAAACGGTGTGGGCGTTTTCAATAAGCATTTATTGAACCAGCGTCATTCTAGTGTAAAATAGGTGTGCTGAAACAACCATTAGACAGTAACAGATATAAAAGATTATAAGCACCAACAGAGTGAAAGGATGATAGATTTCTACCATCGTGCTAAAACAATGAATACAGGCAAGTATATAAAATACATCAGAGTAGAATGCGTACTTCTATGATGCGACCCTAACTAGGTGTACCTAAGTGTACCTATTATGTATGTGAGTGTAAAGCCAAGAATTCCTCTAGGATAAAGTCAACCCCATTACCTGAAGTGAGAGACTGTGGGACCCTGTCTTGGTCTCGAGATGGACACCACGCAAGGGATGTCAGACTATTGAGAGCTGGAGTGTCTGTGTGCAGGAACCTCAGCGTCTCGCGTCAGTCTGTTGGCATGGAAGTCTTTTTCTCCTCTGACTACCTCAGCAAGATATGGTGTTTATATACTCAAAGTGGTACCCTCAGGGGTTTTACCTTGCTGTGTCATGTCAGACTTAGGATGACGGAAGGAATGACCCTTGTACATAGTTATTATGCAGGAGATGGTAGTCCTGCTGAGTTTCCAAAAATCCTCATGCATAATGGATGAGGCTAGGTTTCAGGGAAAACCCCATGTCCTTTATGCATTACCGTAACTAGGTAAAAGGTCAGTCCCAAGAACCGTTATGTAGTGTAATGGTAGGGGAGAATATAGGTGAAAGGTTAGGTGACTACATGAGCCTATTTGGGGTACCTATATGGAAGATAACACATTAGTACATTTTAAAGTCCATGAATGCCCTTGCCTCTTTCCTTCAGTCCTGTTCTTAAATACGGGACCTTATAATTCTCAAAAGCTTAAGATAATGGTGTAATAGTTAATGTTTTGATTAAGAAGATGCTGGATCTAAAAGTTAGAATTAAACATGACCTAAATGTTTTATTTTATAGTAATGGAATTGAATGGTAAATAATTTTAAAGGAGGAAAATTGCTTTTGAGTTTTCTTGATCCTCTTTCCTATGAAAGTTCAGCCCTGTAGTTTTTCAAAGTCAGAAAATCCTTGCCAGTGATTCACAGAATCGGTTGTGATGCAATGCACTACACAGGACATGAAAGTCACAGAAATCCATGGCTTTACGATCATAGCTTTGGTTAATTTGAATATTAAACAATCTTAGAGCTAAATCGTAAATGATCTTCTTTGATAACTCTAAAAGAAAAATGAATTATCCATCAAATATAAGCAAGCACTGGCAAAATCAGATTGTATTGTCCTGCTTAGCCTTACCCTTTTTATGGTATGTGTCGGGTCTGAAGTCCAATCCACGTGAGATTCCACAGGAGCAAAGAAATTAGTTCCCCCCCACCTTTAGACAACAAAGCCTGGAGGAGGTATAGTAACTCACTCACAAGACGCTGCTAACCAAAAGTAAGGGGAATAACGCATAGAGTGACCACCACTCTTTCCCCAGAGATGACACCAGGTAGCGTGGTAGTGGGGAGCTGGTTCCACAGAGAAGCTAAACAAAAGAGATAACAAATAAGACTGGTCTTACTCCTCAAGAACTAAACAGTAGTCAAGAACATTAATGCATGTCACTTCCCAACATATGCAGTTCACTTACCAGTGATAGAGTCCCAGGATATTCTGATATTTCTCAGCGTCCTATGAGCGCATAACCCAGGCCCAATCGATGAAAGACCAGGAAGTGCAGGTAAGGGAATACTGAGAAGATGAACTACTAAGGGACAACAAACACAACCACTCACTTCCACAACCACTCAAGGTCACGTTGGGTGATTCAAAAAGAGGGAGAGTCCCCTAGTTTGTTAAGGGGAGTGGGGATTCCAAGAATTACTGACCGACTCCGTAGGGAAAGGAGCGGATCAGCGGCACTCACGCTTTCACGAAAGCGGGAGAGGAAAAGACGGCGTGGCGCGCTGGCCGGCTCCGTAGGGAGAGGAGCGGATCAGCGGCGCACACGCTTTCAAGAAAGCGGGACTGGAAAAGATGGCGTGGCGCGCTGGCCGGCTCCGTAGAGAGAGGAGCGGATCAGCGGCGCACACGCTTTCAAGTAAGCGGGACAGGAAAAGATGGCGTGGCGCGCTGGCCGGCTCCGTAGAGAGAGGAGCGGATCAGCGGCGCACACGCTTTCAAGAAAGCGGGACAGGAAAAGATGGCGTGGCGCGCTGGCCGGCTCCGTAGGGAGAGGAGCGGATCAGAGGCGCACACGCTTTCTCGAAGGTGGGTCGGCAATAGATGGCGTGACGCGCTGGCCGGCTCCGTGGGGAAAAGAGCGGATCAGCGGCACAGACGCTTTCACGAAGGCAGGTCAGCAAAGGAAGGCGTGGCACGCTGGCCGGCTCCGTGGGGAGAGGAGCGGATCAGCGAGACACACGCTCGTCAGGGAAGGAACAGAACTTCTGATGGATAGCAGAAGTAGACAAGGCAACTCGGGATAGAAGAGTTCAAGCCGGATACCAGGAATCAATCCAAAGAGCAGGTACTCAACTCCGAGCTCGAAGGGGCGTGGTCACTAGTTAGGGATAGTAAGTCAAGCATTGGCAATTGGGTGAGACGGCCTCTTATAGCAGGTAGGGGTCGTCACAAAAGAACTCACACTGTGAACTAACGAGGGAAGTACACATGCATCAAGGTACCGACATTTCTCCTACAAGGGCATCTGCTGCCGAAATCCTAACAGTTCTCCCACCCAAAGGCCTATTCCCGGGGCGGGGTTTTGAAGGATGGAGTGCATGGAATCTGCGAATCAACACAGGGGCATGAATATTTTCAGCAGGCTCCCAGGACCTATCCTCTGGGGCATAGCCTACCCAATCAATGAGGTACTGTATTTTGCCTCTGTGTTTGCGGGAATCTAAAATCATGTTCACTTCATATTCCTCTTCACCCTCTATGATTATTGGGGGAGGAGGCTTCTCAGGGACTAGAGGGGGTATGTATCTTTTGACTAAGGAGCAATGAAATACAGGGTGTATTTGCATGTCGTCTGGCAACTGCAGGTGTACTGTAACAGGTGTTATTACTCTCTTTACCAGATAAGGACCTATGTATCTAGGTTGTAATTTTTTAGAGCCTCTCAATCTCAGATTTCTAGTTGATAACCACACCTTGTCTCCTACTTGATAAGCAGGTTCAGGACGTCTGTGTTTATCAGCCTGTAGTTTCATGGCTTCTTTGGCTCGGTGTAATTCTTTTTTGCGTTGTCCCAGTTGGACAAAAGAACTTTGTGATGATCTTTAAGAGCAGGGATACTCTCTAATTCTGAGGGAAGAGAAATAGGCAGGAATTTAGGGTGTTGTGCTAATGTGAAAAAGAAAGGAGACACACCAGTAGAAGAATGTGTGGAATTGTTATAGGCAAATTCAGCCATAGGGAGAGCTCGGGACCAGTCACTTGTGATTGTGGCTAACAGACAACGTAAATATTGTTCTAAAGTCTGGTTAGTTCTTTCGGTTTGACCATCGGTTTGGGGATGATAAGCGGTGGAGAGTCTGTGATCTATACCCAGTGTCTTACACATGCCTTGCCAAAATTTGGACACAAATTGGGCCCCTCTGTCTGAAATGATTATCGAAGGAAGACCATGTAATCTGATTACATGTTCTAGAAAAATATGCACTAATTCTTTGGATGTGGGTAAGTTTTTTAGAGGGACAAAATGGGCCATCTTGGTTAACATATCTACCACTACAAAGATGGTGTTGTATCCCTGACTTCTCGGGAGATCTGTAATAAAATCCATGCTAATGGAATGCCAGGGGGAAGGGGGAACGGCAGTGGTTCTCAATAACCCGGCCGGAGCACAATGTGAGGCTTTTTGTCGAGCACAGGTGGAACACGAATTGACAAAGGCTATAATATCTTTGGCCATTTCTTCCCACCAAAACCATCTCTGACAGATCTTGAGGGTTTTGCTACTCCCTGGATGTCCAGCCAGTGAGCTATTGTGGCACCAGAGCAATAGTTGTTTTTGCAATGCAACAGTTGGTATGTATAATTTGTTTTCGTGATAATACAACTGGTCTCTGATCTGATTCAGGGGATCGTTTTCCCATTCTTCAGAAGGGATGGTACGGTAGTATTCTTTTAGTTTGTCTATAAACCCCAAGGGAGTGACGTCCCCATGGCATTCTACCCCTATAATTTTTTTGTCAGAAAAAAAGGGGGATAACATTCAGGAGAGGCAACTTTCTCTGGACCAAGTCGAGAGAGTGCATCTGCCTTGCCATGTTGAGATCCAGGGCGATAAGTGATAACGAAATCATACTCACTAAAGAATGAAACCCATCTCATTTGACGGGGAGTGAGTGCTCGTGCTGACCGAAAATATTGGAGATTTCTATGATCAGAGTAGATGGTAACTATATGTGGGGATCCTAACAAATAGTGTCTCCACTCCTGGAAGGCAAGCTTGATGGCCAATAGTTCACGTTCTCCAATTGTGTAGTTCTGTTCAGCAGGCAATAGGGTTTTAGAATAGTAAGCAACAGGATGCAAGCGTCCTGTGTTAGTATCTCTCTGAGAGAGAACTCCTCCCACCGCATACTGAGAAGCGTCTGCTTCAACGTAATAAGGTTGCGTATTATCAGCATGTTTGATGACAGGAGCGGTAGTGAATCGTTCCTTTAAAATGCAGAAGGCTCGTTCTGCTTCTTGATTCCATTCAAACTGTACTCCTTTCCGCAGAAGTCGAGTAATGGGTGTTAATAATTCAGAAAAGTGATCTATAAATCTGCGGTAAAAATTGGCAAAACCTATAAAAGATTGCACCTCTTTTACTGTACAGGGACTAGACCAGTTAACCAAGGCTTCTATCTTTTTGGGGTCCATATGTACGCCTTCAGGAGATATCACAAATCCTAGAAACTCCACTCTGGTGGTATGGAAGGTGCTCTTGTCAAGTTTGGCGAATAATTGGTTTTCCTTCAGTGTTTTCAAGATTTTTGTAACGTGGATAATATGATCTTGTTCTGTTTGTGAATAAATCAGGATATCGTCGATATAGACGATCACGAAGACATCAAGGTATTCTCTTAGTATTTCGTTAACAAAAAATTGAAATGCCGCTGGAGCATTACAAAGACCAAACGGCATTACACAGTACTCAAATAACCCAAATTTGGTACGGAATGCTGTTTTCCATTCATCTCCATGTTTAATACGAATGAGATGGTAGGCTCCTCTAAGATCTATTTTGGTAAAGATCTTAGCTCCTCGTACCTGATCCAAAAGAACTGAAATAAGTGGTAGGGGATATTTATTCTTTATGGTGACTTTGTTAAGGGCGCGATAATCCAAACACGCTCGAAGACCCCCTTCTCGCTTTGGAATAAAAAAGATGGGAGAGGACACTGGAGATGTAGAGTGACGTATGAACCCTTTTTCCAGCATTTCTTCGATGTATTTCTGCAAGTATTCAGTTTCAGGTGCAGTTAGGGCATAAATACGACTAACTGGCAAGGTTGCTCCGGGTACTAAATCAATGCGACAATCATAGCTTCTGTGCGGAGGTAAGGCAGAGGCTTTAACTTCGTCAAAGACAGTTAGGTATTCCTCATAGTGCGCCGGAAGGTCAGGAACTGTGGACATTATATGTACCGCACAGCAAAGCGAACTATTCCATTCACTTGCTTCTTGGTAACAGTTTATCATGCAATGATGAGATTTTAGTGTCACTGTTCGAGTCACCCAGTCTATTTGGGGATTGTGAACTTGTAGCCAGGGAACCCCCAGGATAGCGCCGAAATTGGGGGTGTCTATAAGATCAAAGACTATAGATTCTGAATGTCCGTTATTACACACCATTACAATCGGGGGAGTCTGATAGGTAATCAATCCAGATGATAACTCAGACCCATCTACCGCTCTCACCGGTTCAGGATGAGGTTTCAATAAGAAAGGGATTCCGACATCTCGGGCCGACTGAATATCAAGAAAATTCCCTGTGGCCCCTGAGTCCAATAATATAGACATGTTCTTTCGACATTGAGGAGATATCACCAAAGTAATGGACAAGGTAAAGTGTCTTGGTACTAGGGGAAGGATTTTCTTTGTAGTAGAGACCGTAGAAAAGACAACACTTGAAGAATTGGTCTCTGCTTTCTTCAAGTCTTCTAGTTTTCCTCCATATAAGTAGGAAGAATACTACTTGCGATTTTCTTAGCAACGGAACGAGGTCTGATTGGACACTCACGAGCATAATGTCCTCCTTTCCCGCAATATAAACAGAGATTGTTCTTTCTCCTCTTGTCTTTTTCTTCAGCAGACAGCGGACTCCTCAGTCCTCCAATCTGCATAGGCTCAGCAACGTCTTTAATGTCTTTCTTTTCAGGTTTTAACATATATTTAGAAAGAGTAAGACGTGATTTTTCCCCTTTCCTTTCATGGAGTCTATGATCCAACTTGACCGTCATATCTATGAAGGCAGAGCAGTCATCAGGAGGATCTACTATTTGAGACAACAAATCTTTAAGTTCATCGTTTAACCCTCGATAAAACAGAGAGGTTCTTTTTTCCTCAGGCCAATGCGTTTCAGCTACCAGCCTATTAAAGTTAGTTATATACGTAAGTAGGTCCTTGGATCCCTGCCTAAGATTGAGAAGAGCATTATCGCTGGCCTGCATAAAGGTATGTTTTGAAAAAAGACTCTTCATCTTATCCTGAAATAGCATAAAGTCATATAATAATGGATCGTTGTTTTCTACCAATGGAACAGCCCAATCTGCAGCATTGCCTGCTAAATAAGATATAACAAAGGCTACTTTAGCAGCGTCGTCTGGAAACGATGCCGCCTTACACAGGAACTGTAGCTGACATTGGTTCATGAAGACGCTAAATCTAGCACTGTCTCCGTTGAACCTCTCTGGCATAGCTAGTGGAACTGGGCTGGGAGTATGAACAGTAAAGTGAACAGGAGGTATGTTGCTATCTACCCTTGTGGAGGAATTGGGACTATGGGACGGAACTGAAAAATGCGCAGGCTGAATGTAACTTTTCCGGGTCTTTGGAAGGGTACCAGGGTTCCTAGGGTCTACTGAATTCTGTGACTTTGATTGTAGTAACTCTGTCTGTAATCTCTGATTTTCAGACCTTAACCTCCCTACCTCCGATTGCAATTCAACTAGAACTGCCGCAAGTTCCTCTACTGAGGGACCTAATAAAGATGAGTGGAGAGAGGGATCTAGAGGGGCGCTAGCCCCGTCAGTATTCATCTTTGCTCAGGTGGAAATAACTCTTGGGCTTGACTTTCTGTCGGGTCTGAAGTCCAATCCACGTGAGATTCCACAGGAGCAAAGAAATTAGTTCCCCCCACCTTTAGACAACAAAGCCTGGAGGAGGTATAGTAACTCACTCACAAGACGCTGCTAACCAAAAGTAAGGGGAATAACGCATAGAGTGACCACCACTCTTTCCCCAGAGATGACACCAGGTAGCGTGGTAGTGGGGAGCTGGTTCCACAGAGAAGCTAAACAAAAGAGATAACAAATAAGACTGGTCTTACTCCTCAAGAACTAAACAGTAGTCAAGAACATTAATGCATGTCACTTCCCAACATATGCAGTTCACTTACCAGTGATAGAGTCCCAGGATATTCTGATATTTCTCAGCGTCCTATGAGCGCATAACCCAGGCCCAATCGATGAAAGACCAGGAAGTGCAGGTAAGGGAATACTGAGAAGATGAACTACTAAGGGACAACAAACACAACCACTCACTTCCACAACCACTCAAGGTCACGTTGGGTGATTCAAAAAGAGGGAGAGTCCCCTAGTTTGTTAAGGGGAGTGGGGATTCCAAGAATTACTGACCGACTCCGTAGGGAAAGGAGCGGATCAGCGGCACTCACGCTTTCACGAAAGCGGGAGAGGAAAAGACGGCGTGGCGCGCTGGCCGGCTCCGTAGGGAGAGGAGCGGATCAGCGGCGCACACGCTTTCAAGAAAGCGGGACTGGAAAAGATGGCGTGGCGCGCTGGCCGGCTCCGTAGAGAGAGGAGCGGATCAGCGGCGCACACGCTTTCAAGTAAGCGGGACAGGAAAAGATGGCGTGGCGCGCTGGCCGGCTCCGTAGAGAGAGGAGCGGATCAGCGGCGCACACGCTTTCAAGAAAGCGGGACAGGAAAAGATGGCGTGGCGCGCTGGCCGGCTCCGTAGGGAGAGGAGCGGATCAGAGGCGCACACGCTTTCTCGAAGGTGGGTCGGCAATAGATGGCGTGACGCGCTGGCCGGCTCCGTGGGGAAAAGAGCGGATCAGCGGCACAGACGCTTTCACGAAGGCAGGTCAGCAAAGGAAGGCGTGGCACGCTGGCTGGCTCCGTGGGGAGAGGAGCGGATCAGCGAGACACACGCTCGTCAGGGAAGGAACAGAACTTCTGATGGATAGCAGAAGTAGACAAGGCAACTCGGGATAGAAGAGTTCAAGCCGGATACCAGGAATCAATCCAAAGAGCAGGTACTCAACTCCGAGCTCGAAGGGGCGTGGTCACTAGTTAGGGATAGTAAGTCAAGCATTGGCAATTGGGTGAGACGGCCTCTTATAGCAGGTAGGGGTCGTCACAAAAGAACTCACACTGTGAACTAACGAGGGAAGTACACATGCATCAAGGTACCGACATTTCTCCTACAAGGGCATCTGCTGCCGAAATCCTAACAGTATGCTCATTGCATGTCTCTTTTTTATTGCTAGACAGCCTTTCAAATAGTTAAGTGGCTAATCAAGCGAATAAATAAAAAAAGAATAGCTTTCCATAGCACTTCTGCACGGCAAAGAGTATTAGTTCACTTTATCATGAATTCATTTGAAAAATAGCACAGTAAACATAAATCTTTTTGTAACTCAGAGCATGCATAATATTTTGAGCAGAGAAAAAAGGCAATAATTAAAATATTGTCCCTGCACAGGTTGCCCATCATGGAGGTTTGTACGGCATACCTCCATTATTTTCCATGGGTGGGTGTTGCAGTACCAGTGGTTGGTCATGTGTAGTGCTGGACTTACTACAAAAGTGTAAGTTACTATAAAAGTGTATGTTACTTCAAAAGTGCAGTTTGTGAATACTGAAAAGGAGTAAACTTACTCAAAAGTGTTATCTACCTTTGAGAGTTTAGGCCCAAGTTGTTATTCTCCTTTGTTTTTCCAGTACTGCCACTCTTCTATGTATTGAGAGTCAAGAGGCTGCCTTATGCTTGTACATTTTTTAGATTCTTTATAAATGTATCCTGTTTTAGACTTTAGTAGCATGTACTGTGGTCAGAGAGTGTTAGACATTGCAAGGTTGCAACAAGTCAAACAGCAGTCGGTTCAGAATAAAGGTCAAAATCAGGTTATATCTAAATTTGAACCCAATTCATGAAAATGAAATTGCACTTACTTACAAGTAACAATGGATTAAGGGAAAAAAAAAAAAAGAAATGTGTTAAACTGTTTCAATGAAAGTTATTGCAAGCAAATGTTCTCATAGGGTTCTCAAAACCCAATGTAATTGTATGGATAAAGTAAAAATTGGTAAAAAGTATGGCAGTGACTCTTAGGGTCTTTTTAACTTGGCCGTTCTAAAAGTGATCTAATATCCAAATGTGAGAATTCAGGAAGAAGTGACAAGTGCGACCAAATAAACTTATTTAATGGACTATTTAGCCCAGAGTGGACTGCCTATTGAGGCCATTTGAGAAGTGGAAGCCTTGCCTTCTCCCGCTGTGCTGCAGCCTGACAACCCTATTTTATATTGATGCTCGGTACATGCATCTACTTTACTGAAACCCAACGTGGTCACATTTTCAAAAAGGGGCAGTGTTAAACCGGGCATCCTTGGTGTGGTTTTCCCCTAACTTTTTGCCTTCTGATCTTCTGTTTTTGCTGACCTCGTTTTTGCGGGCCCCCAACCACGTTGCGGTCACGGGTGTCGAGTCAGCAGCAGCAACAGCGTCACAGAGACCAGGATGGTGAAGTGAAGCGAGGCGGTGTGGACTACGGTGCCCACAGGTCACGGTGCAAGCAGCGGCTCGGTGGCGGCGGCGTTGGTCATCGTCATTGGTGAGACCAGGGTTGCGGTGCGAGATGCGGACGGTGCGGTCTGCGGTGCCGTCAGGACACAGAGCCAGCGAGGAAGTCGGTGACGGAGTCGGTTGCGGTTCCCTTCTCTGTTGCAACTGAAACAGCGGTTCCAGTAGCGATACCCAGAGGTTGGTGAAGTCTTTGCAGTCCCTGAGACTTCACAACAGGAGGCCAGCTCGATTTCAGGCCCTTGGAGATACTCAACACAAGTGAAGAAAGTTCAGTCCAGTCCTTTCACTGCCCAAGGCAGAAGCAGCAACTGCAGGCCAACCCAACAAAGCAACAACACAGCAAAGGGGCAGTACTCCTCCTGGCAGCTTTTCCAGCTCTTCTTCTTGGCAGGTTCCTTGATTCCAGCGAGTTCTAAAGTTTAGAGGTTTGGGTTCCACTTTTTATAGCCAAAAAACCCTTAGTCCTCTCAGGCAGAGTGTGTCTGTGCCCAGCCAGAACCAGTTCTGCCCTCTCTGGTGTGGCTTCCTGGCAGGAGGTGGAGACAGCATTGTCAGAGGCAGACTAGGCCCATTCAGGTGAAAGGAAATCTCCTCCCCCTACTCTAAATGCAGCCCAGGTCTATTCAGCCCTTTTCTGACCCACCTAGACTATCGGGAGCCACTGCTCCTCCCCAGCCTCTGTCATCCAAAACCCAGACAGTCAATCCACAAACCCAGCAGAGGCCTACTGGATGGCTGTGCAAGAAAATACCTACTTTCTAAAAGTGGTATTTTCAAACACAGAATGTAAAAATCACCTTTACTAAAAGATGCATCTTTAGATTCTGAGTTCAGGCATACTAAACTTCATTTCTCTACCTAGTTCCCAGGGCCAGTTATGTTTACAAGATGTTATAAACAAACTCCCCATTCTGTCCTATGGGAACAGGTAGCCTTGCAATAGTGAACAAAGAATTTGGCAGTAATTCACTATCAGGACATGCCACACACACCAGGGCATGTCCTACCTTTCACAAACACGGCACCCTGCCCACAAGGGTTCCTTGGGCCTACCTTATGGGTGATGCACATGTAAGAAAAGGGAAGGTTAGGGCCTGGCAAGTGGGTGCACTTGCCAAGTCAACATGGCAGTACCAGACTGCACACAGGTTCTGCAATGGCAGTCCAGAGTTACATTTACAGGCTGTTCGTGTGGGTGGCACAATCCAGTGCTGCAGCCCACTAACAGCATTTGATTTACAGGCTCTGGCACACTCAGTGCACTTTACTAGGGACTGACACATAAATCAAATTTGCCAATGATGGAAACATCAATCCATAACACAATTTACAACAGGAGCACTTGTACTTTAACACGGATCAGCAGTGAGAAGGTGCACAGAGACACTAAGCCAGCAAAAACAGAGTCAAAACCTGGAGGTCAGAAAGCAAAAACTCAGGGGAAACACACCAAAAGATGCCAAGTCTAACAGTAATGTAAAACTCTAACTTATGGCGAAGTTGGATTTTAAATTACAATTTTAAAAATGTACTTTTAGAAAGTTGTCAATTTCATCTCTTAGCCATTTGGTGCATGCAGCCTGTCTCTGGGTCACATGACTGAGTGTAGTTGGCATTTGGGCTTTGTATCATGTATTCCTCCTAGACAGTCACACACAATGGGGGGCTTAGGTGTGACTGGATTGGCTGTCACTGGCAGGATGGGAGGGAGAAGTTGGGCTCAGCCCTACTTACACCTGAATAGACTGTGTCCTGTCCTCACACAAAGGGCTGCACACCCTCTGTAGCTAGTCTGGAGCCAGGGCCAGGAAGTCAGGACACCTGCACACTGCGAAGTCATACCTCTACAAGCTTCTCCCCACTTCAAAGGCATAACTGTGTATATATACTGGACCTCAGACACCAACTCTTCAGTACACTTCTGGACCTGTAGATACTATGCCAGGAAAGACTGCTGTGCTGCTGAAAGGACTGCCTCTCTGCTGGACTGCTGCTCTGAAGGATCTGCTGCCTGCTGCCCCCTTGCCTGGATGAGCAGGACTGGACATGCATCTCTTGGACCCAGAACCCAGAGGGACTTCAATGGCTAGTTGGCAGTCCTACTGGTCTGAGTCCTCACAGACACAACAGGCTTCCAAAAACCTTGCACCTGTACCTGGACTCTACCATCTGTGAGTCTGCCCTGCCAAGTGATGCCACCCCAGTACTGGACCCTTGTAAGCAAGTTTAAGATGCTCTGCCAGCCTATGTGGACCCAGCAGAACTGACGCATCTCCTCTGCAGCGTGGTGCAACCCTGAGCAGAACCAACTCATCTCCGCTGCTGCGTGGAGTGACCTGTTGCAAAGTCTTGCATCGCCGTCTCAGCTCATTGGAACCACCACTGCTTTATGGATCCTCGGCACAGGCCCTCACATCCCTTGTTGATGGCAGCCTCAATGATGAAGGTGCGCCGAATACTTGAAGCCAGACTTCGCTCCGCAAGCCCCGTTAACTGGATCCTCAATGATGACATAGGCCCTTGTATTGCAGCCTCGACACATCTCGGAACTGGTGCATCGCTTCGGCTGCACTACGCATGTTTGACGGGGACCCTGCAATGCTCCGCAAACCAGTATTTAAGGTACACTGGTCAGCAGGCCAAACTGGGCCCCTGTAGCCAGCCCTCACTCCATCGCGGTCGGCCTGAACTTGTGACTTTGTGCCGGTCCGCACGACCACATAATCACAAGTTGGTGCATATTGCTTTTAGATGCTATTTTCACTAGACACTTTAAAATTGCATAGCTCCAGTTCTACTGGTTGGATGTTTGACATTTGGTCTTGCTTTATTTCTTAAAAATAAGTTAGATTTTTCTAAATTGGTGTGGGATCCTTTTTGTGTGGTGTTTTAATCTAATTAGTGTGTGAAGTGTTGCACAAATACTTTAAACAGTGCCTCTAAGTTATACCAGACTGCTCTGTGACAAGCTACAAGAGGGATGAGCACTGGTTAATTTAGGGTTGGTTTGTGCCTCAACCTGAATAGGACTGTGGTTGCTGCTTGACGGGGCTCATACCCTAGTCAATCAACAACCCAGTTTCTCACAGGCAGGAACTTCCCCTGAGGTGAAATCATGGAATGACTGTACTTACCTACAGAGAGAGGCCTATAGGGTTCCTGTTACCCTCACTCCAATCACCAATGTGTGCCCTCTTCGGGGGGGGGGGTCTCACTGACATTGCATCACCTCATATGGACACAATAAGTGGGTCTGGCAACAGGTGCTTGGAACATGCTCCTTCGTATGTTATATGACTTAGATGCAAAGTTAAAGACATACCATCATTTAGATGGGGACATTTCCCCTTGAAAATGAGGGATTGCCCCCTTGGGATTTCATCAACACATGCTTTGGGCCAGTGTGATCCATATTACAGAAGAGACCACTTACACATTTGCAGTCCCTTCTGCACTACTAAAGTACCAAAGGGTACAAAACGTGGTTGCAAAGGCATGTAGTGATGTCAGGGTGTATTCAATAAAAGAGAGGGAAATCAATTGTTGTGGTTGGTAAGATAATGAGATACGTGGGAGGAATTGGCCATCTCTTTCAATTTGTGTCTAGTATATAAAGGGTGCAGCGTGCTCAGTATGGACAACAGTCATTCGGTAATGTCCTTTATGGCAATCCGTGCATTCTTCATAGTTGGGAGTGATTTGAGACTCAAAGTAGTGGTAATAAAATTTGTCTTAGAGCAGCTGAACTAAAGTAAGAGTTTATAGAGTGTTAAAACAAGAATGGATGATTAGAGTGAGGATGGGTTGCTTAATTAAACCACTGTATGCAGAAATGGGATGTGCGAAAAAAAAGCAGGGGCTTATATTAATATGTAGTGAAATGAGCGGTGGAGGAGTGTTGCATGAGCGACTGTGATAGGTTGGTAATTCTTTGCACTTGGCAAATGTGCTGGAGGAAATAAGGGATGTGGTTGGCTAGGACCAATATTCCCTCTAATTTTCTTGCTCTGTGTGCGGCAGTGTAAGGTCTCTGTGCACTGCACCCAAGGCTATGTGCGCCAAGAAACCGGCCATGCATGCACCACCTACCTGAGATTCCAATTTAGGCCAATAGTGCATATGCTCATGTGTTTCTTTTTTAGCATTTGTTACACTGAACAGGTTTACAAACCTGCATTGTGAGTTACACCTTCTGTAATGCAGCTTTTCCCTGGCATTCATACTGCATGGATGGTAGAGCCGGGTGAGAGAGGAAATTTATAGGGAAGACTAATCCAAATCTGATCCTTCAGAAGATTCCTCATGTAATGATACAGCAAGTGGTATGCAAAAGATATGACAAAGACTCTTTCTAATTAAAAATAGGTTGTTTTTCTAACACTTGCATTTCAATTGATTTGTTGTTGAATAGATGGTCATTATAGAAAAATGGGGTAACCCAAACAAAGTCTTTGGACCTGGGTGTCGAGTGGTACAGAAAACAATAGTCCTGGACCTTTTTTTTCACACAAATTACTTCTGAGAATAGTTGTCATTCAGTTAGGACTTGGTGCATGCATAAAGTCAGCACATGGTTACATAGATCCAAAATAGAGAAAGTACTTTGATGTGCCACAACCATCAGTTTTGAAAAAGCATGTATTTATTAATCACAGAATTAATTCAACAGATGGTAGACATCCTACTTTTCTTATAGCTTAAAAGAGAAAGACGGCGGCTGCTCTAAGGGAACCTGCAAGAAAAGGGGTGCTCTGGTGTGAGGTGAGTGAAGATAAGAAAAGGGGAAGGAATCCCAAATGGAATCAGAAAACGAGAATTGATAAAGTTTCTCCTTCGTGATATATGGACTCATAAGGAGCCAAACTGGTATTGAACCGCAACGTTGAGGCAGGTGGCCATCTTGGGAGTCAGATCTACCTACATCCTGAATAGGTTGCTTCCTTGCCCCTTGTCCTGAAGAAGACCCGCAGGCTGAGGCTACAATTACCCGCTATGCCCACAAGTCCGGTCGAAACGTCGACGCTTACCCCCAGCAGGCCTGGACCACATGTACCTTCCCTTACCTTATTACAGATGATACCTTTCTGAAACTTTTTGTGAATCATGTTGAATCAACTAATTGTATATTTGACCATTATTGGCCAGGCCGTTTTTTTTTTTTCAATTGATTTTTGTTATCAGTCACACCCACACCTTTATCAATTCTCGTTTTCTGATTCCATTTGGGATTCCTTCCCCTTTTCTTATCTTCACTCACCTCACACCAGAGCACCCCTTTTCTTGCACGTTCCCTTGGAGCAACCTCCTTCTTTCTCTTTTAAGCTATAAGAAAAGTAGGATGTCTACCATCTGTTGAATTAATTCTGTGATTAATAAATACATGCTTTTTCAAAACTGATGGCTGTTGCACATCAAAGTACTTTCTCTATTTTGGATCTATGTAACCATGTGCTGACTTTATGCATGCACCAAGTCCTAACTGAATGACAACTATTCTCAGAAGTAATTTGTGTGAAAAGAAAGGTCCAGGACCGTTGAATAGATGGTAGCACTGCAAAATGAGGATGACTGACTTTGACACCATAAGAAATGACACCTAACTGTGACAATACACCGAGCACGCAGCATCATATTGTAACACTAAGAGCCATTCTTCAGACTAAAACATCACTCTAGAAACCTGAGAGACTGAAATCAAACTAAGTTCCTGAGACCATACCATAATAATAGAGTAGGTGGAGTACCCCAAATGTAATTACCCAGCTTCAGGATGAAGAAGGAGTGTCTGAACCTGTCTCCCTGACCCTGCATGCATATGTGGAGGAGCTGAGACGATGTGCATACACTTTAATGGTGTCCCTTTGGGGAGGCTGCAGACAACATATGGGTGCCATTTTTACAGTGCCAGTTCAGAGAAAGCCCTAACAGGATTGCACATATGCAGTAGTGCTTTAAAAGGACTGACATTGGTGAGGGATCTCTGAAAGGGGCATGGCCGAAGAAGTGTAACCAAGCATCCTTTCCAAGAGGTGTGGCTGAAAACAAGTGAACTAGAATCCTGTGCTTCATAATGTGACAAACCTACCCAGTATTTGTGTGCCTTTGGGAGTTTTCTTTTACTACATCCAGGCATAAAACACCAATAGACCTACGCTTAAAACAAGCCAAACCTATTGGCTTTGCAAATGCTTTTTAGCTGTATCAAATAAATGAGAACAACGATATCATTGTGATAATGTGAACTGAAAAATTCTGCCTTTTGCACCATATTTCTCTGCAGCCATTCACTCTGTAATAAACTTGAACACTATTTTTCCCCACATCTTTCTAAAATCCTCCATATTCATACCTCACACATCATCTCTTTCCTCTTCAGCACCACCTTGTCACTCTCTCTGGCACATACTTCCTTTCATCACCTCTACTTCAATATCCCTCCGATCCACTCCCCTGTTTCAAGCACTGCATTTTGTTTCTCTTTGGTGATGTCTTATTTTGAAAGTTGTGTAACTCCACACATTTTCCAATAGTTACAATTTGCATTTACTCTCTGCAGTTGGTCTGGAGAGAGGCCAACAATTGGAGGAGCATGTAATCTGAATACCTTTAGGACACACTGACAGGCACTGTCATATATAGATACTGCACTCTGCCTTAACTGTAGAGATCTCAACCATAACCCATCACAGTCACACACACACAATTTCTACTCAATAAGACACCTGGAAGGACTGAGTTCACAACATGCATTGTACAAATCATATTGCATAAACAAACTTCAAAAACACAACAAATTCTCTCCAATAATGCCTATGAAATAATACATGAAAGCAGGGGAAATGGCCCATTTGACTGCTGTTGGATAATAAAATACATCATGTTACATGGTTCAATGGACCCCAGTGCCAATGCACCTGCTGCATCAATGGTAGCTACTACCCTGGTAATAGCATCAGCTTATGCCCAGCACAAGAAAATAGCAGGTGGTGCCTCTAAAAGAAAATGCTACAATTAGTGCTGTACTGATGCATAGCTTCCACTGGTGCAGCAGGTACAGCAACACTGAGGCCCAGAGGGGCTCACTGAACGTTGGTTATTGTATTTCACAGTACAAACAAAAGTCAAGGGCCAATTTTCTTCCTTGCACTAGAGCCCATGCCAAACTGGCTATGCCACTAGTGCTATGTATCTAAGTAAATTCCTCGAGCAAAATCCAGTTTTCGTAGAGATGAGCGTGTCCAAATCAGTCAATAATTGTTCTTCCAATATTCCCAGTATAGAAATTGTTATTTCATAACTTATTCCATCCAAATAATCACTTGGGAGTCTTGCGTTTCATTTCAATCCTGATGTTTATTCAATCATATGGCGTAGTTTGTTTATTTAAATGGGCATCAAAGTGTCTTGACTAAGTGGCTGATTTACAGAATATGGAGTCGATCTCATATGATTGATATGCATTGTTTTAAATTTACAGCCCTGATGATGTCCGTTTGGACGAAACATGTTGGCTGGGCTGAACTGACCACTAGTGATGAATAATATTGATTGAATAAACATCTGGATTGAAATGAAACGCAGGACTCCCAAGTGAATATTTGGATGGAATAAGTTATGAAATAACAATTACTATTCTGGGAATATTGAAAGAAAAATTATTGACTGATTTGGACACGCTCCATTCTACGAAAACTGGATTTTGCATGTACGTTGCCCAGTGGTGGTGGGGCAACTGAAAGTTGAGCATAGAGGTGTGAGAACTGAATTTATCTAGATAAGATACCAGTGCGCCCTTGTTTTGAGCCCTTCCTGCCATTGTCTGTAATTTTGGATTAAATTCCTTGAACATTCTAAGTTAATGGAGAGAGACAAATAGTTACCCCTTGGCGCCTGATTTATACAAAGTGAGAGCAAATAACCTGGGATTATTCCCAGCTTCCCCGCTTAACCAAATAGTGTGACTTTAGGCAAATATTTCTTTTCAGAAATCCTCCATTTTTTTGGTATCCCATATGAAAGTACCTTCAAATAGGTGAGTTCACAATACCAGGCGTGTGGTTCACATACACTATGCATATGACAACTCTCTTGTCTCTTAGCCCACAAACATGACACCAGGGCGAGGGATGGGCAGGAATAGTTCTATGTTCATGTTTAAAAACTCTAGGGCATATTTACAAGCCCCTCACACCACCAGAGTGTCATTTTTTCTGACACTCTGGTGGCATTGCGCTATTCCCCATATTTACAAGGTGGCGCTAAGCCACTAAATGCAGTCTGCTGCTGCAAAGGGGCGCAATGAGTGTTGCAGTGGGCATTCCACCACAATACCGATTGCTTTTTGATGTTGCCACAGATTTACAAGGCTGGGGCAGTGCCAAAAACTAAGGCCAGGTAATACCTTGTCTTGGAAAGGTGCATTGAGGAGAAATTATTAATTTGTCCTCGTTGTTTGCTCTTTCTATGTGTGCTGCATTCTGCCGGGCCTGTGCACTGACATTAGAAAACTCAGCTAGCTGGCTGATCTTTATCTTTGTAATCATTACCCCAAAGAGTGGACTAGGTGGGGCAAGAATAGCAGAAGCCATCCTTGCAGCATTAACTGTGTGCTTGATAACATGAAAAATGTCCAGAGCACAGACTTCTAAGGAAACAAAACTCCTGTCCCGCTGTCTAGAAAACTAGCACAGCCACTTGTGACCTTCTGCAGCCCTAGTACCATGAAAGAGGAATGCTAATCTGCTGCTCTCCTCTTCAACTGTGATCTGCTCCTCCACGCGAGTTCAGTGCTGCTGTTCCATGGGATTTTACAATAGCAAGTGACTGATTTTCTGTGCCATTCGCTTTTCAAAAGCAACACTGCTAACAATCTCTTGCATGATGACTAAAGCGTCCACGCTTCACAAACAAGATTGTGTGCTCGGGGAAATTATGATGCGTGGGGGCGCACGCTCGCACCTTACACGGAACACTGGCTAGGAATTTGTCACAATGGGTTGTAAATATGACACAAATTGCTCATAAAATATGACTTAGGCTACAAGTGGGAAGGTAAAAAGATAGTAAGCAGGTGACTAACTGTAAATGTCCTGGTTAGGCTTATACTGCAAATCAAAAAATTGGAAAGCAAAAGAAGGCGTATTCTGTCAGATGCTGAAGGTGCAACATTGTTGCACGTATATTCCAGACAAGAGTAAAGATCTATAGAGCTACATTAAGAACATCACTCACCTTGAAAAAGACCTGAAAGATTTAAAAACTGATGGTGCTTGGGAAACAATAGGGAAAGGATTTTCTTCTATAGGCAGATGGTTTGCAAATTTGGGAAGTGGATTGTTTGGGAAAGTTTGAAGCCCATCTTGACAATTGCATTATGTATACTGACCTTAGTTGTCATCTTTAAGGTATATAGATGATTGAAAATTAAGTAAGAAAGTAGAGGAATAAAAAGAAAGAGAGCTGAAACAGAATTGGAGGATAGAGTGGATACTTCGATGAGATAAAGGCTTTGGAAAACTCTAGATTAAAAATGAAGAAGACTACAGAATTGTAATGTGTGACATCAGAAGAGAATTTTTGTGATGGCATAATTCGCCATAAAATGGAGGATTGATGATGTAGATAAACTGCTGAATCTCTACTTGACATATAAAATCAATATTTGACAGCTTTTAAAACAAAATGACAAATGCGCACAATTGGTGCTCATTTTACGTTGAAGAGTCTTGAGAAATAGATCATAAAGAAACTTAGGGGTCGATTACGATGGCGGTCGGAAAAACATACCGACCGCCATGGTAGCGGCAAAAAACCGCCCGCATGGCCACCGGGAAAAACGCCGGACACATTACGATGAACCGCCACAATAATCCGTCCGCGGCGGCGGGAGACAACGAAAAACCGCCCGCACACGCCGGTCCAGCTGAAAATCCGACCGCAACGGCCGGATACACAGCGGAAAAGCCAAGAACCGCCGCCATGCACACGGAGTAACCGCCCGTGACATTATAACATCCCCGCCACCACCATGGTACCCACCTGTGAATCCGACCGCATCGTGCGCAAAAAAGCGATGAATCCGATAGGCGGCGGAATGGCTGCAGCATAGCCACCGCTGCCGAGGAACCGCTGCGGAGGAACCGCAAAAAAAATGGCGGACGTTGAAAAAAAAACAAAAAAAAAAACAAACAATGCACACACTGAAGTAGACCTGTCCCAACACAAACCAAAAGTGCCCAATGACAACAGCCCCAGAAAGTTCAAAATAACCAATCACAGGACAACACACACAACACACCTGACAGCAACATACCAGCTTGCCACACCCCCCATAGCCGAGCATAAAACTAGCCCCTCCCTGACCACAATCCTTTGCCACACTCCACAACTGAAGGTCCCAACCCCTGAGAACAAAGGAGAGGCAAACCTGCACACAGCACCACCACAACACACACACCACCTACACCACCCACAACACCCACACAACTGCACCACAGAACATCTGCACAGCACATACCATGGCACCACACAAAATGCCAAAATTCACTGATGCAGAGCTTGCAGTCATGGTAGATGAGATAATAAGAGTTGAACCACAACTCTATGGCAACATGGTCCAACACACCCCATTAGCCACAAGAACCCAAATGTGGGTGAGGATAGTCAATAAGGTCAATGCAATAGGGACCACCCCCGCAACAAGCAGGAAATACAGAAGCGGTGGCATGACCTGAAGACCGTGGTGAAGAGGAAGAGGGCCAAGAACCGTCAGCTGGCTGACGGGACTGGTGGAGGCACTCCCATCCCACCCAAACCATACAGTCCGTGGGAGGAGAAGGTCCTTGGAATCCTACATCCAGAGAGTCTTGAAGGAATCCGCGGGGGACTGGAAGCTGGTAAGTACAAACCAATGTATATCATCACATTGCCATGTACCGTCTTGCACAAATTCAAACCTACAACCCCTAGGCCAAAGGACATTCGTCTGACCCACAATACCCAAAACAGGTCACCCAGATGTAAGCACCACTAAACCTGAAAAAGCACAAAGCTAAACAAAACCAAGTGGGATGCATGTGTACAGACAAAAAGCACTACAACTCCCAACAGGCCCCCCTCTCCCACCCCTCAGCAGGATGGAGCACCCCACCCAGAAGCATGTGTCAGCCATTGAACGCACCCCCACCACCTAACAGGTAGGTAGCCATCTTCACAGGGATGGGGAATGTGTATCTGGAGGCAGCACTACAACTCCCAACAGGCCCCCTCTCCCACCCCTCAGCAGGATGGAGCACCCCACCCAGAAGCATGTGTCAGCCATTGAATGCACCCCCACCACCTAACAGGTAGGTAGCCATCTTCACAGGGATGGGGAATGTGCATCTGGAGGCAGCACTACAACTCCCAACAGGCCCCCTCTCCCACCCCTCAGCAGGATGGAGCACCACACCCAGAAGCATGTGTCAGCCATTGGACGCACCCCCACCACCTAACAGGTAGGTAGCCATCTTCACAGGGATGGGGAATGTGTATCTGGAGGCAGCACTACAACTCCCAACAGGCCCCCTCTCCCACCCCTCAGCAGGATGGAGCACCCCACCCAGAAGCATGTGTCAGCCATTGAACGCACCCCCACCACCTAACAGGTAGGTAGCCATCTTCACAGGGATGGGGAATGTGTATCTGGAGGCAGCACTACAACTCCCAACAGGCCCCCTCTCCCACCCCTCAGCAGGATGGAGCACCCCACCCAGAAGCATGTGTCAGCCATTGAACGCTCCCCCACCACCTAACAGGTAGGTAGCCATCTTCACAGGGATGGGGAATGTGTATCTGGAGGCAGCACTACAACTCCCAACAGGCCCCCTCTCCCACCCCTCAGCAGGATGGAGCACCCCACCCAGAAGCATGTGTCTGTAAGTAAAAACCAAAGTGACACTGCACAGGTAATCAGACAGTGCATGTACACCACCATCACTCAACAAAAGCATTGGGAGACATGACAACATGAGGCTCTACTTCACCCAAAAATAGAAAAGTAAAGCACAGCCATTGACAGGATGCAGACAGCTCAGCGTACGTAACTGTGACAGAAACAGAACTGTGACTCTCAACAAATATGTCCAAGTAAACGGGCCTCTGACATGCATCACCCAGACTTCCCTCTGTAGCGTACATGGGAGCTGATTATGAAGGATCATGGGAAAACCAAACTAGCATGGTCTGCTGTATAAAGAAATACAAGCACAGGACATGTCAACGGTATGCATGTGATGACAATGGCTAGTCCATGCACACAGGTAATGTCTGCCAGGCAGAGTGATCAGCAAAGATGCTGAACATCAACTTGTAGTCATACCAGTTGTCAGATGACAACCTCACATTGATATCACCAATACTAGACGTGTGGCATGCTAACCAATCACAGGTCACACCATTGTGAAATGATGAATGTAACTCCACTTCATGGCATGAGGCACATCACTGTGCAGACATACAATGTGTGAAAAAGGCAACCGTGTGTAGCATAACATGTAAATAAGAGACATCAAACACAGCAACCCTGAGGTGTGTAAGGCAATTACCATCTACTTCCTGTCCCACAGGTGACCAACAACTGACTGCAGAGGACGACAACCTCAACTAGCACAGCCAGTCACCAGCTCCCGAACATCTCCCCTCGGATGCAGACTCCCTGGATAATGAGGAGGACCAACCCGGACCATCTGGTGTGGCAGGGCGTAATGTGTCCCAGGACCCCACAGCCCCACCACCCTCAGCAACAACATCAACGCAGAGCCCTGCTGCAACGACCTGTGCCACCACCACCACCTCCACCACCACAACCACTACCACTGCTGCCTGCAACACTCGCCCTGCTCCACAGGCCAACCAGACCACAAAAACTGCGGAGGTATGGGAGAGTAGGCCGGTGCCCACAGGAGGGAGGCAACAGGGCCGTGACAGCAGGCCAGGTGTGAGGACAAGGCTGACCCAAAGGGAAGAAGACCCTGCCACTGAATCACTGGAACACATTCACAGAGTTGTGGGGGCCTATGAACACGCCCAGGGACAGTTGAGGCAGGCTCAGCAGGATGCCCGTGAGCAACAACAGATGCTGCGCTCAATTGACAACCGCATGGGCCAACTCGTGGCCTGCATGGGCCAAATCAGGGATCTCCTGGGCCAGCTAGTGGGGGTCCTCAGGGACAGGCATGCGGCACCGCCAACACCTACAGCTCCCTCCATTGTGCCGCAGGATGACAGACCCCCACCCCCCCCTGCGTCCAGCGAGCATGGGGACTCATCAGACACCACTGTTCATGCACCTGTGTCCCCCCCTGCCAAAAGAGCAAGGGGCCGCCCGAAAAAATCATTGGGAGCATCCCGTGGCAAAGCACCTGGCAAAAGCCAGTCAAGTAGCCAGCCATGATGGCACCCCTCTACACCCTGCTGTGTACCCTGCAGACTGTCCCCACACACAATGGTGTGGGAATGGCAAATGACTGTTGGACTGTGTTGCCATACTGATCTAGTGTATACTCTATTGTCTCATCTACCATCACTGACAAATCTGTTATTCACCATTCACAAATCTGTCAATATCCACATCTACATCACATGTATCCACTGTAAATAAACACTAATAACGCACCAATGTAGTTGTCACTGTTCCATGTTCATCACAGTATGTTAACTCACACCCATGATTACAATGTCACAGGAGCAGGGATACTCCGCAGGCAAGTAGAGGCTGAAGGGACCTAGGAAAACACAACAGAACATCAGTTGCTACTCAGGTGGCGGACTGACAACCATCTCACAACACAGCACATCAAGGTACGACAATCTGCACATGTCACAAGGAGCAACTGTACCAACATAGACATCAAGTAGCTGTGTCAAAAGATCCATTGCCATACACACCTGCAGCCAGCACTGACTCTGCAACATGCTGTAGTCACAAAACTCACATACACATATTCACCAAGCACAACATCATCAGACAACAGCCAGTATTGACATTGCCACTGACCATCAAGTGAAGTAGTTGTTGATGAGCTGCTGACGCTGTCCAACACCTTCCTCCTCTCCACTATCCTCGTCACTTGACGTTTGGGTGTTTGCAGGTGGGGGCTGTGGTTGGTCATCATCATCCTGGATTAAGGGGATCCCCTTCCGCACGGCCAGGTTGTGTAGCATGCAGCATGCTACCACTATCTGACACACCTTGACGGGTGAGTACTGCAGAGCCCCTCCGGTCTTGTCGAGGCATCGAAAACGCGATTTCAGGAGGCCAAATGTTCGCTCAATGACCCGACGTGTCCTCCCATGGGCATTGTTGTAGCGCACTTCAGCTGGTGTCCTGGGATTGCGAAGTGGACTCAGCAACCAAGGTCCGTTGGGATATGCAGAGTCACCTAAGTGTGAAAGACACATACAGATTGAGTGTCTGACATGTGTCCGAGGACAGCATGGCACACAAAAAGCACACGACTCGACCCTTTGTACTCACCCACAATCCATGCCCGCTCCGGTGCCAGATTGGCCATCAGCTGTGGTAAAATGCTGTTGCGCATTATGTGTGAATCGTGGGCTGATCCTGGAAACTTTGCACAGACATGTGAGATGACCATATCTGCCTGGCACACCACCTGCACATTGATGGAATGATAATGTTTCCTATTTCGGTAAATATGCTCCCGTGCTTGGGGTGGAATCAGGGAAACATGTGTGCCATCTATTGCACCAACTACATTAGGAACGTGTCCAAGTGCATAAAATTCGCCCTTCACATCCGCCAACTCATGCCGCCTGGGGAAATGTATGAATTGGTCCCTGTGTTGCATCATAGCCAACAGGACATCACGTAGCACCATGCTGAATGTTGGTTGGGACATCCCCCTGCAATGCCCACAGTTTGCTGGAAGGATCCCGTAGCCACGAAATGTAGGAATGCCATCACCTTTGCCGTTGGCGTGAGTGCTGTTGGGTATGTCCTGCGTGGAAGCAGGTGTGGCTCCAATAGTGCACAAAGTTCCAGGAGGTTTGTCCGATCCAGACGGAATCGCCTTATGATGTCGGTATCCTCCATGTCCAGCAGGGTGAAGGTACGAAACACATTAGGTCGCCTCCTAGGTGAGATGAAAGGGGACACGTCATAGCAACATAAATTAGGATGTGCACAAATTCATAAAGTCTGTCCTGTCACGGCGCTAACATTGACTGTCATCCCTGAAAGCACACAGTGCAATTCAGTGTTGTCCCAACATGAGACAGATTAATTGTACAACTGTCATGGATGTGCACAGTCAGTGGACACAATACGAACACTGTCTATGTGAATGCCAAGAGTCACATATCGAGCTGAGGTGGACTCAGCCTTGGGTGTACATGACACAGGACATGTGTGAAGCAGAGACACTGCTGGCTTCCACGTTGCTGCTGTACCTGCCACACCTCCTTGGACAATAATTGCAGGGGACACATCAACAACACAATGTGGATGGATCATTGGGATTGTCTTTGTACTCAGTGCCACTTCGAACACACTCAAATTCAATGACATTCACATTCCAAACCCATACATGTGCCAATGTCATCAGTACACAGGCCATATCTGCTGCTGACTTGAATACAAAGTCGGACAGTGACAGATGATGTCACGCCTGTGCAGAGTATGTGTACCACTGTAACAGGCCACCATTACCCCACTGCCCAATACTCTCTACAAGCACACAGATAGCCAATGTGGCACACATTAACAATAGATGAGGGACGTGATCAGCAGGGCCTGTATGCACCCTTAATCTTCCCCCATTTTGGACATTTACATGCAGCATCAAGGAGGGACTGCCCAAGGACACATGTGCACCACAACACATACCTTGGTGATACACATCCAGCTGTTTCAAGACACAACAGTGCCACAACACAAACATACAACACTACATGGACAACGCCAAGCCAGTATGCCAACAAGACCACGCATGAACATACTGTATGCATGACATATGGACTACTGGCTCAGACACCTGACACCAGTGGATGTTATTTTACACCACATGTCCCAAAGGACATGCATCCTGACCCTCATTCCACACAGGCTGTCAGGCCCAACACAGCATACAATCAACATCCCACATCTAACAAACATGCTGGCTGTGCATGGGTAGTGGGACACTGGTACCTCACATTGACCAAATGTCAGAGTTGGATGAGTGTCACAGGCACAACAGTCAAGGTACATCTCACCTGTCTTGGGTGCCCACACCATCCTGATACACCAGCAGATGTGATCCACCCACACAGTGCTGGAATAGATGGTGAGCAAGGATGGCTAGCACCCCATAGCATGCACATACACTAGTGTTGGTGGCAACACACTGCACACGTGTGCCACTTGTGCTGACCATCCAACATTGCAGACAATTCCCGCTAATCAGTGCACACACATTGCACGGGCAAAACTGGACACCCATAGCCTGTGGACAAATGTCGCATACTATATTCCATACAGTTAGCACAATCCACAACCGTGCATGCAGTCCATCTGCCAACGCTACATTCCTGATGTGAACAATGGACATGCACTGGTGGCAGGTGAGTAGCACCGGGACACAGCACAACACTCAAAAACATAGTGTAGCTAAGCACCATTGTTGAAATGTACATGTCACTGATTCACATACAACAGTCCAAACAACATGAGCACAGACCTGACACTACCACATAGGTCCCTGTGGTTACAGGTGGCAGACATGTAGCAAAGACATCTGCTCTGGCCGTCTACCCAAGTGACAAACAATAATAATGCAACGGATGCCAGGTGTGGTGCTGAAGTACTCGTCATGCTTTAGCGGGTCGAGCCCCCCTGTACATGTGGACATACACTGCAGGAGTTGCCAGTGTGTACAAAGACATAACATGCGGCATGTAATTGGTCCTAGCAATAACACAACAGGGTGACATCTGTTTCCAATGATGACAGTCATGCTGAATGAATGAGTTCATCTGGGTTTTCAGTGTAACACATGGGCTCAGGTGTGAGATAGTGGTCAGCATGGGTGGCAGATACGACATTGTGTGTAAATATTGATCAACATGATGGAGTACAGTGTTCCATTTGGTGTGAGACGTTACACAGTGGCTGACATTTGTGACAGGAGACCATATCAATGTTATCCAGTGCCATGTGCCACTGTACGTATCCACTGTGTGTAGCACAGTAATGCCCATTGATCCACACACAACAAGAACTGTCCGTAGGTGCCTCAAACGTGCCCCATAAACACAATGACACACAGAGTGTACGATGTTGTGCTGCATATTCCCCATGGCGGACGCACATACTGTCCGTGAATTGGGTGGCGGAGCATGCCAACCACCATTTGTACCTGTGTCGATGCCCACCACTGATGCAAGTGTGTCATGTGCTGCACATGACACATTGGTGTCAGTGATGGCCCTCCCCATAGCTGCAGATGGCGTTTGTCATGCTCCACCAGCCACATCCCGGTCACCCATGTCACTCTATGGCAATCAAACAGCGGTAGCGCCGGCCAGGACCCCGCGGTGTGACACCGCCATGAACCATGCCCTTGCAGCCAATGGGGACCGCTATCGCGGTGGCATGATGCAGATTCAAATATCGCGGTGGGCGTGCTCCGCCCCAGCGGATGCGGAGATAGGATGCATTTGTAAGATGCACCACCGCGGTAGCGCCGGCCAGGACCCCGCGGTGTGTCACCGCCATGAACCATGCCCTTGCAGCCAATGGGGACCGCTATCGCGGTGGCATGATGCAGATTCAAATATCGCGGTGGGCGTGCTCCGCCCCAGCGGATGCAGAGATAGGATGCATTTGTAAGATGCACCACCGCGGTAGCGCCGGCCAGGACCCTGCGGTGTGTCACCGCCATGAACCATGCCCTTGCAGCCAATGGGGACCGCTATCGCGGTGGCATGATGCAGATTCAAATATCGCGGTGGGCGTGCTCCGCCCCAGCGGATGCGGAGATAGGATGCATTTGTAAGATGCACCACCGCGGAAGCGCCGGCCAGGACCCCGCGGTGTGTCACCACCATGAACCATGCCCTTGCAGCCAATGGGGACCGCTATCGCGGTGGCATGATGCAGATTCAAATATCGCGGTGGGCGTGCTCCGCCCCAGCGGATGCGGAGATAGGATGCATTTGTAAGATGCACCACCGCGGTAGCGCCGGCCAGGACCCCGCGGTGTGTCACCGCCATGAACCATGCCCTTGCAGCCAATGGGGACCGCTATCGCGGTGGCATGATGCAGATTCAAATATCGCGGTGGGCGTGCTCTGCCCCAGCGGATGCGGAGATAGGATGCATTTGTAAGATGCACCACCGCGGTAGCGCCGGCCAGGACCCCGCGGTGTGTCACCGCCATGAACCATGCCCTTGCAGCCAATGGGGACCGCTATCGCGGTGGCATGATGCAGATTCAAATATCGCGGTGGGCGTGCTCCGCCCCAGCGGATGCGGAGATAGGAAGCATTTGTAAGATGCACCACCGCGGTAGCGCCGGCCAGGACCCCGCGGTGAGTCTACGCCATGAACCATGCCCTTGCAGCCAATGGGGACCGCTATCGCGGTGGCATGATGCAGATTCAAATATCGTGGTGGGCGTGCTCCGCCCCAGCGGATGCGGAGATAGGATGCATTTGTAAGATGCACCACCGCGGTAGCGCCGGCCAGGACCCCGCGGTGTGTCACCGCCATGAACCATGCCCTTGCAGCCAATGGGGACCGCTATCGCGGTGGCATGATGCAGATTCAAAAATCGCGGTGGGCGTGCTCCGCCCCCGCGGAGGCGGTCATTGGATGCTTTTGAAAAAGGCTGACCTGGAACACCAATGGCAGAAGACTATGACCACTGAAACGAGTCCAGGGCCCTATATATGTGTGGAAGGGAGCACCACATTTCCACTGCTCACAGAGCCTGCTGCCTGGGACCCCTCACCTGCTGCTGCCTCCAGGGACTGCTGCCTGGGACCCCTCGCCTGCTGCTGCCTCCAGGGACTGCTGCCTGGGACCCCTCACCTGCTGCTGCCTCCAGGGACTGCTGCCTGGGACCCCTCACCTGCTGCTGCCTCCAGGGACTGCTGCCTGGGACCCCTCACCTGCTGCTGCCTCCAGGGACTGCTGCCTGGGACCCCTCACCTGCTGCTGCCTCCAGGGACTGCTGCCTGGGACCCCTCACCTGCTGCTGCCTCCAGGGACTGCTGCCTGAGACCCCTCACCTGCTGCTGCCTCCAGGGACTGCTGCCTGGGACCCCTCACCTGCTGCTGCCTCCAGGGACTGCTGCCTGAGACCCCTCACCTGCTGCTGCCTCCAGGGACTGCTGCCTGAGACCCCTCACCGCCCACTGCCGCCGCTGACGTCTCATGTCCACAGTGATGGCTAGGACGGAGAAGATCCGTGCCAGTCCATTTACAAGCGAGGAGCTGGACGTCCTGGTGGACGAGGTGCTGACACAGTACCCACGGCTATATGGTGGCCCAAATGTGGTGGTAAGTCTCCAACAGTGGGGGTGTGAGTGCAAGGGGGCACACATGTAGTTGATCAGATGGTGTATGTGCCTGAGAGTGTGGGGTTGTGTAATGCACTGGCTGACATGCTGTTTCCTAGTTGTTAAGGGGTGTATGCAAACCACACATTAAATGCATGGACATGAAGGGTGGATGGACATGTGTTGTGTACACATCCATATGGTGTGACAGCTATCTGGTGATGCATGTTTCTGGACAGTTATTGTTCATGTGACTGTTTGTGTGGGTCCTCGTTGTCCATCTCTGTGTGATTCTACCTGGCATGGACTGTCCACGCCCAATGTGACAAGGGCACATCACTGACTGTACAGAGTGTGATACGTGTGTGGTTCGCATGAGTGTACATCAATGACCCATATCTGCCGTGTGGAGATGAGTCTGTGTCATGCCACTGTTCAGAGGGAGAGGTTTTACCATGAGAGTGTGTCACTGATGTTTTCCCCTCTTGTCTCCCACACCTGCAGCTCAAGGTACACCAGCGTAAGGCCGTGTGGAGGTCCATGGCAACCAAGGTGCGGGCTCTGGGAGTGTCGAACCGCCGGCGCACCCACTGCCACAAGAGGTGGGACGACATATCACGACTGGCAAAGAACGTTGCCGAGATGACACTGGGGATACTCCCTCGCAGTGGCAGGTTGTCACGACGCAGCTTGACACCACTGATGTGCCGCATCTTGGCTGTGACACAGCCTGAGCTGGACACACGTTTGAAGGAGCATCAACAGCAAGCTAGGGGTGAGTATTCTGTGAAGGTTGATTTTGTCTGTGAGTGGCTGCATGTGTACCATGCCTGTACCTGCGCTGGTGTACGTGATGTGGTTACTGTGATGCAGTGGGTTGTAAGTGGCCCCTGTGCTGGGTGTGGCAGTCACGGATATTACATACATGCACTTACTGATGTTTTGCAGTCCTGGGAATTTCAATGGCATTGTGGGTGGTGTGCTGCAGGCCTGGTCCATTGGTGTTAGTGTTTGTATGCCCCAACATGCATGATGTTGTGCTGTCTGCCCATCACATGGCTCAGCTGTGCCGTGTTTAGATGTTTGTACGCACTGTTTGAGGTAGTGATGTGTGTCTGCATGGTGTGAATGCACGGGGTGGCCTGCAACATGTAGACTTTGTCATCCTCAGTGTTGCTTTGCTTGAATATGTTTGTCCTGTTGCTGTCACTTTGCTGACCCTACATGTCTCTCTGTTATACAGCATCTCCCGTGGGCATGGAGGGACAGGGGACGGACACCAGTGGTGGTGAGACAAGCACAACAGCTGCACAGGATCCCAGTGACACAGATGTGACCAGCGCCTCGGAGGGGGATAGGAGTATGCTGGAGGAATCACAGCCCGAGACGCAAAGTTCAACATCATCTGATGACGGCGGTGGTGCAGACATCTTGGAGGACACAGGGAACGGAGAGTCTGCTACATCTTCCAGCACACAGCGTGCAGTGCCCACCCTCCCAGCCACTTCCTCTGTTGCTGCCCGTGTTCGCACCACAAAGAGGGGTAGAGTGTCCTTCATTCCAGGCACCGCTGCCCCTGCCCCTGTGCCCCCTGCTGCCATCAGTGCAGAGTGTGTGGACCTTATGCGCCAGCTGTGTGTGGGGCAGACAGGGCTCCTCAATGCATTGTCAGACCACGACCGCAAATTGGCACAGGTGTTAGCTTTCATGCAGGGCATCCATTCAGACGTGGGTGGGCTGCACCGCACTGTCCAGACAATGTCCTCCACAATGGCGGCTGCACTTCAACTGGCTCAATCTCGTAGTCCAATTCCAGTCCCTTTGGCCACCCCCATGCCAGTGGCTACGTCTGACGACGGTGACCACGCTTCACACACCTCAACGTCACGATACTGCACACGTAGCACACAGCAGCAGCAGCCCAAGCGGTCAAGGTCACAGACACCTTCCCCTACAAAGAGAAATACAACCCCAGAGCGCAAAGGGAAGAGTCCGTCAGGCGTTGCAAAGGCACATGATTCAAGGAGGAAGTACTCAGGGTCACAAGCCTCAGAGCAATCCCCGGCCACAGACTCTGTGGTCCCAAAAACGTCTCGCAAAGGCATGCAGACACTCTCCATGCCCACTGTGAAGGTGGGGCCTGGCAAGGCTACACATAGTAAGGTATCCAAGGCTGTTTCACCAACTACCTCTACTCCCATTCCAAGTCCAGTGAAGCAGGGACAGGAGGGCACTGTAGGGGGCACACAGGGTAAAGAGGGGATGGAGGGGCAGAGGTAATGCCAGGCTAAGCGTCCTTCTGGATCCAGCACATCCCCAAAGGGAGGTCCAGCGTGTGCACCTGCGGCAGCCTTGGTGCTGAGTGTGCCGTTTGTGTCCACACCACTTCCCATTGATACGAAGACAGGCAAGCCATTTAGAATCCCCAAGAAGTGGAAAGGCACACCTCCACTGTCTCCCTCCCACACTGTGTCCCATGTCGGCCTGAGTCCACCTCCACGTGCCACTACACCACCTGGTCCAAGCAGCCCTCCAGCGTCCAAGGCCACTGATAGCTCTTCCTCAGCTGGGCGTCTCACTCCCCAGTCAAGTGGTCCAACTGTGCCCGACACACAGTCAGCTCCCAGTCAGACTGACAGCCAGGTCTGAATGTTGATCAATGTCACAGACCTGTCTCTCCCACACCGGTACCTGTGCTGCCCATCGTGTCACACCAGACTGTGTTGCTGACCATGGCAGAGTTTGGTGACACACATTCCCTGTGCAGCTTCTCATTGTCTCTGTCAGCACCTTGGACTGGCCACTGGCCTTGCAGTTTGCCCCCTGCCTGTGCAGCTTCTCATTGTCTCTGTCAGCACCTTGGACTGGCCACTGGCCTTGCAGTTTGCTCATGTTGTCAGTTGTGTCATTGTCCTTACTGGATTAGGCTTTTCCTGTATGTCTAACATTTACTGTGCCACATGCTCTGTGTGCCACTTCAACTGTGCCACTGGCTTGTTTGACTTATCATTTATTTTACAGGGGTGACGGGGACTTCAGTTCTTCATAACTCGGATACTTGTGGGGTCATTGATGTTGTTTTCGGTGACATACCAGACTCATGTTCCTTCCTTGTTGCTGTTGGCTATGTTTTACTGCATCCTGGTATGTGGGCACTGCAAACACATAGAGGGGTCATATACACGGGATTGCAGGCAGGCTGACCAGGCTCAACATGTATGTGCGTTCTTGCTTTCATGTATGCCTAGCAGTGTAGATGTGTAGTCATGTTGTGATGGGCAGTCATCCTAGTCACAACGGTTACTTGCATGGTGTGCATTTGGGTGGTCAAGGGTTGTACGGTGTGTTGGTTGTGGCTTTGTCGTGTGTGTTGATGTGTGTGTTACTGGCGTGTGACTCATGGCTGTGTGGGACTGTTGTGTGTTTGTGTGCACACACTGCTTGTTGTGCATTCAGTGCTGTGGGTGTATGTTGCCTTGTGCTGTCCTAGTATACATCCCCTGATGTACTGCTGTGTTTGCTATGTGTTTTGTGGTGTTGTGCATCTGTTGTGTGTTTGATGTGTCTGTGTTGTTCTGTGATGGTGCACTTCTTGTCTGTGTTGTGGTATGTAGCCCATGCATTTTTCCTGACTGATGAGGTGGTGCACTCCTGTTGTGTGTGTGCTCCCATTGCCTTCCCCTAGTTTGGCTGCACAGGTGCTGTGTGTTATTTTTGTGGTTCTGTATGTGTTTCTGTTTAGAATTGTGTTTGCCATTTTTGTTTTGGTGCAGACGTTGGTACTGTAATCCCTGTGTGTGTGTGATGTTTGTGGATGCCCCCAGGGGGTTTGATTGTTTGTTTGTATCTTGTCTGGACATTATGTAGGCCGTTCTGTGTGTCTGGCATTGGGATTGTGTGCTGCAGATATGAGGGGGTATGTTTGGGGACTCCTACTTGTGTTTGGCAGTCATTGAGTGTGCCAATGTGCCCTGTGTGATACTCATGTGTACTTGCTGTTCTCTGTTTGACTTGAGGTCCTTCCTTTCATCCCTGTCCCTATGCATGGGTTACCTTGCTGTCTCCCTGAGTTGTTGCACTGAGGTGACTGTTGTTTGACTTCACTCACTGTGCCAGCCATGTGCTTGGATGGGGTGTGGATGTTGTTCTGGGTTCCTTGTCCTGCATGTGTCTGTTCACCTGGTTGTTGGTTGTCTCCTTGCCCTCCCATTTGTGTGCACATCATTCATGCTTTCCTCTATGTTGTGCTCCATTGCTGGTGGCATGTAGTCTGTGTATGTGGCTGTGTGTCGGTGTGGGGTATGTCTGTGTGAGTTGGCAGGGTGTGTGTCCAGTAGTCTGTATGTTCCTTGTGTGTATGTTCATTTTGTGCTTGTCTTCTGCTTTCTTGCCATGTATGTGGTGTTGTGGTGTGTGTGTGTGTTGCCCTGGGCCTGTGCCTCTGTGCTGTGTGTTAATCTACACCAAATGCTGCTGTGTCTGTCTCCCTAGGTGTTAGTTGTGTGCTGCTGGGTGTGGATTTAGGTCGCTTGGTGTTGGACATGGGGGTGCACAGGGGGGGATTGGCATGTTTCTTGCTGTGTGCGGCGGAGCTGTGGGTGGTGGGTGGTGGTGGTGGCCTGGGGTCTTTCTGGCCTGTCCGTTGCTGTACATGCATTCTGCTTTGTGCGATGGATTTCCCGCATGCTCACCGCTGCGGTGTCGTCAGCTACACATTACATTATGTTCGCGGTACTTTGGTGGGCTTGATGCAGGGTGTGAATTGGTGCCAGCTGAGACATGTGTGGGTACACTGATGGATGTGTTCCTGTCCACACCAGTGTGTCTGGTGTGGCCAGGTGCCCTGTTTCAGCCCGTGGAATTTGTGTTCTGTTTTGTGCTGTATTGTGTTTTGTTTACGTACCTGCGGCGGCGTCCGCGGCGGGCGATGTTGGCCTGGTGATGTATCACGTACAGCACCGGGAGGACGTGTAGTGCTGGATCCATGGCGTTCGGCTCCGAGTGGAGGGCTCCGGAGTCTCGTTTCACGCTCCGCTGTCGAGATTCCGCCGTGTCTGGATGGGCGGTTTCTCCCCTGCGGTTCGACGGGTTGTTTGGCGCATCCTAATTTGTTGAGCGGACGGGACGTCATTCCGCACGGCGGTGAGTCTCCATTGGCTCACACCGGCGCGGTGGCGGGCGGAATTTCATGGCGGTCGGCGTTGCACCGCGGAGGTCGGGAAATGGGCCATATTTGCCCTTCATAATATGGCGGCCGTGAGGACCGCTGCTGGCGGGCGGTAAGAGGCATTTTTCCGCACCGTCGGCACCGCGGTACTGACACCGACCGCCATCGTAATCGGCCCCTTAGTTACTGCATCATAAAAGCCCGCAGAAAAGAGTTGTCTAGATGGAAAATGCTTGTTTGAATAACATATGTTTGTGTTCACTAAGATTTCCTAGTATTCTTTTAACGTGAAATAGAAATGCGAAAGTGATGACTCGTAATAAATAGTCTTCTTTGGATAATGATATATGTGAAAAATGAACAGAACTAAATGTAAGTTAGATAACTTTATGAACGTTTATTGAAGAGTTGTTTTAATGCTATTCTTGCTCATGTTGAAGTGTGCACCAACCAAGGAAAATAAATGCTATTGACTGTAAATGCTAAATTCCAATTTCACTGAAACTTTTAGAGAATAATCTTCATAGATGTACTAATGAGAATCACTAGAAACGATTTAGTTGTCTTATATTTTGAAATGATTCTATATTTGGTACCTTTGAAATGCAGTAATGTGCCAATTGCAATGGAATTAAAATGCTTTAAATTACATAGACTTAAAAAAAATGTAGAGATTCGGAAACTTTAGGATGAAATTTGTATTCCTATTAATTTATATTGTGTAGTTCATGAACTACAATTCACTTTAGGCTTGCCTTTTCTCTTCTCGAGCACGATTCTGTTTTCATTAGAAGGCCTCATACATTTGCAGTGTGGGATGAAACTGTTTCCGAAGACAAGTTCCAATCCACATACCAGGCCTATTTGCAACTAAATTGTCACAATGGGAACATCTACCGTGAGTAACTGTCCTTTTCAACTCACTCTCTGTACCTCTGCGGAAACCTGATTGTAATTATACATGTTGAATATTTTGACAGCTTACGTGGTGATCTCCACCTTTTTGTCATAAAATGTGTCTTCTCTACGCTGCATGACAACCATCCTATACAAACTGACCAATGAACTTAGTGGTCTGATCAGATAAGGTGACCCAGGAGGTGTCACCCCAGAATTGGGAAGTTATATTATGCGTTGCATTGATAATCGGACAGACTTTCCTTTTGTCATTCATTTCGACATCTGGCCACTTTTCCAATGAGGACTGAGAGTCAGCTTTCGAACTTGTGGACTCTCTTGGCTGACGCATATGCTGTGTGCGCTCTTCCTGGACTTCTTTCACCCACTTGAGAGAATCTTTGAGCTGATATGATCCATGCCCTTTCCTGAACTCTCCTTCTGGAAAGTTGGTAATTAATGGCCCAAGAACGACAAATCTGATAATTCTGTACTCTTAAATTTAAAATTCCTGAGATTGATGTATTTACTTCTAACCATTTAAAATCCTGTTTCTGTCTCTCTATGACTTGTCTCCAATAATTGATTGTGCACTTCCATAGTCTTAATGAGGGATGGAAATTTAGATAGAGAGGTCTCTAGTCAACAGGTCCTAATGTTTTTATTATGCATAGCTTTAACTAAATTACTTGTTTGTATGATCCTAGCTCGTCCAAATATTTTCAGGAGATTTGGTCTAAGAGTGATAATTTTGTACCTGGTGTAGTATTGAGAGTAATATACATAAATCTAATTATGAGCTTGTAAGTCAGATATCCAATTCCTGGTCCTCATTGGGTAGCTGGATTGGATTCCCTATGTCCAACCGCTCTCGGCACAGTTTAAGATCCATCAGACAAGAAGACCAAGTGAATGACTCTGAGGAAGGATTAAGATCAAAAGTAAATGGGCCCAGTGGCGCTACAGCAGTATAATTGGCTATTGTTGGATCCCTTCAGATGTGTCGTCGCTCCTTTAAAAGAAGATATAATTTATGCCTTATAGGACTATGTTGTTTGGAAAAGAGCGCCAAAAAAGTGTAGTAGGCAGCATGCAAAAAACAATACTTACCAATAACCAAGGAGACACATGTGGGACCCTGCAATTAGGTTTATCTGGTTGGGGTTAGTGCAGGGAGCCTGAATTATTTAAAACGTTCAACTATCACAACATAGTGTTTTTGACTCTTTGGCTAAACGTTGCAGCCAGAAAGCACTTATTTATCTGCCCTAGCTAATTTAATTTTTTAAAAAGTAACTAGAACATTCAATGTAGAAGAGGGATGATTTTCAGAATTTGTCAGAAACAGACTTGACTCTGTATTCGTTTAAATCTCACTACGTTTTCATTTAAATTACACTTGTAAGAAATAATTGCTTAAGTTTGCTGTAAGGCCTTATGCTTTTTTCTTAAAGCACCTCATTTAAAAGTGTCAATCTTCCCTACCTCTTTCTGCATGAAGTGTAGCGAGTATAACACCAGACTAGCACAGTTGGTGATTGAAGTAGTAACAGAAGCTTGAGTAGATGGATTGTGCATTTCCCAAGAAACCGAGGGCCTGATTTAGATTGGTTGACGGGATTTACTTGGTCAGGGTGACAAAGTAAAGCATTCTGTTGCCTTGGGAGAGTATCTGCCTGCCAAATATAGAGATGTCCACTGACCCAGCATAATTCTCTTGCATTGGGATGAACCACTGCCACAGCAGCTCCTATCAGCACATTGAAAGTTTGATGGACAGCTCCGTGAACATGACTGAGCCATATGGCAAACTTTCATTTTATTTATTTTAAAAAACAAAATCGCAAAGTGGGATTTTATTTCTGAAAATAAAAAAACTGTGACCCCTACACCATGGAAGTTATCTCCCATGGGCTGGGCATTATTTAGCAGTTTTCACTGCCCTTATGTTGATGTGAAATGTAACATTTGTTCACCTACTATAATTAGGGTGGGCGGGCAAATGGCAAAACATCCAGTGGCTCTTACTCAGTTGGCATGTCAGAGGTGTATGTTGGCAGCGGACATAGAGTAGTTTCCACTCTCGACATAGTGAAGATCTGCCCAATTCTAAATATGGGAGAAAGACCTTCAGCTTGGATGAGAGGGTCCTCTGTTGCCTTTCTGCTAAATTCTTAATTGGGCCCTGACGTTTAATACTTTTAATTGTTCCACTTTTTAGGGCGCTCATTAGAATTAAAATAAATTTGAAATTGCTATTGTACTGGATGATAGCAATAAAATAATTTGTGAATTTATGTAAATTCAAATGATGATAATATAAAAATAAACCTATGTTTTCTTTTTTCTTTCACTCTTTTGAGCTGTGATGAGTATCTGGTTATGGAAGGCATGATTCCAGAATGAAAGGCTATGATGTAGATAATTCGGAAGTGACGCAAAACCATCTGAGGATCAGAAGAAATAACTATAAAAGTAATGATCAAGATGGCAGCAATGGGTTAAGGATTTCTGTTAGGAGGGGCTTGTTGGAATGAAAACGGTTGAACTGTGACACTGCTACAAAAATGTCATGCATTGTAATGGCCTGAAAATGAATGCTACAGGAAGGAATTAATGCAAGAAGGAATAAAGATGAGAAAATAGGGCTTGAAAAGGGTTAATCATTACTGACTAACATGGACCTTTTAGTCACACAGACCCCTAGAACATTGACTGAGACAATTGAGAACATTGACTGAAACAATTCTAAGCGATTTAATGCAAGGGACAACCGTAACTCCTAGTGGATAAAAAAAGCAAAACAAAAATGTAAAAGATTATGTGCAGTTAATGTTCAATACACTTAATTATTATTCCTTTAAATAATTACAGCGAGCGATAGAATTCAATGAAAAAGACTGCAGCCAGGAGGAAGAGCTGAGAGACCTAGAAAAATTAGTGGAACAGCCAGAAATTCTCACTTTATGTGTAGTTCCAGAGAAGAAGGAGAAGAACTTAGACCAACGAATAACAAGCAACAACAGGTTTGAAAGCAAAATCAATAACACTTGTCTATGGACCTATGAAGAGTCACAGATGCACCATGGAAACCACAAGCCATTAGTGAGGACCAGTAGCTTCAATCAAATGGAAAGGATCTTCACAAGAAAGCTCTCATATCCCTGCTTCTCCTCTAGAAAAACGTGTTGGGGACGTGGCAGTCCCTTGAAAAATAGCAAAGTCACCCATGAGTCAAATCTCCATCTATGTACCAGATCAAGAACAAGTAAAAAATATTATTTACTGTGTTTGAAATTCATTTCATTCCAGCAGAGAAATGTATGTTACTAGTGAATGTTCTAGTCTGTCAGTGCGTCAACATTACTAAATGTTTCTTATCTGCTAGATTGCAACTACAATAATGCACTTATAATTATGGACATTTTCCAACAGAAATGCCTGTATTTTGTGCCCTGTCCTCTTTCATGTCAATACTGTACCTTATACCACTTAAAATACATTGGTTGTATTTATTTGTTAACTGTGTTGCTTGGCAAGCGCATAAAGTATGCATTAAAGAATTGTCTCCAGCTGTACCTTGGAACTTCTGCAACCATATTTTCTCAAGAGTCAGTAGCACAGACTCCTGTTTATTTACAGGGCTAAAGGGATCCAGGTTCTGGCAGTAATTCCAGCCTGGCTGTTTAGAACTTCACGTCTGTGTTAGAAGGTTTCAAAAGTCATGAGACAGAGGAAGTTGCAACCTGCATGGAACAATGCCAGTGGTTCTTTTACAATTTTTGCAACTCAACATGTCTCCGGATTCCCTCGTGTAGAACTTTCCTCCAGTGGCTAGAGGATGCCGAAGGACCTGGAACAGAAGAAGTTGTTGACGCTTTTGGCGAATTTCCGAGGAAATGTTTCAAATGGACCTGAAATGAGTTGTGGCAAGTCTCCTATAGCTGGAAATTGAAGACTCGGATCTGAAGAACTAATCTTGAAGCTCTGAAGGCTTTTCATCAAAGTAGTGACGCTCAAAGAACTTTTTCTATAAATGCGGGACTCAGAAAATGCCCATATTAGGCCTACTAGGAGGTGCCAAGCCTACCCAAGAAGAAATGACTATGGTGACTTCATTTTAGCATCTGTTTGCGTTTGGAGATGTTTGTTGTAAAGTTTCAAACTGCAGCGGGACAGCTATAAAACCCTATCAATATTTGTGCCAGCTCTATTTGCTGATTTCATGCTTGTCCAGCGGAAGGTTTCCAACCTTCAGAAAAGTTCCTAAGCCTGAAGCCGGGCCAACCAGCAGCTTGGCTTGCACTTTATTTATCACTGACAAGTGAGGCATGCAGTGTGCCTATGTAAACCAAACAGAAGGCACTTTGAACTCTTTTGTGCTTTTCCAATCACGATTACATTGATTTTTAAAAATGCTTTTTCGTGGTGCGTTTCTCTGTGACATTTTCTCCATTTTCGAGTACTTATTTTTCTCCTCTTAACTTACATGATCTGGACCATTGGTGTCCTTTATTTTTTAACTGTCTTGTTTTGTCAAGATGTTTGACGTATATTACATGTAATCAGACAGGTGGTGTCGCTTCACAAAATTCAAAGGTAAATATCAATGCTTAATCATAAATGTACCTTAAAACAGCGCTAGTTGTGTTGCAAAAATTATCACGAATGGCTCCAAATTATGAATAAATGTGAATGTGTTCTTTTAAAAAACGACTATGAAAAAAGGTTAACAGAAAAATCATCATTTGACCCACCATTCTAGGCATTCTGATTGTGATCATTATCTTTCCAGTGTGCATCTATTTAAAAGCCTTCACATGATTAATCATGAGCAGGTATACTATTGATACATGATTTAAAAAAAGCAGGGTAAGTTAGTGCAACTGATATTCGTACTATGAATAATCGATACATTATTTAGGAACCTGAAATATCTTCAAATATCTTTGATTAGAACATCCAGCAGTACCTGGAAAAATAAAAGACTTTTATACAGACTGCATCTCTTGTAAGATATTCAAAGATGTTAATAGGTTTCATACAATTAGTTTCATATATTCTATATAAACGATCCCACAGTAATAGGGGACCAAAAACCCTTAATGGAAATCTCAAATCCCAAGGTTCATGTATGAACGGAAAAATGTGATAAAAATAAAGGCATATTTTCCATGTTTTTTTTTGGAGTAAGGCATTACTGATTGTGCCAATATTTCTTCACATAAACCAGTTTACCTTTGTTAGTGTTATTATTTAGATCTGTTGTGAGCTCAGTCGTAGCTGACGTGAAAAACTGTGGCTTCTCTCCCCACCGAACTGAGGGGCATATTAGCAATGCCTGGCGATAATTATCGCAAAGCGCAATTAGCGCTTGGATAATTATCGCCAGGCATCGCCGGTTTCTATCGCGGAGTTAGCGTGCAATCAGCAATGCTAATCTCCAAAGCGATAGAAACCTTGAGAACAGTGTGAATATCGCCTGAAAACAGGCGAAATTCACACTGTTCCCCAGTTCTGCTTGCTGATAGTGCGAGGGGGACTTAGCCATGTAATCCACCTCTCATTGGATTACATGGCTAAGTCAGAGTGGGACCAGGTGTTAGCAAACCAGCGCTAAACGTGTTTAGCGCTGGTTCGCTAATCACCGCCCCTGCCTCGCTGATAGGCGTTAGCGACCTCAGCGACTGTTTCCAGTCGCTGTTAGGTGGGGAACGCCTACTTTGCATGCCATTAGCGATAAATATCGCTGGCATGCAAAGCGGCACCCAACCCGGTCGCTATCGCCTACAAGCTGTCGCTAACAGCAGTTAGCGACAGCTTGTTGATAAGGCGATAATATTATCGCCGCTTTAGCGGGAAAAAGTCCCGCTAAAGTGGCGATAATCGCCTTGCTAATATGCCCCTGAGTATCCTCTCTGTGGGGCATATTAGCAAGACCCACGTTAAAATTATCGCCGTTTTAGCGGCAGGAAACTGCTGCTAAAACGGCGATAATGGGCTTGCTAATATGCGTTATAGAATTCCAATAGAAGCCCAGGTTAGATGTGCAGGACATCTAACCTGGGCTTCTATTGGAATTCCATAACGCATATTAGCAAGCCCATTATCGCCGCTTTAGCGGCAGTTTCCTGCCGCTAGAACGGCGATAATTTTAACGTGGGTCTTGCTAATATGCCCCTGTGTTTTCTGTTTTCTAAACCTCAACATGGAGAAAATACCTAGCAACATTGAATTTTAAGTCCCCAATTACATGTAGTATGGAGCAGAGTTCTTGTGTGGAATAATGTTCTGCACTATTATTAGTGGCCAAGTGTTTCCATAGCTAGATTTACTGCCGGGTGTGAGAACACCAAATCTTTTTTTAAAGGCTGGAAAATCAAGTCAGTAAAATTCCTTTGAGAAAGGGCTCCATTACAGCCTAGATCCATTTTCCAGCCCCACCCTACTTCAACCAAGGCATCGATGATAGATATTCTGTCCTAGCCTTTTGCACCCTCATCCTCCCCACCCCTCTTACTTATCTATTGCATACAAGTCCTGCAGACATTTATCACCTGCTCACAGGTGGGAAACATCTGAATTAAATAGGAATATGAAAATCTAGTTTCAAATCTGCAGAGTAATCCCAGGTCAGCATAGTTGTTCCCCATTGCAAGTTGAAATAGAAGGAATTCAATACAGGATTCCAGTCTGTATCGGAAATGCTGACCACCCAGAATCTCCTCATAGAATTTCTCCTGGCTCATAATCAGGGCCTAAGATGAATTCACCCTATTAACTTTAGAGTTTGGGAAATAATTTGATGGTTACATCAGAGACAGACGTACTGGGAAGGATAACATTGCTCCTTCGGACATATGCTCTTCATAGTTTGATCTTAACAAACAGATAAAAAACAGTTAATAAAAAGCAACTGCCTAAAGATGAAAAGGGGGAACTGGTTTGTGCAAGGTAAAATAAACCTGTGCACCATAAATGATATGCGGAGCATCCGCAAAGAAATTTCGAAGAAATTAAAACATTTCTCTGCATTTGCTCTTACCTCATGGAGGCATTATGTTTTTTAAGCAAAGCTGGCTTTGACTATCTTTGTAGATCTGGCTATGTATCAAAAACCATAGGTGATAGCATTGGAAGGCCCAAGTACTGACATTAAATGCTCCTTGTACACAAGTTATTGCAAAGTGCAAATTATTATTTGCAACACTTTAGGGGAAACTTTCCTGCACCAAAATGGTTTTCCACTGGAAATTAAATAATTTGTCTATCAAGACTTTGTGCTGCTTTACATGACTGTGCAGTGGCACAGAAATCATGATAATTATGCCCCATCGAATTGCTACTGAAATGGTTATTTGAGCTCCTTTGTGCTGATCTGCAGGTCCCCTTGTACATTGTGAAAAAGAGCTGAGAAGGGAAGCCAGAAAATCAGCCCACAGCATTCTTGGTTCTCAGAGCAGTTTTTAACCAAAAATTCTAGAGGTTTCTTTTTGAAGTGCTTGGAATTTCCTGACTCCCTTGCCTTGGCTTCAAGCTCGTTGCAGGAACAATGCAGTGGTAATAAACCCTTTGTGTGAAGGCAGTGCACAGCCCATTCAGTTGCAAGTGGGGCTGTTCCCAGCTCTACCATCCCATCCTGCCAGCAGATGGCGCATTCAGACACTCCTAATCCCACAATTGTGTAACTATCTAGGAGAAATTCACAAAGTCTACCTGCCAGTTAAACCTAGTCATGTGATCTAAGAGAGGCTGCAGTCACCAAAAGGCTATGGGCAGGAAAATGCCAACTTTCTAAAAGTGGCATTTTCAAAATTTTAAGTTAAAATCTGACTTTACCATTGAAGAGGATTTTTAAATTTCATAGATACCAAACATGAAATGCTCATCTGTCCCCAATCAAAAGTTAGCACTTATGTAATGTAATAAGGCAACCCAATGTTATCATATGAGACAGGTAAATCTCACATTAGTGGAAAACGAATTTAGGAGTTTTCCATTAACAGGACATGTATAATTTAGAAGTACATGTCCAACCTTTTAATACCAATGCAACCAGCCCCTTAGGCTACCTAACGTCTACCTTAGGGGTGACATGTGCAATAAAAGGGGAGTTTAAGGTTTGGCAAATAAGTTATATTGCCAAGTCATATTGGCAGTTTAAAACTGCATTTAGCCTACAAGTACAGGCCTGGAATGTGTTTAAGGTGGTACGATAAGCGCTACAGGCCTACTGGTAGCATTTAATATACAGGCCCTGGTGTAAGAAATGGGACTACTGGTTGGGGGGGGGGTGAAACCTTTCTCAAGAGGCAACTGCAATACTTGTCAGGGTGAGGCATAAGCAAAGCTTAATTTAGCCTGGGCTCAACTCTCGGGTAGCTTGGCACAGAGCAGTCAGACTTAACTCAGAGGCAATGTGTTAAGTATTTGTGCAAAAACAACAGTTGATGGACAGAATGCAGAACAATGTCATACATTCACCCCAGTACAGAGATCTGGGCCTAAATCCATCGTTTTTTTGCTCACCATGCCATTCCAGTTTGAACCCAGTGGGGTGGCGTGGTGAAGCAAAATAACGATGGATTAAACTCAGATCTGTGACTGGGGGTGAATGTTTGCCAATGTGCAGCATTCCGTCCATCATCTTGTGTGTTTTGCATTTCGCCCTATGTGGGAAGGGTATGCCCAGACGTGGGTCCCGTGCTCACTACGCCACTGGAGTCAAGCTATCCTGGCTGATGAAGGCTGATAGCCTGAAACCGGTCCTAGGATGCTTGATTCCGGTCCAGGGAAGACATGGCTTGGCAGTTCGGTCTGGACTGTTGCCATGAGGCACAGGGTCAAGACTGATTTGCATATGGCTATGTCTGAACTGGGGTGGCGTGGTGAAGCAAAATAACGATGAATTAAACCCAGATCTGTGACTGGGGGGGATTGTTTGCCAATGTGCAGCATTCCGTCCATCATCTTGTGTGTTTTGCATTTCGCCCTATGTGGGAAGGGTATGCCCAGACGTGGGTCCCGTGCTCACTACGCCACTGGAGTCAAGCTATCCTGGCTGATGAAGGCTGATAGCCTGAAACTGGTCCTAGGATGCTTGATTCCGGTCCAGGGAAGACATGGCTTGGCAGTTCGGTCTGGACTGTTCCCATGAGGCACAGGGTCAAGACTGTTTGCATATGGCTATGTCTGAACTGGGGTGGCGTGGTGAAGCAAAATAACGATGGATTAAACCCAGATCTGTGACTGGGGGTGAATGTTTGCCAATGTGCAGCATTCCGTCCATCATCTTGTGTGTTTTGCATTTCGCCCTATGTGGGAAGGGTATGCCCAGACGTGGGTCCCGTGCTCACTACGCCACTGGAGTCAAGCTATCCTGGCTGATGAAGGCTGATAGCCTGAAACCGGTCCTAGGATGCTTGATTCTGGTCCAGGGAAGACATGGCTTGGCAGTTCGGTCTGGACTGTTCCCATGAGGCACAGGGTCAAGACTGATTTGCATATGGCTATGTCTGAACTGGGGTGGCGTGGTGAAGCAAAATAACGATGGATTAAACCCAGATCTGTGACTGGGGATGAATGTTTGCCAATGTGCAGCATTCCGTCCATCATCTTGTGTGTTTTGCATTTCGCCCTATGTGGGAAGGGTATGCCCAGACGTGGGTCCCGTGCTCACTACGCCACTGGAGTCAAGCTATCCTGGCTGATGAAGGCTGATAGCCTGAAACCGGTCCTAGGATGCTTGATTCCGGTCCAGGGAAGACATGGCTTGGCAGTTCGGTCTGGACTGTTCCCATGAGGCACAGGGTCAAGACTGATTTGCATATGGCTATGTCTGAACTGGGGTGGCGTGGTGAAGCAAAATAACGATGGATTAAACCCAGATCTGTGACTGGGGGTGAATGTTTGCCAATGTGCAGCATTCCGTCCATCATCTTGTGTGTTTTGCATTTCGCCCTATGTGGGAAGGGTATGCCCAGACGTGGGTCCCGTGCTCACTACGCCACTGGAGTCAAGCTATCCTGGCTGATGAAGGCTGATAGCCTGAAACCGGTCCTAGGATGCTTGATTCCGGTCCAGGGAAGACATGGCTTGGCAGTTCGGTCTGGACTGTTCCCATGAGGCACAGGGTCAAGACTGATTTGCATATGGCTATGTCTGAACTGGGGTGGCGTGGTGAAGCAAAATAACGATGGATTAAACCCAGATCTGTGACTGGGGGTGAATGTTTGCCAATGTGCAGCATTCCGTCCATCATCTTGTGTGTTTTGCATTTCGCCCTATGTGGGAAGGGTATGCCCAGACGTGGGTCCCGTGCTCACTACGCCACTGGAGTCAAGCTATCCTGGCTGATGAAGGCTGATAGCCTGAAACCGGTCCTAGGATGCTTGATTCCGGTCCAGGGAAGACATGGCTTGGCAGTTCGGTCTGGACTGTTCCCATGAGGCACAGGGTCAAGACTGATTTGCATATGGCTATGTCTGAACTGGGGTGGCGTGGTGAAGCAAAATAACGATGGATTAAACGCAGATCTGTGACTGGGGGTGAATGTTTGCCAATGTGCAGCATTCCGTCCATCATCTTGTGTGTTTTGCATTTCGCCCTATGTGGGAAGGGTATGCCCAGACGTGGGTCCCGTGCTCACTACGCCACTGGAGTCAAGCTATCCTGGCTGATGAAGGCTGATAGCCTGAAACCAGTCCTAGGATGCTTGATTCCGGTCCAGGGAAGACATGGCTTGGCAGTTCGGTCTGGACTGTTCCCATGAGGCACAGGGTCAAGACTGATTTGCATATGGCTATGTCTGAACTGGGGTGGCGTGGAGAAGCAAAATAACGATGGATTAAACCCAGATCTGTGACTGGGGGTGAATGTTTGCCAATGTGCAGCATTCCGTCCATCATCTTGTGTGTTTTGCATTTCGCCCTATGTGGGAAGGGTATGCCCAGACGTGGGTCCCGTGCTCACTACGCCACTGGAGTCAAGCTATCCTGGCTGATGAAGGCTGATAGCCTGAAACCGGTCCTAGGATGCTTGATTCCGGTCCAGGGAAGACATGGCTTGGCAGTTCGGTCTGGACTGTTCCCATGAGGCACAGGGTCAAGACTGATTTGCATATGGCTATGTCTGAACTGGGGTGGCGTGGTGAAGCAAAATAACGATGGATTAAACCCAGATCTGTGACTGGGGGTGAATGTTTGCCAATGTGCAGCATTCCGTCCATCATCTTGTGTGTTTTGCATTTCGCCCTATGTGGGAAGGGTATGCCCAGACGTGGGTCCCGTGCTCATTACGCCACTGGAGTCAAGCTATCCTGGCTGATGAAGGCTGATAGCCTGAAACCGGTCCTAGGATGCTTGATTCCGGTCCAGGGAAGACATGGCTTGGCAGTTCGGTCTGGACTGTTCCCATGAGGCACAGGGTCAAGACTGATTTGCATATGGCTATGTCTGAACTGGGGTGGCGTGGTGAAGCAAAATAACGATGGATTAAACCCAGATCTGTGACTGGGGGTGAATGTTTGCCAATGTGCAGCATTCCGTCCATCATCTTGTGTGTTTTGCATTTCGCCCTATGTGGGAAGGGTATGCCCAGACGTGGGTCCCGTGCTCACTACGCCACTGGAGTCAAGCTATCCTGGCTGATGAAGGCTGATAGCCTGAAACCGGTCCTAGGATGCTTGATTCCGGTCCTGGGAAGACATGGCTTGGCAGTTCGGTCTGGACTGTTCCCATGAGGCACAGGGTCAAGACTGATTTGCATATGGCTATGTCTGAACTGGGGTGGCGTGGTGAAGCAAAATAACGATGGATTAAACCCAGATCTGTGACTGGGGGTGAATGTTTGCCAATGTGCAGCATTCCGTCCATCATCTTGTGTGTTTTGCATTTCGCCCTATGTGGGAAGGGTATGCCCAGACGTGGGTCCCGTGCTCACTACGCCACTGGAGTCAAGCTATCCTGGCTGATGAAGGCTGATAGCCTGAAACCGGTCCTAGGATGCTTGATTCCGGTCCAGGGAAGACATGGCTTGGCAGTTCGGTCTGGACTGTTCCCATGAGGCACAGGGTCAAGACTGATTTGCATATGGCTATGTCTGAACTGGGGTGGCGTGGTGAAGCAAAATAACGATGGATTAAACCCAGATCTGTGACTGGGGGATGAATGTTTGCCAATGTGCAGCATTCCGTCCATCATCTTGTGTGTTTTGCATTTCGCCCTATGTGGGAAGGGTATGCCCAGACGTGGGTCCCGTGCTCACTACGCCACTGGAGTCAAGCTATCCTGGCTGATGAAGGCTGATAGCCTGAAACCGGTCCTAGGATGCTTGATTCCGGTCCAGGGAAGACATGGCTTGGCAGTTCGGTCTGGACTGTTCCCATGAGGCACAGGGTCAAGACTGATTTGCATATGGATATGTCTGAACTGGGGTGGCGTGGTGAAGCAAAATAACGATGGATTAAACCCAGATCTGTGACTGGGGGTGAATGTTTGCCAATGTGCAGCATTCCGTCCATCATCTTGTGTGTTTTGCATTAAGTATTTGTGCAACACTTCAATCAGTAACACACTGAAAACAAAAGGATTCCACACCAGTTTTGGAAAATAGAGTCATTGTTAATTGAATAAAAGAAGACCTAAATGACAAAAATCCAATTAGTACAACCGGAGATATGCAATTTTTAAGATTTTAGAGAAAATAGCACCAAAAAGCACAAATCGCCAACTGTGGATATCTGGTCGTGATAGACCAGAAAAAGTCAGAAGTTCAGGCTGACCACGATGGAGTGTGGTGTGGCAATAGGGACCTAGTCAGGCCCGCTGAACAAAGTACCTTAAATCCTATTTGCGGAGTGTTGCAAGGAGCTGTGTCAAAGATGCGTCACGCAGCTGAAGCAATGTGTCGGTTGTGAAGTGCAGCGAGTCTGCGATGCGATGTCCTGATTTGTCATCGAGGATCCCATCGATGAGGGCTTTCAATGCAAAGTCCGGCATCACAGATGTTTCACACATTCAGGTGATGCTTTGGATCTGAGGAAATGCGAGGCTGTGATTCGGAGTCCGGCATCGAGGCTGCCATTGATGAGGGATGTGAGGACCTACGCAGAGGATGCGTCTCGCTGCAGCAGTTCCGAAGAGGATGTGGAGGCAATGCGCGTCTTTGGGGTGTGTCCAATCCACACAGCAGCGGCGATGCATCAGTTCTTCTTGGGGTTGCGCCACGCAGCAGAGGAGATGCATTGGTTCCTCTGGATCCACAGAGGCAGGCAAAGCACGTTAAGCCCACTTGCAAGTTCCAGGACTGGAGTGGCACCACTTGACAGGGTAGACTTACAGATGGCAGAGTCAAGGTGCTGGGGTCGAGGTTGTTGGAGCCTTCTGTCCCTGAGGCTCAAGTCAGTAGGCCAGCTAACTAGCACTTGAAGTAACTCTGGAGGTCCTGGGTTCAACAGATGCAGGTCCAGTTCTTCTCACCCAGGCAAGAGGGCAGCAGTCCTTCAGAGTAGCAGTCCGGCAGAGTGGCAGTCCTTTCAGCAGCACAGCAATCCTTCTTCCTGGCAGAGTATCCACAGGTCCAGAGTTGGGGGTCTGAGGTCCAATATTTATACATGTCGAAGGTGGGAGAAGCTTCTAGAAGCTTCCCTTTGAAGTCCCCAGGCATCCTGCCTACCCTGCCCTGGCTCCAGACTAACTACAGGGGGTATGAGAATCTTTGTGTGGAGGCATGACATAGCCTATTCAAGTGTAAGTAGGGCTGTGCCCAGCTCCGCCCTCCCATCCTGCCAGTGAATATCTAGTCAGGCACACTTACACTCTATTGTGTGTCACTATCTAGGAGGAACACACAAAGCTCAACTGTCAGCTACACCAAGTCATGTGACCCAAGGACAGGCTACAGGCACTAAATGGCTAAGGCAGGAAAATGGAAACTTTTCAAAATTGTAATTTAAAATCTGAGTTTGCTATGAGAGAGGATATTTCATTACACTTCCAAAGACACTAAACAATAAACTGGTTATCAGCTTCCGTTTGAGAATTATCAATTATTAAATGCAATAAGGTAACTCCAATGTTAGTCTCTGGGAGAGGTAGGCCTTGCAGTAATGAAAAATGAATTTAGGAGTTTTTTACTACCAGTACATGTAAAACTCGAAAGTACATGTCCAACTTTTTAAATACACTGCACCCTGCACTCTGGGCTGTCCAGGGCCTATCCTAGGAATGACCTTTATGTATTAAAAAGGAAGGTTTGGGCATGGCAAGAGTTTTTTTTTGCCAGGTGGAAATGCCACTTTAAAGCTGTACAAAACTGGTCCCACACGCTGCAATAGGAGAACTGTCACCTGAGACATGTTTAATGGGCTACTTAAGTGGGTGGCACAATCAGTGTTGCAGGCCCACTAGCAGCATTACATCTACAGGCCCTGGGCACAGGCAGCGGCACTTTATTAAGCACGTACAAGTAAATAAAATATGCTAATTGGGGGTAAATCAACTCTACCATCTTTTAACGAGACAGCACAAGCACTTTAGCACTGGTTAGCAGAGTCGTTTCTTAAGACAGGTGTTTAAAAGAAGAAATTCTTTTATTTCTCAATTCCTTTCCTAATGAGCTTGTGTGCTGCACTGTACTGCAGTATAAAAATCTACGCTAGACACGATGCAGACACCTTTGTTCTATGTTGCAAAGGTCTGTGCCTGGTGCTAGACAGCCTAATTGTGCGTCAGCGCTAGCAACAAAGGAAAACAGTGCCATATCTTTGGAGATATTGCGCTGTCCTGCTCTCTCCCTTTCACACAATGCAGCAGAGCAACTGGTTGCTGTACTGTGTTGCAGGAGTTTTTAGCAAATCTACCCCATTATGTAAAGCTGTATACTAGCAAAATGGGAATCTTACAAATTAAATCCATATTTCTCCACTTTTAACTCTTTTCATCAGTATAAAACTCGAATTTATCTGATTTGTCTTGAATGCATTCAAGTGCACTGGGCTCACTAATTTATATATATAAATGTGAATCCCATTTAAAATATTTTCTCCAGGATTATGGCAGGAATTTATTATCCCCCGAAGACATCATTACAAAAATGTTTACTTTGGGCAAAGTTGATTCTCTTTAGTTTTAAAGAAAATCATTAATCCTGAAAGGCTATTTCATGTTTCAATTTCTATTATAAGCTTCACTTTCTATTCCTATATCCCTAAACGAATACTACAGAGTCTTTTTAAGTCTTCAGAGTGATTTAAATAAGATATGACATTTATTATCGCTTTGCATAGAGAAATGATAAAACGCAGTCCACGTGAAGGTGGGCAAATTGGTAGGTCATAAAAACCATCTGTGAATTGCTACTGTATTAAAGTTTTAAACTAATCTACCACAGCACGAGAAAATAAAGGTCAAAGGACAAAAAAGGAAGACTCGCATGCATGCATATTAATGTAGCGAAGAAAAGAGCTCACTATTCATTTATGGGTATAAAAGTTTATATTTTTCAATGGAATAATCATTTCTGTTGCCCTGCTGGGTATTCTAAATGTACTCTTGAGTGTAAAACTGTAATTTAGTCATAAAATATAATGCCTTAATCTATGCAGAGGTCCTGGTGAGCTATTGAACTCAAAAGACTGTGAGTAGTGTTTGTAGTTTTGCTTCTGTGCACTGCTATGATACAAAGTTACAATGCACTCGTTTAACTGGTAATCAGACTTTTAAAGGTTGAATAGACTAGTCTAATACTTGCTAGATTCAAGTGGTGCTATGCTGAGGATCCCGTACTGTTACCAGGTTTACAGTTGTTTCCTGCTGCTGTGACAGACACACACTAATCAATATCGTCGTTTGTGCATTTTTGATGTTGATGCATAGTGATTTATTGAACGCTTGGCTACTCAGGAGAGTGTCCGGGCGCTAAGCGTTATAGAAGGTAAATAAAATAAAAATAAACTACTGAACAAAAAGCCAGGTTTTGAGCTTTTTCCAAAACAATCCTTCATCCTCTGTACATATAAGTTCTAGAGGAAGATTGTTCCAGCCCACTAACCCCAAGAGGGAGAAAGGATGTCTGCCGGCTTTAGCAAGGCAGACCCTTGATGACCAGATAGTTATTAGCAGAGTGCAAGTTTGTCACAGGGTTGTAGTAGGAAATCCTGGAGGACAGGTAGTCGGACCCAGAGTGATGAAGCACTCTGTTCATTAGAAAAGAAGTCTTGAATAAAATTGACTTGTCCATGGGAAGCCAAACCAAATTTCGCAGATGCGGAGAAATGTGCTTCCTTCAAGGAAGACTAAGGGCAAGCCTAGCGACTGCATTCAGTAGTTTGTAGACTCCTAACCAAATATTGTGGAAGGCCTGCATATAAAGCTTTGGCACAGTCCAGCCTTGACATGATCAAGGCCAAAACCACTGTAATCCTTATCGGAACCAAAAGGAAGTGCAGGGACTTCTTTACCATACGCAAGATGCCAAAGCACTTGCCTACCACTGAGTTGATCTGATTATGGAAAGACATTTTTGTCAAATTTGACCCCCAAGTTTTTTACTGTTTCAACTTGAGTATTTAGTGGGGAAGCCCCTTCTGGCCAGAGAACTTCCAGATTGAGGTAAAAAAATTGTGCCCCACACCGACAACCTCAGTCGTTTCGGTATTGCACTTCAGTTGGTTGAAGCTCATCCAGTGAAAGACAGCTGAAAGACAGGGTTTAATAGCATCCTATTCTATTGGCTCCCCCTTACCAAAGGAAAAGAGAATCTGAGTATCATCAGCATAGGAGATTGTTATGACCCCAAAAGACTCAACCAAGTCAGAAAGGGGAGTCATATAGATATTGAACACTGTTGGGCTAAGGGCTGAGCCCTGTGGAACCCCTACCGAGACACTTTGGCTGCCACAAGAATAGGGAGGTAGCCAAACTTCTTGACTTCTGTCTTCAAGGAAGGATTTCATCCACTTTCAGGTATTGTCTCTGATGCCATTCGCTTGTAATTGGGTGAGCAGCCTGGCATGCAGGACCATGACAAATGCTGCTGAGAGGTCTAACAATAACAGGACAGCCCTTCTGCCTATGTCAATAGTACCTTTAATAAGTTCAGAGACTTCCAAGCGTGCAGTCTCTGTGCTGAACCTTGGCCTGAAGCCTGATTGGCTGGGATATAGTCACTTGTTTACCTCAATATAATTAGAGAGCTGACGATTCACAAATGTTTATGCATTATTCATTTCATGATATTTCCATACTTTGCCTTCACAGCAGGGTTTACGCTACATCCAATGTAACAATACAGAAGAAAAGCACTAAATTGGTTATGTGGAATCTACCTTCTGTAACCGATCAGTTCCTATTTTTAGAAGGTAACTTTTGACAGTTGTCATGAACTTTTATATTTCTACTTTGAAACTGTGCACAGTCTTTAGTTTCAGGTCTCAACTACCAACAGCTTTACCTGTCTGTTGGCCAGACCCATTGTATCCATTAACAGAGTGGACTTTGAGACAGCCCTTTAGTAGGTATTGGATGGCTTTGTTGTCTATCCCTTCCCTGCTCCTAATTCAATGGGTTTCCTTCCTTTTTGTGTGACTGTCCTGCCCGGTAGCATTTCAGTCTTACAGTGTTCTGATTGGTTGACTTGTATACTTTCACTGACAAACTTGCTTGCATTCAGGGAACTGTTTTTTTATTTTTCTGTAAGCACTCTATTGGAGTGCATGTGTACTCTCCATATTGTGGTGCTTCCCTTTCCAACTTTCCCCCAGTCCCCTTGCTCTCAGAGTTGATTCCCTGCCTCTCCCCATCTTGCTCACCTTACCCCTGTAGGCGCTCTCTTTTCATTCACCCGGAATCTCTACATGCACACTCACACGTTTCACTGTGGCAGACAGCTCAGGCCCTGCAATCCATGGCCAGTTATCGTACAGCTTACTGGATGGTACATAATGATTCGCCATTGTAGGAAATCTGCCTTTATGTGTGGTCACACCAGAGTTTTCACCTTTTACTCAACCATATTTTTGCTTGCTTCAGAACTCTCTGTATTTCACACCTGCTAACTAGGACTAAAAGTGATCCCCCTTTTAAACATGCTTCAACTGGCTTATTCCTATCTAGCACATTTAACTTGCCTGTATGTCCCTAGCATATAATGTAAAACATGCACCCAGAGCCACACAGTTAAATGCCACTTGTGGACTGTAGCACATATTGTGCCCTCCACTACAGTGGCAGTGCAAACATGGCTTTAGGCCTAACCTGTGTAGCTTAACTGTTGAAGTATAAAACCTGCAGTGTATCCTGCCAGAATAACCCTTTCCCTTTTTGACAGGTAAAGACCTCCCTTTTAAATATTAGTAGAACTTGTAGCCAAGACGGCAAGGTGCATGGTATTTAAAAGTGGGACATGATGTACAAAATTAATATTACCATGTCCCTACTTTGACATGGCCCAAAAAGCTATTTCATTGCGGCAGGCCTAGGTGGCATATGTAGGAAATCAGAGTACAGATAAAAAATACTAACACTGTATCACAGGTATGGGACCAATTAGAAAAATAAATATAGCACTATTTTTGATAGTTGTTAAAATCTAATTCAATGGTGAAGTCTGATTTTTAATAAACATTAAACTTTTGGACATTTACCTTTTCCCCGCCTGCATTTCCTGGAGGCTAATTTACATTAGATCTCCAGCAGTAGCTCAACCAAGATTAGCCCTGATGAGGTGTGAAAACTGCTCCCAGAGTGGAGACAATGTCTTGGGTGCTAGAAGGTGTTTTGTTCCCATGGCAGGAAGTCTAGATGGGGTGAGCCAAGGAACTTAATTTACTTCAATGATGCTTCCCCTGTCATAAGCAAATGTTCAGTGACACATGGAGAGGCCCCAGCATGTGTCCTAGTCAAACTGGCATCAGACCCATTGGGGGGAATGCTGACCCCAGAACAGGTTTGGAGTGACAACAAAGGAGCAAATTTCTTATTACCCTGGCCACACACCTGGGTCGGCACACAGGCTCTGCAGAAGGGGAGATTGGTTTAACCATCCTGGATTTTGAGAGTGAGGGGCACTGTAGAAGTGTTTGCAGAAGGGCAAACAGGAACTGCTACAAAAGAGGGTAGGGTTACCCCTGGGAACTTTTACACCATTGGTTAGGGATGGCCAGAAGGCAACTCCACCTACCAGTTGGAGCTAGGCATACATGTGGCAACCCCTTGCAAACACTTTGAAACAATTTCTGGACCTTTGAGAATACAGAATAGGACTGGGCCTGCTGTCTATGACTTGAGAGGATCCCTGAAGTGCTGGACCTGCTGCCCCTTTTACCCAGCTCAAATAGCACACAGAAGTGAATAGCAAGGGCCAGTTGGCTGACCTCCTGTTTAGCTACAGGGCCACAATAGGCTGAAAGAGGCCTTTTCCCTGAAATACCCAGCTGCCAAGTACTAACTGGATCTGACCTAGACCTTGCTGGTGACCTCTAAGTGTTGCTTCTAAGGTCCTGGACCCATCTCTATGTTTAACTAGACTTTTCCTACTACCCCTAAAAAGCCAGGACTTATAAACGTTTTGGACTTCCATACTGCTAGAGGACCCCAGCCTATCCATCCAAGGTGCCACATTACTGGGCTGAGAAAACAGGGACCTCTCATTCAGGGTTTCTCCACAGCAGCAAATTTGATTAAGCAGAATGGCGGTGAGGAGGTAGCTGGCCTAATGGAATCCTACATCAGATATATTCTGCTGCCTTGGCCCGCTGGAGGATTCTGGGCTCCAAAAAACAGACTAAGGACCTGATTATGAGTCTGGCGTTCAACGGAGCTCAAGACTCATGGTTGTGCCGTGGTGGCAGTCCGGTGTGTACCAGCAAACAAATGATGGACGGAATGCTGACAATCCAAACATTCTCCCCCAGTCAAAAGATCTGGGTTAAATCCATCGTTCTTTTGCACACTACGCCACCCCAGTTTGGACCCAGCCATATGCAAATCAGTCTTGACCCTGTGCCCCATGGGAACAGTCCAGACCGAACTGCCAGGCCAGGTCCTCCCTGAACCGGAAACAAGAATCCTGGGACTGGTTTCAGGGTATGTCACCCTTCTTCAGCCAGGCTAGCTTGAATCCAGTGGCACAGTGAGCAAGGGACCCACGTCTGGGCATACCCATCCCACTTAGGGCGAAAAGTATACCAGCAAACAAATGATGGACGGAATGCTGACAATGCAAACATTCTCCCCCAGTCAAAAGATCTGGGTTAAATCCATCGTTCTTTTGCCCACTCCGCCACCCCGGTTTGGACCCAGCCATATGCAAATCAGTCTTGACCCTGTGCCACATGGGAACAGTCCAGACCGAACTGCCAGGCCAGGTCCTCCCTGGACCGGAAACAAGCATCCTGGGACCGGTTTCAGGGTATGTCACCCTTCTTCAGCCAGGCTAGCTTGAATCCAGTGGCACAGTGAGCAAGGGACCCACGTCTGGGCATACCCATCCCACTTAGGGCGAAAAGTGTACCAGCAAACAAATGATGGACGGAATGCTGACAATGCAAACATTCTCCCCCAGTCAAAAGATCTGGGTTAAATCCATCGTTCTTTTACCCACTACGCCACCCCAGTCTGGACCCAGCCATATGCAAATCAGTCTTGACCCTGTGCCCCATGGGAACAGTCCAGACCGAACTGCCAGGCCAGGTCCTCCCTGGACCGGAAACAAGCATCCTGGGACCGGTTTCAGGGTATGTCACCCTTCTTCAGCCAGGCTAGCTTGAATCCAGTGGCACAGTGAGCAAGGGACCCACGTCTGGGCATACCAATCCCACGTAGGGCGAAAAGTGTACCAGCAAACAAATGATGGACGGATTGCTGACAATGCAAACATTCTCCCCCAGTCAAAAGATCTGGGTTAAATCCATCGTTCTTTTGCCCACTACGCCACCCCAGTTTGGACCCAGCCATATGCAAATCAGTCTTGACCCTGTGCCCCATGGGAACAGTCCAGACCGAACTGCCAGGCCAGGTCCTCCCTGGACCAGAAACAAGCATCCTGGGACCGGTTTCAGGGTACCTCACCCTTCTTCAGCCAGGCTGGTGGCAGTCCGGCCACTGCCACACTGGGGGTCCGACCACCCTTTTACAACTAGGGTGGTCGGCCCGACATTACACCTCCACAACCGCCAGGGATCAGAGATCCACACAGGGCTGCAATATGCTTGGTGGTGCCCTGCGGCAACGCCAAGCATATCATGACTTTCCTCACTGCCAGTAGTCTCATGGAAGTTCTTCCTCCGTGAAACTGCTGGTGGAGAGGAAAGAAAGGGTGCTCTACAGGCCCCCCTCTACCCCCTGTGCATGGGGGTGCATGTTGTGCCCCACATGTTGTGCCCCCTGTATTTTTGGCAACTCTGACCGGGTTGAACCTGGTTGGTGTATCTGACATATTCTTAATTGCAGTTGACCTGAAATCACGTCTAAGTCCCAGTCTACGTGACACTTGACTACCATATATGCTTTGCTCTTTTCCGCACTATTTTCCCTTAAATCTATAAAAAATCACCTATCTGTTTCCTCATATTTGGTTTGTCACTCTGGTGCTATTTTACGTATTAATTTCTAATTTAGTTTGGTTGGTACTGCTTTAAACATTACCCCAAGCCTAGGTTAAGCCTGTCTGGTCTGTCCCATAGGTACCGGAGGTTGAGCTCAGGCTAATTTTGTTACTTTAATGGTTCATTTTGACAAGGGTTGTCATTATTCTTTGAAATGGGCAGTCACCTACCTCAAATAATAATCTAATTTCTTTCAGGCATATATTACAGGTCTGAAATGTCACTCAAACTGGTTATGTGTATGAGTATGGCAGATGCTGAGTAGAAGAAAAATGAAGTTGTTCCAACATCCCTGCTCTAGCACCCATGAGCATTGGGCCCTCTGAGGCTATTGGGCTCAGGACTCTGAGAGTGGAAATCACTGGCTAAACAGCTGCGAGGGAAGCAGGAATAGATGACAATATAATACTGGACCAAGAGGTTCATACATTTCTTTGTCAAGGGACAAAGATGTGGTTGCAAGGCATGCATGTGCACAAGGGTATTGCATTTGTTTGACTGCATGTCTTTTTCTGTATAAGTACATACATATGGGTGCACATTTGTAGGTGTGAGTGCATGTCTGCTTCCATTCTTGTGAAAATGTGCTTGTGAGTGAGTTAATTTATGAATGTGTTTGTGGGCAATAGCCACTTCCTGACATTTAGTTTCAGCGCCATTGGCATTTGGTTGCCTTCACGCCCGGCATTGGCCAGCTGTCACTGTTCAGCATTCGGTGGTATCCATGCTTTGACATCTGGTGGCCAATACTCCCTGGTGTCTACCAAAAGGCAGTATCTTGTTGTATCCAATGGCTGCCATTTCTAGCATCTGGGGCAGTCACTCCAACAATTTTGTGGTTTCCCAACTCATTATTCAACCAACATTAGGTTGCTCTCGCTCACATTTTGTGTGCTTTCTATTCGGTATAGTCATGTGGAGGCACATTGTGGCAAATTGTGGGGATCCTATTTCTTGGAACGTTGCTACTCCTAGCACAGGGTGGCTATCCCAGCTAGCTTCTAAATGGTATCCTGGGATGGGGGCAATCTAGACATCCTGAGTCTTAGGTCCTGATGAAGAGTTTGACTGAGAGCGTCACAAACTCTCTGTCCACCTGCACTATTGTAAGTCAGGCAGACTGCCAGCTTTACGTTGGCAGTATGCCCATCGACTCTGTCAACAGACAGCTTACTCCAAAGTACTAACAGAGTGCTGGTCACCAAAGAAAGCTGCAAAAAGAGCAAATGATGGACAGAATGCTGAACAATGTCAAACATTCACACCAGCACAGAGATCTGGGCCTAAATCCATTGTTTTTTTGCTCCCCATGCCATTCCAGTTTAAACCCAGCCATATGCAAATCAGTCTTGACCCTGCTCCCCATGGGCTGCCAGGCCAGGTCCTCCCTGGGCCGGAAACAAGCATCCTGGGACCTCATCAAAGAAAGGGCATCACATCACTGCCCTATTTTGGACAGATGGTCTGATGTTCTTGTTTTCTGTCTGTGACAGCCAGAAAGAACCTGGCGCTGACCAACATAAAAACGAAAATTATGAATCCCACACCAAGGGGAAAAAAATTCTACTTTGGGACTTTGTGTTTGAAAAATAAAAAATTTGGTGCCGACTATCAAAACCGAATATGGTTGTGTTTGGTGCCCTCAGAAGAACTGCTGTGACAGCGGTTCTCTAAAGGTAGAGGTGATCTCACAATGTGCCGGTCCTTTGTTCATCAGGGTGGTGGACGTAATGTCCTCCTCCACCCTAACGGACAGAGGTAAAACCGTTAAACTCCAAATAAGATCCTCAGTGTCTACCACTTTAATGCATTTCCTGATAGGTGATTGGAATACATAAGCATATGAGACAGGTTCGATTTTTGTGCGGTTAATAGTACCTGAGAATACTTTTTGAATGTTGCAATCAAGAAAAACAGTACTGATATATCCAAAACCTTTAGCTACTCTATAGTTAGAAAGTAATAAACAGTAGTAAAGCGTATGTAAACAAATATAAAGAATAACAAATATGGCCAAACATGTTAAACTAAGAAATCATAACCACAATCACGAAAACCAAAGTATTGAAGACTGAAAAATCTATATAATTCAAAATAAAACAAATGATATTAAATATATATATATGTATATATATATATATGAAAGAAGAGTTTGCCGCTCCGGATGGAACGCACTCGCTGGAGGTCAGGTCGAGCACAGGGCTGCACACACAGATCAGCTCCCCACATGGTGCTGCCAACGCGTTTCGGGACACCTCCCTTCCTCTGGGCAGTGAAACAAATGAAAGGCATCAATTATTGGTAAGAAAGTCCCCTCTTTATTTTGCTTGATAAAAACCTTGATAACAAACAGGTGAATAACCAACGAGCATTGTGGGACTGGAAGTCCTGTTTTGCATATCCCAGTGGATTCAGCCTTCACAAATGTCAATAAAATACTTCGTGGGACAAACAATGTTCCGTGTTGCGCCTTGTCAATAGAAATGACCCCTCCAGCTCCGCATCGATATACATGTGTAATACGGCGGACCCACATGGATCTTGTGGTGGTGCGAAGCCGTGGCCTGGGCTGGGCCACAATAATTTGAAAGAAGAGTTTGCCGCTCCGGATGGAACGCACTCGCTGGAGGTCAGGTCGAGCACAGGGCTGCAGACACAGATCAGCTCCCCACATGGTGCTGCCAACGCGTTTCGGGACACCTCCTTCCTCTGGGCAGTGAAACAAATGAAAGGCATCAATTATTGGTAAGAAAGTCCCCTCTTTATTTTGCTTGATAAAAACCTTGATAACAAACAGGTGAATAACCAACGAGCATTGTGGGACTGGAAGTCCTGTTTTGCATATCCCAGTGGATTCAGCCTTCACAAATGTCAATAAAATACTTCGTGGGACAAACGATGTTCCGTGTTGCGCCTTGTCAATAAAAATGACCCCTCCAGCTCCGCATCGATATACATGTGTAATACGGCGGACCCACATGGATCTTGTGGTGGTGCGAAGCCGTGGCCTGGGCTGGGCCACAATAATTTGAAAGAAGAGTTTGCCGCTCCGGATGGAACGCACTCGCTGGAGGTCAGGTCGAGCACAGGGCTGCACACACAGATCAGCTCCCCACATGGTGCTGCCAACGCGTTTCGGGACACCTCCCTTCCTCTGGGCAGTGAAACAAATGAAAGGCATCAATTATTGGTAAGAAAGTCCCCTCTTTATTTTGCTTGATAAAAACCTTGATAACAAACAGGTGAATAACCAACGAGCATTGTGGGACTGGAAGTCCTGTTTTGCATATCCCAGTGGATTCAGCCTTCACAAATGTCAATAAAATACTTCGTGGGACAAACGATGTTCCGTGTTGCGCCTTGTCAATAGAAATGACCCCTCCAGCTCCGCATCGATATACATGTGTAATACGGTGGACCCACACGGATCTTGTGGTGGTGCGAAGCCGTGGCCTGGGCCACAATAATTTGAAAGAAGAGTTTGCCGCTCCGGATGGAACGCACTCGCTGGAGGTCAGGTCGAGCACAGGGCTGCACACACAGATCAGCTCCCCACATGGTGCTGCCAACGCGTTTCGGGACACCTCCCTTCCTCTGGGCAGTGAAACAAAAGAAAGGCATCAATTATCTGCAGGGCCTCTGCCCTCGGATCACTGGTTTCGGTTTCTGGAGTGGCAACATAAACAGTTGCTCCCAAAGGACTAGCCTGAACACTTAGGTGAATATCCCCTGCACCAGCATTCCACGGAAATTCTTTCCTAGCTCTCCCACGTCAACGAGCACGGCTCCGCTCGCGACACCGTATGACGTCATCGGAGCCATAAGAGGACCTCGTCGGCCTGCTGACGTCAGTTCCACCCATTTTTTCCGTGCCACCGAGGCAAACAGGGGACCGAGACATTTTCACATGTATACATAGTATAATAAATATATATATATTCACTGAAAAAACCATAGGTTTCAGGCACGTTATAGTTAGAAATTAGCATTTAAAAAACCTTAGAAATTCACTGAAAAAACCATAGGTTTCAGGGGCGTTATAGTTAGTTGGACATTTCACTCGTACAAAACCATAGAAATTCCCCGTTATAGTTAGTTCAGCTAACTATAACTCGCGCGCCCGCAATGCACTGCTGATGACGTCACATATTACATCACTCATGACATGGTCAGTGACATCACTCATGACATCACTGATGACATCTCAAATGACATCACTGATGACATCACTGATGACATCATCCTTGTGATAGAGTGGCAGACCTCCTCTCACCCTAATATAACCTTTGATACACACACTCAAAAATACAAACTAACATTTTCAAAACAATGGACATACCAATACCAGTTACAACACACCTATTCAGTAATTCCAAGATCTACACACACACTCATTCACCAACAGTCCCTATACAGTCACTCATACATGTACTCACTCATCATATGTGCTCATACACCTATACATCCTGTTACACACCGCCACTCATCCATAGAGTTACTCACACACATAGTCACACATGCAAACAAAGTATCAAACATCCATTTACTTGCATATACAGTTATACACACACTACCACACTTACTTCTACAGAAACTTACACATACTTACTCTCTTAACAATCACTTATAGAAACACCTACTTATTTGTACAGGAACTCTTCCAATCTCTCACTCTCACATATACTCACTTATATACACCAATACTCACATATACTAGTTTAAAACATATGTAGTTACTCATAAAGACACTATTGAGACAGTCATTCACTCACTAACACACCCATACACATACTCATCCACCTATACAGTCCTGCACACATGCTGTCTTCAACACATACAAACAGTGAGTCACTCATTCATGCATCTATGCACTAAGTAATACCCCCACCGAACCATACAGACACTCAGACACTCATACTGATACTCAAAAAACCAACTAATAACCCATATAGACACTCATGTAGCTACTCACCAACCCATGCAGCCACTTATACACAAAGTGAGAGACTGATACAGATATTTTCATATTTAAACATTACTCACTAACCCATGTATTCACTAAGATACACTTAGTCAGTTATACAATCAATTTTACAAAAAACAAATCATCCATTTAGACACTTTATACCCATTTATTCTTCCATCGACCTTGAGATATACATATATAAAACATATTTAATTTTCAGAAAAACACACATTCACTGGATGATGTCATCAGTGATGTCATTTGAGATGTCATCAGTGATGTCATGAGTGATGTCACTGACCATGTCATGAGTGATGTAATATGTGACGTCATCAGCAGTGCATTGCGAGTGCAGCGAGTTATAGTTAGCTGAACTAACTATAACGGGGAATTTCTATGGTTTTGTACGAGTGAAATGTCCAACTAACTATAATGCCCCTGAAACCTATGGTTTTTTCAGTGAATTTCTAAGGTTTTTTAAATGCTAATTTCTAACTATTACGTGCCTGAAACCTATGGTTTTTTCAGTGAATTTCTAAGGTTTTTTAAATGCTAATTTCTAACTATAACGTGCCTGAAACCTATGGTTTTTTCAGTGAATATATATATATTTATTATACTATGTATACATGTGAAAATGTCTCGGTCCCCTGTTTGTCTCGGTGGCACGGAAAAAATGGGTGGAACTGACGTCAGCAGGCCGACGAGGTCCTCTTATGGCTCCTATGACGTCATACGGTGTCGCGAGCGGAGCCGTGCTCGTTGACGTGGTAGAGCTAGGAAAGAATTTCCGTGGAATGCTGGTGCAGGGGATATTCACCTAAGTGTTCAGGCTAGTCCTTTGGGAGCAACTGTTTATGTTGCCACTCCAGAAACCGAAACCAGTGATCCGAGGGCAGAGGCCCTGCAGATGGCACACGAGGTGGGGTGCCCAGTCGTGTGCACCGGCGGGGCAGTGAGGTGACAAGCACCACAACCCACAAAAAAGGTAACGAGGGCACTGAATAACACAGGATCTTCTCTTTGTATCTGGCAGGAACAACGAAGTTAAAATGCCCTAGTACCAAAATGTAGAATTAGTGCTACAACGGTCTTCAAGAGGACCTGCGATGCCGCTTCTGCCTCCTGTACCCTGGAGGCGGCACATGGGTCACGCGGTACGGTCATACTGCGGTGGGACGCACACTCGTTGACCTCTCATGGCACTGCTCCACACTTCAGGGAGGACGCTTTCCATTAGCTATGTTTTCTGATGACATGTCGCGCCAGCCCCGTCCAACAACAGAACTCCTTTAGATCCAAACAGACTCTTCCACTCTCTCACCGGAAGTGAAACCAGACCACGCGGACTCTTTCACAATACAACAGCCGGGAATGCACTTTTCGGTAAAAAACCACATTCCTTCCTCCTAATTAATCAAATAAACGTCTCACTGAAGAACAGGGGCCAGCTTCGATCGGTAAACAGCCGTTACAACGACTTTTTACTTTGCGATACCATTACAACGCATGCATTACCACGCATGCGTTGTACATAATGAAGTCATTACTACGCATTTTTTTAGAACGCATGGTCATTTACCACGCATGCCTTTACAATGAATTTTGTAGTAAAGGTATGTATGGTAAATGACCATGCGTTCTAAAAAACATGTAGACGATCCATGTCGTTGTAAGGAAACAGAGGCTGTTCCGTTTCCTCACAACGATGTGCACCGCCCCTCAGAGATGACGTGAAGCAGGAACCACGAGGAGAGAGGAACCAGGAGGAGAGAGAGGTAAGGGGGATTGGGCATGGGGTGGGGGTTTCTTTTCTAGGGTTTAGGGTAGTGCAGTGGTGTTTGGGTGGTGTAGGGGTCATGCTGGGGGTAGTGTTTTAGGGTTTAGGGTAGTGCAGTGGTGTTTGGGTAGTGTAGGGGGTCGTGCTGGGGGTAGTGTTTTAGGGTTTAGGGTAGTGCAGTAGTGTAGGGGGTCGTGCTGGGGGTAGTGTTTTAGGGTTTAGGCTAGTGCAGTGGTGTATGGGTAGTGTAGGGGGTCGTGCTGAGGTAGTGTTTTAGGGTTTAGGGTAGTGCAGTGGTGTTTGAGTAGTGTAGGGGGTCATGCTGGTGGTAGTGTTTTAGGGTTTAGGGTAGTGCAGTGGTGTTTGTGTAGTGTAGGGGGTCATGCTGGGGGTAGTGTTTTATGGTTTAGGGTAGTGCAGTGGTGTTTGGGTAGTGTAGGGGGTCGTGCTGGGGGTAGATTTAGGGTTTAGGGTAGTGCAGTGGTGTTTGGGTAGTGTAGGGAGTCGTGCTGGGGGTAGTGTTTTAGGGTTTAGGGTAGTGCAGTGGTGTTTGTGTAGTGTAGGGGTTGTGCTGGGGGTAGTGTTTTAGGGTTTATGTTAGTGCAGTGGTGTTTGGGTAGTGTAAGGGGTAGTGCTGGGGTAGTGTTTTAGGGTTTAGGGCAGTGCAGTGGTGTTTGTGTAGTGAAGGGGGTCATGCTGTGGGTAGTGTTTTAGGGTTTAGGGTAGTGCAGTCGTGTTTGTGTAGTGTAGGGGGTCGTGTTTTAGGGTATAGGGTAGTGCAGTGGTGTTTGTGTAGTGTAGGGGGTCGTGCTGGGGTTAGTGTTTTAGGGTTTAGGGTAGTGCAGTGGTGTTTGTGTAGTGTAGGGGGTTGTGCTGGGGGTATATTTAGGGTTTAGTGTAGTGCAGTGGTGTTTGGGTAGTGTAGGGAGTCGTGCTGGGGGTAGTGTTTTAGGGTTTAGGGTAGTGCAGTGGTGTTTGGTTAGTGTAGGGAGTCGTGCTGGTGGTAGTGTTTTAGGGTTTAGGGTAGTGCAGTTATGTTTGGGTAGTGTAGGGTGTCGTGCTGGGGGTAGTGTTTTAGGGTTTAGGGTAGTGCAGTGGTGTTTTGGTAGTGGAGGGGGTAGTGTTTTAGGGTTTAGGGTAGTGCACCCAACCAGTCACAATATCCGTGGACAAAGGGGATCCTGACTCTTTGGAACGCTCCGTCAATTGAACAATTTGGGTCAAGGGCCCTACCACGTCCAAGACCTATCAATTCCTTTCTTGGGATCCCTCATATACTTGGAGAAAAAGGTACATAGTTTCTCATCAATTTCAGGCGTGTGTGCCACCTTCCCCTTCAGTGAGGGCCTGGGGCATTCTCCCCTCTTCCTATTCCTGACCTCCCTTTCAAGGGGTTGATGGATTTTCCCCACCACATACTCTGCCACTTTGGCGTCAGGTGTCCACTCTGCCGACCTAGGATGGTAAATTTGGGTAGGCTCGAACATGTCCGAGTGGACCCCGTCCCCCAACCGGGGACTGAGAGGAGTGGGAATCTGGACGCCAGGGACGCCCGAGTCCTTATCCTCATTGGAGGAGAAATCGTCCTCCGATACACCCTCTCCCTCTAAGGGAAACCCGCCGTCGGGGTCTACAATAGTGGTGACAGTGTCGCAATTTCCTCCAGGCCTCTCCTCCTCCCGGCAGGGTGCATGTTTTAGCGTTCGCGCACTCTTGAGGAAGGTCTCCGTAAGTTTATCAAATCCTTCCAAGTGCCCCGCGTTATGCTTAACGGCCCTTTTATTCCCCATCTGGGAGCTACTTGGACCCGCCACCACCAGATCTGGGTCACTGAACACCCCAGGGATGCTTTTCGCCAGCTTATCAACCTGATACCTAAGAGGAGCCAGCGCCCTAGAAATAGCCAGAGAGAGGGCTTGGTCCACTGCTGGAGGGAGAAGTTGGGGGGCCATTCCTCCTCCACTTCCTGGTAGGAGGAGTAAAAATGGTCTTCTGGAGAAGACATGATAGCAGAGGGTGTGAGCACAGAACAAATGCCCTTAAAATCCTTAAGACAGCCCCCTCGCCGGTGCTCCAACAGCTGGGCTTTCCCCGAAGCTGTTATAAGAATAGACTGAGGCGCATTACCAATTACCACCACCAGGTGGCGCTGGTCACTAACGTGGCTGTGTGGGGAAATCACCGCGTAGCGGTGTCAAAATTAGGCGAGGGTTGTTCGGGAATCAAGCGGACACTAAAGGAGTGACCGGATTCCCAAACGCGCGTAAAGACCAGCGGGAGCGCTCGACGGAGCTGCCTCGCCCGGACCAGACGCGCCTGACAGGATCTCACCGCGCGCAGAGCACACAGCAGGAGAAACTGCGAGGGGGATAACGCGCTCGGACAAGAGCCTGCTGCGCAGGGAATATGAAACAATACCAAGGCAATAATGCTAATAACGTGCACAAGAAACCGCTATACAAACAGTAACAACGTCAGATTAAGCCAAGAATGTAAGGAATGCACTTAACTGACGAGCATTGAAGAAAGAGGAAGCGGAAGGGACGTCACGATATTATATACGATGGACTGTGATATGATTGGACTATAGTTGCCTTGGAGACTACCCCCTAATGGTTCATGGGTTGTGTAGTCTTTTGTTTAATGATTGTTGTGTTACGTTTTCTTTGAACTGCTATGCAAATAAAGTGAGGAAAGATATGCATAATCCTCGCCTCCGTCCTGCCATAGAATTCATTAAACTTTATTTGATCTGATTTAGAAACATAGATCATAAAAGTGTACATAAAAACAGTAAATCCTCTTTCCTAATACAATACAGTGAGAATTAATTAAAACCAGTAGGTAAAAACGGGTGTTACAAAGCCCGGTTCAGAGCAACTTCAGGTTAAGAGAATCGTAAAGTTCAATGTTTCGCAAGATCAATCTCATGTACTTCGTGCAAAATACGCAATAAGGGGTCCAAGTAAGATGTAACGCTCCAATACCTGACCAGTTTGCACTATATAAAACTGCAGAAAAAATAAAAATAAAAAGTGTTTTGCACACTTCTGTCATTGGGCTATATGTGGGCTACATATTGGTGATATTTGTGCTACATTTGGGCTCTTTTTTCTCTGGTGGCCATCTTGGGAGACTTATTTGTTATGAAGTTTCCTAATTTCGTCATTTACTGCAGTCTCCTCAGTAGGAAATGCTTTCAGTTTTTTACTTTGATTCCATCAAGAAGGCATTCAGATGTGTCACACATTTGCCATTAATTCAGAATGTTAGCACTCTAGTTGTTCATTAGATCACTGTAGTAAAGCTACTGCTCACCAGGGAGTTAACTCGAAGTCTACTGCTGGTATTGAAAGTGATTGTTTCAGTCTGCATGTCAGAATTTTCTAATGAAATAGAAGAGGATTTGAGATCTCACTTAAAACATGCCCTTAATTTTCTTTCTGCAGCACTAACCATAATTTCTATGGCAAAATGAACCCCCTCATTTTTTTTCCTTTTTAAATTAAATGTTTTAAGTGTTACCAGTTTATTCCAATCAAGATGGCTTCAGGTGTGCCATAATTTTGTCATAAGTAAGACTGTTAGCGCTCTAGTTGTTCTTTAGAACACTCTGGGAAGCTGCAGTAGAACACAAAGGAATCAACTGGCAGGCTGCTCCTATTGAAATATAACAGGAAGATATTTGAGATCTCACTTAAAACATGTGCTAATTTTTCTTTCTACAGCACTAACCATAATTTCTATGACAAAATGAACCCCATCATTTTGTTCCTTTTTAAATTAAATGTTTTAAGTGTTACCAGTTTATTCCAATCAAGATGGCTTCAGGTGTGCCATACTTTTGTCATAGGTAAGGCTGTTAGCGCTCTAGTTGTTCTTTAGAGCACTCTGGGAAGCTGCAGTAGAACACAAAGGCATCAACTGACAGGCTGCTCCTGTTCAAATATAACAGGAAGATATTTGAGATCTCACTTAAAACATGTCCTAATTTTTCTTTCTACAGCACTAACCATAATTTCTATGACAAAATGAACCCCCTCATTTTGTTTTTTTTTAAATTAAATGTTTTAAGAGTTACCAGTTTATTCCAATCAAGATGGCTTCAGGTGTGCCATAATTTTGTCATAAGTAAGACTTTTTAGCGCTCTAGTTGTTCTTTAGAACACTCTGGGAAGCTGCAGTAGAACACAAAGGCATCAACTGACAGGCTGCTCCTGTTGAAATATAACAGGAAGATATTTGAGATCACACTTGAAACATGTCCTAATTTTTCTTTCTACAGCACTAACCATAATTTCTATGACAAAATGAACCCCATCATTTTGTTCCTTTTTAAATTAAATGTTTTAAGTGTTACCAGTTTATTCCAATCAAGATGGCTTCAGGTGTGCCATAATTTTGTCATAAGTAAGACTGTTAGCGCTCTAGTTGTTCTTTAGAACACTCTGGGAAGCTGCAGTAGAACACAAAGGCATCAACTGACAGGCTGCTCCTGTTGAAATATAACAGGAAGATATTTGAGATCACACTTGAAACATGTCCTAATTTTTCTTTCTACAGCACTAACCATAATTTCTATGACAAAATGAACCCCATCATTTTGTTCCTTTTTAAATTAAATGTTTTAAGTGTTACCAGTTTATTCCAATCAAGATGGCTTCAGGTGTGCCATACTTTTGTCATAAGTAAGGCTGTTAGCACTCTAGTTGTTCTTTAGAACACTCTGGGAAGCTGCAGTAGAACACAAAGGAATCAACTGACAGTCTCTGCCCTTGTTGGATGTACATGTTTTACTGAGAATGTCAGACTTCATTCTCACATGACTGAGAAAGATAATGTGAATTTACAGAAAATATGCTCTCATTTTAGCTTCTGGAGCACCTTCTAAAACTGTATGGGACAAGCATGTGAAAATAGTTTTCTCTCAAACATGATTCATGATATCCCAGCAGAAGGTTTTTCACAGGGTAAAATCACCTTAGAACACACCACAATTCCTGAAATTAGTATGGTACCATCAACAAATGAATTCTAATGTAACTAAAGTCTGTTATCACCCTTCATAGTTCTCCTTTTGGTAACCCTCAAAATCTTCGATTCACTACAATGCATTTCAATGGGGTACTATCATTTATATTGGTCCCAAGATGGCTGCCAGCAATTCCAGGATGAAGTGCTGATAGCCAATCAGATCTCACGATGACATGTGTGGTTAGGCTCCGCCCAGATATATATGTGTTTTCTTTTTCAAATTTCTTAGGAACTACTGAACGGATTTACACCATTTAACCAAAAGGCACGACTCTGAACCAAGGGCTACCTTTTTGCCAAATTTGGTGTAATTCCGTTCAGCAGTTCGGGCTGTAGCTGCGATGAAAGGTTCCTATGGAAAATTGCATGGGGAAAACACGTTTTGGGACCCCCCTTTTTTCTCGGCCCCCGCTTGCCGAATCACCCCAAAACTTTCAGGATAGGAGCGGACCGGAGCGGGCCATAAGTTTTGAAAATGTCACGAAGATTCGTCAACCGGCACCAAAGTTATTTCAAATAGAATGTTGTGGATTTCCTATGGAAAATAGGTCCTAACTATAACTATCTACTGGCGACCGCCAGTAGATAATAATATATGTATATATATATATATATATATATATATATATATATATATATATATATATATATATATATATATATATATATATATATATAATTTAAAAGGAAAATTCATATACATTAAATATATACACAAAAACACTAATTAGCATTTACCATAAGTGGCACAAAGTAAAATCCAACTAGTCTCCAACCAACCTATATAATTGAACTCAAAACCAGTTTAAAATAGAAATACTTTTACAATGAAAAAACAATATAAAAAGGCCACAAAACACACAAGAAAATGTTTCCCCAAAAATAATTACAGCAAGACAGCTTCATTCTGCTGGATTGCAAACCTACAAAAGAAGACTTCAACAAATCACTGATTACTACAAACAAGTTTAACAATAAATGAAAGATGAAAAATGTAGTAAACAAATTATGTTAAGATAACAAATAATTACAACTATGCTATATGTGTAGTTCTCCAAATTAAAGGTGCATTCTCTACAAGAATGGAAAAAAACATTAAAAGAAAAAGAAAATAATGACATGGACCGTGAATTACTAGAAATAAAAAATGGCCACTTTGAAAGTTAGTATCCAAAACACTAAACCAAAAGTTAATGCTCTTAGCATATTTAAAAATTGGTAAAACAATAAAGGTCCTAACTAAATTTTACATTAAAAAACATAATTAATCCCCCCAAAAAGTTTCTCTCAACAGTCTGGAAAAAAAGAAAATTTCCCTGATAACACCAAACATACCTGCAAAACAAAAGTCTACAACTAAAATAAAGACAACATTGTAAACTGCAATGTAAAAATGAAATAAATATAATATGTCTTTTTAAACAAATATATGTTTTCTATCCTTTAAAGCTCACAAATAAGATTATGGAAACAGCAAAATACATCGAAATCCCAAAAAGGGAAACTAATGTTTAACTATAGAAAGGTATAAACTTTTGTTAAAGAGAGCTCCACCAGTTAAACTACACTGGAATTTTTCAAATATTATTCAAAGCATGCTATGGCATGGCTAGTACTAAGAATGAAATAGTTGCAGGAGTGTTATGGAACATAACCACACTCCTAATATTGTTGAAATGGAACTCAGAAATATTTTACAGGTCTTAAAAGAAGTCAGTGGGAGCTCATAAAACCAATAGGCACAATATTTAAAAGTATCATACCAAACGACCTTGAACAAGCAACAAGCCCATTTCCTGACATACCAACCATAAAAATATTAATTGCCAGAACACATAGAACAGCCAGGAAAACACCAGGAGTGCCTTAAAAAATATGACAAGATGGGCAAACCTCAACACTCATCAAATACAAAAAAGAAACCTTTTTACCATATGACAACCTCAATAGTGATAAAAGAATTCAAATGTGGGCTACCAATAACAATTTACTAAACTTGACACAATGTAACACATAAGTCAAATATACTCAATACAGTCAGTATCAGTATCAAAATACAAACATCCCATTAGTGTATGCACTGTTACCTGACAAACAAAGTACAATTTACAATGAAATGCTAACACATATAACTAGGATCAATTTGAGGCTACTTGGGTAGCTCACCTGCACCGATCAGGCCTCAGACGCCAGCCTCAGTATCACATTCCATAGTAGAATATCTATGAAAGCACCATATCCCAATCACCAAAGACAAATAACACAGTGGAAGGGACGCACAATTTCTTCCAAGAACTACTTGGAAGAAGCCACTGTACGCTCAACTCCTAGAAATACTTAAACAAGAGCAGAGTTACCAGGAGCTAAGAATGGAACAATCCCCAACCCAACTCAAAACAAAACTCTCCAAACAAACTACACAAATGCATGCACCTCTAGCACGCAAAGTAAGGCCTTTTCGTAGCAACCCTTGACTACCATATAAAGACTCAATAGCAAGACTCCTAATTAAAATCATACTGTACAACAATACTATTTAACCTCCCTAAATCACAAATACTCAGACTTTATTCATATTTATTTCTGAACATTATCAATTCATTCAAATTTAAAATACCAATCTGAATACCAGAATAACTCAAAAGACAAAAACTTCTGATTGCTTATTAAAATGTACTGTATTAAATATTTAAAAATAAATATATATAAATGCAAAATAAACTACATTATTTTAAATAAGCCATCTCTTTTCTATGACCTATAAAAATATGCTAATGCCACAAACAATAATATATATAAACAATAACTAAACAAACATAGCAGTAAAAATTGACATTGCTCACCCAATAACACACATAAATAAAATAAAATAAATACTTAGGATTTTGTGGCTGAAGTCTTGGTCACTGAAATAATGATCCAAAAATATAATTCCAATAAAGTATTGATAAAAATACAAAAAACTGAGAAAAATAAAACATTCAATAGAACTTCAATAATCCAAAGAATTCACCAAAAACCTGACAAATGTAAAAGAAAATAATAATACTTCAAAAAAACCTGAAAAATCAAGTTAAAAATAATTTTGGTTAGTCCAGGTTGAAAATAAAGACCAAAGTCTGAAAATAAAAACGTGTAAAAGAACGAGACATACAAATGCACCCAAATATAGTATAAAGCAAATCACAGTAAAATGTCCTTAAAATGTATCTTTGGCAAATCTAGCACACATATAAACTAAACATAAACATTACATTTCACTATAAGGCCTGCCGCAATATTTTAAACGCACATATTCTGCACTAAAAAAAAACTAGGTGTAGCCGCAGAATTGGAATTTGATGACTCTACATTACTCTTGTTCTGGCCAAATGCCACCAATCACCATGTGGTTGAAATTTTTCCTGTGAGGCTAACGAAATGTGAGAACGAGCAAGATTTGTCGTCCCCGAGCACCATTGTCTAACGCGGGCAGTTGCAAACGGTCGTGGTCAGAGGGCTGCTTCTTAAGTAGATTTACTGCCTCTTGAGTAGATTTTGTACTCGAGGGGCAGCAAAATCAATTCTAGTGTGCCACATGCTCTTGCGCACTGCATGGTACCATTTGCGCTGATTTTACAGCACTGGTTGCAGTACTGGCACTAAATTGCAGTGCAACAACCATATTTTCTGCCCATTAGTGGAGCGCCACAAAATCTTGCAGAGTTTTGGAATTCCGCAGAATGAAACTCCTGGAGTTACGCACCTCTGAAAAAAAACTTTAAAGTTATATCCTGTTACAAAGACTAGTCTAAACACCTCCCACTACCCCTAAAGTCTATATCATAAGTTTAACATAGTATTACCTGAATCAGAGACCAGCAATATGAAACCTCAACTGCAAATTTCATGAACAGTCCAAATGACAAAATACAAAATGAAAGAAACTGGGAAAAAATGATCGAAAAATAAAAAATGTAAATGTTTTCCACCTCAAACAAATTTTTTTTTTATTATTAATTGTTAGGTTTATTCAATAGTAAACAAAATGTTTAAAATGTCAAATTGATTTCTATTAAAAAAATTGATTTTTTTTTTTACGTACAAATATTTTCTTAAAAATAATGCTAACATATAATAATAATCAAATGGCGATGCGGTGCGCGCAATGTAATTCGTTTTATTTATTTATTTATGCACTTACCTCCGTTCGGCCGTATGCCGGAGTTTACTACACCCCACCCTGCCCCTCCCCCGCCCTGCCCCACCGCCCCGCAGCACTCCCTCCAGGAGCCGCGACTGCTCTGGTGGTTACGCCAGTCACCGAGGAATAGTCTTCATATGCATGAAGTGGTTAAGTAAAGCAGTTAAATGGGTGGCATAAGTAAAAATAGAAAAAGATAAAACTACACCAAATACACTGGGTATAGGTTATGAAGAACACAATGGATACCAAAAGTGCTTGTGGGAGTGTGGCTACAACAACATAGCTCAAAGCACACATAGCGGTATACTGTGCAGAGCAGCAACAAGCAGTACAAATAAAAAGTCCAAGTGGGGCCTGTTGTGTAGTAGGGTTTTGCGAAATTTGCTTTTCCATAATTACATGAAGCTTCAGGAAAATGATGTGAAATTATATGTATTTACGCAAAATGCCAATTCATAATTAAGCGCTATATTTTAGTATCAAATGCTAAATGTACCAAAAACACAATTACTGGAGACAACAACCATTTGTGTTCTGGTTGTTCGAACTGTTTCCTCATGCCCACACTATAATTTTGCCAGAAACAAAATCTGATGTAATAGAATAATTTCAGGAATATTGCATACCTCAAGTAACGCAAAACTATGAAATTACAGGAATTTTGCTGAGGTCATTTAAATTTTGCCCAGGTCTAATATACAATAACCATATGGTCAAGAGTAAGATATGGTGAAGAGAACTAAACAGTTTTTGATAAAAAGCATAGGGGAAGAGAATAGAAAAAAGATAGAATGAGGGAAGGAGGGACAGGGGTCCCATCATATGAATTTGTCAAAATGTTTACCCAGAGGTGCAAGGCAGCACAGGACATGGTAGGCTCATAATTGTCACATTCTGCAGCATCTCTGAAGTCTCTTGGCTGAAAGTAAATAGGGAAACGTTTTAGAGGAGTCCTGAAGTTTTCAGCCAGTCAAGAGAGCATAGAGCATGATACAGGGAACAATGGGAGAAAGATCAGAAGGAACAAAAAGACAGGAGAGCTGAGATAACATTTGGAAGGGAAACAAACAAAATTATGTGGAAAGTTGAGATCTCATGAACAACCTTACCACTTGTTGATCCCCATAATATGAGATGTGATATGAGCAATGCAATACAGAATCTAAGGATGGAATCATAATTGTAAATCTTCCTAATAAAACACAAATTAACAGTGAAATAAAAGCCCTTGGCAAAGTATATAGGGTGTCTATCCCAGTTAATTGATCTAATGAATGTAAGTGTCTACTGCTACATATTTGAGGAAAAAGAAATGCTAGGAAAGGTCTTCAATGAAAAAGATCATAGAATGCTTCTTATTCAAACATGGAACATTTGTCACAACATACAATCAAAGACATAAAAACTAACAGGTCTGGCTTTTCATAGGGAATGCAAAGAATGATAACAATAAAGGCTGACGTATATACACAGAGAACCTACACTTAGGCCATATATGCATTCACACCTGGTCGCACAACACATACTGACCCACAAGCAAATACAGTATGCATACATACATATCATAGGTGGTGCATACATGTGTGCTTCCCTCTATGTCCACAAGCACAGTCCATGTGTGGTTAGTGTACCTTTGAGCAAGTGTTGTGCTGTATATAAATGTGTGCCCGTAAGTATTCCTAATGGATGTGTTCTTACACACTCCGTTTCAAACAAGAATTTAGTAAAAATGTATTCGGAAAACAATAAGCATAATTCTGTGTATTATTTAATACTACAGATTATCCTGAAAATCACTACATTTGAATGGCCTTATTATGATGCTGACATAAAAGTTGGTATACTACATTCTGCATTATTTGAAATTTCCTTAGCACTAAATAATCTGTGCTATCAATAATCAGGCTTTAATGTAGTGAACTTCCTTTTCAACCAGTATTGCATCTTTTTACCCAGATATATTCTTTTTCAATGAGGTCATATAAAATACCCCCAATACACTTTTTTTGTGCCAGAGCAAATAGGACTCTATTTTTAACAATGGGTACAATAACACTTCTGTATTGGGCTGTGCCTCACACTAGTAAAATTGTAAGCAGCCCAGCCACTTGTTTTTCCAGGTCTCTCATTTAAAAAAAATTGGGCACACACTGTCTGGTTGTAGGAAATGACCATCTTTTGCATGAGGTTCCCCCAGATTTTTGCAAAACCTGTTTTTGTTGGCTGTAGATCTCAGTGCAGTTTACCCCTTCTAACAAGTAGGAACTTGCTTGTGCTTCCCTTTAGCATGGTTGAATTGGTATACTCCTAAACTGGCATAGTTAACTTGCTTATAAGAAACAACTACATACTACAACGAATACCCAGGGCTTGGAAGTTAAATGCCACTAGTGGACTGCAGCACCAATTGTGCCATCCACTACAGTGACAGTGCAAACATTCCAACCTACCATTGTAGCTTGACTGGAGCAATGTAAAAATTGCAATTCGATGTGGCAAAGTAAACACTTTTGAAAGGTCTAAAGCTTCCTTTTGAATACTAATAAGTTACCCTTAAATTGGCCATGTAGCCCACAAGACAAAGTGTGTGGTATTTAAAAGTAGGACATGTAGCAATTTTATGTTAACATGTCCTAACAGTAACAAGTAACCACAAGCGATTTCCATTGTATGAAGGCTGACTGACCCAAAGAGAAACACTGGGAAACAATATTAAATATTACTTCTGCTATCTCAGGGCAGGGACTAGCTAGAAACAGGATTCAACAACTCTTTTAATATTTATAAAAAGCCAAATTTAACGGTGAATTCTGATTTCTGATAAATATTTAGGAAAAAATAACTTTCAGGAAGTTACCTTTTCTCTACCTAAAATTTGTTAGGGCTAATTTACATGAGTCTTCCGACCATCAACCAGCTGGTGAATGGCTTGAATGATGTATGACAACTGCTCTGAAACCATGGAAAAAGTCCTGGGTTTGTGGAGGTGTTTTAGTTCCTCTGACAGGATGACCATTTAGGCTATGCTCAGGAAATTAATTTACTTGAAAGGGGCTGCCCCTGTCACAGGCAGATGTTAGAATACACATTGGCCAGGCCCCCTCGTTTGTTCCTCTAGTCAGCCAGGCACCACTCCCAGTGGGAGGGGTGCTGCTCACAGAAACCTTTTGGAGTGACCACAGTGGAGTGGGTCCTCAGTACCATGGCCACACCACTGTTTGGGCACATAGGCTTTGCTCAAGGGGAGACCGGTTTCACCATTTTAGATTTTAGCTGTGAGGGGCACTGTTGGATTGTTTGCAGTAGGGCAGACAGGACATGCTGCAAAAGTAGGTATGGTTACTCCTGGGAATGTTTACCCCATTGGTTAGGGAGGGGCCAGGAGTCACTCCCACCCACAAGCCAGTGCCAGGTATCACTTGGCACCCTCTTCAGAACAGTACTAGACTTGAAGAAGATCGGAAAATGACTGAAATTGTTATCTGTGAACTAGAAGATCCCTGAATGACTTGATCTGTTCCCTCTTGTATCCAGGACAAAGAATTGGACTCTAAGGGTCATAACTTCCTGCTCAAGCTACAGTGACAAAACAAGATACAAGAGGACTTTTCTTGCAACTGCCCAGCTGATGGGTTCCAACTGAACCTGCCCTAGATCCTGCTGTGGCCTCTGCTGGAGTTAATCCTGACCCCAAATGCTGTTCATTAGGTCCTTGAACCCTTGGCTGTGTATGGCTGAACTTCTCCCACCACCTCTAAAACCCTGGGACTTAAAACCTTCTTCAGCTTCAAGACCTCCGGAGGGCAGGGACAAACCTGCCAAACTTATCCACCCAAGGTGTGTTACCTTTGGGATGAATGGTCAGGCTTCTTCTGCTTGGTTTTTCTCCACAGCAGTAAATCCTATTCAGCAGGACCTCATGGAGAAGGTATCTGGCTCTGTGAATCTCTTTGTCTACAGCTTGTAGCCTTACCCTGCTGTGAGCAAGTGCAAACTTAGAACTTTTGACCAGGCAAGGATGCCAAAGGTATCCTGCTGTTGAGAGGACTTCCTTGGGTGCAACATTTAAATTTCTCCTGCTCTGACCTTGCTCGCTAAAACTAACGGCTTCACTGCTACCGTATCCAACAGCAATCCGACCTTGTGGAGCTCTCTTTGGCTATACCCTGCTGCCTTGCCCCATTGAAGTCCCATGGTAAAATCTTCGACTGGGTCAAACCTACCTGGTTTCAGTATGCAACCCGGGTCCCATCGAGGTCAGCCTCAAATTGAACCTAGGACCTGGTCTACTGCAACCAGCTAACCATGGTTGATGCTTAATGCTTTTTGGTGCTAAATCATACCTGCGGATCCCCTTTTTGAATTTTTGTCATTTGGTGCCATTTTATTTATTACAATTTAAATTTACATATCTCCAGTTCCCCTTGTTGGATTTTTGATATTTTGATGCCATTTTATTTATTACACATTAATTAAAATGTACTCTATTTTTCTAATTTGGTTTGGCCTTTATTACAGTTTTGGTACTGAATAAATACTTTATATATGGCACTAAGTTAAGACTGTCTGTTCTATGCCATGGCTACTAGGGTGTTGAGCTCAGGTGAATATAGTGACTTTGAGGGTTCACACTGACAAGGATTCTAGCAGTAGCATACTGATCATTTGATCATTACTCAAAGAGGATAGTCGCCCGTCACTAAAAACTGAGTGCCGCCGGAACATTACTTTCTATGTGTGCTGCATTCTGAAGCACACATAGAAAGAGCAAAAAGCCTCTTGTGATGGTTTTTGTGCAGGAAGGTTTCCCTTCCAGCACAAAAATAATCATCCCCGCAATGGAGGCACCCTTGCACCATGGTGCAAAGGTGCCTGCGTTGGCACACAGCAGCCAATTGTGCACCAGGTGCAGGGGAAAAGGACAGGCATGCGCCGTATCTGATAGATATGGCACATTCCTGCCCTTTGCTTTTGCCGTAGGGCAGTGCAGCAGGAACACCTGCGCCGCTGCCCTACGGCAAAACCTCATAAATGCGGCTCTGTGTTTCTTGCACTGTCTTCTTAGAAGAGTAGAAAAGGCCATTTTGTGGCAGACAGCACTGGCCTCATGCTACCATCTAAGTGAGGGAAGCAGGGGTTTGATGATGCACCTCACAAAGACGGCAGGTGGTGTGGATGGGTTGGTCTCTGAAGAAAGTGGCGCAGTGGCCATGGGTGCTGCATGAGGCACTCATGTAACGTCGATGGGACATTATTAATGCCCCTTGTTAACGAAAGGAAATGAGGCATGAGCAAAAGAAATACTTTAATTAAATAAAGAAATAGTAGAAATCATGAGATTATGTGGTTTTGGCAAAAACCTGCTAAATCTTACTAATCAGACAAGATCTCATAAGAGGTAAGGACAGCCATCCTAGAGTCAAGTGACGCAACTATCAGATAACGGAACACAATAGGGCAATTATTTTAGGATCAGATACTGGTCAGAATCCTTATCCCTGGGCCCAAAGTGATCTAAAAAAAATATGAACAGAGAACTCACGTCACAAAGGAAACTATCAAAATTAAAATCAGAAGCAACATTTAATTAAATAAGCTCAAGAAAGGTATGTTAAACTAATGTGATATTTAAGGCCTGATTAAGAGTGGGTCTAGAACAAGGGGCCTTTTATCGCACCTCATAAGTAGCAATGCCCCAGGGTGCATTATTAACTGTGAGCAACACAGCAAAATCTGCATGGTATGGTAAATATGTACACATTTCCCCAGTTTAATTTCAGCAGGTTTGACCTGCCAAAATGTAACAATGGTTTGAGGCATTGAACTTTCCAACTTGTAATTCTGACCCTTGCGCAAACAGGAATTTAGACACAGGTCGGATACACCGACTCACTCGTAACTAGGCCCTATTATAGAACAATTATATACTTAGGTAAGTCATACTCAACTCAAACTCAAATCAAGCTTTATTCGGTTAAAAAAAAGTAGAACCATAAAAGCATCCTAAAAAATGATAACATCTTCACATTCCAGCGCAGTGTATACAGTAAGGTACATTAAAATTTGAAGAATTTCTACAGTACATGAGAATACGTAAACAACATAATGCCAGTTAGAGCATAAGAAACGATCCTAAGAAGGACATTATGCATAAAGTGCCACGTGCAGAATATATAATACGAGAGCAAATCTACAGCCCTGAACCACATTAGTCAATGTACATTCTATCTTCTTCGTAAACGAGGGCCTCAAGATGTGAGTTATTTTTCCTTATTCTAATTGCCTTCTGAATATAGACCGCAGCTGCATTACAAACTCTGTCATTAACTAAATTACAGATATATTCAAAGGCAATTTATGTGTAAACAATCTCTCCTTTAAAAACAATGGACGTAAAATGCTCTTCCTAATATCTCTATAAAAATCACAAAATAAAATAAAATGCAAAGTTGTCCAATTTGATTTTCCATCGCAGGGACACTTTGGGAGGTTTCGTTTCCACTTGCCCATTGTTGGAAAAGCTTTTAAGAAATGGGCCATCCCCATTCATAATCTTGTAAGGTAAAATCTATGTTTTATGTTCGTGACCTGGATTAGATAACGTTGTATCCCTAACTCAAAGATCCTATTGCAGTATGCCTTGGTCAACTACTTCGAGTTAGCCTCAACTTCCCTTAACCAATTCCTTGATTCTATAAGTCCAGTTTTTAGATCCTTTTTATTATAATCAAGTATTTGAGAGGGATTGTTAAAATCAATATTTTGGCACATTCATTTAAAAGATTATTAATGTACATCAGCCAGGGAATTTTTTTTCCATACTCAAGGGCAAGGCAGTATTTAATGACTTCCTGGGTAAATTTTGTACCCTCCTTTCTCCATATCCCATATCAGACTTTAAGACCTGCTGTACTAATAAAATCATTAATATAAGATGCCGCCAACTCTTTGTGCACGCTATATATCGGAGTAGAGTTGGGAACGGCTAGCAATCTTCTTAAAAAGACATTTTCTTGAGTCTGGAGAATGGAATGATTAGCCGCTCCCCAGAGCGCAGCACCATAGCAAGTACCGGTAAGGCACTTGCTATTGTATAATGTCTGAATTTCCCTAATGGGTTTATTACCCATTTTTTTTTTTATCTGAAGATTGCCTCTATAATCTGAGTACATTTTAATTTACAGTAATCAATGTGTACTCCCCAGTGTCCGTTTGCTGTGAATACTAGACCTAAATATACAAATGAGTTCATTGCTGCAATAGGAACACTGTTTACGTGGTGGGCCCTAGTCTTTGCTTTTCCTTTGCCACACACCATCATAAATGTTTTTTTCAGATTAAGTACCGGGTCCTTTTCCTGCATGTATTCTGTGAATTTCTCAATTAAACACTGGAGCCCATTAGCGGTTCTCGATAAAAGAACTGCGTTGTCCGCATAGAGCTGTTTACCAACTCTAGGGACATCTGCATTTAGCTTTTGCAAATCTTCATCTACTCCATTTACAAATAAGGAAAACAAGACTGGAGCAAGGACACATCCCTGTCTTATACCCCGTGTTACTCTGAAATTAGTAGTGCACTCTCCTTCTGTCCCATATCGTACTCTTGTACTCAATGGATTATATATTTGTGACAGGTATACAATAATGTTATTCAGTGCACCCATGTGAACCATAGTTTGCCATAATTTCGCATGGATTACTAGGTCAAATGCACTTGTGAGGTCAACAAAACAAAGATGTAAATGGCCCTTTTTTGCAATTGTATATTTACTGATTATTAGATGTAGGTTAATGCGTTGTTCAATTGTCCCTATCTCTCTTCTAAAACCATACTGCGATTCTGTGAGGATTGAGTTTTCAGCTGCCCATATTTCCAGTCTCTCCAAAAGAATTCTGCCCATCAATTTTGACGTCGTGTCGAGGAGGGAAATGGGGCGATAGCATTTAGCTTCACATCTATCGCTCTTCTTAAAGATCGGGACTATAATACTTTCCGTCCAAGTTCTTGGTACCAGACCACCTCCTACAGCATTAAACACTTTTTGTAAGATTGGGGCCCAAAGATCCATATCTATTTTGAAAATGTCTATTGGGACCCCATCAGGACCAGGTGCCTTTCCAATTGCACATCTATCTAGGGCCAATTTGACCTCATCCAGAGTAATAGGGGGCAGATTAGGGGAATCAAAAGTTATAAAATCTTTATTATCTAATGGTGCTAAAATACAATTAAGGTCACTTTTATCTACCAGTACGGGAGTTTCATTTTCTGGGTTAAAGACCTGTCCAAAGTAACTTATCCACTCTGAGGGTTAGACCAAGCTCTCAATTTTAACTGCAGAGTAATCTTTAAAATAAGGGTGCTCAATCGTCTTCCAAAATAGGGGGGGCGTCCTTTGTATTCGCAGCCTGGGTTAATTTCTCCCATGCTTGATCTTGTATTTCCCTTTTCCTTCTAATAAGGGTCCGTTCATATATCATCCTCTGCTTTTTAATAAGTTCGCTATCTCTAGGCCTAACTTTTAAAACGTTTTTTAAAGATTGATTAGCCTTGGTGCATTCGCAGTTGAACCAACTAACTTTTATTTTGTGCTTTCTTCTTATTCTTAATTTTCAGCTCCCCAGAAATTACAGAGGTGATATTACAGAAAGCTCCAATAATCTGACAGTCAGAAGAATCCCCCTTATTACAGATCTCGATATCATATTTACAGTCATGCATTAGTCTATCTACAAATTCATTTAGAATAACTCCAGACCATTTGATAGTTATACCATTTTCTCCTTGCGTTGATATGGAGGGAGCTAGATGAGGCTCCTCCTGTGGAGTCTCATTAAGTCTTACTATTAAGAATAGCAGATGATGGTCACTAAAACAGCTTTCTAACATCTCCATTTTCACTATCTGATCTCGTCCGGATTCAGAAATTAATATATAATCAATGATTGAACACTGTCTATGACCCTCGTAAGTTGGTAACTGAGGTTGTCCCTCCGGAGTCGACTGATCCAGTAGTTCTAGATTATATTTATACATTGCCCCATTGATAGAGTCACCATATAGATTATGTGGGAAATGAGAATAACTTTCACCAAACTCATTCTCATATCCACTATATTTCCCTTCTAGGATATCGCATTTCTTACTATTAAAATCCCCAACCCAGATAAAAAAGCAATCACTTCTGATGTATTTTATAAATAAATTGAGCTCCTTCTCGAGTGCCAATATAACTTGATTTCTAGCCTTATCAAATACATTGTTATAGAAGTTAATGATTACAAAACACTGATTGTCAATAGAAGAGAACCGCAAAAATTGAAAATGAGGTGAGTCAGAATAGACTTTTTTCAGAACTAGTGGGCATTTAACAGAAACTAGGACAGCTAATCCTCCTTTAGCCCTTCCATTCAGAGAAGGAGTTGCTAGTGTATCAACTGTTGAAAAGCCATCAATATAGAAAGGTTCCATATGCCAAGTTTCTTGCATGCAAACGATTTGGCAATTACTTATTAATTCAAGCCATGCTTCATCAGTCAGTTTCTTTTTAATGCCCCCCAATGTTTCATGTTGCCAACATCAGATTCTTAATTTGCAAATATTTGGACGGATCTAATACTCGGTTAGTTGTAGTAATAGAGCAAGAATTATGTTTGGCAACCTGGTGTAGTCAGTCTAAATCGCTGCATGTAAATCATACTCCAAATATAAGTTTGGTTAACATATACAATGTGTTTCTTTTTCCTGGTGAAAGCCTTCTCTTCAAGATGGCTTTTATAGTAATCAAATACCTCCTGGCACAGGTTGAAATCAATGCATCTTATGCATTGCAGTCGAAACACTCCATAGAATATGAAATAATACGCTAAATAGTCAACACAATCACATAAGAGATGGTTACTCCTCTAAAACCTCACTGCATGTATATGTTTTTGAAGAGTAGTGAAAAAAAAAGTTTGGCTAACAGCTACACTGTCAAGCCTGACTTAAAACTAAGCTCAGCATCAAGTATAACAAATGCATCTTCTCTGAGATAAAGTCTAATACTTATTTGTTCCCTTTCCTAGGTACGCAACCATTTATATTTGGGAATAAATAATATCACCCATGGAAAGATTGTCAGAGGACAATGATGGCTTCCTCAATCCCTTATTCATGATATTGCAATTGCATATACAAGACATTAAGGACACATTTCATGAACTGAACAACTGATGACATTTGGAAAGCGCAGATTACCATGGAGGGTATCTTGGCACTGGGTTCACAGCTAATTCACCATGCAGACAGAAATTCAAATTTGTTTTGAAGACACAGTGTGAGTTACCCTATCATATACCAGAAGGGAGGTTGGTCCAAATGAGAGTTGCTTGAATTGATAACAATTGCCACCCTTGTGGTTATGTATGGTTTCAGTTTGGGAGAAAGAAAAGCAAATGCTAAATGGTTAAGGCATTTAAGAGTCAAGTAGTTTATCTTAAAGCAAATATGTGCCACCACAGGAAGACAGTAAAGTGATCTGCTCTAGACTAGGGGCCTGATTTCAAGTTCGACGGTCCGAACTCTTGGTGGCAGTCCGACCACTGCTGCACTGCGGAGCCCCTTTTCTTTCTTGAAGCAGTATATATACCATTACTATTATTTGACAGCATACTCTGGTTGCCTCAGTGGTTCTACTATCGACCTTCTCTACACCCTGTAAAAACCACAGACATTAAGGGCTCTTATTACGGGAGTGGGACCGCCCGACAAGTAGTCAGAGGCTCCCCCCCACCAGATTAGGATGTGACCGCTGTTTAGGTGGTCAGAAACATCCCTTTTTCTATTGCAGCTTGTGCTGCGTCCCGGAAAAGGGACCGCTATGGAAAATCTGTGGGAAAAGAGGATACCTTCCTTACTTAACCATGAGGGTACATAGCTAGCTATCTAGTTTAAGAATGGTAGCAATATTAGAAACAAAATGAAAGGGCCTAATTGGTTTATTCTCCTTCTCTAATTTTTTTCTAAGTTTAGAATCAAGGTACTTTTGTTTATTTGACATTATCTATCAATCAATCACTTAACTTTATCCGTTATTTTTCAGTAACGTAAAAGTACAGTACACAGTAAGATAAAACACTTAATAAAAAGCACGTTATCAAATCAATTAAAACACATTTCATATATATAATACGTTATCACACTTCTTAAAACACATTTTATATATATTATACCTTGTATGGGCCCGATGTAGGGGTCGATTCCGATCTCGGTCGGAAGGCCTCCGAATCGGATTCGGCTTTACCGGATCCGAGTCGGAGGCTTTGTTTCCGACCGAGTCGTACAGAGGTCCGGATGCCCAAGTACGATGCGAATTAACGTGAAATCGCCGACTGACTCGTTTCCGGGTCCAAACCGCTCCGTACGACTCGGTCGCAGACGAACCGTACCGCGCAATGGAGTCGATTTCTGACCGAGCCAGTACAATGTACGATTCGGACAGCCGGATCGAGTCGGAGTCTCTGGGACGAAAAAGCTCCGGGAAGCGGACTTCGGGGGTCCGAGCCGGACCCCCTTCACCCGTAGCCTAACGAGTCGAACACAGGGGGGACCCAAGGGTCCCCCCTTCACATGCATGTACGGTGCAGATGGCCCCAATGCGTACCCACTGCAGGGGGCGCCCTTTTGCGAGACGTACCTATTCAGCTGATGCAAGGCCATACACGCGTCGTACGACCGGCTCCCATTGACTTCAATGGGAATCCGACCGAGCCGAGTCCATCAGCATGCGGCAGCATCGTACTCGCTCGGTCGGACTCCAGGGGTACAGCTCGGTCGGAAAACACTCCGGATCCGGCTCGGTCAGAGGGCTTTCCGACCCAGATCGGAATCGACCCCGTAATCTTTACAATGGGTTTACCCCGCGTTATGATCCCCCGTATACTTTTCCTTATTTGCCACAAATAGGAAGATATTGCACAGCATACAAGTGGAGTATGTAGTTGTAATAAGAATAAAAGAGCTGGCCTGCATTGTCTAAAATTAAGGGTTTTAAAAATAGATAAAATGTATCTCTTCCTTGGTATTACATAAAATTTACAAAAAAATATGATGTGCAAATTAGTTATTGAGGACGTTTTATCACACGGGCATAGTGATAACTCAGACATAGAATGACAATTATCTGGGAAACCTAACATCAACGGGAGCATATTTACCCTGAATCGGATTAGGATAAACCTCTGCTGATCGTTACAAACCACTGTTAAGTATTCACTTCAGACCCTCTTGGGGGATCAAAGTATTATAAGTCAATGCAGATTGTTTAATCCCCTCCACCAATTCTCTCTTTTTTAATAGCTTGTACTGAAGACGTTGTTTTTGCTGGTCTTTCCCTATCGATTTACTAGTTTCTGGGTCAAGAAAGAGTTTTGGTAAACCGATCAGTGCACATGTGGACTTAATGTATCCCAGCCATGGGATTTTCAGTGCGTAGTTTAAATTCAGGGCATCGTTAAGTATCAATTTGTTCAAGCCCGTGTCCTCATGTTTCCAAATCGAGTGCCAAAGCATTATGGGGGCTATCGTAAGTCTGTCAGAAATAAACGGCATGCCCAGTACCGCATGGGCTACATGGTTTGACGTACTGGGGGAAAGGGAAAGAATGGACTTAAAAAAATGAGTCCTCAATTCCTTGCATGTTTTGCGTACTGGCCATTCCCCATACCCCAGCACCATATGAGGCCACAGCCACTACCTTGCTTAAGTATATTTTAAGAAGTTCCCTCACCGCTTTAAAACCTAATTTCTTTGTAAAAGAACGTAACTCTGTTATGGCCCTCTCCCTTTGTGCACATCTGTGAACTGTCATTTGGGTCCACAGGTTCTTGTTATCAAAAAGTATCCCCAAATAACAAAACATAGAAGTTTCAGTCAGTACTTGCCCTTCTGCGAAAAAAGTGGGTTTTATCTTTGGCTTGGCCCCGGTTATCATTATGTACATTTTGGAGCTATTGACTTTTAAGTCCAGGTCCGCCATGAAAATGATGTAATCGTTCATAAGTGCTTTCAAGCCCCGCCCGGATCTAGCAGTTAATACGGCATAATCTGCATATAAAAGAACCGGGAGGGGAAGGGAGCCCATCATTACTATATCTCTAGTGGACAGAGTTAGGCAGGATTCTACCCGATTTATGTAAAGTGAGAATACAAACCGGGCTAAAACGCAGCCCTGCCTAACACCCCTGGTGATATTAAAACTACCTGAGCACTCACCTCTCCTGCCAAAATGGACCTGAGCCTTTGCATCCGCATAAAGTTGCCTTATGAAACTTTTGATCCCTGACTTGATCCCATCTCCTCCATGGTTTTCCACAGTTTTGATGAGAAACGCAATCAAAGGCTACGGAAAGATCCATGAAAGAGATGACCCCTTCTTTGCCACTGTATATTTCCCAATAATAGTTTTTAGATTTAAGCACGAAGTCCAACCCTTTCCCTACTGTTGCAAAGATTGGAGTGGTACTAGTAAATTTTACATTTCCGGTATCCAACGCTTTCCCTACTGTTGCACATACTGGAGTGGGAATAGTAAATCTTACCCCTCTGATGTCCAACGTTTTCCCTACTGTTGCTCAGACTGGAGTGAGTATAGCATATGTATTAATAATGTATTATTAATTATTTAATTGATTAATAAATATGCAAATAGGGCAATGATTGTATTTTATTTTTTAAGTTATATATTAGGTGTGAGTTTCTGGGATTGAAGGGGTATAGGGCGGGAAGTTAATTATTAGTTAATAAATTAATAGTTAAATAATTTATTAGTATTTAATTGATTGTTAATTGTGTTACATTTATTTATTTTACTTATTTTTTTAAGTGTGGGCTGGTAGGTTAGTGGGGGTATAGTGTGGTATTTAATTAAAAAATAAATAAATGATACATTTTTAAATTGATAATTAATTATTCAAGAGTCTTGTAAAATGCAACTACTCTCCGGTAAAGGTTTCAAGGCACTGGGGAGAGGAGGGGGGGGGGGTGGACTGCTGATCTGTTGCAGGCATTGTGGTTCAGTCGAAGTGCCAGGTCTTGAGGTCCTTTCTGAATTGGGGCAGTGATGGTGATTGCCTTAGGTGGAAAGGCAGAGTGTTCCAGGTCTTTGCTGCGAGCTAGGAGAAGGATCTTCCCCCGGCCATGGTTTTGCGGATAGGTGGGATGGCCACCAGGGCCAGATGGGTAGAGCGGAGGTCTCTGGTGGGTGCGAGGAATGCGGGGCGGTGGTTGAGGTATGCTGGTCCCATGTAATGTAGAGCTTTGTAGGCGTGTGTGAGGTGCTTGAAGGTGATTCTTTTGTTGACTGGGAGCCAGGGGAGGTCTCTCAGGTGGCTGGTGATGTGGTTGCGGTTGTTGATATTGAGGATGAGTCTGATGGAGGCATTCTGGATGCTTTGCAGTTTCTTGAGGAGTTTCTGGGTGATGCCGGTGTAAAGTGCATTGCCGTAGTCGAGTCTGCTGCTGATGAGTGCGTGGATGACCGTCTTTCTGGACTCGGTGGGGATCCACTGGAAGATCTTTTAGAGCAGGCGTAGCGTGTGGAAGCAGGATGATAATTAATTATTCATTTGCTTACTAATCATGTTAATTGTTTAATTGTTTTTTATTGTTATATATATATCAATTTTGTGGGTTAACTAATAAAGTTCATATTAAGAGTTTTATATTTATTTAAAATAATAGGGTTATATTTCAAATATGTTATGTATTTGAAGTGAATTACTTCCCCTACTGTTACACAGACTGGAGTGGTAATAGTAATTGTTAACCCTCTGAAGTCCAACATTTTCCCTACTGTTCCACAGACTGAGGGGTCGATTCCGATTCGGGCCGGAAAAAGCACCGACCGACTCGGATCCGGAAATAATACCGACCGACACGTACCTGTGGCGCACGACACGCCAAGTACGATGCAAGGCATGAAAAATCCGACCGACACGTACCGAAACCAAGTCGACCGACCGAGCCGCACGGAAAACAGCAATCCGGCCGGAAAAACACGCGAATCCAACCGACCGACACGCACCCGGAACAAATCCGACCGAAACGTACACGCGAACTCCAAACCGCAAAGTACGATGCAAGGCGCGAAAACCACGAGCGAGTCGGACGGAGGCCAAGCCGTACGACCGACACGCATACAAAACCAAGCCGAAGCAACACAAAACACCGCGACCGACGCGTACGCAGCATAGAAAACTGCACAAACACAGCGCGAACGAAACGGAGAACACCGTACGAGACAAATGCAGGGTCCGACTCGGTCACAAGAACGTTTCCAACATACACAAACAGCACAAAGGAAAAATCACCCAAAAAAAGGCCAAACAAGCAATTACCAAGCCAATAAATACTGGGGGGGGTGGGGACAGAGAACAAAGACACACCCACAACTCCACCTATATAAAGGACACAAATCACAACCATGAGCCTTTGCAAATGCCATTCCACTGCAAGCACCCAAGAGAAAGCAACCACACACCCACAGCTCATCCCTCACACAAGCCACACACCTTCAGCACACCAACAAATACCTACCTCACAAACACCCAGCAAAACATACACTCACACACCCTCACCTGCACACCAACACACACATCACTCACCATCACCACCCATCACCATGCCCCCCAAGAAGAATCCCAAGTTCCTAGATAGTGAATTGGAAGTCATGGTAGACGAGATCCTCAGGGTGGAGCCACAGCTGTTTGGCACACTGGTCCAACAGACCCCCATCTCCCAGAAAACCAAGATGTGGGAGAGGATCATCAACAGGGTGAACGCACAATCACCATGTCGGCGCACAAAGAGCGACATCCAGAACAGGTGGTATGACATGCGCAGGAGGGTACGGGACCTGCTGAAGAAAGACTACATCAACAGCCAATACACCGGCAGTGGCCCTCCTGCCAAGCCAATATACCTCAGGCCCTGGGAGGAGAAGGTGCGGGCCATCCTTCCGCCAGTGAGCGTATATGGACTAGAGGACATCCCAGAGCCTGGTGAGTACACAACAAATGTACACAATATACTGCCACAAAACACACACATCACTGTCAAGGGGAGAGTCAAACCATGCACTCATAGCAATTACACAGCAACCAGAACAGAATCATCCCAAAATGTGTATGTCAGTCAGATAAACACAACACATGCCATCAAAAAAGTCACATCCAACTGTGCCAACACATGTACAAACACAACTACAACTACAGCTAGGCAGTGGCACAAATAGAACTAACAAACACATCCACACATGTAGCCACCACAACAACACCAACACACAGTGAAGACCACTCAAAGGAAGGAATTCTGTGTATGCTGGCCAAGTCAGTGTTGCCAATAGCATCATGGGAGTCGCAGTCACACATATTGCCCCGCCCACAACTGTCCCATCAACACCACCCTGAACCATGCTCACATCACAGGGAGTGGAGAAGGACTCACAAGATGGCTGACACTGGCTACTGCTGTGGGGAGCACAAGGCCCTGCTGCCAACTGTGCACCAACAAACAGCAGGACACCACTGACTGACATCCTGAGAGACAACTTACACTCCCTGCAATGCAAGCACGTTCCATGGTGGGATATCTGGCTAGCTGGGTGGGAAGGGGGACTTGCAGCACTGACCATAGTCACAAGCACCTCCCCTCACACACACCCCAACACATACTCCACAGAACCCACCTGGTAGAATGCAATGCCCCCCATCCTAACACAAGATCCCACAAAGAACCACCACCCTGGGTTATGTTGTGTGAAGCACAAGGACACTCTTGGGACTTTTAGCCAATCAACTGCCAGGACAACACTCCCAGCCATCCTGTCAGCACAGCCAGCCCACCCCACAGGGAAGCAGAGTCAAAAGGAAGGAAGCATGGGCATGCTGGGAAGGGGGTGGAGGCAATAGCATGATGGGAGTCGTAGTCACTGATATTGGTCACCCCCACAACTGTCCCATCAACACCACCCTGAACCATGCTCACATCACAGGGAGTGGAGAAGGACTCACAAGATGGCTGACACTGGCTACTGCTGTGGGGAGCACAAGGCCCTGCTGCCAACTGTGCACCAACAAACAGCAGGACACCACTGACTGACATCCTGAGAGACAACTTACACTCCCTGCAATGCAAGCACGTTCCATGGTGGGATATCTGGCTAGCTGGGTGGGAAGGGGGACTTGCAGCACTGACCATAGTCACAAGCACCTCCCCTCACACACACCCCAACACAAACTCCACAGAACCCACCTGGTAGAATGCAATGCCCCCCATCCTAACACAAGATCCCACAAAGAACCACCACCCTGGGTTATGTTGTGTGAAGCACAGGGACACTCTTAAGACTTTTAGCCAAACAACTGCCAGGACAACACTCCCAGCCATCCTGTCAGCACAGCCAGCCCACCCCACAGGGAAGCAGAGTCAAAAGGAAGGAAGCATGGGCATGCTGGGAAGGGGGTGGAGGCAATAGCATGATGGGAGTCGTAGTCACTGATATTGGTCACCCCCACAACTGTCCCATCAACACCACCCTGAACCATGCTCACATCACAGGGAGTGGAGAAGGACTCACAAGATGGCTGACACTGGCTACTGCTGTGGGGAGCACAAGGCCCTGCTGCCAACTGTGCACCAACAAACAGCAGGACACCACTGACTGACATCCTGAGAAACAACTTACACTCCCTGCAATGCAAGCACGTTCCATGGTGGGATATCTGGCTAGCTGGGTGGGAAGGAGGACTTGCAGCACTGACCATAGTCACAAGCACCTCCCCTCACACACACCCCAACACAAACTCCACAGAACCCACCTGGTAGAATGCAATGCCCCCCATCCTAACACAAGATCCCACAAAGAACCACCACCCTGGGTTATGTTGTGTGAAGCACAGGGACACTCTTGGGACCTCTAGCCAAACAACTGCCAGGACAACACTCCCAGCCATCCTGTCAGCACAGCCAGCCCACCCCACAGGGAAGCAGAGTCAAAAGGAAGGAAGCATGGGCATGCTGGGAAGGGGGAGGAGGCAATAGCATGATGGGAGTCGTAGTCACAGCTCTACATCCCCCACCACATGGCCCAGCAAGCTCACACTCACGCATGCACATCCCACAGAGAGTGGAAAGGCCCATCAAAGATGTCTGACACTGTTGCTGTGTCGTGGGGAGCACAAGGGCATGCTGGGTACTGCACACCAACCAACAGCAGGACACCACTGTCAGCCATCTTGCCATTGCTCTCACACCCACACACACTGAACTCCCCACAAAAGCAAGTAAGTATGGGAATGCTGGGAAGTGGGGTGGAGGCAATAGCATGATGGGAGTCGTAGTCACAGACATAGCTCACCCCCACAACTGTCCCATCAACACCACCCTGAACCATGCTCACATCACAGGAAGTGGAGAAGGACTCACAAGATGGCTGACACTGGCTACTGCTGTGGGGAGCACAAGGCCCTGCTGGCAACTGTGCACCAACTAACAGCAGGACACCACTGACTGACATCCTGAGAGACAACTTACACTCCCTGCAATGCAAGCACGTTCCATGGTGGGATATCTGGCTAGCTGGGTGGGAAGGAGGACTTGCAGCACTGACCATAGTCACAAGCACCTCCCCTCACACACACCCCAACACAAACTCCACAGAACCCACCTGGTAGAATGCAATGCCCCCATCCTAACACAAGATCCCACAAAGAACCACCACCCTGGGTTATGTTGTGTGAAGCACAGGGACACTCTTGGGACTTCTAGCCAAACAACTGCCAGGACAACACTCCCAGCCATCCTGTCAGCACAGCCAGCCCACCCCACAGGGAAGCAGAGTCAAAAGGAAGGAAGCATGGGCATGCTGGGAAGGGGGGAGGAGGCAATAGCATGATGGGAGTCGTAGTCACAGACATAGCTCACCCCCACAACTGTCCCATCAACACCACCCTGAACCATGCTCACATCACAGGGAGTGGAGAAGGACTCACAAGATGTCTGACACTGGCTACTGCTGTGGGGAGCACAAGGCCCTGCTGGCAAATGTGCACCAACAAACAGCAGGACACCACTGAGTGACATCCTGAGAGACAACTTACACTCCCTGCAACGCAAGCACGTTCCATGGTGGGATAACTGACTGGCTGGGTGGGTGGGAAGGAGGTCCGGCTGTCAACCAAACACAACCAATGCAGACCATGTTCACACCCCAGAAAATACATAGAAATGCCCAAATAATGCAGGACAATGTGCCACACCAATATCAACCCCTGACTGTGACGACTTAGGACAATGCAATGTACAGGCCCGCACCCAGAGGCACAGTCACAACTGTCATGTGTGTCAACCATTGATGCCTGCAGAAACATAACATACATTGTTTGTGTCTCCCAAAACAGGTGATGATGGGGACACAGCAGCAGACGCTGAGGAGTCCCAGTCCCAGGCTCAAGAGGATGCGGAGCTCACTGGCGTCGTACAGCCTCTGTCCTCCTCGGACGATGAAGACCAACCTGGCACATCCGGTGCAAGTCAACATGCAGCACCAGCAGGACCACCAGCTGCAGCACCAGCAGGACCACCAGCTGCACCCCCTGCACCCACCCCTCCAACGACTGTCACCACGAATACCATCCCTGCCGACATGGACAGAACAAGGAGCAACACCAGCACAGGGACCCTGGACCAACCTGGGGCCATGGACACCACCACCACCACCAACCCCCAAGGTGGACCAGGGTTATCTGTGCGTGCCACTGCACACACTGCACATGTCAGCAGGGGTGGTGGGAGGGGTGGGAGACAGAGGTCGCTGCTTGCAGACGTTGCTGGTGTGCATGATGACCCACAACTGGTACGCATAGCTGATGCGTACCAGTCCAGCACCGGAGAGCTCAGCCAGGTAGTGGGGCTCCTCAGAGACATGAAACAGCAGCAGGCTGCCCATCATGCCCGCTTGGACTCCCACATGTCCCACGTGGAGTCACACATGTCCCGCGTGGACTCACACATGTCCCGCGTGGAGTCCAAGTGGGATGCACTGCATGAGATGACGGCGGTGCACAGGGACATTTTACAATGCCTCCGCCAGATGAACAGCAACCAGTCCACACCTCCCTGTGTGCCAACAACATCTGGTGCCGAACAAACTGCAACTGCCACAGGGAAGGAGGAGGACTCTGGCGGAGAGTCCCCTGCACCGCAGCAGCCTGTACTTGAGGGCCCCCCAAGAAGAGGGGTTGTCCGAGGAGGGAAAAGTGAGAGGCCGATGGCCAAGCGCAACTCCCAGGAAGCCTGAACCTGTTCTGGATGTTCGCCTTTGTGCACAGACTGTTCACCCTGTTGACGGCAACACTACTCCCACACATTGCATGGGGAGTACAAGTTGGACCAATGTGTCAGACAACTGTGGCGCCGATACTGGGGATCCTGTCTACCAGGACTTTCAATTCACCTAGGAACTTCGGATTGCAAGATTTATGTACAGCACTACCCATCCTATGCACTATTAACACAAATGTATCACAATAAACACACTAATACACCATACTTGCCTCTGTCGTGATTCCAACGTGGGTGCTGTTATGGGGATGATGAACTGCAGAATTACACTGTGTATGCGAACTGCAACAGCAAGGACAACACAGGCATGTGAGTACAGGCAACGTGACACACATGAGGGAGACACACCACCAGGGCTACACAACACATACACACCTAGGCCATCTGACTCATTGCCTACACTGATGTTGCCAGGGAAGACGGTGCAATGCACAGACACCACACCCATTCCCAGTTGTAGTCAAGTAGCCCACAGGTGCAGTAAGCAAATGGCAGTCAAATGTGTGACCACAGACAACGCACATCACAAAGTGAAGCACAGGTTTATTACACAGTTGCAACATGTCGTAACCACTACAGATGCAAGGTAATCCCACCTGGCAGCGGGCACACAGTCAACAACTGTAGACGGAAGGAAGTCCATGGGTGTGGCGCACATCACCTGTAGGGACACAACAGCTACCAGCCTGGATGTGCAATCACGTCGTCGGTGGACACAGTTGACCAAACGAATCTGAAAGTACCCTGTGAAGGACAGAAATGACACACAGTCAAAAGCAATGGAGTACAGGACAGAACAGCAAAACTCATGCACAATACATGTTACAAGATACCCACCCAGAACCAAGTTAGCATGTCAACACTGTTGGGGAGTACAGCCCACCTGTTAGCACACATCGCAACACACATCCAGTCAAGTAGCCCATGGACACACTCCAACAGCACCAGAGCACCACCCACACATCATGCCAACTCACATCATTGACATGACACCTCAGGATACTCACATTCAGCTAAAGAAGTTGGTGATGAGCTGTGTGCGGACATCACCATCATCATCATCATCATCATCGTCACTGGCATCGTGGTCCAGGCCAGGATCCTCCACAGGTGGCGGATGTTGGTCATTGTCATCCTGGATGAGAGGCAACTCCTTCCGCACTGCCAGGTTGTGGAGCATGCAGCAGACGATGATAATCTTGCACACTTTCGCAGGGGCATATGGGAGGGACCCTCCGGTCTTGTCCAGGCAGCGGAAGCGGCTCTTCAGGAGACCAAAGGTCCGCTCAATCACTCTCCTGGTCCGACCATGTGCCTCATTGTAGCGCATCTGGGCTGGTGTCACAGGGTTCCTGAGGGGTGTCAGCAACCACGGCATGTTGGGGTATCCCGAGTCACCTACGGACAGACAAGTGCACATTAGCTGACTTGGAAAAGTGGGCGGAATACTACAGATCAGATCACACACAATGGCACAAAGTCAGTACACACCGATAAGCCAGGCACGCTGGTTCTGCATCTGTGCCATCATCCTGGGGATGCGACTACTCCTCATCACAAAGGCATCGTGTGCTGAACCAGGGAAACGGGCACACACGTGTGTGATGGTCATGTCTGCAAGACACACCACCAGTGCATTGACCGAGTGGTAGTGCTTGCGGTTCCTGTAGGCCTGCTCCTGGGCCTGTGGTGGTACCAAAGCCACATGTGTCCCATCAATGGAGCCAATGACATGCGGCATCCTCCCCAGGGCATAAAAGTCACTCTTCACGTCAGTGAGTCGTCGCAGTCTAGGGAAATAGATGTACCGGTTCAGGAAGAGCAACATTGCCGCCAAAACATCGCGGAGCACACGGCTCAACATGGTCTGTGACATCCCACCAGCAGTCGCCACAGTATGTTGGAAGGTACCGGTGGCAAAGAAGTGTAGGGCTGCCATCACCTTCACCTTGGGGGTCAGCGCTGTAGGATACGGCCGGCCAGGCTGCAAATGTGGGGACAACTGCACTGCCAAATCCTCAATCAGCTGCCTGGTGAAGCGGTACCGTCGGATGCTGTCCCGTTCCACCATCGTTGCCAGGTCTGGGAATGGTCGATGGACAGCAGGAGCCCTGCAGTGCAGAGGAGAAGTAAGCAAGATTGTCAGTCACCCCACATATGCGGCATTGAGAACACTCAAGATCCCAACATACATCATTATGAGGCACAACTACATGAAGTGTGCAGTTCCGGAAGGACATGTATGGTACATACATGGCCAACATCTGTCAACACGGTCCAACAGGTGGCATCAATTAGTCCCAGGTTGGCCCATTGGATATCATGAGGCCGTGTCACAGTTCCCATCTCCTGCTGCCGTGTCACAATAACCCCCACAGTGACATGTGAGGACAGATGTGCCCCAGGCACCACAGCTCAACGACAGGTACATTCCCAGGGACCCTGTATTGCCACATGGACACTGGCATTACATGGAGTATCATGTATACACCACAGCAAAACAACCATGACCCCCACAGGTAGTGGCCCCACTTGCCACGGCAGGACAGACATGGACGTCTGTGACACACACACACACAACATCAAAGTCCATGCACACACAACGTGGATGTGGAGACTGTCTCCCATTGTGCACATGTAATCAGAGACATTGTAAACACTACATGCACAAAGACTGTGGAGGACCATCACTATTGTGCCACTGGGACACCCTGGCTCAAACATACCGTCCCACATGGGACTCATGGGGTATGTGACATGACATACACATACACCACCGTGAAATGTGACCATGGCACATGCACAGATATGAACAGTTGCACATCACAGTGGTCATGTACACGTAACACCCAGGATCCTGTCCCCATGAACACGTGCACAGCCTGGGGGTGGCTGCCCACAGGTGACACCCACAGGACAACATGTACACCAACATACACACAATAGGAAATGCAGCCTTACATGCCTTATGATAAAGTTTGGACAGGCTGTCATGATGTAGGTGTGCCCCTCACTCCCTGGGAGCCATCTGTGGCTGGCATATGTCCATCTGAGACAGGCATGCTGACATATGCCAGTCACATGTACAGTGATGCGTTGTACTGCAATGGACCGATCGGTGCCTCCGGACGGCCCATTGCATTCAATGTGTGCGGGTACGCATTGTACCCCTGTGCGCGTTGTACTGCAATGGACCGATCGGTGCCTCCGGCCGGCCCATTGCATTCAATGTGTGCGGGTACGCATTGTACCCCTGTGCGCGTTGAACTGCAATGGACCGATCGGTGCCTCCGGCCGGCCCATTGCATTCAATGTGTGCGGGTACGCGTTGTACCCCTGTGCGCGTTGAACTGCAATGGACCGATCGGTGCCTCCGGCCGGCCCATTGCATTCAATGTGTGCGGGTACGCGTTGTACCCCTGTGCGCGTTGAACTGCAATGGACCGATCGGTGCCTCCGGCCGGCCCATTGCATTCAATGTGTGCGGGTACGCGTTGTACCCCTGTGCGCGTTGTACTGCAATGGACCGATCGGTGCCTCCGGCCGGCCCATTGCATTCAATGTGTGCGGGGACGCGTTGTACCCCTGTGCGCGTTGTACTGCAATGGACCGATCGGTGCCTCCGGCCGGCCAATTGCATTCAATGTGTGCGGGTACGCGTTGTACCCCTGTACGCGTTGTACCGCAATGGACCGATCGGTGCGCACCCATTGACAATGGGCTTGCCTGGCAACAGACGCGTTTTCGAATTTCGAACGAGTCAGTTGCTGGAAAATCAGTTGGTCACCCACAACAATGTTGCAAAATCATGTATGTCATGAAGTTGAAGATTTGAAGGATGCTGTGGGTGTGTTGTGGTGCTGCTATTCCATGGATTGGCCAGATTCAGAAGATGCAAACGACTTGGACCTATCACTTTGGACACAAGGGACAGTATCTGCCTCTCCAGCACATATATATTGCTGGCTGTTCCCCTGAGAGCTCACTTGCCTGCACTACATGCTCCAGGACGACATCTGCCACTGCACTGCTGCTGTCTCTGCCCCTCTGGACCCTGCAATGGCACGTACTGTGGAGAGAGCCCCAGCCTTCAGCCTTGAAGAGAACCAGGCCCTGCTGGACAGCCTACTTCCACAGTACAGCAAGCTGTATGGGACACCAGGGGAGCAGGTGAGTGTTCTGTGCACTGCCTTTCTGAATGTGCATTTTGTGTGACTAGCAAGGCTGGAAGTCTGCACGCCACTGGCTAGCAGGCTCACTGAGTAGTTGTCACCCCCATAGTGTGTAGTGACTTGCACTGGACAGGTATGGTGCAGTGACAGTGCATTTGAACATGGTTTTACTTCCCATGCAATGATACCATGTAGTGACGTCTGGCAAACTGTCCATGGGCAGCTTTGCACTGCCTGTGTACATCATGTGCCCCTGTGATTGAGACATGTATATACAACTGTGTCATGCACGGATATGTTGCATGTGTGGTAATGGCCTTTTCACTTAGTCATCCGGACAGGTTAATGCCCATCGGAAGCAGGAGATCTGGAAGGACATCGTCCGGGCCGTCCGGTCCGTGGGGGTCTACAAGCGCCGGATCCGCAACTGCCAGAAAAGGTGGCAGGACCTTCGGGGCTGGACCCGGAGGATTGCACGGGTCCAGCTGAAGCTGTCGCCTCCTCGCAGGAGGGGCGGAACACGGACCCTGACCCCCCACATGCTCCAGATCCTGGCGGTGGTATTTCCAGACCTGGATGGGCAGCTGAAGGCCAGACAGCAGCAAGGAGGGGGTGAGTCAAAGACTGCACTGTGAACTCTGTATTACATGCTTTGTGCCCTCCTCTGGCCTGGTTCAACTGCCACAGTGCAGCAGTCATGTTGTCCAGGAGCCATGTCCCTCTATTGTGCACTGCCCACTGCTCATCTGATACCCAGGTGTGGCCCTTACATTCAGGGAATTGTGTCACTTGGGACTGTGTCCTTGCAGTTTGCTTCACTAAAGGTGGGGGACAGCATCTGTTTCCCTAACTCTGTTGTGGGCATCATGAGTGGGTCCATTGTTCACACAACGCCTGTGTTTGGACATGTGATCTGCGTGTTGCTTTGATATGCGGTCCACTTGCTGAGCTGAGACACCACATGTGCCTGGGGTATGTGGCACACGCCCATGCAGCGGGTGGGAACAATGTTTGGGCCCCAGGAGTGTGCAGATTACGTGTGTCACACATACATAGCCAGCTATCCACTGTCCAGGGCACATCCCTCATTCATGTGGAGCAGGACAGTCATGCCTACTCCAGGCCATGCAATGCACTCTGTACTCCCACTCCCGTGTATCAGCTGACACATTGTGCACAGTGATTTGACCCCTCAGGTGTCTGCCTCTGTGTCAGTGTGCTGTGGATTAGTTGTCAGGACTGCTGGGGTGTTTCTTGGTAGGGGCTCAGCATGCCCCTGGAGATGTGACCATAGGAGACGATACTTGTGTGTCACATAGGTGTTTGATCAGCTGCGCGTGCAGACTGGGGTATGCTAATGTGAAGTTCAGGCAGCTGTTCCCCATTCACAGCAAATTGTGAGGGGCTCAGGTTCAGAGGGTAGTGTCACAGGTCTCCCATATGTCCAATAGGTATGACCTGGACAGATGAGGGTTAAGATGATGTGTTGTGTGGGGGATGTACATGTGCACTTGTGCAGCTCCAGGACTTGCATTCCCCATGACCTACTATTGTGACACAGTGCATAGTGTTGTTGTCTGGCTGCCAAGTCATACATCACTGAGACAGTGATGTATGACTTAGCAGTCATGCCTCTGCCATGGCATGTGTCAACTTATTGGTGGTCCTGCAGGGGAGTGACATGTGCTACATGCACACCATTGTGGCGATGGCTATCAGGACATGGGTGCATCATGGTGTCTGTCGCTGGTATGCATCACATGCATTTCCTATTTGACTCTGGGCATCCCTTTCATCCGGAAACCTGTACTGACTCAGTGGCAAGAGCTGTGATGTGTGCATGTCCACATGCCACACTGTGTCCTCTGCACTGTCCAACTACTGTGTACTTGGTGCATGTGTCCACACTGGGGTGTTGCAATCCAACAGACACCAGACAGATGGGTGCAAGGCCATGTGGGATGTGAGTGCCATGCTTGGCATCAGACTGACAATTGGCTTCTCCTGTTCAGTTAGGGCACTTTTAGCAATGTACAACTAATGATGCCAGGGCTTGCTCTGTAATGTGCTGTGCTCACAGTGGTGTGTGCGTTTGGTGCAGGTGACTGATGTCTGTCTGTTTCCCCATTGTTTGCAGATACATCCACGGCCATGGAAGGGGACAGCTCCACGGACCAGGAGGAGCCAGAGAGCCAGACTGGGTCAGCAGCCGAGGAGTGGTCGGAGGGACCCAGTGGCACGGAGGGCGAGGGGAGCCACACCGAGGAGTCCTCAGCACCATCCACCTCAGCTGAGGACCAGAGCAACTCAGAGGATGACTCCCTTGTGGAGTCGGGTGTCAGCAGCCACCACACCCCAGCTAGTGTTGCTGTCCCCGCCACCACCAGCACCACCACCGCCCTCCCATCGGCTCCCATTCCCCAGGTCCGTGGAGGCTCCCATGTTCGGGAGCGTGTCTCCTTTGGCCCAGGCACCGCACCCCCTGCCCCTGTGTCCCCTGCTGCCCTGAGTGAGGAGTCTGTGTACCTCCTTCGCCAGCTCCATGTAGGGCAGACAGCCATGCTGAGTGTCCTCCATGCGCACACCGCACTGTTGACTCAGCTGGTGTCGTTCATGGAGGGCATCTCATCGGGCATGTCTGACCTACAGAGGGGCAACAGGTCCATGGACTCCTCCCTGACGGCAGCAGTGTCCCTCCTCAGACAGTCCCTCAACCCTCCTGCCTCTGCTCCATCCACACTCCCCAGCACCTTACCCGTCCCAAGCACACACACACCGGCACAGGCACACACCAGCACACACACGTCCAGCACACAGACACACACGCCACAAACTAAACGCACATGCACGCACAGTCAGGGGACTGAAACCAGACTCACAGGGGATGGGGCCCTGGTACACACACATGCATCCACGGGCACTGCGCAGTCCTCAGTTGCCTCTCCCTCCAAAGCACCCTCCCTTGCCTCACCTGCAACCCCAAAGACCCAGCGCCTCTTCCTCAGTGACCTCGGCCTCTTCCCCTCCGATTCAGCTGCCCCAGCATCCAGGGGGAAGAGGAAGCCCCCCCACATGGAGCAGAGTGCCCCTCGCCCCCGGACACCCTCCCCCAGGCGCAGACAGACTGAGGCCCCCACCCGCAAGTCCCCCCGGAGTGCTAAGAGCAAGACCCCGCCGCTGCCCTGCAGCTCAAGCACCAGGTCTCCTTCCTCCATCCCTCAGGCCCCCACTCCACAGGTGCCCCCGCCACACCCTGCCCCAGGTTCCCCCACCCACAGATATACCATCCCCAAGAGGCTCCGGCCTTCTCCCCCTGCCACTTGCTCTCCCGGCACCACACCCCCGCTGCGCTTGTCTGTGCCACTGATGTGGTGAGGGTGTCCTCCCCCTCTGTCCAGCCCACCTTGCCTGTTCCCCATTCTCCTCCCCTGGTGGTAGGCACTGCAGTGGAGTCCACTACCACCCTGTCTGACTTGGGCACTGCAGTGGCGGACCTGTCCACTCCATCTGCAGGGTCCACTGCAGTCGTGCCGGCACCCACAACATCTGAGCCATGCCCCCCAGTTGTGCCTGCACACACCATGTCAGACACCTCCACTGCAGTTGTCAGTGGCTCTCCAGCACCCACCACCCCTTCCCTGCTTCCTCCTGGTGAGCCCTGATCCTGTCCCTGCGGTGCCTGGCCTACCCCCCCGGTTGCCCCTCCTAGTTGATTGTCCCTGGCTTTGTGCAGGCATGTGTAGTGTGGCATCTGCCACTGTCACCCACTTGTGACTTTGTTGATGGACTGGCCATTGGCCTTTGTTTATGTTCTACCGGACTTCTACTTTTAATGCCACATATGCTGAATAAAGCAACTTTCTGTTCTCTAGTGCTTTTGCTTCTGATGTACATGATGTTGATGATGCTAACCATGCCCTTGCTGCAGTGATGGTGATATTTGGTCTCATGATAATGAAGTGTTACTGTGCAGGAACCCATGTGGTCCAGGGGGAATGTGTCCTATCCTGTGGTGTATCCATGTCATCCATAGCAGCATCTGAGGGTGTCATGTGTTCAGTATTTGGCAATGGGATTTCCTACTTAGATTGGCTATTTCACATCTGTGGCTTCCACCCCTGCACATCTGTTGTGCCTGCCATTGTTCAATTTGTCTACTTCCCTGACCGTGTGGCCATCTCCACTGGACATGCAGGTTTGGGCATCAATGGGGAAGGACTCATCTGTGTTGTCAGTGCAACATTGCTATACAAGTGTGTTGGATCTGTGCTGATGATTCCGTTGGCACTTCCATGACCAGGCTGATGTGACGGGAGCCCTCATTTGGTGCTAATTGTTGATTGTGTGACCAAGTGCTCAGCTGACATGGTGGGGCCCTACTGAGGCAACATATGGCACAGCTTTCCTCACACAGGAGTGGAGTCCCCTCATGGCAGTGTGTACTCCTGTGACATTGCCTGCGCCCAAGGTATGTGTTGTATGTGCATGTCTGTGTGTTCACTTCCGTTTAGCTGTGCATGCTGTGATCCCTAGTGTTGTACCTGTTTGTGATGCTAGCTGAGTTGAGCTCTGTTCCCCCAAAGTCTTCTCCCTGGGTTCTCTGTGATGTGGGTGCATGGCACATTACTGGTCATCAGGGTGTCACCCATAGGTGTGCTTGCTGTCAGGGCTGAGTTTGTGTGCAGACGCAGATGGGTCACAGTCAGGTTTCCCCTTGGCACTTGTTGTTTGCCCCTGTCATGTGATTTCCAGTTTGTGTTATCTTTCAGTGATTGTGACACGTTGTGTGTGTGACTGCTGGCACTCCTCAGGGTCCGGGCTGCAATGTTGGTTGTTGTCTATGTGTGTTCTTTGTGGGTGACCTTGGCTTCTTCATTGGTGTGTGACTGTGGCTGTGATCCCATTGGTTGGTGTGGTATTGCCGTCATGTCCATGTACGGCGTAGTGTGCAGTGTGTCAGACATTCAGGAGTCTTGTTGAGTGTCCATGTGTGATGTGTTTCTGCACCTTGGTTCCCACCCACCACCCTGGAATAGTCATGGGTGCATGTGCAATGTCACCAGTGCATGTGTGCTTCACTGCTGCACATTGTTGGAGGTCGAGGGTGTGGTGTTGAGTGTGTGCAGATGAGAGTTGTTGCCCGGCTAGGCCCCTGCCTCCATGTTGGCCTTGGCTTACTGGCCATGCTGTTTGATTTGTGCTTGTGTAGGTGTGATGGTAGTTAGTTGCTCAGTACACATGACTGTGGTTCACAGTGTGAACCACATTTAGCTTTGTCATCACAGTGGGATTGTAATGCAGCCCAGGGTCACCACATTGTGGGGGCCCTGGGGGTGGTGCTGTGGTGTGTCTGTGTCTTGCTGTGTCAGTTGCTGTCCCTACGTGCCTGTGTGACATGTGTGATTTGTGCTCCCTCTCATATGACAATGCCTGCTTGCCCACAAAGGGGATTTGGATCCATGAGTTACCTTTGTGTGGCACTGTATGCACATCTGTATGATTGGTATTCAGGTCTCCTCATGTGTTGTGTGGTTGCCTGGGGACACTGGCACCCCCTCACCTGTTGTGTATGATGTGCAGTGTGGGTCTGCCTGTTTGTGTTTGTGCATCTGCACCACTGCATTGGCATATCTTGGGTGTGCCATTGGCTGTATGTAGTTTGGTGGGTTTCCCCTGCTGTCCCTGGGACTCCTAGGTCATCGGTCAGCACAATGATCATGGTTTGTGTGTCCCATTGCTGCCATGGTATGGTATCTGTTCACCTCACATCTGCAGTCTCCACAGGGTATCTGCATGTGTGTGCCCATTGGTGCAAATATGTGGGTCTGCATTCTGATGGTCACTTCTGTCATTGTGTCATTGATGATTGTTGACGGTGTCAGCCCCCATGGGTGTTGTTTGTCTGCACATGGCCAAAGTTATGTCTTATTTGCACTGCAGGATTTGGCTCCCCCAATTTATGTTGCAATGGGACACATACACTACTTTGCCACTGATGTGTTTGTTGTTCTTTGACCAGGAATCATCCATGCAGTTTGGCAGTTGCACCTCTTTCTTTGTCAACACTTACCTTTTGGTCACTGTGATGATGGGGGTTTGGACCCCATTGCCACAATGTTCGAAATGTGCTTCAGCTATGGACCCCACACTTACATTTTGGTCACTGTGATGATGGGGGTTTGGACCCCATTGCCACAATGTTCAAAATGTGCTTCAGCTATGGACCCCACACTTACCTTTTGGTCACTGTGATGATGGGGGTTTGGACCCCATTGCCACAATGTTCAAAATGTGCTTCAGCTATGGACCCCACACTTACCTTTTGGTCACTGTGATGATGGGGGTTTGGACCCCATTGCCACATTGTTCAAAGTGTGCTTCAGCTATGGACCCCACACTTAAATTTTGGTCACTGTGATGATGGGGGTTTGGACCCCATTGCCACATTGTTCAAAATGTGCTTCAGCTATGGACCACACACTTACATTTTGGTCACTGTGATGATGGGGGTTTGGACCCCATTGCCACATTGTTCAAAGTGTGCTTCAGCTATGGACCCCACACTTACATTTTGGTCACTGTGATGATGGGGGTTTGGACCCCATTGCCACAATGGTCATGGCCTGCTTGCATTGTGGGTGCCACACACATATATGTGTGGCACATGTGCTAGGGGGTCACATTGTATGTTCAAAGTCATGTTCGGTGTTGTAGGCATTTGACACAGTCTACACACGCTTGTCATGGTGTTGGGGGGATGTCTTCTTCTTGCATTCCCTAGGTTGTGGTGTGCTGGTTGTGTCATGCATTGTCCATCCTATGAGTGGGGGTGGTAGTAGTGGTAGGCATCCAGCCCCCCTGGGTGAGGGTGGTAGTAGTGGTAGGCATCCAGCCCCCCTGGGTGAGGGTGGTAGTGGTGGTAGGCATCCTGCCCCCCTGGCTAAGGGTGGTGGTAGGCATCCAGCCCCCTGGGTGAGGGTGGTAGTGGTGGTAGGCATCCTGCCCCCCTGGGTGAGGGTGGTAGTAGTGGTAGGCATCCAGCCCCCCTGGGTGAGGGTGGTAGTGGTGGTAGGCATCCTGCCCCCCTGGCTAAGGGTGGTGGTAGGCATCCTGCCCCCCTGGGTGAGGGTGGTAGTAGTGGTAGGCATCCTGCCCCCCTGGCTAAGGGTGGTAGTAGTGGTAGGCATCCTGCCCCCTGGCTAAGGGTGGTAGTAGTGGTAGGCATCCAGCCCCCCTGGGTGAGGGTGGTAGTGGTGGTAGGCATCCTGCCCCCCTGGCTAAGGGTGGTGGTAGGCATCCAGCCCCCCGGGTGAGGGTGGTAGTAGTGGTAGGCATCCAGCCCCCCTGGGTGAGGGTGGTAGTGGTGGTAGGCATCCTGCCCCCTGGCTAAGGGTGGTGGTAGGCATCCAGCCCCCCTGGGTGAGGGTGGTAGTAGTGGTAGGCATCCTGCCCCCTGGGTGAGGGTGGTAGTAGTGGTAGGCATCCTGCCCCCCTGGGTGAGGGTGGTAGTAGTGGTAGGCATCCAGCCCCCCTGGCTGAGGGTGGTAGTAGTGGTAGGCATCCAGCCCCCCTGGGTGAGGGTGGTAGTGGTGGTAGGCATCCTGCCCCCTTGGCTAAGGGTGGTGGTAGGCATCCAGCCCCCCTGGGTGAGGGTGGTAGTAGTGGTAGGCATCCTGCCCCCCTGGCTAAGGGTGGTAGTAGTGGTAGGCATCCAGCCCCCTGGGTGAGGGTGGTAGTAGTGGTAGGCATCCTGCCCCCCTGGCTAAGGGTGGTAGTAGTGGTAGGCATCCTGCCCCCTGGGTAAGGGTGGTAGTAGTGGTAGGCATCCTGCCCCCTGGGTGAGGGTGGTAGTAGTGGTAGGCATCCTGCCCCCCTGGCTAAGGGTGGTAGTAGTGGTAGGCATCCTGCCCCCCTGGGTGAGGGTGGTAGTAGTGGTAGGCATCCAGCCCCCCTGGGTGAGGGTGGTAGTAGTGGTAGGCATCCTGCCCCCTGGGTGAGGGTGGTAGTAGTGGTAGGCATCCTGCCCCCCTGGGTGAGGGTGGTAGTAGTGGTAGGCATTCAGCCCCCTGGCTGAGGGTGGTAGTAGTGGTAGGCATCCAGCCCCCCTGGGTGAGGGTGGTAGTAGTGGTAGGCATCCTGCCCCCCTGGGTGAGGGTGGTAGTAGTGGTAGGCATCCTGCCCCCTGGCTAAGGGTGGTAGTAGTGGTAGGCATCCTGCCCCCCTGGGTGAGGGTGGTAGTAGTGGTAGGCATCCTGCCCCCTGGCTAAGGGTGGTAGTAGTGGTAGGCATCCTGCCCCCTGGGTAAGGGTGGTAGTAGTGGTAGGCATCCTGCCCCCCTGGGTGAGGGTGGTAGTAGTGGTAGGCATCCTGCCCCCTGGCTAAGTGTGGTAGTAGGGGTAGGCATCCTGCCCCCCTGGGTGTGGGTGGTAGTAGTGGTAGGCATCCAGCCCCCCCTGGGTGAGGGTGGTAGTAGTGGTAGTAGTAGTGGTAGGCATCCAGCCCCCCTGGGTGAGGGTGGTAGTAGTGGTAGGCATCCAGCCCCCCTGGGTGAGGGTGGTAGTAGTGGTAGGCATCCAGTCCCCTGGCTAAGGGTGGTGGTAGGCATCCAGCCCCCCTGGGTGAGGGTGGTAGTAGTAGTAGGCATCCAGCCCCCCTGGCTAAGGGTGGTAGTAGTGGTAGGCATCCAGCCCCCCTGGGTGAGGGTGGTAGTAGTGGTAGGCATCCAGCCCCCTGGGTAGGGGTGGTGGTGCGCATTCAGGCCCCTGTGTGTATATGTGGCATTGGTGATGGGCATCCCGCCCCTATGGTGCTGCTGTTGCTGGTGTAAGTATATTCTGCATCCCTCTGTGTGTGTGTGATGTGTCGTGTACGTGTTGTATGTGTTTTGTGGTTGGTGTCTGGCTTACCTTCTGCGCCGTACGCGTCCGTGCCTGTTCCGGTAGTAAATGTAGAATATTGGTATGATCGGGACGAAGGGATTCATGGTTGGTTCGTGTCGTTCGTCCTTCTCGTTGCTTCGCGTCGTCCTCGTCGCTTCGCCTCGTCCTCGTCGCTTCGCCTCGTCCTCGTCGCTTCGCCTCGTCCTCGTCGCTGCCGTGTTCGTCTCGGAGCCGTGGATCGTGTTGTGGCGCGAATCGGAGCTTATGTGCGCCTCTCCCGGATGCTTTGACGTGCCGTGCGTAGCGACGGGTTCGGCGCGTACGGAAAGCGCATCGTACTCGTTCGGCCGGACGGAGCTGCATTTTGGCTTCCGTGCGACTCGATTCAGCGTTTCCGGATTCGCCTCGGTCGGGGAACAGGACCTGGTTTGGGTGAGTACGGCTCGGCCGGATTCTTTGCTGTTGTGCGCATCGTACTTGCTCGTTCGGTGTGCTGTACGGATCGGTCGGGAAACAGGCTTTCGCATGGCTTTTTTCCCGACCGAATGGTGTTGGGTACGCCTCCGACCGAGATCGGAATCGGCCCCCTTGTAGGAATAGTGAATTTTACCCCTCCAAAGTCCAAGACTTTCCCTCTGTTGCACAGACTGGAGTGGAAATAGTACATTTTATCCCTCCAGACGCCAACACTTTTCCTTCTTTTGTAAAGACTGGAGTGGGACTAGTAAATGGATCAATGAAAGAATATTGACGACAGGAATATCGACCTACACAAATATTGTGTTCAAAATATCGATGTCAAGTATATCGACATCCTATTTTTACAATGGTAAGTACAAAAATATCGAAACAAAAATATAGTTGTTAAAATATTGTTATTCAAAATATCGTTTTTTTAAAATCTCTAATAAATAATTTTAAATAAATTAAATAATACATATAATTAATAAAAACCTAGTTAGAATTATTAAAAAATTTCAAAAATTATAAATAATAAATGTAATGTAAAAATAAATTAAACATACAAATATAAAAATTACTATATATATATTTACTTAATATTAATAAATAATTATTATAATAAATTATAAAATGTTAGAAACATAATACAAATTATAAATACATATATATCTATACATACACCTGTAACATAAACATAAAAATAAAATATATATATAATAAATTAAAATATTTTTAAAAAAATTAATTTTAAAACAACATTTTACACTACATTAACTGAAACAGTAGGGAAAATGTTGGATAGCGTAGGGGATAAAATTACTATTCCTACTCCAGTAAATGCAAGAGTAGGGAAAGTGTTGGATAGCGGAGGGAATAAAATTACTATTCCCACTCCAGCGAGTGCAACAGTAGGGAAAGTGTTGGATAGCGGAGGGGATAAATTTACTATTCCCACTCCAGCGAGTGCAACAGTAGGGAAAGTGTTGGATAGCGGAGGGGTAAAAATTACTGTTCCCACTCCAGCAAGTGCAACAGAAGGGAAAGTGTTGGATAGCGTAGGGGAATAATTTACTATTCCCACTCCAGAGAGTGCAACAGCAGGGAAAGTGTTGGACAGCATAGGGGATAAAATTACTATTCCCACTCTAATGAGTGCAACAGTAGGGAAAGTGTTGGATAGCGGAGGTGATAAAATTACTATTCCCACTCCAGATAGTGCAACAGTAGAGAAAGTATTGGATAGCGGAGGGAATAAAATTACTATTCCAACTCCTGCGAGTGCAACAATAGAGAAAGTGTTGAATAGTGGAGGGGTTAAAATTTTCTATTCCCACTCCAGAGAGGGCAACAGTAGGGATAGTGTTGGATAGCGGAGTGGATAAAATTACTATTCCCACTCCAGATAGTGCAACAGTAGGAGAAGTGTTGGATAGCGGAGGGGTAAAAATTACTATTCCCACTCCAGCAAGTGCAACAGTATGAAAGTGTTGGATAGCGGAGGGGAATAATTTACTATTCCCACTCCAGCAAGTGCAACAGTAGGGAAAGTGTTGGATAGCGGAGGGGATTAATTTACTATTCCCACTCCAGGAAGTACAACAGTAGGGAAAGTGTTGGATAGCAAAGGGAATAAAATTACTATTCCCACTCCAGCGAGTGCAACAGTAGTGAAAGTGTTGGATAGCGGAGGGGATAAAATTACTATTCCCACTCCAGATAGTGCAACAGTAGGGAAAGTGTTGGATAGCGGAGGGGATAAAATTACTATTCCCACTGCAGCGAGTGCAACAGTAGGAGAAGTGTTGGATAGCGGAGGGGTAAAAATTACTATTCCCACTCCAGCAAGTGCAACAGTATGAAAGTGTTGGTTAGCGGAGGGGATAAAATTACTATTCCCACTCCAGCGAGTGCAACAGTAGGGAAAGTGTTGGATAGCGGAGGGGTTAAAATTACTATTCCCACTCCAGCAAGTGCAACAGTAGGAAAGTGTTTGATAGCAGTGGGGAATAATTTACTATTCCCACTCCAGCAAGTGCAAGAGTAGGGAAAGTGTTGGATAGCGGAGGGGAATAATTTACTATTCCCACTCCTGGGAGTGCAACAGTAGGGAAAGTGTTGGATAGCGGAGGGGATAAAATTACTATTCCCACTCCAGCAAGTGCAACAGTAGGGAAAGTGTTGGATAGCAGAGAGGAATAATTTACTATTCCCACTCCAGCAAAATAATGAACATTAATTAACAAATAATTAACTAATTAAAAATAATTTACCTCCCACCATATTCCCCTATAAATAACCCCACCAATGTTGTAAAAAATAACACAATTAACATAATAAATTAACAATTAATTAATTAACTAATAACAATTAACAAGCAAATTAAAAACAATCAGTAATAAATTAATTCACAGAATTAACACTATTAAATAAAATTAAATAAATAATATATAAAAAATATTAAAAATAATGTTAAAATGTAATTACTTCTCACCCTAATCCCCTATCATCCCACAACATGCTCTTAAAAAAAAGACACAATTAACATAATTAATAATTAATTAATAATTATTAATGACCAATTTATAACTAATTATTAACAAATTAATAACCACATTTAACAATATTAAATACATAAATATTAATTAATAAAAATCATTAATTAATTAATTATAATTGAATTACTTCCCACACTACTCCCTATAAACCCACAACCCACCCCTAAAAAAATAACACAATTAACATATTTACCCATTAATTATTAATAATTAATAACCAATCAATAACTAATTAATAACAAATTAATTATCACAATTAACAATATAAAATATTAAATACATAAATATTAATTAATTAAAAATATTAATTAATTAATTATAATTAATTAACTTCCCACCCTATTCCCCTATAAACTCACAACCCGCTCCTAAAAAAATGACACAATTAACATATTAACCAATTAATTATTAATAATTAATAACAAATTAATAACTAATTAATAATAATTAAATTATCACAATTATCAATATAAAATATTAAATACATAAATATTAAGTAATAAAAAATATTAATTAATTAATTATAATTAAATTACTTCCAACCCTATTCCCCTATAAACCCACAACCCACTACGAAACTAAAACGCAAAATGTAATTTTTAAAAAGTAATAACTTCTAAAAATTATTAATAAATGCATTCTAATTAAATTACTTCCCACCCTATTCCCCTATAAACCCACAACCCGCTACAGAACTAAAATACCCAAAAATTAATTAGCATAAAATGAATTACTTCTAAAAATTTCACACATACATTAAAAAAATAAGCTATACTTATGCAAAATAATTACATCACATACTTTAAACACACATAGTAAAATACAAAACACTAAAATAAATGTCGATATTATTAACAACGATATTTTTACTAACGATATTACTAACTTCAATATTAAAAAAAACTATATTTCTTACCTTCATGTCGATATTCTGGCCAACGATATTCTTGCACGTCGATATTGTGCCACCTCGATATTAAAAACTCGATATTCTGGCACATTGATATTCCAACATCGATATTCTGTCTGTGCACCCTAGAAAATGTTACCGCTCCGGAGTCCAACGCTTTCCCTACTGTTGTACATACTGGAGTGGGAATAGTAAATGTTACCCCTCCGGAGTCTAACGTTTTCTGTACTGTTGTACGGACTGGAGTGAGAATAGTCAATTTAACCCCTCTGAAGTCTAACCCTTTCCCCACTGTTGCACAGACTAGAGTGGGGATAGTAAATTTGAAAACAGACGCCTAGGCAGCAGGTCTTTTTCCAGTCAACTCTCCTGGAGTGTCAAGACCTCTGTGGTCAGCTTGGCCCCCTTTGAATCAGGTGTCCTTCAACTTTTTGGGCCCCTGAAGCAGGCAAAAAGGAGGCCAACCATTTGACCCTTGAAGAGGAGTTTCAGTCCCATTGTAGCAGCATTCAGTAGTCCATGAGTGAGTCCTCTTCTTCCAAAAGGAGTAGAGTGTCTTATTCCAGAAGGAACGTCCTCTTAAGGTAAAGTCTTCCCAGGTTCCGGAACGATCTAAGGAGATGATGGGTGAGGTCCCAGCTTTATAATGTGCACTAGCTAGTGATAGGAGAAATTCTACCATCCAACCCCAACCATTTTCTCACACTCTCTCCTCCTCCTTTTTGCAGTGCTTCCACCTTGCATTACTATAATATCACTCAGCGGTCCCTGTTTCAAGATGACAGAACCCATCTGCTAACAGTCAGGCCAGTCTTCAGCTCCTTAGCTATTCCCCTATTAAGATGAGCTCTCCTCTCATCTGTTTGGGGCAAACACATATTTTCTCCTCTACTGTGACTGGAGTCTAGCTTTTTGGGAGGGTCCTAGAAATGAATAGGTGAAGCCCTCCTTGTCATCTCTCAGTCAAAAAAAGAGTCCTAAAGAAGCCCTTTATTTTGCCAACTGTTGCTGTCCACTCCCAGGTAGATCATTCCTGCTAATCTTTACAGGGCTCAGAGGTTATCCAGCAATGTGTATACCTGCTCTGGAGGTATGATGAATAGCAGAACTGGTTTTAAACTAGTTTAACCGAGCACTCAAGAAATTAATTCAGATATTGAGGTTGTGGTGTCAACCGTTCTTTTATTGGGCCATGCAAATACTTTCTTTTCCTGACAACACTTGTTTCGTCTATTGCTGAAATCTCAACAGCAGACTACATCAAGGCTGAGATATAAATATGACGATAACATAATAATGTAACTCAAGTGATATTTATAATCCCATCACCAGGGTCAATGACCCTCAAAGCACCCATGGTGTATTGGATTGAATCATAAAAGTGTGTTTAAAGAGTGTGGTATAGCGTTATTCTTGATCATTGTGTGAGAGGGATGGGGGTGGGAAAAAGACGAGATAGAGGTGAAAGGTTATGTAATCACCGTGTGGTATAAATTCCCATGCACTTACGTTGAAAGAGCCAAACTTAAAGTGCAGTGTGAGTGATAATATATGATTACGTACTGTGATAGTGTGGTGATTATGTGAATTATAATATGGGTTTATTCATCCAATGACTATGTGATCAATAATCAATGGGCATCACTCAGGAGTGATGAGAAAAATAACTCACCATATCATGAGTGTACTTCATCATATCATCTAGTCCGTATTACTATCAGATCAAGGTAATTCTACAAGTAATATCATAGATTCTGTGGGGGTAACAGGATTTCCATTAGTAAGTTGAAACTGTTTTACATTTCAGCACAGCTTCAAAAGAGGGACATCAACATAATAAGATATCTTACCTTGTTCACCCCAGGATTCAATTGTAAAGGCTGGGTGCAAGTAGTACTCTCGGCATCAGTCTAGAATGGGACAGAAATTGACACTGTATATAGTTTACGTGCCATAGAGCGGTGTCAGAACATAGGTGTAAACACTGACGTATGGGTATCAGGTCCCCGTAAACTGATCGATTTATTCATATATATTATTATGAATAAAATCATAGTGTTTATATAGGCACCCTTAGTATTAACAAAGATAGGACTAAACAATACATGTGGGGTCAGGAACATAAATAAGCCCACCAGCTATCGTCTCCATTTCCTAACTATGGGGCTCATTAGGATGGCCGGCGGACCTGAGTCCGCCCGCCATCCCCGCGGTGTTGGGACCGGCCACCAGACATGCAGTGGTCCCGCACCGCGAACTAGGATGTGACCGCCACCATGGCGGTCACATTCTGCAATTTAACATTGCGGCGGGTGCTGCTGACAGCAGCACCGCCGCGATGTTAATATTGCATGCCTGGCATTTCACTGCACCATATGGCAGGCACCACACAGTGCCTGCCACTTGGTGCAGTGAAATGTAGGGGGGTACCCTAGGTACCCCCAAGTGCACCCCACCTCCCCCAGGCACAAGGGTGGCCCGCAACGGGCCCCTGGACGCAATCCCCACCACCCTTTCCATGGCGGCATCGCCACCATGGAAGGGCCTTTAAACACCCACATCCTAATATGGCTGGCGGTGCCTGCTAGGCACCGTCACCATATTAGTGGCCCAGCTCTGCCCGGCCGGCAATCGTAATGATTGCCGACCGGCGGAAAAGCGGCGGACAGACTTTGCGTCCGCCGCAATACCCACCGCCATCATAATATGGCGGGGGGTATTTCACATGAGGATGGCGTAACAATCGCCACCGCCGGCCCGGTGGTGGCGATCGTTACGCCATCCTAATGAGCCCCTGAATCTATGTCACATGAATGACTACCCCCAATCAGTATGGGTAGTCAACCATATTAGCAGAAAGTCATACCAAGAAGGAATGCTCCACATATAAAAATATCTTAAATAAGTAAGTATGCCACCGATAATGACAAACCTCCTATACTTCAATTTAGTAAAGGCAGCCCCAAATCTCCTTCACCAGCGGTGTCCGACCTCCCATTGGCAAATCCAATCGGGGCAATCTCATTTGCAAACATACCTTTGGAAGCAAACGGTCCCATCGAGTATTGGGTCCTTGGCATAGTGCACCTGCGCCATATTGGAAGTACTATTTATACTTGTTGAAGAACTATCACCAACCGGCAAGAATAGCGATATATCGAAAAAACGCAGCGGCCATTTTGCAGTGTGTAATACACGGTACGAATAAGTCTAATTAAGTACACGAATAATCTAAGTAAAAAGCTTGTTGTCTAATAATGTGTAAATATAAGTACTGGCAAGGATCTAATTTGTATATATAGGCAATAGTATATCGTTAAACTACAAGCATAATATTCGAAAGCACGCTAATCTTATTGTGGTGAGACTAATGATCCTTCATATTGTATCATAGCACTACGAGGGTAAGATAGGATGGGACTGAAGATCCTTCATATTGTTTTTTAGAACTATGAGGATAAGATCAAATTGTTGGTTAACCAGTCTCCAGTAACACTAATGGTAAATACAACTAACTAAAACTGGTGACGGCCAGGGGGATGTCAACTTAATGTTAATACCATCTACAGTATAGGGTGCATGATATTACAATGTCCAACTCAATTTGTGATCCCCTTTAATCGGGAGGTGAGATAAGAAATGTAAAATTAGTAAGAGATATGGAGAGACAATGTTGGCACAGCGCTATTTCCTAATTCTTCCCAATATGGTATCATTACAATATAACATTCACAGTCGCAATTCGTCAGTAACATTATTTCTCAGATCCCAAGCAATTAATACAATTCCTGTTAATAACATTGTCACATTATGATAAACAAATATTGTCATTTCACACATATGTCTTATGAGAGTATATCCAAGGTATAATAGCTTAACAATATTGATAAAGGTAAGCGAAAACATTTGTACAAACTAAACAGCGAGAGAGAATAGGTATAGCAACTTTAAAGTATACAGTCTATTTCTCACCCATTCTGTGTTATCAAGTGAGATACTTTACATACTGGCTCCATGTATTTATCAATAATCTAATGAGCCAGAAAGTAATGCAATTCCCAATCAATATTAAGCCCCATCTCCACTGCTCTGAGATGCATGATCCAACTTGCTTTTTGTCGTCGCAGTCTTAATTCTCTGTTACCACCACTGCCGCTTGGATGGATATTCTCTAAGCCATGAGAGTGAAAGGTCCTATGGTGGTTCTGTTTGGCACAAGTAAGTGTGTGCACAGCAAATGGGTATCTGGAGTCACCTTGTTTGACTGCTCTGAAATGTTCATGTATTCTATCTTTCAGCATTCTGATTGTGTTTCCTATATATATGTTATTGCACTTACAGATCAGTATAAAGACTACAAAGCGTGTGGTGCAATTGATATTGTGTTTGATATGATAGATAGTTGTATTAAAAACTAGTCAGTTGTTTCGCTAGTCTACACATGGGCAGTGACCACATTTGTAAAAACCTCTCACCTGCGTAGTGAGCCAGTTATGCTGAGTCTTAATATGGGGATAGCTAGGGCTAATAAGCCCTCCCAATGTAGTGCCTTGCACCCAGCCTTTACACTTGAATCACTGGGTGAACAAGGTAGGACATCTTATTATGTTGATGTCCCTCTTTTGAAGCTGCAACTTACTAATGAAAATCCTGTTACCCCCACAGAATCTATGATATTACTTGTAGAATTACCTTGATCGAATAGTAATAAAGACTAGATGATATGATGAATTTCACTCATGATATGGTGAGTTCTTTTTCTCATCACTCCTGAGTGACGGCCATTAATTATTGATCACATAGTCATTGGATGAATAAACCCATATTATAATTCACATAATCACCACACTATAACAGTGCATAATCATATATTTACACTCACACTGCACTTTGAGTTTGGCTCTTTCAACATAAGTGCATGGGAGCTTATACCACACAGTGATTATGTAACTTTTCACCTCTATCTCGTCTTTTTGCCGCCCCCTCCCCTCTCACACAATGATCAAGAATAACACTATACCATGCTCTTTAAACACACTTTTATAATTCAATCCAATACACCATGGGTGCTTTGAGGGTCACTGACCCTGGTGACGGAATTATATGTATATACCTTGAGTTACATTATTGTAATATCGTCATATATATATTCCAGCCCTGATGAAGTCTGCTGTTAAGATTTCAGCAATAGACGAAACACGTCTTAACAGGAAAAGAAAGGATTTGCATGGTCCAATAAAAGAACGGTTGATACCATGACCTCAACATCTGAATTAATTTCCTGAGAGCTCAGATAAACTTTTGAATTTGATTTGGACAAGCTTTTGTCCAATTGAGGAAGATCGGGTGGCTCTCCCTCTTCCAGAGCACCATTGGGTATTTGGACATTGACGTAACTGACTTATTTTTACCTCCACTCTTGTACTGTCAAGTTGTGTGCACTGATTATCCCAGCCACCACCTTGTTTTTGCTGGTTTTAAACTAGTTCTGGCTCAGGCAACATAAGAGTACATTTTTGCAAAGTCACTTCCACTAAAAATATATAAAGTCTGATTTCAACAGTAAATCTGACTTTAAAAATTAAGTAGGATATAAATTTTAATCCCATTTAGACCTGTTCATGGAAATGTCTAGCAAAGCATATACTGTGAAATAGCTTTCAGTTTTTGTTTACTGTTAGAGCACACTAACCCCAATATCTTGCATGCTCTATTTTTATATATTAGCACTCTGCGTTGTGGGCTTGCAAGTCACATTAGGTGCCTCTAATGAATATATGAAATCAGGGTTTTCCTACATGGCAAAGACACTTTTCCTTGCCATATGTCACTGCAGTTCATTTAAACTTTAGCCCAGACAGAGAGCAGTGGTGCTCCTGATAGATATTTTTAGTACATATGTGGGTTGTTTAAATACACCCAGCAGCACACATTTAACATTTGACATTCCAGGCCATAGAAACATTTTAGCCACTATTTACAATGAACCTAAAGGGAAGTTAAGCAGAGCATCCTTAGAGTTCCAATGTGCAGCACATGTTTTAGGGGAGAAGCATATCTTCTTTACTACTGTTTATCATCAGTGAAGTGTGCGTAGTCCGAAAGCCAGTAAAATAAGGTAGAGAAAAATGTGGGGAACCACATAAGTTATCATTTACCTGTTTCTTAATGTGGTAATGAACAGAGTAGTTAAATCCTATTAAAAAAACGAGGCCTTTCCTATGTTTTTTAGTCTCAGAAAAGGTTGGCCATCTCTGAAATTCCTTTTAATCTCCTCAGGAATGCGGAACGTCGCCTGTTTCGTTCGAATTGAATTCATTTCCATAACGCAATAACTTCCAGGATTTAATTGAACTTCCATCAAAAAAAATACAGTAACGTAAAACAAAGTACAAAATTTAAAACAACACATAACACGATTAACACTTTAGGTTGTACTCTATGAAATTATCATTCTCAACCTTCATTGCAGCAGTAAAATATACCGTACAAGACTATGGAAATTATTTCAAGTGATTTTACCACAATGACTAGAAAAATGAATATTAAAGAATGTGATAAGAAGTGGCTGCAGAACTTGCAGCACCTGAGTGGGTTTCAAAACCTAAACATTCTGGAGTTTCCAGACGACCGCAATCACTGGATTGATGACAAGTGAGCTGTACCTTGTTGACGCAGCTGTTCTTTAAGTATGGATCAGGTGTGGGGTCGTTCCAGTAAACTCCTACGTTTACCAGGTGCTATTGAAAAGCATCCGCTAGCAGGTAGGAGTAACACTTGTCAAAGTCTGTCATTTTTCACTAGGCAAAAAATAAAGTAGAAACAATTATATTGTACTAGACCGTCCCTGACGTGCATAGCAGATGTGCCCTAAAACAAGATCCAATAACATAAAAGGATAAATGTAATGACGAAATAAAAACTATCAGCCGTTTCAGTTTTTTCAAATTATATTCTTTCAATTTCGGCAATAGACTACAAAATGTGTGTGCGCACAGTCATGCAAAATTCCATGAAGTATGTATTTACTGTTCTGCATGCACTTAGTGATATATGTTGTGCAGAGGACGGGCAAATATGTCTGAAATAACATTTTTTTTTTTTAAAACTGTGTGGCAGATTTACAAGAAAGTGATGCATCTGTAGAGATGCGTCACGTTCCCTGCGCCACCCTGAGAAACCCTTGCTCCACCATGGATGTGCCGTATTTACAATACGGTGCATCATGGCACAAGGATTGACAGATGCATCAGAACTTCTGACGCATCTGTTGGGGCAAAAGTCATGCATTGCTGGAGTCGTGTTGCAAGCACGACGCAACTCAAGCAATGCATTTTGAGGCCTATTCCCACTACACTGCGTCACTCCTTACGCCTGCTTCAAGCAGGTGTAAGGTTTTGACGCAGTGGCGTGCTAGAAGTGACGCAGTGAAAGATTTCACTGCTTTACTTTTACGAGGCTTTCCTGCGTGGGAACGCCCACCCTGCATACCTTATACCTGACGCAGGTATAATGTGACGCAGGGCTTTACAGCATGATGCATCTCCCTAGATGCGTCACATTGTAAATTGGCTGCATTTTTTACGCCGCCGCTGCATCACAAAAGTGACGCAACGGCGGCGCAATAGTGTCGCAAGGGGCTTGTAAATCTGCCCCGGTGCTTTGAACTTTTCTTTTGCACACTCTCTCCTCACACATGACGCATCTGTCTGACTTAAACTTTACCATTACAATCAGGAATGGTCTTGTTCTCATATGTACATTTTCATGTGCTCTCCCTCTCTCTCTGTCACACACACACACACACACATTTAATCGGCCATGCTATTTTAATGCCTACAAACTATCTTGAAGTGGCCAAAAGATTATATGCAAACCTCTACAGTCCCCAAAATTACCTATTAAAATACTATAGAACACTTGTCATTAACTAGCAATTGAATGCTTTTCAGGTACACACGTCACAAATACTCACCTTATGCTTTCACAAATTAATACTTTGAAATGTTCAAGTTCTAACCTTACATTTTAATTTTTCGCCCCTTGGCAACTGTGAATGCCAAGATTTGTGCACCACTGTATACTCAAGGAAGTTATTATCAAGAGAGCATGCTGGGAGGGACAAAATAACGCAGTGTTGCAGACATTTAAATTACAGATGTGTGTTTGGAGGTACAATTAGTAGACTGGTTATAGATGGAGGGTTTATTGGCATCAGAATTATATTGTGAGGATTTATAGACATTAAGTTTATCCAAATAAACCACATGGGTCACAGTAGCGTGTACAAAGGTTAGTGCTGAGAAGGTGGATAGAGTTCGCATGAATGAAAAGAGATGGTGCTGATAGAGGGTACATATATTCCTAGATGTGTGCACCAAAACCAAGTTTAGTTTGAACATTCATCTTACAAGGATGTTCAAGTACAAATGAATCGTAATAGTGAGTAAAGGGGCAACAAATCTACCAACAAGTACTGAGCACTTCAGGGTGCACAATCAATGCTAAAACAGTGTACAGAATAAAATGCTACCAGAAGTATACATGGATGAAACATAAACCTATATTTGTTGAGTGGTACCACCACTGCCTCCAGGGCTAGCTTCCACACTGTGCATATGAGCTCATGCATTAGGTGGAGCTACAGCGCTTCAGGGGACCACTGAATGCACATCCCAATGCCCTTCGGATCAAGCCAGCATTTTTTGTTGCAGTATTTGCCACTTAATGGGACCGGCATTGCAGTAAAAAAAATAAAAAACACTTTACGAATGTGAATGCAGGGTTGGGGGTCTGCTGTCCCGTGCAGGCTCGCCATTTTGTTTGGCTTTGAAAACAGAATCCTGCTTTGTTAGTATTATTGGGATATGATTGTGCAAACCAATTGTAATTTTTACACTGTGCTGGATTAGTACATCCGTCGCTACTCAAATTAGTTCTCAGGTCGCTAACCAGTCGCTGTGTAAAATCAGTGACTGCTCTGCATCCTGAGAATGATACATAAGGGGTTTTCGGCCTAATTTAGAAGTAGGTGGTGATAGTAAATCCGCCTAAAGAATACAGATTTACCTTTACTGGCCCAACATAACATATGCAAATTTAGAGTCTGGAAAATGATATATATCTTAGTAGTGGTAATTTCTTTCGTCCTGCCATCCTCAACGCCTGGGTGTTGTGGTAATGTTTCTGTGAGCGATGTAAAGTCAAGCACTGAATTTGAGCCGCTGATCTTACAAATGTCTTGCAGAGATATATCCAAGAAAGACTATCACTGAAAGGGTGATGTATGTCCACAAAAGGTTAATCACGATGTCACAATCACAGGAGACTTGCTCCCTGGCATGTCAGGTGGACTATATATTTAGATACCAACCATGTGTCTCTAATTTGGGGGTACATTTCCCAGAGAAACAGGTATTCACAGATTTTCCACCAGAGTTTTTTTCCACCAATAGGCACTTCCAATGCAGATTCAGCTATTCAAGAGCATAGGAATCTCAGGCCATGGTAGTTTCTTAAATATTCAGCTAAATGGACAACATTTACTACTGCCAAAAATCTAAATCAGGTCTTAACCATAGAAGGGACTGATTCCTAAAATTTGATCGAAGAGTGTGTGTATGGTAACTTTGAGGCAAAATAATCACGAACCATCAGAACAACCTCAGGCTTAATAATTATTTTTCTTGAACTCTATTACATTTCCGAAAGAACTGAGAAAATTAGGTCAGGTTTTGTAGACCAGAAACAAAGAATGGCCAGTTTCAACCCTTTCAAAAAAAAAAAAAAATAATAATAAAAGACAAAATTTGCCCCTACATTTAAGAAATGATATCCAAATTCTTGAGATGTAGTTCATTACAGATCAATCTCATAGCTTCTGTTTCCCTCTAAAACACTTTAAATAATAATAAATCATCATTTCCAGGTTTTTGCAGTGTCAGTGGTACCTTAATTTTCCATAGCCTGAGAGAGGTAGAGGCTGTGGATTAGGACATGGTAAAGTTGAAAGGAGAGGGCCTGTGCCAGGTTTTATAGCCGGCTGCTGCTCCATTCTCTTCACCTGAACTCTCAACATTACAATGTTCTAGTCCAGTATAAACATTATTTAAGAAACTAAGGGTATTTCTAAAGAAAGTACATGAAAAGCTGCTGGGAGTTGTCATCACCATAAAGTCCTCTGATGTATTCATGAATCCACAGAGTGACAGCCATGAGTCCTGCAAAGGTCTTACTCTGCTTACAGTGATAACCTGTTAAAGTTCATAATACTTGAGACCATTTTTCTCGAAGCTGATGAGGCTTCATGAAACAGCATTGGCAAAACAAATACTAGTGGGTGAAGGGGTTAGGAAAATATAGAAACAGCTAAACAGAACAGGATTAATCTACACAGTGATGTGAGAAGAGAAGAAAATATTTGAGTTACCTCCTTAGTTGGAAGGGTTTCCATAAGGGGTCATTCCTTAGCATTCAAGCATTCTCAAAGGAGTCCATGCCAAACTGATATGATCAATTAAGTAGCAACATATTTTCATGCATGCTACCTATGAATTTCAATTAACAAGTGCTGTCTTGTGTTTGCAGATCTTCCTAGCCCTTTCAAAAACACAAACGTCCACCAGGGTGCATCAGAAATCATATGTGAACAACAGCTACACATTAGTAGTGCTTCTTGGTATACCACAGTGCAGTGGTGGCAACCCCAGGAGTGACAATCCTCTGTACCATGGTGTGCCACAAATTGTAACCTTCTCTGAAAGTTCCATGATAATGAGAGAGACCATTCTATAAGTAAACATATTGGAAGTGGTGGTTTCCTTGAGCAGTCACCTTAACAACCAAGTAAATGGCATCAAACCCTTTACTATTCAGATTTTGTATAGTGGTCTTAATGGGACATTCATCTGTTCCCTGATAAATGTTACAGTACAATAAAGAAATGGTCAACTAGCACACAACGCTTATTGAAAAGACAAACAATAAGTTGCATCCACAGTACCAACTCTTAAAGTCTTTAGGAGTTGGTACTGTGGATGCGACTTGTTGTTTGTCTTTTCAATAAGCGTTAGTGCTACTGACCATTTCTTTATTGTACTGTATTATTGACCCGGGTCTAGTAGCCTTTCGGTTATCCCCATTGATATATAACACCCTGATAAATGTTGCCATGGTCTTTCTTTATTACACAAGGTGTAGCAAACACACATTATGTCCTGTGGCCAAGGTTCATTCTTGATGGTTCTGTCTTCAAACACAGACAAATGGCCTACTGTCACATATCTTTTGTAGTTGAACTGTGTAAGGTACACAAATCGTGGCTTGTTGCCACTGTCCATATTTAAAAATCAGGCCCAACAAATTCGGTCTGCATCCCAAGCCTATAGACACAAATTATTGGCCCTATTAACAAAAGTAGATTTACACACGCAGATTGACTCACCATGTAGATTTACTCTTGCACTTAAGTGTACACCCAAGTATAGATTTACATGTGTCCATCACCTGAAACCAGGGGGTGGAGATACCTAGAAGTAAATTTATTAATATACATTTACTACTGGTACTTTTTCACATGTAGATGAAGATCTCTGCCTCTGTAGTGGGCATTAGCCTATGAAAATGTATAGGGAAAATTATTCAAGTTTATTATTCTTTTAAAAAGTATTAAGATATGTAATATAAAATTAAAATTAAAAATAATCTGACATATTTATTGATAATATACCACTAATAAAGATGTTACAGCACATTAACTCCTTAGGAAAATGTGTATTAAATAATCCCCAGGGACAGCCTATGGAGAGTACTGGAGAACTATGGTATTCCTGGAGTTCTCTTTCGAATCCTGAGGGTCTTGCACTAGGAGACCTATGCGCAGGTCAGGTGGAACTTAGAGGGTGATCTTACGGCCAGGATACCAATCATTTGGGGCATGAGACAAGGATATGTGCTCACCCCTACATTGTTCAGCTGATATATAAACGGTGTAGTTGACTGGCTGGGAGACTGCAAACATGATGCACCAAAATCTGCAGCTATTAGTACTCAAATTCTCATGTTTGCAGACTATATGCTTCTTCTATCTAGAACTCTGGTGGATCTTCAATCTCTTTTGGATCGGTTCTCCTCTTTCTGTATGACAAGGGGTCTGGAGATAAACTCCACAAAATCCAAATTCATGGCACTTAAACCCTGCAGTTCTATTAGCGGTAGGATGGTGGTGGAGGGGCGCCCTTGGAACAAGCGAAACATTTTGATAATTAGGGTCTCAGATTTGCTGATAACTTGTCTTCGGCTCCCCATATAGAAAAAAGTAAAGCTATAGTACATCAAAGGGCAGCTGCCAAGGTAAGGAAACACAAGGCTACATCAAGTGGAGCCGTCTCCCCAGCTCTCGAAGTCCATAGGGCCACTGCTGTTGCAGGGGCTACCTATGGAGCAGAGAATTGGGGTTGTGTCAACTTGTCTCCCCTAGTCCAAGCTGAAAATAAATGTATTAGGTCACTGCTATGCTTGCCCACAAGCACACCCTTGATATCTTTACGTATCGATCTAGCGATAGATAAGGTAGACTCTGAAATCTCTGATGTACTGGGTACGCCTCTGGACCACACCCAAACTGGTTGTTTATAGAGATGTTTTAGCAGAGCTAATCACTTTAGATAAAAGTGTAGATACTCGGTGGCTTAAAAAGATAAAACATCTTTGTGAAATCATCAAGATGGAGGAAGTTTGGTATTCCCCAACAGGAATGAGTAAAGTTATAGCTATCAAGCTGAAGGAGGCTTTTGGGAATTCACAACGATTAGAATATTGAATGACCAAAAGGGGTGAGTATGTCCGAAAACTTCTTACAAATTAAATGTATTCTCTCCTTTGAGTCCTACTTGGATAGGATCAGACCTTGGCAAGCTAAAAGCTTCTATGTCAAGTTCAGAATTGGTAGTCTACCTCTGAGGTCATTTACACACAAGTGGGACAAGACTACCATCCCAACTACTAATTGCTGTCTTTGCCTGATGGCCCTAGAGTCAATAGAACACTTTCTTTTATTCTGCCCAGGCTATGATCTGTTGCGAAGAAGGTGGATTGGGCTAGTTTGCAAACTCATGGGCATAGCACATTATTGGTAGGGTTTCTAAGATGTGACACAATGGAGCACATTGCGTTTGCTACCTCTAGGTGTCTCTATTGGGCATGGAGAATTAGACCAAAAAAGGTTGCAATATAAGCTTGAAGGCTGTGATGGAAAATTCTGTTGGCTCAACGAAATGCAGCTTTGCCACATTTTGCATATGCACTGTAGAGATCTCATTGTATATAAACTACAAATCATGAATTTTAAAGATATTGAATTATATTATTGATAATCGATTTTGATCTTGTATTGGTACTAATAATAATTTTTTTTAATGTCAAAATGTTTTAACCCATGTATGTACAGTTTTTATGGTCTTCTCGAAGCCGCAATAGTTCTATAAAGTCTGATATCCAAGCTATCTTGAAAACTGTATTAACGCACTTTGTATGTTTAGCACTTTAGTCCTAGTACTGTACTCCTTGCTTGTTTTTCATTCTATTGATTGTAGTAATCAGGAAAAATAGAAACAGTCTTCATGCACTTAAATTTATTGCCGCTTTATTATTTGCACAATACTATCTTTGTGGCATTGGATTTATGAGTTTTCATTTTTTTATCTTTTATCTTTTATCTTTTTTATCTTTAACTCCTGATTACTGTTTAGATATATCTAGGCCAAAGAATATGTATGAATTCCACCATAGATTATGGCCGACCATTCTAGATTTTTGTCTATGGTCGTGTTTTTATGTTCTTTAATTCTGAGCCAGTATGATATCAGAGAGCTACTGAGTGCACAAATTTGATGTGAGCAAGAGTGATGCATTGTCCAGCAAGATGACAATGAATGTATTCTAACCTCTGTTTTTATGTGCAAACTTTTATGACCTATGGCCGAAATAAAGTATTCTGTCTGCAATTAATTAATTAAAATATATTTATTACATTTAATAATATTTCTTAACAAATCATTAAATAAATTCCACCCACAGGAACAAAGGGCCTCATTACAATGCCTGTCAGGCCAACCGTCCGACCGCCGTCTTTGCGAGCCCTTTCCGACCGCCATGGCCAGGAAGCTTCCCCCCACCGTATTATGATCCAACCACTTCTACCGCAGCGGTCGCAAATGAGACAGAGCACATATCTCTGAATATGTTGCTGCAAATGTATACAAAACTCACAGAAAACATGTGATATGTACGCACATGCATAACATTTATGGGGACATGCCTTGTGCATCCTGTACTCCATTGCTGGAGTGTGACAGAATGTGCACAGTCCAGTCAATGGAGATGCATACCGCAAAAGGACTTCCCTGGATTACGGTGCCCACAGGGTCGTTGTCTTTGGGATTCAGCTGTCGAGGTGTAGGGGGGACCTGGAGGAAAGGATCCACAGTGGAGACTGCTGGAGAGAAGCGCATTGGGGTGAGTATGCACCCCAAATCCTTTGTTCCTGACAGCTCAAGGCAGCCAGTTGGACTGCCACGGTCGGGTCCTCGGAAACCCACATCGTAATTGGCAGTCGGAGACCCCTATACAGCTCTATTAAAGCTGTCAGAGTCAGAGGCAGTCGCGGCTCCTGGAGGGAGTGCTGCGGGGCGGTGGGGCGGAGGGAGGGGCAGGGTGGGGGGTAGTAAACTCCGGCATACGGCCGAACGGAGTTAAGTACATAAATACGGCCGAACTGAGTTAAGTACATAAATAATTAAATAAAACGAATTACATTGCGCGCGCTGCGCCGCCAAATGGCGATGCGGCGCGCGCAATGTAATTTGTTTTATTTAATTATTTATGTACTTAACTCCATTCGGCCGTATGCCGGAGTTTACTACCCCCACCCTGCCCTCCCCCACCCCACCCCACCGCCCCGCAGCACTCCCTCCAGGAGCCGCGACTGGTCAGCGGTCTTTCAGTACATGATGCATGCTTCGTAATCCGGCAGTCGGACCGACTGCTTCTAAAAAGACCCTAGACGGACAACTGCCTCCGAGAGGACCGCGGAAGCCGGTCCGACCAGCCTCGTAATCAGGCCCATAATATTTAATACGAATTACATTTTATTAAACATTATGTGTTGCATTACTTCAGATTATTTTAACAAAAGTTTAAAAGTTCAATTTTCTTATTAAATTAAGTTTACTGTTACATTTTTTAAAAACAGTACAATTGTTTAAACATTATATATTATATATATACATTTTTTTAAATACTCATACATACACACATGTTTATATGATATATACACACACACACACACATACACACATACATATATTAAAAGTTGAATACATTTTATATTTTCTATTGGTGTTTAGTCCCTGCCACTAATATTGTTTGTGGGAGTATGTTGCAGTGACTGTGAGAGGCCATGTGTGGTGCTTGACTTACTCCAAGTCTTCGCTGGTATACATTCACTACTGTTTTGTCACCTTTAGTACTGTTGTAAATTTAAAAGTGTAGTTTGTGAATAGGAATGTGCTTACTCTTTTGTGGAAGGGTGTTTGTATTTGCCTGTCCTTTCCTAAACAGCTTCCTACTTTTTGCCTAAACTCTTCACTTTTCATAGTAGATATTCCCCAATTAACGCAATCAGTCTTAAGCCCACTCACTCACCTTCTCATCAAAACATCCACTCCCTCAAAACATCTTATACAACTTTACTCACGTTTTGACCATCACTCACTCACTCAGTTCAGTTTCCTACTCATTCACACAGTCACTCATCCTTTCACTCATCCAGCCAAACAGCGGATCCATTCACTCTTTCACTCGTCCACCAATCACATACTCACTCTCACTCGGTCGAACAATCAGTCAACCCGCCACTCCGCCAACTGCTTACACATGTCTCATATATTCTTTCACTCATTTGACTCCTCACTAACTCACTCATCCCTTCACTCTTCGTTGTGATTTTTTTTTAAATATGGAAAAGCCTTTTATGGCTGGATGGTATTTGTATTTTTTTTGTTTAGATTGTTTTAAATATATAGGTATATTTTTAAGATGAATTATACTATCTTTTTTCACTGTACGTTTTTTATTGAAAACACACCAGAAATAAATTTTAAAAGATATTGATTTGCATTGGTGAAAAAGTGCCCTGTATATTCACTCCCTCTGTCTATTCCCGTTGAGTTGGATTCAAAACATGGAAAAGGCAGAGAGTAGACTTACAAAGTACAATAAGCGTGTGAAGTACATATTGTACAAACACTTATTGTTCACAAGGGAGAAAAAGCATACATATGTATGGTACATCGTTCGACATTTCAAAATGCCAAATTTAGAACGCGAGTAAAGAAGTTGGCATTTTCTGTGGTTGTGCCATAAAAAAGTGGAATCGCAAATGAAAACCATTGGTCTTAAGGGAGAGTCACAGAAGTCGCCATGGTAAGGCAACGCAAAATAAATGACTAACCAGCAAATAGTGCCGATTCACTAAAACTACAGACACACAACTACTTAGCCATACTACAAATAAAACACAGAAGAGGCTGCCTGGAATGCTAGGTTTACTACACAATAACAATGCCAACTTGCATTTCATCTCATTGGTGTCTTAGAAGCATATAACTAAACACAGTACACGAAAAAAAATAGACAGGAAATGTTACCTAATTTGCATATCGATCTTCCTAAAAATCCTGCATTTTAACAGAAGGCTGTGATCACAATTTCATGTTGTATAAAGAACAAAGGGCGGGCTAGTTATATTTTCAACACTATCTACAACGGATGACATTCATGTCAGGATGGCACCTGCATTCATTATGGCTTGAGGTATGCATAGCAGAAGAAGCTATTTACAAGTATTTTTTTGCAAAGGATTGGTATTAAATTAATTAGTGCATTAAAGATCAAGAATAATATAGACCGACTCTTTTTCTTGGAGCATATTTGAAATAAAGAACGCACAGCAGGATGTTTTATGCGCATCTAAAGGAGTAATTAAGTGAGTCCAAGCACTGTCGCAAGGCAACAGGAGGCCTCTACTTATAAATATATAGTTAATCCATCACATAAAACACTGCAATAATTAGTGTTCGTGCTGGAAAGCTGGGCAACTCATTAACCTCATGTGAGGCTGGCTGTGCCTCAAACCAATTCAACATAGGTACCACTGTGCAAGTTTACAGAAAATGTTAGGACCAGGTATAATTACAGTAGCTCTGTTGATGAGGCAGATAAGGAGAAAGACAACGAGGGGTTACAATAGGTCTGGAAGGAAAAGGAACAGTAGGGAGTAATTGTTTTCCACTATGGGCGATGCAGAAGACGTTTATTTATTAGGCTGGTGAGCTCACTTCACAAACTGGCCACTCCTGTGCCATCCCTGACCATCATCACTGCATTGAATTTCAGTACACTGCTTCAGTCCAAGTCCAAAAGACAATTCCAACTTGCACTTCACTGACTTGTCAATCATGATGACTGTACCAGGTGCTGCCTACGTATTGACAACCACATGCAGCAGTACATCACCATGCCACATTCAAGGTAGAGCAGGAAAGGTGGTAGAGCGTTTCTATTTCCAATAAGTGCTTAACGCACTAGATGGACGTGTTACATTACAACCTCCAAGAGCCATTCAGTGTCTGTTCTACAACAACCACCACAGGCGCTCCATGAAAATACATAGGGGCAGATTTACAAGCCGCTTGCGCCACTTTTGCGTCATTTTTCCCATGTTAAAAATGACGCAAAAGTGGCGCAAGGTGCTTGTAAATCTGCCCCATATTATCTTCAGTGCCACACGACAGCAGTGCACTTGAATGCTAATGTCCCTGGCACAAAATATCACAGGTACATAATCTGGTTATCAGTTATTACTACACACCTGCAGGCTGCATGCACTGCAGAATGAGGCTGCCCTGTGAGTGTGAAGTCTAATTCAAATTACTTAACACTTGAAATGTGCGTGACCGTCCCACAATCAGCTTGTAGAGCCTTTATTAACATCTCTCTCTAGTTCACTGTCTCGAGAGGAGTGACAGGCAGCACTGAATTTCAAGTGTGCCTCGACTACTTTATTCTTGTTTCAATTTCGTAGTGTTTTATAGTCTGTAATCACCTTTGTTTATCATTGCTAGCCAATTTGCAGTATTGTGGTGGTGCATAAGCAGCTAAGACTGCCGCGGTGTTCCTAATTAACTTTTGTATCCATTTAACTGCATTTTGGGGACAATAAGCTGCTCTGACTGCAATGTCTTCCTAATTAACCTTCCTTTCTAATCAATTCCACTGCATTGTGGGGAATGTAAGCATTTCTGACTGCCGTGTGCCTGATTAACTTTTTTCATCTAGGTTCACTACATTGTGAGGACCTTAAGCAGCTCAGATTGCTCTCTGTGCCTAATTAACATTTTAATCCATTTCACTGCATTGTGAGGGACCATAGACAGCTCTGACTACTATAGTTGTCTGTTTCTGTTGTTTCCTGTTCTGTTTTATGTAATATAACATATTATAACAATATGTGTGTGGGAATTTTGTCAGCACAAACTAATCAGTAAGCTTGCATAATTTCAAACTCATTCCCCGATGTTAAGACTCTAGGCTTTCATACTCTAGCCTGTCTGGGCTCTACCCCTTATCTTGTTCATAGGAGGTGTTTCCTTTTGATCGAAGTGTTACAGGATACCTTCTTCTACAGTATCTTCCATAGACATCCAGCAGGGCGCCGCATCTTTCTATGACATCTTCCACGTTTGGGCCAATGAAAGGAGGCGCTGGGATTTTCCTTGCTGTCTGAGGCTGCCCGAACACTCCCTCTCCCTCCCTGGCGGCCATGGTGCTTCTCACTCCCGTAATCCAGTAGTCCTGCCTTTCCGCCGCTGCCCACCAGCTAAGTGCTTCATTGAATGCTTGGGCTCGTGTGTATATATGAATGTATGTTTATTTGCAAGTGTGTGCTTGTGAATGGGGTTGTGTGAGTTTAGGTGCTTGTGTGTGCGCTTGTGAATAGATTGGTGTGAGTATGGATGGCACATGCTTGTGGATGGGCATAAATTGCTTCTGTCGCACAACTTCTACAATTAGGCAAGCATCACTGATGACTTGTGCTTTTCATACTCCTCAATGGCCCCATTTACTCATACTTCACTTGGTGATTTATTGGGAGGCTGTATCTCCCAGGGGGCGGTCTCTCTTTCACTTATTGATGGTCTCCTTAGACTCTTCTTACATTTGTAAAGGCTGGTAGGCTACAACTCCCAGTGGATACAACTGCCCCACCCCTGGATGAACTCATAAAATAATTGGTGTCTTTGAAAGATGTGTCTTCTGGTGAGCCGCCCCTTCTACTCTTCTGTATACACTGTATAGACTTTTATGTCACGTGGAGGCATTAAGGAGCTGCATCTTCCAGTAGGTTATATGTTCTACGTTTGCATGCTGATACACCTCAGTCAGACTCTATATTTTGTCATTATTAACCTTAAAATTCGACATTGGAGGTACACCCTTCACCCATGCCTGTCACTCATAGACTCACAATAAAACTGATGGTTTATGAATCTGTGACTAACAATGGGTTGCACCTCCAGCACTCCTAGGTGGACCTCCTTGACTTATATTTCTATTGGTGTTTTTTTTTAAGTTACATCTTTCAGTGGATATCATATCCATCACTTCTGGGTGGTTCCCTTTCAATTATATTTGTTAAGAATGAATTACAGACAGGTCTACTATTTTTATATATTTTTACAATTATTTATATACTAACCACTGTCCAATAACTGGGGAGAGGATGTGGCCTAACGGCTAGGGCGGTCGAACTCAAATCTGGGGAACCGGGTTAGAGTCTCGGCAGCGACGCTCAACATCCTGTGATTCTGGGCAAATCACTTAATCTCCCCGTGCTTAACAAAAATTAATGTGTCCTTATGTAATGCAACTGGCGCTCATGTAAAGCGCTCTGATACCTGATACCTTCGGGTCAATTTTGCTTTATATAAAACTCTGAAAAAAAAAAACTAAAGAGTAAAGAGGGGGTAACCAAGTTCACCCCAGAGGTGGTATTTATAGTGGGCTGAGGGGGAATTGAAAAGCTCCACCCATTTAGTGAGCAAGGTCAGGAACTAGATCTGGGAGTATATCACACTAGAGTGTCTTTTGCAGGACAGTGCTGACTAAAAGATGTTTGCAGTTGAGAAGCAGTTAGATGCATTCATGTGCTGATCTTGTTTCAATGTGAAGTACCCTGTGTTTGAAATGGGGGTCTCTAGTTGGCAGAGGTAGGTACCTTTGTCCAAATAGGGACCCTTGCTTCTAGTCAGGGTAAGGGGGATACACACTCTAGATAACCCCTGCTCACCTCCTTGGTAGCTTGGCACGAGCAGACAGGCTTATCCCAAAGGCAATGTGTAAAGTATTCGTATCAACACTCACAATAACACAGTGAAAACACCACAAATGGACACCACACCAGTTTAGAAAAAATAAAGTACCTTTATCTAGACTAAACAAGACCAAAACGACAAAAACCCAACATACAGATATTAAGAAAAATGACTTTCAAAAGGATATTGCAAAAATAAGCTTGTAGAAACAAATAGCACCAACTGGGGCTATGGCGACGTCGTTGCAGCAATAAATCCAAAGTATGGTGCCGACCGCGAGGAGCGCAGCGTCGGGCACGGAGTCACACAGACCCCCAAACAAACAGTACCTTGGAAACAAAGTCTGTGATGATGCATGGCATCGAGGAAGCGAGGCGTCAGTGCCGATGTCGAGGCGAAGTCGGCGAGTTCGTGGAGTCACCCTCGGCGGTTATCGGCGCTGCGATAACAGGATGCAGGCGCTGGCGATGACGGAGTCGGTGCGAGCGCTGGCATTGGCACGGCCAATAACTGTGGGGCGTCGGCGGGCGTCGAAGCTGCAGTGCAGGCCGAGCGTTGCATTGTTTACTTCACGAGCGGGGCCTCGGTGCAAGTCGCGGCGTCACAGCAATGTCACTGACGGCTTCGGAAACAGGTTTTCTTACTTCTATTAGGTTTCTTCCAGATGCCAACAGCAGGAACAACCTCCATAGGCCCAACACAGTTACAGGCATCTCTTGGCAGGTCAGAACTCGTAGCAGAGAAGTTCAGGGGAGCTGGGAAGTGAAGTCTTTGTGTCCCTGAGACTTCAAAACAGGAGTCAAGCTCTACTCAAGCCCTTGGAGACTTTTCTCAAGCAGGGGACACAGCACACAGCAAAGTCCTTCTCCTTTCCTTGGCAGAAACAGCAACTGCAGGCGGACCCCAGACACACAGCAAGGGCAGTACTTCTCCTCAGTTTCTCCAGCTCTTCTCCTTGGCAAAGGTTCCTCTTGATTCCAGAAGTAGTCTAAAGTTCAGGGGTTTTAGGTCTAATACGTATACCCCAAAATGTCTTTGTTTTCTTTGTGCAGGGGGCTCTGAGCCCAGTTCAAACCAGTTCTGCCTTCACTGGTGCAGCATGACCACAGGAGGTGGAGACAGCATTGTGCAAGGGAGACAGTCTCCATTCAGGTGCATGGTAAATCTCCTCCCACAACTCTATATGCAGCCAGGGTCTATTCTGCTCAGGGCTGAGTCATCCAGGAAGGGCCAGGCCCACCTCAGTCCAGGGCCGGACTGGCCATAGCGGGCACCGGGCGTTTCCCCGGTGGGCCGCCAGGGTGGGGGCTGGTTTTGGGCGCCTGGTGGGCCGTTTTTGTTACAGGGCCGTTTTTGCGGCATAGCTGCAATATCGGCCCCTGTAACAAAATCGGCCGAAACCGGCCCTGGCAAAGTGCTCCGCCGCACCCCAATCCCCCGGGGGGGGCCAGCCGAGTACTTTGCCAGGTCCGGTTTTGGTTCCCAGGCCGGCCCTGTCTCAATCCCCCCCCCCCCAGAGGCTGTCTACAGGGAATGCACATCCTCTGTCTCTGTCACACTGAAACCAGTCAATCCACAAACAGGCAGAGGCACAAAGGATGGTTGAACAAGAAAATAGCCACCTTCTAAAAGTGCTATTTTCAAACACACAATTTAAAAACCATCTGTACTATAAGACGTGTTATTAAATCCTGAGTTCAGGGATACCACACTCCATTTTTCTATCTTATCCCTATGGGAAGATATGCTTGTAAAATGTTACAAAGCATTCCCCATTCTGTCCCATGGGGCAAGATAGTCTTTCAATAGTGAAAAACGAAATTGGCAGAATTTCACTATCAGGACATGTTACACACATCAGTACATGTCCTACCTTTCACATACACTGCACCCTGCCCAGGGGGGTACCTTGGGCCTACCATAGGGGTGTCCTATATGTAAGAAAAGGGACGTTTAGGGCCTGGCACTTGGGTGCACTTGCCAAGTCGACATGGCAGTTAACGAACTGCGCACAGGCACCGCGGTGGCAGGCCTGAGACATCTTTTCAGGGCTACTCATGTGGGTGGCACAATCGGTGCTGCAGGACCACTAGTAGCATTTGATTTACTAGCCCTGGCACACTTAGTGCACTTTACTAGGGACCTACTAGTGAATCAAATATGCCAATCATGCATAACCAATCACAATAACAATGTACACAGAGAGCATATGCACTTTAGCACTGATCAGCAGTGATAAAGTGTCCTGAGTCCTATACCCAACAACCACAGGTCAGGAAAAAATTAGGAGGAAGAACCAAAAAGTTTGGGGATAACCCTGCATAAAGGGCAATTTCCAACACCCTGTATTCCCTATTTTATATATTGTTTAACAGTAATTTAATTTATATTTATAGTTGTAACAATTTTAAATAATTGAATTGTTCCTGTGGTGTTTTATTTTAAGTCCCACCACCATTGGAGGGTGTTGCAGTACAAGTGGTTGGCCATGTGTAGAGCTGGACTTACTACAAAAGTGTAAGTTGCTACAAAAGTATAAATTACTACAAAAGTGCAGTTTGTGGATATTGAAAAGTAGTACAATTACTCATAAGTGTATACTTACTCAAAAGTGCAGTTTATGAATCAGGCTATAATGTTTAAATGCAAATTGAATATGACCAGATTGATGCAGAGAACTTGCAACTTTGGGACAATCATGCGTATGATGTTCTGAGATCCTGAAACTGAGGATGGCAATCAAATATATCTTACAATCCTTTGGCTGAAAAGTATGTGCATATGTACCATTCCCAGAGTCTGGCATTGTAATCATCACCATAAATAGGGAAGTTCATATCCCATTAAACCAAGTGTGTCTTGCATTGTCCTTACTGTATACACATGCAGAATAGAAAAAGAGGGCATGGAGGAAGGAGAGGTGAGAGATAGGGGTATTGGGACTCACAAAAAACAGAGGGCCTAATTTACATCCTGGCAGATGGGTTACTCCATCACAACGGTGACGGATATCCCATCTACTAAAATATAAATCTCATAGGATATAAGCATGGTTGTAGGAGAGAGAAACAGAGTGCAAATGCTATTGCTGCATGTACAGGGTCCCTGGAAGATGATGTTGAATTAACCTGTGATTATTTATGATCTTCTTTGGAGCTCCGCAGAGACCCCTTTTCGGGTGCTACCAGCAGAACAGTCATGGGTGGCAATAGTTCGCTGAAGCCACGTTGATGTATGTCAAAGAAATTGTTACCAAAAAGGATCAAACAACCCTATTTCAGCCAGAAATCTTTTCACTGAAATGAGCCTCAGCTCATGAGAAGTACCAAGGAAGAGATGGTGGACATTAGCTCAGCACCAGAATTCAGTGAGGAGGAGGTAGAATCACAGTGTACCTTGAAGATGTGTCATCTACCCACATCTGTAGATATTACACTCACATCCCTCCTCCATGAAGTGTTCTTATCTGAAACCCAAACAGTAAATGAAGTTTGATGATCAGGTCAGCAAGCTGTGGTTGTTGTAATCAGTGACATGATCAAGGTCATTGGTAAAGATCGAGAACATGTTACTAAGGCCATTGTTCAGCTCGCAGCACATATAGTTGAATGTGGCATGCCTTCAAACCTCAGGGAAAACAATAATTTCCACGTTATATGCTAGGAATGCCTCCAATCCATTGGAAGAATTAGGCCTCTTCAAAGTCCACACAACCCCTCTCTCCCCCTACAACACACCAGTCGCGGTCCGTGTAGGAGTGCCGGCCGGGCGGTGACGTGGGGCGGGGGAGGGGCAGGGTGGGGGGTAGCAAAGTACGGATTACGGACCAATACAGGTAAGTAAACATTTAAATCAATGAAACGAATTTCATTGCGCGCACTGCATCACATTTGGCGATGCAGCGCTCACAACGAAATTCGTTTTATTGATTTAAATGTTTACTTACCTGTATTGGTCCGTAATCCGTACTTGCTACCCCCACCCTGCCCCTCCCCGCCCCACGTCACCGCCCGGCCGGCACTCCTACACGGACCACGACTGCAACACACATTGATCCCAATCCACTGAATACCTCTCAATCTTTTTCATATGGTGGGTGTCAACTTCCATTGATTCATCTTTACCCTCCAAGCCAGCCAAGACCATTAATTGACTTCAGTGAGATGCCAAATACAAGTCCAGTAGAGAGCCCACCGATTGTCTTAATTACATAATTGGTTTCTGTTGATAAAAAAATCAGCCACTGATTTTACCTACCCCACTGACTTCTGTTTATGAAGTGTTTATATAGTGCATCCACTTCACATATCTCTTGAAGAGTAATATTTGAGCTTGGCCAAATGTCCAAGGAGTGTGCCCAAGAACACCGTCCAAGGTTGAGTTGACTCATCTTTCTGCTGTTCCCTTATCCCTTTGCATGGAAGTTCAGCTTCAGAGCACACATCTGTTGCCTCTCTACCCCTCAGCTGTGCAAGGGAATTTCTTACTCAGGTATAGGGAGATGGGAACAGGGAAAGGGATGGAGAGGTGAGAGATAGGGAGATAGGAACTCAGAAAGACAGAGGTCCTAATTTAGATCCTGGCGGATGGGTTACTCAGTCACAACGCTTGTGATGGAGTAACCCGTCTGCAAGGATCTAAATCAGGCCCAGAGACAGGGAGATAGGAAGGGAGATAGGGACACAGACAGGAAGATGGATGTATGGATATAAATAGACAGGCAGGGAAGGGGATGAAGACACAGGAATAGCAAGAGAGGCAATGACATAGAGAGAGAGAGCGAGAGAGGGAGAGAGAGATAGGAGATTATATGACTATATGTTGTTTGACCTACCTGGAAATGCAACTGTGGATCAGGACCAGGCAATTTCATGCAGAATCTGGGGTGAGTGAATTATCATACAACCTCCTGGAGGATGAATCAGACATGTGCTCAGACCCAATGCAGACAGGGAAGCTCCCACATGCATACAGGCAACATTGTCTTTGACATCCATCTGTATACAGTTTCAATCCAACTGCATTCATTATATTGATCATCTCTTGCCACATGCTCTGCATTGCAGTTGTAGTCAGTTTGTGGGGTGCAAAATTGTCCAGCGGGTCTTAATTTTGAAACAAATATTAAGACTAAGATATCCGTCAAACGGGGATCTGCACTCCTTTTAGCTCCTTCACCACATCTTGAGATTTCGCCTCATTTCGACCAACAAATAATAACTACATGAACATTGCTAGGCATAGCTACAAACTTTCTGTAGAAACTGACTTAGCATCTAACCCTATTTGTGGACCATCAACAATTTCAACAGGCCTACACCTTTTAAAACACCTGAAGCACTGATTGTTCAGCAGTCCAGAAGAACATGACTGGCTACTCTGTACACTGGAGGTCTATGCAGACAGCTTGTGTTCATCCACCAAAGCAGGTCAAATTAACATCTCGATATATTATCTTCCTTATACATGTATACCCTTTCTATGTAGTTATGTATGTATATATTTATTACTTTACTCCTACTGTAGAAAAACAAGAAGAAAAAAAAAGAAAAACACCTTTGACTCTCTCCAATGCACTATTCTGTCTCATCCTATACCTCTCTCAATATGTACTCTACCTACACTCTCTGACGCATCCCAAACCTCATCATACTAAAATGATCTCACAAAATAAACCTTTCTAGACTCTTCCCCCTCTATCCCTCCTTGACTCACCCATAACCTAATTTTACCTCAATGATCTCCCAAGCAACTCTTTCTAAATTCTTCCCTTTTGTATTCCTCCTTTGACTCATCCCAAACCTCATTTTACTACTATGATTTCCCTAAACCCTTTCTAGGGACTCTTCCCTCCTCCATCTCTCCCCTTACTCATCCCAAGCCTCATCTTACTACTATGATCTCCCGGATAAGACTTTCTAGTCTCTTCCCACTCCTACCCCTCCATTATCCTATTCAATCCAACTAACAGACTTGAATGTCCACCGCTCAAATTAACACATATTTCCCTACACTAATCCACCACTAATTCTTTTGGGGTTCTGGAGTAGTGTGCTGCTCGCTGAAAAGCACTTCAACACCTTGTCAGGGGTAGTAAGCACTATATAAATAAAATTATAATTACAAATAATAGCTGGTTGCAGTAGCTGTAAATTACCATGAAATAATCTTCAGCCAAGTCTTAGGCGTCTGTGTCTGACTGCCAGGAGAAATCCGTCTGGAGCAAATGCACATCCATTCTTTTCTGTTTTCTCAATAATTGAAACATCTCAAGTTGGAGTCCACCAAAACAAATCAAACATATAGAAACAGGAGGTGTATGAATGCCCTATGAGCCTTCAGCTGTTGCTGTTCTTGGTGAATGAAAATATCGCTGACAAAAATATTATGTCAAAAAAATCCTTTACCACAATATAATGTCCCTATATTTATAATGATAACTACAAAAATATCCTTAACACTTATATTGACCAAAAACATACAAAAATATTGATTTTTGAATTTGTATACAGTTTAAAGTAGTAAATTGGGGAGGTGTGGCTCAGCATCGGCCCGGCATCAATCCTGAGTATTTTGCCACCCTGGGGTGCCATCTTCCTGGAGATTGTGGTCCCTAGTGGGACAGCGCGGTGGTGGTGGGCTTCTGCCAAAATCAAAGCACGGGGGGGTACCCCCTGACAGAGTCAGAATGAGAAGCTCCTGGGCGCATTCTGAAGTTAAGATGGCAGAGCAGGCCAGCGTGCACCACAAGTGCTGGGACTCTGAGCAGAATGAAGCAGGGAATACCCCCTGCACTTACTTTTGGGAGCTCTGGGACTCCTGCAAAGCAGCCCCGATCCCATCCAGAGTCTGGGGCTGCAGCAGTGGGCCAAAGGGAATAGGCAACGGTGAGCGGTAGAATCATATGCTGCGGGGGCGGAGGCTGGTGCTCCTCTGGGGACTTTCCGGCTGCACAACAGGAGCAAGTCGCTTGGAGGACGGCATGGTTTCCTGGTGCCTGAGGTGGTGAGGGCTGGCTGCGGGCCGGGAGGACCCTGCCAGAGGGCTTGAACACCTTGCGGGCCTGATCTGAGAGGCACTGCAGCCTGCGAGGCCCTGAGGAATACACCGAGGCCAAGATGGCGGCGCTGGCCCGGGCTACGCTATGAGTGCTGAGACACTAGACCGCATGAAGTAGCAATTGCTTCCTGCATTTGTTTTTAGAGGCTCTGGATTCTCTGACACTTGGCATCCGATCCCAGTCAGATTTTGCAGCAGTAGTGGAGAAACGGAGGTGGGCCGGATGTGGTGATCAGAAGTATCGAGCGGGGCCTCAGACTGGAGCTCCTCCGGGGTGGTCACCGCTGCACTAAGGGGGCAGATCGGCTAACCTGTTGCCTGGAGAAGGACCTTGATTCTTGGGCCCTGTTAGGTGCCTAAACACCCTGCAAGGCCAGATTGGAGAGGCGCTGTGACCTGCGGCTCTCATGGGCCCACCTTGGCCGCAAGTTGGTGGTTGAGGGAGAGACGGTCTGACTTCCTGGTGTAAGGCCCTTCGGTGGTGGTGAAGGAGCTTGGAACCTTTTCAATTTGAAGAACCTGATCATTAAAACAGGACGCTTTGTGAAAACAAAAGATCGGGAGGGAAGATATTGATTAAGATACCTCCTATATAGTGGACCAATATACAAAGCATGACAAAAGGCCCCTCTTATATTTACATTTGAAACAAAGAAGAAATGAGCAAGTTTCTACCAAAACATTGATAACTGAGATGGGCAGAGAACTAACAAACAGGAAATTAATTATAAGAAATCCTCATGAGAAAAACTTGGGGGCATATTATCAAGAACGGCATTAAAAATTATCGCCGGTTTAGCGGCAGAAAACTGCCGCTAAAGCGGCGATAATGGGCTTGATAATATGCCCTTGAGAATTCCAATAGAAGTCCATGTTCTGGTGTGAACATGGGCTTCTATTGGAATTCTCCAGGGCATATTATCAAGCCCATTATCGCCGCTTTAGCGGCAGTTTTCAGCCGCTAAACCGGCGATAATTTTAACGCCGTTCTTGATAATATGCCCCATGGAGACTAAAATACGAAAAGAGTGGTCCAATAAGAAAATTGTACTCTTATGAGGATTCAACTAAGACAAGTGTAGAAGTAGAATACCCTCCACCCAATTTTTGATAAATACATATTTTTGACTATAATTGTTTGTCCTGAAAAAGGTGGACAGAACCAATAAATATACCACCAAAACGCTGCGTCGACAACTTGTGTATTAGATTTGACTTTGATGTGATTTGATAATGAATATTTGAGTCATTTTAATTGTTGGTTTTAACTATTTGTGGACGTAAAGTATTTACTGTGATTGTTGCTCATAATAATCAGAAGAAGTGAATCAGATTGAGATGGGATTGATGTATTCTGATATTTAAATATCCGCTAGTAATTTTAAACTGCAAAATAAAAAAACTTTTTAATCCAGTATAATGTAATATTGTCCATTTTATATTGTAATTTTAAGTCTTTATATCCCTGAGACTTCAAAACAGGAGGCAAGCTTCACTTCAAGCCCTTGGAGATCTACCTCAAGCAGGGGACACAGCACACAGCGAAGTCCTTGTCCTTTCCCTGGCAGAAACAGCCACTGCAGACCAACCCCAGACAGCACACAGCAAAGGGGCAGTACTTCTCCTCAGTTTCTCCAGCTCTTCTCCTTGGCAAAGGTTCCTCTTGAATTCCAGAAGTAATCTAAAAGTCTGGGGTCTGGGTCCCACTTTTTATAGCACAAAATCCTTTGTTCTCTGGTGGCAGAGAAGCTCTTTACCGAGCCAAAACCAGTTCGGTCCTCTCTGGTGCAGCTTCCTGGCAGGAGTTAGAGACAGCATTGTCAAAGGCAGACCAGGCCCATTCAGGTGAGAAAGAAATCTCTTCCCCCTACTCTGAATGCAGCCCAGGTCTATTCAGCCCAGCCCTGACTCACCCTGGAAAGGCAGGACACACGTCACCCCCCCCAAGTGGCTGTCTGAACAGAATGCACATTCCCAGCCCCTGTCATTCCAAAACCAGACAGTCAGTACACAACCAGACAGAGGCACACAGGATGGCTAAGCAAGAAAATACCTACTTTCTAAAAGTGGTATTTTCAAACACAGAATGTAAAAATCATCCTCACTAAAGGATGCATCTTTATATTCTGAGTTCAGGCATACTAAACTTTTACTTTCCCATCTTGTCCCAACGGGAAGTTATATTTATAAGATGTTATAAATGAACTCCCATTCTATCATATGGGACAGATAGCCTTTCAATAGTGAAAAATGAAATTGGCAGTATTTCACTATCAGGACATGCCACACACATCAGGGCATGTCCTATCTTTCACATACACTGCACTATGCCCACAGGGGTACCTTGGGCCTACCTTGGGGGTGACTCACATGTAAGAAAAGGGAAGGTTAGGGCCTGGCAAGTGGGTGCACTTGCCAAGTCGACATGGCAGTACCAACTGCGCACAGAAACTGCAGTGGCAGGTCTGAGTTTCATTTACAGGCTGCTCATGTCTGTGGCACAATCAGTGCTGCAGGCACACTAGCAGCATTTGGTTTACAGGCCCTGGGCACATACAGTGCACTATACTAGGGACTTAACAGTAAACCAAATAATCCAATTATGGAAACACCAATCCATAACAACAATTTACAGAGGGAGCACTTGCACTTTGGCACTAAACAGCAGTGGCAAAGTGCCCAAAGCATCTAGACCAGCAAAAACAAAGTCCAACAAACAGCAAAATAGCAGGAGGCAAAGGCAAAAATACAGGGGAAACCCACGCCAATGATGCCAGGTCTAACACTTCACAATATAAGTTATCTTGTATGGATGGTATGGACAGTCATTGAATGATTGCCCAGAAAAGGGAGTTTTTTATTAGTAAAGCTTGGGACTACTACAGGTCTGCTTCGCCTCATCGACTGTTGCAGGAGGGAGCGGACTTGCTGTCTCCTGGAAGGCCAAAGATGTGTCCACATAGGCAGTGGCCAGAGTGCTTCAGTGAGAGGAGTCTCGGGGGGTGAGCAGGCGACCAATAGTGGGATTGTGATCGGAAGTATTGGAAAATTGGGAGAATCCCACTGGCGGGGTAGAGCGGGATTCGGTAGGAGAAGATGACTCTGGTGCATGTGGCAGTGTGAGTGAGTGATATATAGGAAGTAGAGGTAAGTGACGGGGCCTCAGGTTGGTCTGGCTGTTCTCGGTGCACGAGGAGTCTTTCTCTCACCTGTCCTCTCTCTCCCCCCTCTTTTTTTTTACTTCCCCCAATTGCCCTTCAATTCCCCTCATTTCTGTGTGCCTCTTGCAGCTCTGATTGCCTTCTATGTGGGCGTGGTGGTAGCCTGAGAGTAGGCTCCTACTTTTGAGTGCCTATCAACCGTGGGCCCTGGGTCTCCCTCCCACCCATCTCCCCCCTTGCATCTATGTTTAGTGCGCGCGGCAACCCCCTAGAGATGATTAGTTTGGTTGTGTTGTTTTTCAGTTTTGTCTGCCCCCTGTTGGGGCTGGCTGGCTTGTGCTAAGTAATGTTTTACTGCAATATGTGAGAGAGGCTGTTCGCTCCCACGGGGGTGGAGAGGAGAGGAGATCACTGTAGACAGCTCCGAACTCCCCTTGACTTTCATTGATTGGGCTGTACGACTGAAATATGGTGTTGTGTTTATACAGACTATCCTAACTCATGCTCTTGTACATCACTTTCGGCCTTTGTATTATGTGCTGATAACCTTCTGTGGGAGCTCTTTTGGATTACAATTATGCACTGTATGAAATTGCACTGTATTTGCTATTTTTTTTTATATGGCAATAAACATAGTTTAAATTTTTTTTGTAAATCTTAAATATTATAATATATAACATATTAGAACATTGGAATGTTGGGAGCTCCATTGAATACAATGGAGTGCTCCCTGCTTCTACGGGCCGGTAAAGGCCCGCAGAGCAACATTCCAATGTTTTACAAAGGCCTCTCGGAGCTCGAGGGGATTTAAATCCCCTCGAGCTTCGAGAAGCCTTTGTTTTATTTGTTAGAACATTCTGCCCTCTAGTGGCAGAATGTTCTAATAGCCTTATAGCCCATCGTAGCAGGGCTATACCAGCTATTAAAGTCCCAGTCCTTTGTTAAAGTCCCTCGCCTTCGGCTCGGGCCTTTAACGCGGGAGCGGGCCTTTAATAGCCAGTATAGCCCGCTACGGCGGGCTATACAGCTATATTATATAACAATAATATCATGTACATTACATAAATTCCCCTAATATTTAGTACTATATATATAGATATATATATGAACACAACATAATTGTAACACAATTATTAAAAATATATATTTTACATCATAGTAATTTACTTGTTTTAATATTTTAAATGTACTACTATAAAAAGTGTATATATATACATATATTCACTGGAAAAAACATAGGTTTCAGGGACGTTATAGTTAGAAATGAGCATTTAAAAAACCTTAGAAATTCACTCAAAAACCATAGGTTTCAGGGATGTTATAGTTAGAAATTAGCATTTAAAAAACCTTAGAAATTCACTGAAAAAACCACAGGTTTCAGGGACATTTCACTCGTAGAAAACCAGAGAAATTCGACCGTTATAGTTAGTTGAGCTAACTATAACTTGCGCCCGCAATGCATTGCTGATGATGTCACATATTACATCACTCATGAAATGGTCAGTGACATCACTGATGACATCACTGATGACAGCATCGACTTAATAGCTGATGCACCTCCTCACACCCTAATATAACCTTTCATGCAACTACTCAAAAATTGAGACTAACATTCTCGAGACCATAGACACCCCCATATTTAAATAAGGTGTGCCCCGGGGAGGTGGTGGTCCCCGGGGCAGTGTGGGGGGGCTCAAGCCCCCCCACACATAGGGGCCGATTCCGATCTCGGTCGGAGGTGCACCTAACACCATTCGGTCGGGAAAAAAGCCATGCGAATGCCTGTTTCCCGACCGATCCGCACATTATTCCGAACGAGCAAGTACGATGCGCACAACAGCATAGATTCCGACCCAGTCGTGCTCACCCAATCCAGGTCCTGTTCCCCGACCGAGCCGGATCCGGAAAAGCAGAATCGAGTCGCACGGAAGCCAAAATGCAGCCCCGTCCGGCCGGACTAGTACGATGCGCTTCCCGTACGTGCCGAACCCGTCACTACGCACGGCACGTCAAAGCATCCGGGAGAGGCGCACATAAGCTCCGATTCGCGCCACAACATGATCCACGGCTACGAGACGAACACGCCAGCGACGAGGCGAAGCAACGAGAAAGACGAACGAGACGAACCAACCATGAATCCCATCGTTCCGATCCTACCAATATTCTACATCTACTACCGGAACAGGCACGGACGCGTACGGCGCAGAAGGTAAGCCAGACACCAACCACAAAAACAAACTACACGTACCCGACATATCACACACACAGAGAGGGATGCAGAAATTACTTACACCAGCAACAGCAGCACCATAGGGGCAGGATGGCCATCACCAATGCCACATATACACATAGGGGCCTGGATGCCTGTCACTACTACCACCCTTACCCAGGGGGTGCCAGATGCCTACCACTACTACCACCTCCACCCATGCGGGACTGGATGCCTGTCACTACTACCACCCTTACCCAGGGGGTGCCAGATGCCTACCACTACTACCACCTCTACCCATGGGGGGCTGGATGCCTGTCACTACTACCACCTCTACCCAGGGGGTGTCAGATGCCTACCACTACTACCACCTCTACCCAGGGGTGCCAGATGCCTACCACTACTACCATCTCTACCCAGGGGGTGTCAGATGCCTACCACTACTACCATCTCTACCCAGGGGTGTCAGATGCCTACCACTACTACCACCTCTACCCATGGGGGGCTGGATGCCTGTCACTACTACCACCCTTACCCAGGGGGTGCCAGATGCCTACCACTACTACCACCCCTACCCAGGGGGTGCCAGATGCCTACCACTACTACCACCTCTACCCATGGGGGGCTGGATGCCTGTCACCACTACCACCCTTACCCAGGGGGTGCCAGATGCCTACCACTACTACCACCACTACCCATGGGGGTCTGGATGCCTGTCACCACTACCACCCTTACCCAGGGGGTGCCAGATGCCTACCACTACTACCACCTCCACCCATGCGGGACTGGATGCCTGTCACTACTACCACCCTTACCCAGGGGGTGCCAGATGCCTACCACTACTACCACCTCTACCCATGGGGGGCTGGATGCCTGTCACTACTACCACCCTTACCCAGGGGGTGCCAGATGCCTACCACTACTACCACCTCTACCCATGGGGGCTGGATGCCTGTCACTACTACCACCTCTACCCAGTGGGTGTCAGATGCCTACCACTACTACCACCTCTACCCAGGGGGTGCCAGATGCCTACCACTACTACCATCTCTACCCAGGGGTGTCAGATGCCTACCACTACTACCACCTCTACCCAGGGGGTGCCAGATGCCTACCACTACTACCACCTCTACCCATGGGGGGCTGGATGCCTGTCTCTACTACCACCCTTACCCAGGGGGTGCCAGATGCCTACCACTACTACCACCCCTACCCAGGGGGTACCAGATGCCTACCACTACTACCACCTCTACCCATGGCGGGCTGGATGCCTGTCAACACTACCACCCTTACCCAGGGGGTGCCAGATGCCTACCACTACTACCACCACTACCCATGGGGGTCTGGATGCCTGTCACCACTACCACCCTTACCCAGGGGGTGCCAGATGCCTACCACTACTACCACCCCTACCCAGGGGGTGCCAGATGCCCACCACTACTACCACCTCTACCCATGGGGGGCTGGATGCCTGTCACTACTACCACCCTTACCCAGGGGGTGCCAGATGCCTACCACTACTACCACCTCTACCCATGGGGGGCTGGATGCCTGTCACTACTACCACCTCTACCCAGGGGGTGTCAGATGCCTACCACTACTACCACCTCTACCCAGGGGGTGCCAGATGCCTACCACTACTACCATCTCTACCCAGGGGGTGTCAGATGCCTACCACTACTACCACCTCTACCCAGGGGTGCCAGATGCCTACCACTACTACCACCTCTACCCATGGGGGCTGGATGCCTGTCACTACTACCACCCTTACCCAGGGGGTGCCAGATGCCTACCACTACTACCACCCCTACCCAGGGGGTGCCAGATGCCTACCACTACTACCACCTCTACCCATGGGGGGCTGGATGCCTGTCACCACTACCACCCTTACCCAGGGGTGCCAGATGCCTACTACTACTACCACCCCTACCCAGGGGGTGCCAGATGCCTACCACTACTACCACCTCTACCCATGGGGAGCTGGATGCCTGTCACTACTACCACCCTTACCCAGGGGTGCCAGATGCCTACCACTACTACCACCTCTACCCATGGGGGCTGGATGCCTGTCACTACTACCACACTTACCCAGGGGGTGCCAGATGCCTACCACCACTACCACCCCTACCCAGGGGGTGCCAGATGCCTACCACTACTACCACCTTTACCCATGGGGTGCCAGATGCCTACCACTACTACCACCTCTACCCAGGGGGTGCCAGATGCCTACCACTAATACCACCTCTACCCATGGGGGGCTGGATGCCTGTCACTACTATCACCCCTACCCAGGGGGTGCCAGATGCCTACCACTACTACCACCTCTATCCATGGGGGGCTGGATGCCTGTCACTACTACCACCCTTACCCAGGGGGTGCCAGATGCCTACCACTACTACCACCCCTACCCAGGGGGTGCCAGATGCCTACCACTACTACCACCTCTACCCATGGGGGGCTGGATGCCCACCACCACTACCACCCCTACTCAGGGGGTGCCAGATGCCTGTCACTACTACCACTTCTACCCATGGGGGCTGGATGCCCACCACCACTTCCACCCCTACTCAGGGGGTGCCAGATGCCTACCACTACTACCATCTCTACCCAGGGGGTGTCAGATGCCTACCACTACTACCACCCCTACCCAGGGGGTGCCCGATGCCTACCACTACTACCACCTCTACCCATGGGGGGCTGGATGCCTGTCACTACTACCACCCTTACCCAGGGGTGCCAGATGCCTACCACTACTACCACCCCTACCCAGGGGGTGCCAGATGCCTACCACTACTACCACCTCTACCCATGGGGGCTGGATGCCTGTCACTACTACCACCCTTACCCAGGGGGTGCCAGATGCCTACCACTACTACCACCTCTACCCATGGGGGCTGGATGCCTGTCACCACTACCACCCTTACCCAGGGGGTGCCAGATGCCTACCACTACTACCACCCCTACCCAGGGGTGCCAGATGCCTACCACTACTACCACCTCTACCCATGGGGGCTGGATGCCTGTCACTACTACCACCCTTACCCAGGGGGTGCCAGATGCCTACCACTACTACCACCTCTACCCATGGGGGGTGGATGCCTGTCACTACTACCACCCTTACCCAGGGGGTACCAGATACCTACCACTACTACCACCCCTACCCAGGGGGTGCCAGATGCCTACCACTACTACCACCTCTACCCCCCTGGGGTGCCAGATGCCTACCACTACTACCACCTCTACCCAGGGGGTGCCAGATGCCTACCACTACTACCACCTCTACCCATGGGGGGCTGGATGCCTGTCACTACTACCACCCCTACCCATGGGGTGCCAGATGCCTACCACTACTACCACCTCTACCCATGGGGGCTGGATGCCTGTCACTACTACCACCCTTACCCAGGGGGTGCCAGATGCCTACCACTACTACCACCCCTACCCAGGGGTGCCAGATGCCTACCACTACTACCACCTCTACCCATGGGGTGCCAGATGCCTACCACTACTACCACCTCTACCCAGGGGGTGCCAGATGCCTACCACTACTACCACCTCTACCCATGGGGGGATGGATGCCTGTCACTACTACCACCCCTACCCATGGGGGGCTGGATGCCTACCACCAACAACACCCCCACTCACAGGATGGGTAATACATGACACCACAAGCACACACCAACATAAAGAATGCAACATAAAGACATCCCCCCAACACCATGACAAGCGTGTGTAGACTGTGTCAAATGCCTACAACACTGAACATGACTTTGAACCTACAATGTGACCCCCTATCACATGTGCCACACATAAATGTGTGTGGCCCCCACAATGCAAGCAGGCCATGACCATTGTGGCAATGGGGTCCAAAACCCCATCATCACAGTGAGCAAAATGTAAGTGTGGGGCCCATAGCTGAAGCACATCTTGAACATTGTGGCAATGGGGTCCAAACCCCCATCATCACAGTGACCAAAATGTAAGTGTGGGGTCCATAGCTGAAGCACATCTTGAACATTGTGGCAATGGGGTCCAAACCCCCATCATCACAGTGACCAAAATGTAAGTGTGTGGTCCATAGCTGAAGCACATTTTGAACATTGTGGCAATGGGGTCCAAACCCCCATCATCACAGTGACCAAAATGTAAGTGTTGACAAAGAAAAAGCTGCAACTGCCAAACTGCATGGATGATTCCTGGTCACAGAACAACAAACACATCAGTGGCAAAGTAGTGCTTGTGTCCCATAGCAACATAGATTGGGGGAGGCAAACAGTGCAGTGCAAATAAGACATACCTTTGGCCATGTGCAGACAAACATCACCCATGGGGGCTGACAGTGTCAACATTCATCAATGACACAATGACAGAAGTGACCATCAGAATGCAGACCCACATATTTGCACCAATGGGCACACAAATGCAGATACCCTGTGGAGACTGTAGATGTGAGGTGAACAGATACCATACCATGGCAGCAATGGGACACACAAACAATGATCATTGTGCTGACTGATGACCTAGGAGTCCCAGGGACAGCAGGGGAAACAGAAACACACCAAACAACATACAGCCAATGGCACACTAAAGATATGCCAATGCAGTGGTGCAGATGCACAAACACAAACAGGCAGACCCACACTGCACATCAAACACAACAGGTGAGGGGGGGTACCAGTGTCCCCAGGCAACCACACAACACATGAGGAGGCCTGAATGCCAATTACACATATGTGCATACAGTGCCACACAAAGGCAACTCATGGATCCAAATCCCCTATGTGGGCAATCAGGCATTGTCAGATGAGAGGGAGCACAAATCACACATGTCACACAAGCATGTAGGAACAGCAACTGACACAGCAAGACACAGAGACACCACATCACTACCCCCAGGGCCCCCACAATGTGGTGAGCCTGGGCTGCATTAAAATCCCACTCTGATGACAAAGCTAGATGTCGTTCACACTGTGAACCACAGTCGTGTGTCCTGAGCAACAAACTAACATCACACCTACACAAGCACAAATCAATCAGCACGGCCAGTAAGCCAAGGCCAACATGGAGGCAGGGGACTAGCCGGGCAACAACTCTCATCTGCACACACTCAACACCACACATCTCGACCTCCAACAATGTGCAGCAGTGAAGCTCACATGCACTGGTGACATTGCACATGCACCCATGACAATCCCAGGGGGGGTGGTGGGAACGAAGGTGCAGAAACACATCACACATGGCCACTCAACAAGACTCCTGAATGTCTGACACACTGCACACTACGCTGTACATGGACATGACGGCAATACCACACAAACCAATGGGATCCCAGCCACAGTCACACACCAATGAAGAAGCCAAGGTCACCCACAAAGAACACACATAGACAACTACCAACATTGCAGCCCTGACCCTGAGGAGTGCCAGCAGTCACACACACAACGTGTCACAACCAATGAAAGCTAACACAAACCGGAAATCACATGACAGGTGTAAACAACAAGTGCCAAGGGGAATCCTGACTGTGACCCATCAGCGTCTGCCCACAAACTCAGCCCTGACAGCAAACACACCTATGGGTGACACCCTGATGACCAGTAATGTGCCATGCACCCACATCACAGAGAACCCAGGGAGAAGACTTTGGGGGAACATAGGTCAACTCAGCAAGCATCACAAACAGGAACATCACTAGGGATCCCAGCATGCACAGCAAAATGGAAGTGAACACACAGACATGCTCATACAACACACACCTTGGGCGAAGGCGATGTCACAGGAGTACACACTGCCATGAGGGGACTCCACTCCTGTGTGAGGAAAGCTGTGCCATATGTCGCATCAGTAGGGCTCCATCATGTCAGCAGAACACTTGGTCACACAGTCAACAATTAGCACCAAATGAAGGCTCCCGTCACATCAGCCTGGTCATGGGAGTGTCAACGAAATCATCAGCACAGATCCAACACACATGTATAGCAAGTTGCACTGACAACACAGATGAGTCCTTCCCCATTGATGCCCAAACCTGCATGTCTAGTGGAGATGGCCACACGGTCAGGGAACAAGACTAATTGAACAATGGCAAGCACAACAGATGTGCAGGGGTGGAAGCCACAGATGTGACATTGCTAATGTAAGTAGGAAATCCCATTGCCAAATATTGAAAACATGACACCCTCAGATGCTGCTGAGGATGACATGGATACACCACAGGATAGGACACAGTCCCCCTGGACCACATGGGTTCCGGCACAGTAACACTTCATTTTCATGAGACCAAATATCACCATCACTGCAGCAAGGGCATGGTTAGCATCATCAACATCATGTACATCAGAAGCAAAAGCACTAGAGAACAGAAAGTTGCTTTATTCAGCATATGTGTGTTCGAAACTTGAAGTCATTTAAAAAATAAACAAAGGCCAATGGCCAGTCCATCATGAAAGTCAAAACAGGGTGACAGTGGCAGATGTCACCCTACGCATGCCTGCACTGATAAAAACCAGGGACAATCCCCTAGGAGGGGCATACGGGGGGCAGGCCAGGCACCGCAGGGACAGGATCAGGGCTCACCAGGAGGAGGCAGGGAAGGGGTGGTGGTTGCTGGAGAGCCACTGACAACAGCAGTGGAGGTGTCTGACATGGTGTGTGCCGGCACAACTGGGGGGCATGACTCAGATGGTGTGGGTGCCGGCAAGACTGCAGTGGACCGTGCAGATGGAGTGGACAGGTTCGCCACTGCAGTGCCCAAGTCAGACAGGGTGGTAGTGGACTCCACTGCAGTGCCTACCTCCAGGGGAGGAGAATGGGGATCAGGTAAGGTGGGCAGGACAGAGGGGGAGGACACCCTCACCACACCAGTGGCACAGACAAGCGCAGCAGGGGGTGTGGGGCCGGAAGAGCAAGTGGCAGGGGGAGAAGGCCTGATCCTTTTGGGGATGGTGTATCTGTGGGTGGGGGAACCTGGGGCAGGGTGTAGTGGGGGCACCTGTGGAGTGGGGGCCTGAGGGATGGAGGAAGGAGACTTGGTGCCTGAGCTGCAGGGTGGCGGCAGGGTCTTGCTCTTCCGGGTCCAGGGGGACTTGCGGGTGGGGGCGTCAGTCGGTCTGCGCCTGGGGGAGGGTGTCCGTGGGGGAGGGGCACTCCGCTCCGTGTGGGTGGGCTTCCTCTTCCCCCTGAATGCTGTATCAGCTGGATCGGAGGGGAAGAGGCCGAGGTCACTGAGGAAGAGCCGCTGTGTCTTTGGGGTTGCAGGTGAGGCAAGGGAGGGGGCTTTGGAGGGAGAGGCAACTGAGGACTGCGCTGTGCTTGTGGATGCATGTGTGTGTGCCTGGGCCCCATCCCCTGTGAGTGTGGTTTCAGTCCCCTGACTGTGCGTGCGTGTGCGTCTTGTTTGTGGCGTGTGTGTCTGTGTGCTGCACGTGTCTGTGCTGGTGTGTGTCTGTGCCGGTGTGTGTGTGCTTGGGACAGGTAAGGTGCTGGGGAGTGTGGATGGGGCAGAGGCAGGAGGGGTGAGGGACTGTCGGAGGAGGGACACTGCTGCCGTCAGGGAGGAGTCCATGGACCTATTGCCCCTCTGTAGGGCAGACATGCCCGATGAGATGCCCTCCATGAACGACACCAGCTGAGTCAACAGAGTGGTGTGTGCATGGAGGACACTCAGCATCGCTGTCTGCCCTACATGGAGCTGGTGAAGGAGGTACACAGACTCCTCACTCAGGGCAGCAGGGGACACAGGGGCAGGGGGTGAGGTGCCTGGCCCGAAGGAGACACGCTCCCGAACATGGGAGCCTCCACGGACCTCGGGAATGGGAGCCGATGGGAGGGCGGTGGTGGTGGTGGCGGGGACAGCAACACTAGCTGGGGTGTGGTGGCTGCTGACACCCGCCTCCATAAGGGAGTCATCCTCCGAGCTGCTGTGGTCCTCAGCTGAGGTGGATGGTGCTGAGGACTCCTCGGTGTGGCTCCCCTCGCCCTCCATGCCACTGGGTCCCTCCGACCACTCCTCGGATGCTGACCCAGTCTGGCTCTGCGGCTCCTCCTGGTCCGTGGAGCTGTCCCCTCCTGTGGCCGTGGATGTATCTGCAATCAATAGGGAAACAGAGAGACATCAGTCACCTGCACCGAACGCACACACCACAGTAAGTACAGCACATTACAGAGCAAGCCCTGGCATCCTTAGTTGAACATTGCTAAAAGTGCCCAAACAGAACAGGAGAAGCCAATTGTCAGTCTGATGGTCAACCATGGCACTCACATCCCACCTGGCCTTGCACCCATCTGTCTGGTGTCTGTTGGATGGCAATACCCCAGTGTGGACACATGCACCACCTACACAGTAGTTGGACAGTGCAGAGAACCCGGTGAAGCATGTGAACATGCACACATCACAACTCTTGCCACTGAGTCAGTACAGGTGTCCGGATGAAAGGGATGCCCAGAGTCAAATAGGAAATGCATGTGATGCATACCAGCGATAGACACCATGATGCACCCATGTCCTGATAGCCATTGCCGCAATGGTGTGCATGTAGCACATGTCACTCCCCTGCAGGATCACTAATAGGAAGTCACATGCCATGGCACAGGCATGCCTGCTAAGTCATACATCACTGTCTCCAGTCACATGGGCAGGGCAGCCAGACAACAACACTCTGCACTGTGTCACAATAGTAGGTCATGGGGAATGCAAGTCCTGGAGCTGCACAAGTGCACATGTACATCCCCCACACTCCACATCATCTGAACACTTATCTGTCCAGGTCATACCGATTGGACATATGGGAGACCTGTAACACTACCCTCTGAACCTGAGCACCTCCAAATCTGCTGTGAATGGGAAACAGCTGCCTGAACTTCACATTCGCATACCCCAGTCTGCACGGTCAGGTGATCAAACACCTATGTGTCACACAAGTATCGTCTCCTATGGTCACATCTCCGGTGGCATGCTGAGCCCCAACCGAGAAACACCCCAGCAGACCTGACAACGAAGCCACAGCACACTGACACAGAGGCAGACACCTGAGGGGACAAATCACTGAGCACAACGTGTCAGCTGATACACGGGAGTGGGAGTACAGAGTGTATTGTATGGCCTGGAGTAGGCATGACTGTCCTGCCCCACATGAATGAGGGATGAGCCCTGGACAGTAGGCAGCTGGCTAAGTATGTGTGACACACGTAATATACACACTCCTGGGGCCCAAACATTGTTCCCACCCGCAGCATGGGTGTGTGCCAGATACCCCAGGCACATGTGGTGGATCAGCTCTGCAATTGGACCACATATCAAAGTAACACGCAGATTACATGTCAGAACACAGGCATTGTGTAAGCAATGGACCCACCCATGATGCCCACCACAGAGTTTGGGAAACAGATGCTGTCCCCCACCTTGAGTCAAGCAAACTGCAAGGACACAGTACCCAAGTGACACAATTCCCTGACTGTAAGGGCCACACCAGGGTATCAGATGAGGAGTGGGCAGTGCACAATAGAGGGACATGGGTCCTGGACCACATGACTGATGTACTGTGGAAGTTTAACCAGGCCAGAGGAGGGCACATAGCATGGCAGACATAGTTCACAATGCAGTCATGGACTCACCCCTCCTTGCTGCTCTCTGGCCTTCAGCTGCCCATCCAGATCAGGGAAGACCACCGCCAGGATCCTGAGCATGTGGGGGTCAGGGTCCGGTGTCCGCCCCTCCTGCGAGGAGGCGACAGCTTCAGCTGGACCCGTGCGATCCTCCGGGTCCAGCCCCGAAGGTCCTGCCACCTCTTCTGGCAGTTGCGGATCCGGCGCTTGTAGACCCCCATGGATCTCACTGCCCGGACGATGGTCAGCCATATCTGCTGCTTCTGGTGGGCATCAACCTGTGAGGATGACAACGTGAGAATGCCATTACTACACATGCAACATATCCGTGCATTACACAGTTGTATATACATGTCTCAATCACAGGGGCACATGATGTACACAGGCAGTGCAACGATGGCCATGGATAGTATGCCAGCAGTTACTACATGGTATCATTGCCTGGGAAGTAAAACCTTGTTTAAATGCACTGTCACTGTACTATACCTGTCCGTCCAGTGCATGTAACTACACACTATGGGGGGTGACAACTACTCAGTGAGCCTGCTAGCCAGTGGCGTGCAGACTGTTAGCCTTGCTAGTCAGACAACATGCACATTTAGAAAGGCAGTGGACAGAACACTCACCTGCTCCCCTGCTTTCCCATACAGCTTGCTGTACTGTGGAAGGAGGTTGTCCAGCAGGGCCTGGTTCTCCTCAGTGCTGAAGGCTGCGGCTCTCTCCACAGTACGTGCCATTGCAGGGTCCAGAGGGTGCAGATACAGCAGCAGTGTAGTGGCAGATGTCGTCCTGGAGCATGTAGTGCAGGCAAGTGAGCTCTCAGGGGAACAGCCAGCATTATATGTGTGCTGCAGAGGCAGATACTGTCCCATGTGTCCAAAGTGATAGGTCCAAGTCGTTTGCATCTTCTGAATCTGGCCAATCCATGGAATTGCACCACTTACACACGCCCCCAGCATCCTTCAAAAGTTCAACTTCATGACACCCATGAATTTGCAACATTGTTGTGGGTGACCAACTGAATTTACAGCATCAGACTCGTTCAAAATTTGAAAACGTGTCCGTTGCCAGGCCAGGCCATATCCAATGGGTGCGCACCGATCGGTCCATTGCTGTTCAACGCGTACCCAGGATACAACGCGTACCCGCACACATTGAATGCAATGGGCCGGCCGGGCACACCGATCGGTCCATTGCTGTTCAACGCGTACCCAGGATACAACGCGTACCCACACACATTGAATGCAATGGGCCGGCTGGGCACACCGATCGGTCCATTGCTGTTCAACGCGTACCCAGGATACAACGCATACCCGCACACATTGAATGCAATGGGCCGGCCGGGCACACCGATCGGTCCATTGCTGTTCAACGGGTACCCAGGATACAACGCGTACCCGCACACATTGAATGCAATGGGCCGGCCGGGCACACCGATCGGTCCATTGCTGTTCAACGCGTACCCAGGATACAACGCGTACCCGCACACATTGAATGCAATGGGCCGGCCGGGCACACCGATCGGTCCATTGCTGTTCAACGCGTACCCAGGATACAACGCGTACCAGCACACATTGAATGCAATGGCCAATGTGTGCGCACTGACCGGTCCATTGCTGTCCAACGCGTATTGCGAATACAACGCGTACCAGCACACATTGAATGCAATGGCCAATGTGTGCGCACCGATCATTCCATTGCTGTCCAACGCGTATTGCGAATACAACGCGTACCAGCTCACATTGAATGCAATGGCCAATGTGTGCGCACTGATCGGTCCATTGCTGTCCAACGCGTATTGCGAATACAACGCGTACCAGCTCACATTGAATGCAATGGCCAATGTGTGTGCACCGATCGGTCCATTGCTGTCCAACGCGTATTGCGAATACAACGCATACCAGCTCACATTGAATGCAATGGCCAATGTGTGCGCACCGATCGGTCCATTGCTGTCCAACGCGTCCCTGTACAAGTCACTGGCATATGTCACCATGCCTGTCACAGGTGAACATATGCCAGCCACATATACTTCCCAGGGAGTGAGGGGCACACCTACAACACCACAGCCTGTCCAAACTGTATCCTACGGCATGTAAGGCTGCATTACCTATTCCGTGTATGGGGGTGAACATGTTGTTCTGTGGGTGTCACTTGGGGGCAGCCACCCCCAGGCTGTGCACGTGTTCATGGGGACAGAATCCTTGGTGTTTCGTGTACATGACCACTGTGATGTGCAACTGTTCATATCTGAGCATGTGGCATGGTCACATTTCACGGTGGTGTATGTGTATGTCATGTCACATACCCCCTGAGTCCCATGTGGGACGGTATGTTTAACCCATGGTGACCCATTGGCACAATAGTGATGGTCCTCCACAGTCTGTGTGCATGTTGTGTTTACAATGTCTCTGATTTCAGGTGCACAATGGGAGGCAGTTTCCACATCCACGTTGTTTGTGCATGGACTTTGATGTTGTGCGTGTGTGTGTCACAGACGTCCATGTCTGTCCTGCCGAGGCAACAGGGACCACTACCTGTGGGGGTCATGGTTGTTTTGCTGTGGTGTATACATGATACACCATGTCATGCCAGTGTCCATGTGGCAATACAGGGTCCCTGGGAATCTACCTGTCGTTGAGCTGTGATGCCTGGGGCACATCTGTCCTCACATGTCACTGTGGGGTGTGTTTGTAACGTGGCAGCAGGAGATGGGAACTGGGACATAGCCTCATGATATCCAATGGCACAACCTGGGACTTATTGATGCCACTTGTTGAACTGTGATGTTAGATGTTGGCCATGTATGTGCCATACATATCCTTACGGAACTGCACACATCATGTACTTGTGCCTCATAATGATGTATCATGTGATATTGAGTGTGTTCAATGCCACATATGTGGGGTGACTGACAATCTTGCTTTCTTCACCTATGCACTGCAGGGCACCAGCTGTCCTTAGACCATTCCCTGACCTGGCAACGATGGTGGAACGTGACAGCATCCGACGGTACCGCTTCACCAGGCAGCTGATTGAGGAGTTGGCAGTGCGCTTGGCACCACATTTGCAACCTGGCCGGCCGTACCCTACAGCGCTGACCCCCAAGGTGAAGGTGATGGCAGCCCTACACTTCTTTGCCACCGGTACCTTTCAACACACTGTGGCGACTGCTGGTGGGATGTCACAGACCATGTTCAGCCGTGTGCTCCGCAATGTTTTGGAGGCTATGTTGATATACCTGAACCAGTACATCTATTTCCCTAGACTCCAACAACTCACTGGCGTGAAGAGTGACTTCTATGCCCTGGGGAGGATGCCGCATGTCATTGGCTCCATTGATGGGACACATGTGGCTTTGGTACCACCACAGGCCCAAGAGCAGGCATACAGGAACCGCAAACACTACCACTCGGTCAATGCACTGGTGGTCTGTCTTGCAGATATGAGCATCTCACACGTGTGTGCCCGTTTCCCTGGTTCTGCACACGATGCCTACGTGATGAGGAGTAGTCGCATCCCGAGGATGATGTCACAGATGCGGAACCAGCGTGCCTGGCTTGTTGGTGTGTACTGACTTTGTACCATTGTGTGTGTTCTGCAATGTAGTGTTCCACCCTCTTTTCCAACTCAGCTAATGTGCAATTGTCTGTATGTAGGTGACTCCGGATACCCCAACATGCCGTGGTTGCTGACGCCCCTCAGGAACCCTGTGACACCAGCCCAGATGCGCTACAATGAGGCACATGGTCAGACCAGGAGAGTGATTGAGTGGACATTTGGTCTCCTGAAGAGCCGCTTCCGCTGCCTGGACAAGACAGGAGGGTCCCTCCCATATGCCCCAGCAAAGGTGTGCAAGATTGTCATCGTCTGCTGCATGCTACACAACATGGCAGTGCGGAAGGAGTTGCCTCTCATCCTGGATGACGATGACCAACGTCCGCCACCTGTGGAGAATCCTGGCCTGGACCACGGTGCCAGTGATGATGATGATGATGATGGTGATGTCCGCACACAGCTCATGACCAACTTCTTCAGCTGAATGTGAGTATCCAGAGATGTCATGTCAATGATGTGAGTTTGCATGATATGTGTTGGTGGTGCTCTGGTGCTGTTTGAGTGTGTCAATGGGCTACATGACTGTATGCGTGTAGCGATGTGTCCTTACAGGTAGTCTGTACTCCCCAACAGTGTTGACATGCTAACTTGGTTCTGGGTGGGTATCTTGTGACATGTATTGGGCATGAGTATTGCAGTTCTGTCCTGTTCTTCAGTGCTTTTGACTGTGTGTCATTTCTGTCCTTCACAGGGTACTTTCAGAGTCGTTTGGTCAACTGTGATCCCCGACACCGTGATTCGACTTCCAGGGTGGTAGCTGTCGTGTCCCTACAGGTGATGTGCGCCACACCCATGGACTTCCTTCCTTCTACACTTGTTGACTGTGTGCCCGCTGCCAGGTGGGATTACCTTGCATCTGTGGTGGTTACAACATGTTGCAAATGTGTAATAAACCTGTGCTTCACTTTGTGATGTGCGTTGTCTGTGGTCACACATCTGACTGACATTTGCTTACTGCACCAGTGGGCTAGTTAACACAGACTGTGAATAGGTGTTGGGTCTGTGCAATGCAACGTATTTCCTGGCAACATCAGTGTAGGCGATGAGTCAGATGGCCCTGGTGTGTATGTGTTGTGTAGCCCTGGTGGTGTGTCTCCCTCATATGTGTCACGTCGCCATGACTCACATGCCGGTGTTGTACTTGCTGTAGCAGTTAGCATGCACAGTGTCATTTCACAGATCATCATCGCCACTTCAGAAACAACGTTGGAATCACAACAGAGGCAAGTATGGTGTATTAGTGAGTTTATTGACATACATGTGTGAGTATTGTGCACAGGATGGTGGGTGCTGTACATTGTGATTGTAATCCAAAGTTCCTAGATGATTTGGAAGTCCTGGTAGCAGAAATGGCCAGAGTAAAGTCCACAGTCATCTGATACATTGGTCCAACTTGAGCTTCCCATGTCATGTGGGAGAGTTGTGTTGCATTCGACAGGGTGAACAGTTTGGGCACAAAGGTGATTTTCCAGAACAGGTGTTGGCTTCCTGGGGGTTGTGCATGGCCATCAGCCTCTCAGTTGTCCTTCCTCGGATGACCCCTCTTCTTTGGGGGGGGACCCTCAAGTGCAGGCTGCTGCGGTGCAGGGGACTCTCCGCCAGAGTCATCCTGCCTCCCTGTGGCAGTTGCAGTTGTTTCAGCACCAGATGTTGTGGGCACACAGGGAGGTGTTGACTGGTTGCTGCTCATCTGGCGGAGGCATTGTAATATGTCCCTATGCACCGCCGTCATCTCTTGCAGTGTGTCCCACTTGGACTCCATGCGGGACATGTGTGAGTCCAAGCGGGCATGATGGGCAGCCTGCTGCTGTTTAATGTCCCTGAGGAGCCCCACTACCTGGCTGAACTCTCCGGTGCTGGACTGGTACGCATCGGCTATGCGTGCCAGTTGTGGGTCATCATGCAGTCCAGACCCCTCTGCGAGCAGCGACCTATGTCTCCCACCCCTCCCACCACCCCTGGCGACACGTGCAGTACCTGAGGTGGCACGCACAGGTGACCCTGGGCCCCCTTGGGGGTTGTTGGTGGTGTTGGTGTCCATGGCCCCACGTTGGTCCAGGGTCCCTGTGCTGGTGGTGGTGGTGCTCCTTGGTCTGTCCATGTCGGCAGGGGTGGTATGTGTGTTGACAGTCGTTGGAGGGGTGGGTGCAGGGGGTGCAGCTGGTGGTCCTGCTGGTGCTGCATGATGACTTGCTCCAGAGGTGCCAGGTGGGTCTTCTTCATCCGAGGAGGGTAGAGGCTGTTCCACACCAGTGAGCTCCGTATCCTCTTGAGCCTGGGACGGGGACTCCTCAGCGTCTGCTGCTGTGTCCCCATCATCACCTGTTTTCTGCAGACATCAATGGTTGACACACCTGACAGTTGTGACTGTGCCTCTGGATGCGGGCCTGTACATTGCATTGTCCTAAGTTGTCACAGTCAGGGGTTGATATTGGTGTAGCACATTGTCCTGCATAATTTGGGCATTTCTATGTGAATGTTGGGGTGTGTACATGGTCCGCATTGGTTGTATTTGGTTGACATCCGGCCCTCCTTCCCACCGAGCCAGATATTCCACTATGGAACGTGCTTCCATTGCAGGGAGTGCAAGTTGTCTTTCAGGATGTCAGTCAGTGGTGTCCTGCTGTTGGTTGGTGCACAGTTGCCAGCAGGGTCTTGTGCTCCCCACAGCAGTAGCCAGTGTCAGCCATCTTGTCAGTTGTTTTCCACTCCCTGTGATGTGCGCATGGTTCAGGGTGGTGTTGATGGGACTGTTGTGGGGGTGACCAATATCTGTGACTACCACTCCCATCATGCTATTGCCTCCACCACACTTCCCAGCATGCCCATACTTACTTGCTTTTGGGTGGACTTCACTGTGTGTGAGTGTGAGTGCAATGGCAAGATGGCTGGCAGTGGTGTCCTGCTGTTAGTTGGTGGCCAGTTCCCAGCATGGCCTTGTGCTCCCCACAACAGAGCACCAGTGTCAGACATCTTTGATGGGGCTTTCCACTCTCTGTGGGGTGTGCATGCTTGAGTGTGAGCTTGCTGGGCCATGTGGGTGGGGGATGTTGAGCTGTGACTACCACTCCCATCATGCTATTGCATCCACGCCACTTCCCAGCATGCCCATACTTACTTGCTTTTGGGTGGACTTCACTGTGTGTGAGTGTGAGAGCAATGGCAAGATGGCTGACAGCGGTGTCCTGCTGTTGGTTGGAGGCCAGTTCCCAGCATGGCCTTGTGCTCCCCACAACAGAGCACCAGTGTCAGACATCTTTGATGGGGCTTTCCACTCTCTGTGGGGTGTGCATGCTTGAGTGTGAGCTTGCTGGGCCATGTGGGTGAGGGATGTTGAGCTGTGACTACCACTACCATCATGCTCTTGCCTCCACCCCCCTTCCCAGCATGCCCATGCTTCCTTCCCTTTGACTCTGCTTCCCTGTGGGGTTGTGTGCCTGTGCTGACAAGATGGCTGACAGTGTTATCCTGGGGTTAGTTCTGCTACAGGTCCTATGTGTGTCCCTGTGCTTCACACAGCATGACCCAGGGTTGTGGTTCTTTGTGGGATATTTGATTGGAGTGTGAGGCAATGCATTCTCCCAGGTAAGTTGTGTGGAGTTTGTGTTAGGGGGGTGTGTGGGTGGAGCTGCTGGTGACTATGGTCTGTGCTGTGAGTCCTCCTTCCCACCCAGCCAGATATCCCACCATGGAACGTGCTTCCATTGCAGGGAGTGCAAGTTGTCTTTCAGGATGTCAGTCAGTGGTGTCCTGCTGTTGGTTGGTGCACAGTTGCCAGCAGGGCCTTGTGCTCCCCACAGCAGTAGCCAGTGTCAGCCATCTTGTCAGTTGTTTTCCACTCCCTGTGATGTGTGCATGGTTCAGGGTGGTGTTGATGGGACAGTTGTGGGGGTGACCAATATCTGTGACTACCACTCCCATCATGCTATTGCCTCCACCCCACTTCCCAGCATGCCCATACTTACTTGCTTTTGGGTGGACTTCACTGTGTGTGAGTGTGAGTGCAATGGCAAGATGGCTGGCAGTGGTGTCCTGCTGTTAGTTGGTGGCCAGTTCCCAGCATGGCCTTGTGCTCCCCACAACAGAGCACCAGTGTCAGACATCTTTGATGGGGCTTTCCACTCTCTGTGGGGTGTGCATGCTTGAGTGTGAGCTTGCTGGGCCATGTGGGTGGAGGATGTTGAGCTGTGACTACCACTCCCATCATGCTATTGCCTCCACCCCACTTCCCAGCATGCCCATACTTACTTGCTTTTGGGTGGACTTTACTGTGTGTGAGTGTGAGAGCAATGGCAAGATGGCTGACAGTGGTGTCCTGCTGTTGGTTGGTGGCCAGTTCCCAGCATGGCCTTGTGCTCCCCACAACAGAGCACCAGTGTCAGACATCTTTGATGGGGCTTTCCACTCTCTGTGGGGTGTGCATGCTTGAGTGTGAGCTTGCTGGGCCATGTGGGTGAGGGTTGTTGAGCTGTGACTACCACTCCCATCATGCTATTGCCTCCACCCCCTTCCCAGCATGCCCATGCTTCCTTCCCTTTGACTCTGCTTCCCTGTGGGGTTGTGTGCCTGTGCTGACAAGATGGCTGACAGTGTTATCCTGGGGTTAGTTCTGCTACAGGTCCCGTGTGTGTCCCTGTGCTTCACACAGCATGACCCAGGGTTGTGGTTCTTTGTGGGATATTTGATTGGAGTGTGAGGCAATGCATTCTGCCAGGTGAGTTGTGTGGAGTTTGTGTTAGGGGGGTGTGTGGGTGGAGCTGCTGGTGACTATGGTCTGTGTTGTGAGTCCTCCTTCCCACCCAGCCAGATATCCCACCATGGAACGTGCTTCCATTGCAGGGAGTGCAAGTTGTCTTTCAGGATGTCAGTCAGTGGTGTCCTGCTGTTGGTTGGTGCACAGTTGCCAGCAGGGCCTTGTGCTCCCCACAGCAGTAGCCAGTGTCAGCCATCTTGTCAGTTGTTTTCCACTCCCTGTGATGTGTGCATGGTTCAGGGTGGTGTTGATGGGACAGTTGTGGGGGTGACCAATATCTGTGACTACCACTCCCATCATGCTATTGCCTCCACCCCACTTCCCAGCATGCCCATACTTACTTGCTTTTGGGTGGACTTCACTGTGTGTGAGTGTGAGTGCAATGGCAAGATGGCTGGCAGTGGTGTCCTGCTGTTAGTTGGTGGCCAGTTCCCAGCATGGCCTTGTGCTCCCCACAACAGAGCACCAGTGTCAGACATCTTTGATGGGGCTTTCCACTCTCTGTGGGGTGTGCATGCTTGAGTGTGAGCTTGCTGGGCCATGTGGGTGGGGGATGTTGAGCTGTGACTACCACTCCCATCATGCTATTGCCTCCACCCCACTTCCCAGCATGCCCATACTTACTTGCTTTTGGGTGGACTTCACTGTGTGTGAGTGTGAGAGCAATGGCAAGATGGCTGACAGTGGTGTCCTGCTGTTGGTTGGTGGCCAGTTCCCAGCATGGACTTGTGCTCCCCACAACAGAGCACCAGTGTCAGACATCTTTGATGGGGCTTTCCACTCTCTGTGGGGTGTGCATGCTTGAGTGTGAGCTTGCTGGGCCATGTGGGTGAGGGATGTTGAGCTGTGACTACCACTCCCATCATGCTATTGCCTCCACCCCCCTTCCCAGCATGCCCATCCTTCCTTCCCTTTGACTCTGCTTCCCTGTGGGGTTGTGTGCCTGTGCTGACAAGATGGCTGACAGTGTTATCCTGATGTTAGTTCTGCTACAGGTCCCATGTGTGTCCCTGTGCTTCACACAGCATGACCCAGGGTTGTGGTTCTTTGTGGGATATTTGATTGGAGTGTGAGGCAATGCATTCTCCCAGGTGAGTTGTGTGGAGTTTGTGTTAGGGGGGTGTGTGGGTGGAGCTGCTGGTGACTATGGTCTGTGCTGTGAGTCCTCCTTCCCACCCAGCCAGATATCCCACCATGGAACGTGCTTCCATTGCAGGGAGTGCAAGTTGTCTTTCAGGATGTCAGTCAGTGGTGTCCTGCTGTTGGTTGGTGCACAGTTGCCAGCAGGGCCTTGTGCTCCCCACAGCAGTAGCCAGTGTCAGCCATCTTGTCAGTTGTTTTCCACTCCCTGTGATGTGCGCATGGTTCAGGGTGGTGTTGATGGGACAGTTGTGGGGGTGACCAATATCTGTGACTACCACTCCCATCATGCTATTGCCTCCACCCCACTTCCCAGCATGCCCATACTTACTTGCTTTTGGGTGGACTTCACTGTGTGTGAGTGTGAGTGCAATGGCAAGATGGCTGGCAGTGGTGTCCTGCTGTTAGTTGGTGGCCAGTTCCCAGCATGGCCTTGTGCTCCCCACAACAGAGCACCAGTGTCAGACATCTTTGATGGGGCTTTCCACTCTCTGTGGGGTGTGCATGCTTGAGTGTGAGCTTGCTGGGCCATGTGGGTGAGGGATGTTGAGCTGTGACTACCACTCCCATCATGCTATTGCCTCCACCCCCTTCCCAGCATGCCCATGCTTCCTTCCCTTTGACTCTGCTTCCCTGTGGGGTTGTGTGCCTGTGCTGACAAGATGGCTGACAGTGTTATCCTGGGGTTAGTTCTGCTACAGGTCCCATGTGTGTCCCTGTGCTTCACACAGCATGACCCAGGGTTGTGGTTCTTTGTGGGATATTTGATTGGAGTGTGAGGCAATGCATTCTCCCAGGTGAGTTGTGTGGAGTTTGTGTTAGGGGTGTGTGGGTGGAGCTGCTGGTGACTATGGTCTGTGCTGTGAGTCCTCCTTCCCACCCAGCCAGATATCCCACCATGGAACGTGCTTCCATTGCAGGGAGTGCAAGTTGTCTTTCAGGATGTCAGTCAGTGGTGTCCTGCTGTTGGTTGGTGCACAGTTGCCAGCAGGGCCTTGTGCTCCCCACAGCAGTAGCCAGTGTCAGCCATCTTGTCAGTTGTTTTCCACTCCCTGTGATGTGCGCATGGTTCAGGGTGGTGTTGATGGGACAGTTGTGGGGGTGACCAATATCTGTGACTACCACTCCCATCATGCTATTGCCTCCACCCCACTTCCCAGCATGCCCATACTTACTTGCTTTTGGGTGGACTTCACTGTGTGTGAGTGTGAGTGCAATGGCAAGATGGCTGGCAGTGGTGTCCTGCTGTTAGTTGGTAGCCAGTTCCCAGCATGGCCTTGTGCTCCCCACAACAGAGCACCAGTGTCAGACATCTTTGATGGGGCTTTCCACTCTCTGTGGGGTGTGCATGCTTGAGTGTGAGCTTGCTGGGCCATGTGGGTGGAGGATGTTGAGCTGTGACTACCACTCCCATCATGCTATTGCCTCCACCCCACTTCCCAGCATGCCCATACTTACTTGCTTTTGGGTGGACTTTACTGTGTGTGAGAGCAATGGCAAGATGGCTGACAGTGGTGTCCTGCTGTTGGTTGGTGGCCAGTTCCCAGCATGGCCTTGTGCTCCCCACAACAGAGCACCAGTGTCAGACATCTTTGATGGGGCTTTCCACTCTCTGTGGGGTGTGCATGCTTGAGTGTGAGCTTGCTGGGCCATGTGGGTGAGGGATGTTGAGCTGTGACTACCACTCCCATCATGCTATTGCCTCCACCCCCTTCCCAGCATGCCCATGCTTCCTTCCCTTTGACTCTGCTTCCCTGTGGGGTTGTGTGCCTGTGCTGACAAGATGGCTGACAGTGTTATCCTGGGGTTAGTTCTGCTACAGGTCCCATGTGTGTCCCTGTGCTTCACACAGCATGACCCAGGGTTGTGGTTCTTTGTGGGATATTTGATTGGAGTGTGAGGCAATGCATTCTCCCAGGTGAGTTGTGTGGAGTTTGTGTTAGGGGGGTGTGTGGGTGGAGCTGCTGGTGACTATGGTCTGTGTTGTGAGTCCTCCTTCCCACCCAGCCAGATATCCCACCATGGAACGTGCTTCCATTGCAGGGAGTGCAAGTTGTCTTTCAGGATGTCAGTCAGTGGTGTCCTGCTGTTGGTTGGTGCACAGTTGCCAGCAGGGCCTTGTGCTCCCCACAGCAGTAGCCAGTGTCAGCCATCTTGTCAGTTGTTTTCCACTCCCTGTGATGTGTGCATGGTTCAGGGTGGTGTTGATGGGACAGTTGTGGGGGTGATCAATATCTGTGACTACCACTCCCATCATGCTATTGCCTCCACCCCACTTCCCAGCATGCCCATACTTACTTGCTTTTGGGTGGACTTCACTGTGTGTGAGTGTGAGTGCAATGGCAAGATGGCTGGCAGTGGTGTCCTGCTGTTAGTTGGTGGCCAGTTCCCAGCATGGCCTTGTGCTCCCCACAACAGAGCACCAGTGTCAGACATCTTTGATGGGGCTTTCCACTCTCTGTGGGGTGTGCATGCTTGAGTGTGAGCTTGCTGGGCCATGTGGGTGGGGGATGTTGAGCTGTGACTACCACTCCCATCATGCTATTGCCTCCACCCCACTTCCCAGCATGCCCATACTTACTTGCTTTTGGGTGGACTTCACTGTGTGTGAGTGTGAGAGCAATGGCAAGATGGCTGACAGTGGTGTCCTGCTGTTGGTTGGTGGCCAGTTCCCAGCATGGCCTTGTGCTCCCCACAACAGAGCACCAGTGTCAGACATCTTTGATGGGGCTTTCCACTCTCTGTGGGGTGTGCATGCTTGAGTGTGAGCTTGCTGGGCCATGTGGGTGAGGGATGTTGAGCTGTGACTACCACTCCCATCATGCTATTGCCTCCACCCCCCTTCCCAGCATGCCCATGCTTCCTTCCCTTTGACTCTGCTTCCCTGTGGGGTTGTGTGCCTGTGCTGACAAGATGGCTGACAGTGTTATCCTGGGGTTAGTTCTGCTACAGGTCCCATGTGTGTCCCTGTGCTTCACACAGCATGACCCAGGGTTGTGGTTCTTTGTGGGATATTTGATTGGAGTGTGAGGCAATGCATTCTCCCAGGTGAGTTGTGTGGAGTTTGTGTTAGTGGGGTGTGTGGGTGGAGCTGCTGGTGACTATGGTCTGTGCTGTGAGTCCTCCTTCCCACCCAGCCAGATATCCCACCATGGAACGTGCTTCCATTGCAGGGAGTGCAAGTTGTCTTTCAGGATGTCAGTCAGTGGTGTCCTGCTGTTGGTTGGTGCACAGTTGCCAGCAGGGCCTTGTGCTCCCCACAGCAGTAGCCAGTGTCAGCCATCTTGTCAGTTGTTTTCCACTCCCTGTGATGTGAGCATGGTTCATGGTGGTGTTGATGTGAGCATTGTGAGGGTGGGCAATATCTGTGACTACGACTCCCATGATGCTATTGGCTACACTGACTTGCCCAGCATACGCAGAATTCCTTTCTTTCAGTGGGCTTCACTGTGTGGTGGTGTTGTAGTGGTGGCTACATGTCTGGATGTGTTTGTTAGTTATATTTGTGCCACTGCCTAGCTGTAGTTGTAGTTGTGTTTGTACATGTGATGAGACAGTTACATGTCACTATGAGATGGCATGTGTTGTGTTTATCTGACTGACATACACATTTTGGGATGATTCTGTTCTGGTTGCTGTGTATTTGCTAAGGGTGCATGGTTTGACTCTCCCCTTGACAGTGATGTGTGTGTATTGTCGCACAATATTGTGTACATTTGTTGTGTACTCACCAGGCTCTGGGATGTTTTCTAGTCCATATACGCTCACTGGTGGTAGGATGGCCCGCACCTTCTCCTCCCAGGGCCTGAGGTATACTGGCTTGGCAGGAGGGCCACTGCTGGTGTGTTGGCTCAAGAGGTAGTCCTTCTTCAACAGCTCCCTGACCCTCCTGCGCACGTCATACCACCTGTTCTGGATGTCTATCTTTGTGCGGAAACATGGTGATTGTGCGTTCACCCTGTTGACGATCCTCTCCCACATCTTGGTTTTCTGCGACATGGGTGTCTGTTGGACCAGTGTACCAAACAGCTGTGGCTCTACCCTGAGGATCACATCTACCAGGACTTCCAATTCACTATCTAGGAACTTATGATTCTTCTTTGGGGGCATGGTGATGGGTGGTGATGGTGAGTGATGTGTGTGTTGGTGTGCAGGTGAAGGTGTGTGAGTGTGTGTTTTGCTGGGTGTATGTGAGGTTGCTATTTGTTGAGGTGCTGATGGTGTGTGGCTTGTGTGATGGATGAGCTGTGGGTGTATGGTTGCTGTCTGTTGAGTGCTGGCAGGTAATTTGAATTTGCAAGGGATCATGGAAGGGATTTGTGTCCTTTATATGGGTGGAGTTGTGGGTGTGTCTTTGTTCCCTGCCCCCCCCCCCAGTATTTATTGGCTTTGTAATTGCTTGTTTGGCCTTTTTTTGTGTATTTTCCCTTTGTACTTTTCGTGCATGTAGGAGCCGTTCTTGTGACCGAGTCGGACCCTGCAGTTGTCTCGTACGAGCTTCTCCGATTCGTTCACGCTGTGTTTGTGCTGTTTTCTATGCTGCGTACGCGTCGGTCGCGGTGTTTTGGGCTTCTTCGGCTCGCAGTTTTGTATGCGTGTCGGATGTACGGCTTGTCCTCCGTGCGACTTGGTCGTGTTTTCCACGCGTTGCATCGTACTTGGCGGGTAGGAGTTCGCGGGTACATTTCGTTCGGGATTGTTCCGGGTGCATGTCGGTCGGTTAGATTCGCGTGTTTTTCCGGCCGGATTGCTGTTTTCCTCGTGGCTCGGTCGTTCGGCTTGTGTTCCGTACAAGTCGGTCGGGTTTTGCACGCTTCTCATCGTACTTTGCGGGTCGGGCTGCACCGGTACGTGTCGGTCGGAATTAATTCCGGCTCCGAGTCGGTCGGTACGTTTTCCGGCCCAAATCGGAATTGACCCCTTAGTATTAGAAGTAGCCCCGGGAAGGTGGCGGTCCCCGGGTATTGGGGGGCCCCTGAGGCCCCCCACCCTAAATAAATTAAAGCCCCGGGGAGGTGGCGGTCCCCAGGGCAGCGTGGGGGGGAGGAGCCCTCCCATGCATTTTTTTAACAAGCCCCGGGGAGGTAGCGGGCCCCGGGGCTGCGGAGGGGGCCGCGGGCCCCCACTACATAATTCTGCATTGCCACCTGGGGGCTTAAAACAAATGAAGTGCAGGAGCCCGCACTTGTTTTTTTTTCCGGGCGAATTCGCGCCCCCTACACGACTCTGGACGAAAATTTAAAAGAAAATGCTTTTTCTGGCCCTCGGGATCCCTGTGGGACGCCCTGTCCAGGCCTAGAGGGTCAGGGTGTTTCTACCCTGTCCCCTTTTCTTGTTTTTTAATGTTTTTCTTACCTTTTTGCTTGTGACTCGGTTCAACTGAGTCACAAGATGGCTGCCAACACTCCCTGGTTTGAAGTGTTGGCAGCCAATCACAAACAAGCTCAAGATCTGGAGGGTTCAGCCATCAGATCTCACAATTCTCAAATATCGATATCTGTAAATGTTTAAATTTCTCAAAAAACTACTGAACGGATTTACACCATTTAAAGAAAATAGTGCTTTCTGGACCAAAAGCTACCTTTTTGCCAAATTTGGTGTAATTCCGTTCAGCAGTTCGGGCTGTAGCCGTGTCTAAAGTTTCCTATGGAAATTAACATGGAGAAAACACGTTTTGGGACCCTCCTTTTATCTCGGCCCCCGCTTGACGAATCGCCCCGAAACTTCCAGGACAGGAGCTGACCGGAGAGCCCCATTAGTTTCACAAATTTTGCGAAGATTCGTCAACCGGTGCCAAAGATATTGGCAAAAGAAAAAATGCTTTTTGAATAGAAATAAGGTTCTAACTATAACTACTTACTGGCGACTTTTTAGCAAAATGTATGCGGCACTCTAAGCCAGAGAAGGTATTGTTTTGACTTATATTGGGGGCTCCCTTATGTCTGGACAAAGCTAAATCTCTCTGAGGAGCTATGATGATAGCTAAACACATGTCAGGGTTTGCTTTTATTCATTCCAGGTTGGCTTTAATGGTATTTTACTAATGCATGCTGTAATTCTGTGCCTAGAGTGCTAAAAGGCTTTTGTCATTTTACAGCTTGGTGTGGATGGCACTGTGCTAATCCTATGCTTAAAGACGTTGCTGGATAAAATAAATAAATCCATAAAATATTAAAAATAAACAAATAATACTATGAGATATATTTAACCAATATGAGGAAAAGTATTGGAGGCTGGGAGTATTCGATATACTATTCCCACTCCAGTTTATGCAACAGTAGGGAAAGTATTGGACTTTGCAGAGGTTAGATTTACTATTCCCTCTCCAATCTAAGCAACAGTAGGGAAAGTGTTAAGCTTTTGAGGGGTTAAATTTACTATTTCCATGACAAACAGCGCAGCAGTAGGGAAAGTGCTGGCCTTTGATATATTAGATTTACTATTCCCACTCCAAACAGTGCAACAGTAAATAAAGTGTAGGACTTCAGAGGGGTTAAATTTATTATTCCTACTCCAGTCAGCACAACAGTTGGGAAAGTATTGGACTTTGGAGGGGTTACATTTACTATTCCCACTGCAAACAGTGCAACAGTAGGGAACTTGTTGGACTTCAGAAGGGTTAGATTTACTATTCCTACTCCAGTCTAAGCAACAATAGGGAAAGTACTTCACTTCAAACGCATTACAAGTATAAATAACCCTATAAATGTAGAAAAATATTAAACTCATAGAATAAACATTATCAATTAACATTAAAAATATATATACATATATGTATGTGTTAAGAAATAAAAACAAATAAATATATAAATAAAAAGAAAGGGAGAAGTCAAATTACATGTATGAAATTTAGCTTCCCAATCTACCAAAAAGAAGATAAAGTCATTAGTAATAGATTTAATTTCAATTAATACATAAAAACAATTTAAATAACTAATATCATAGCACAAACTTTCATAAACACCATAAAAAAATAAAAATTGGTAAAATAATTATTAATTGTTAGAAAATATACATAATTAATTACTAATTAATAAATGACATGCAAATATCAGTTACTATTAAAAGAATGTATATTTATTTTTTGTCCTAACCAATTCATCTAACAAAAGTAAAATACAACATTTAAAAATACATATGTAATACACATATAAACATGAAAAGCAGTAGAAAAATAAATTAAACATTAGAACAATTGCACAATTATGAATAACTTAATTATTTTAGATAGTAATCAAATGACAAATATTGTAAAAAGACTGCATTAAATTGTAAAAATTTTAGCTGTATGTGTCATCCTGCCCTATGACTTTACTAACCAAAATTAATAACAAGTATACAAACAATAGCAATGCATAGAATTATTAAATTAACTAAAACACATTTAAATAATTAAAAAACAATATTTTTTTTACTGAAAACGATATTAAAAATAATGATATTTTTAAAGATGATATTACTTTCCCAAAAAAATGATATTCTTGATATCAATATTTTTGCATCACAATATTTTTGAATGACAATATTTTTTTCTGAGATTTCTGTCTCCCGATATTTTGAACTCGAGATTTTGTCCAAGTACCATTCTTGGCATGCCCTCCTGGCTGTCTTCATGGCTGTATCATTACAAATCTAGCTATAGCCTCATGTCGCCTGCAGTTCGCCCTCCATTTATGTACACTGGTGGCATAACAATGAAGAACACACATCCTCAACTCCCCATGACTGTTCCTGCAGCCCACTGTGGTACATAGGCACTGAGTCCCAACATGCCTATGCCCTGGAGCATGGGACTCCCTGCTCTGAAATGCAAGTGGCAAGTTATATTTTAAACATAAACTGGTGGCCATCTTGGAAAAAGGCTAAAATTGTGGACCACCATACTTCTGTCAGTAGACTCTGGCCATCTTGGAAGTAGACTTTCTCACCCTCGCTCTGCTAATGCGGTGGTCATCCTAGAACTACCAACACTTCTCTATATGCATGTTGTCTCTCTCAAATTGACAGCAATACCTACCCTGTGGAAAACCTTTAGAAAGTGACTGTTATCTTCGAAACAGCCTCACTCCAACAGTCATACAAATCCGTATCAATGAGCTGCAACCACCAGAATAGATGACTTCCTTGCCTCTGAGTCTCCCACTAGACATCCTCTTTTTGAAGTTTAAGGACTAAGTTCCTCACCTTTAGGGCCTCATTACGATTTTTGTGGTGTGGGAGCGAGACCGCCCCGCTCCTGCACCGCCAAACCCATGGTTGAAAGGTTCACCAGATTAGGAGTTTTCTCCTGTCTGGTGGGCGGTTCCTTTGGTGTTCCCACGGTGGTGCCTGTGAAATAGGCACCACAATGGGAACGTCAAAATCAATACCTGCATGCCATGGACTGCTGCAGTCCATGCCATGCAGGTACTGGGGTGCATGTGCGGGGAGGCACAACATGTAACTTCCTGCATGCACCCATGGCACAGAGGCACCCCTTTGTTTCCTCACTGCAACACTTTTCATGGTGGTCACACGCATATTGCGGCCTCAAGACCACCACTCCAACGCCAGGGATCTCTGATCCCTGGCAGTTGCAGTAATCCCAGGGTCTCCCGACTGCCCTGGTCTTAATAGGGCAGTTGGAAGACCACCACTGCCATGCCCCCATGAGTCTGGCAGTCCGTGGACCGCTAGACTCAGAATGAGGCCTTTAGAGTAAAGTGATTTTACTCTTAGTCAACTATTGATTTATGTTTAGCCTCTTTGGAATTTCTTCTACAGAGCACTGTGTTTTGTGTGAGTGGAGCTCTGCTCCTCTTGATCTACACTTTGATAGTGCTCTATGTTATATGTTTTGCAATGTACTTCTTCCTATCCTAGATCTGTCTATCAATAGTTAACAGTTATCCTGTCAGTTGTGCTATCTGATCCTGTTTTCCATCTCATTCTGAAACATGGAATTGCTGATTGCTCGGTTGGCTTCTTACCTTCTCTTTTCCCATTATAAATGTCATGACCACTAAGAGAAGAGACCTGTAAAATTTGAAGTACGGGTCAGTATGCCTTACCATTTTCTCTTGTTGTACAATACTTGACTCACACTTTCTATTCTCCTACATGTCGGTCTTTCGCTACTAGCTCCATCACTTAATTCATTACCATGCAAGCAACCTCTCACTTATTCTCCGCAAATTCTAATTCTCAAACTTGTTATCACAGTCCTCCTCATATATCACACCACATTAAATGTGTTATTCCAAAACATCATATTAATATCAAATGTACTCAGACATTCCCCACTCCCTCACCCATTTACATTTCCTACTTAACAAGTGTACTACTTCGTGTCAGTCAGGCAATGGGCACTATTCTGAAATCTATACCTGTATATCTTAACAATCTCAACATCCTTTGCATCCCCAAACTGTAGTTAAATTAACATTCCTATTCCATCATCATGTTAGTAAATAAAGATAATCTCTCAAGAATACAAGATCATCTGTGCCAACAAACAGGTCAAATTAAATTGTGCACTGCAGTCATACACAATGAGTCATTTCTCTGCATATCCACCTCTCTTATTGCCAATAACACTTTTGAATATCTAAATATATCTATTATAATATCCTCAATTAACGCATTTCACCTTCACAGAATTGACTATCCACTGACGATGAGAGCAAAATGTATTGATCATTAACAGAATATTTTAACTCAAGCATTCCTTCAACAGCATCTTCCTATAGGATTTCAATTTAGGCACTGTTGAATAGTGCCTTAGATTTGAGATAGATATTTCCTGCATCTGCTAAATCCAAATCCCCGGAGTTCAGAATTTCTCAGGAGTGGTCAATAATAACTATCACACGATACTCCACTGTAAAATGGGGAATAACATTGAGATTGTGTTGCTATCTGCACGAAAGTCAACAATTACCAGTTTTACAGGTCACCCCCTCAATAAATTTTGGCAGGCTTGACTTGCTAAAATTAACTTAGCTAAATTGTGGAAGATGCAGTAAGTTTACTACACAAAGTGCACTTCGATTGCTATGCAAACAGGACTTTGCATAGCAATCACAAAATAACAGAGCACTCTATGGGCCTGATTCACAAAGTTAAACCTATATTTTTGTGTAAGTTTTTGCTGTTCTCAAATACAAGTTATTAGTAAGTTTACAACTGCAGATACTCCGCAATTGGGGTGCAGAAATCCACACAGAATAAAATAGACCTTCTCTATCTTTTTACGTGCTAAGCTCTCTGTCCCGACTGCATATTCCGTGCAGGCATAGAAGTACTATTAAATCATAGTTTGTGGATAGCAAAAAAATAGTAACCTTACACAAAAGTGTACATTTTCCTTTGCAAATCAGGCCTTTAATGTGGTCCATAAACCGGAGCAACCTCAAGTGCTAAAACTGTATTCCTGTAGAACACCAATCACAAGTCCACACTTCCCTCCAACACTTCTTTTGGCAGTCATATAAAAAGAAAGCATCATTGACTTCATATTCGCTGATCCTAAGACCATCAGATGCTTCCCATCCATTGTCATAGACTGGTCTTATCACTTCCCCATCCCATTCTACATTGCTATTTCCACACCTTTTGTTGCCTTTACTACCAATTAACAAGGAAAGATGGACTTGTCCCCCCAAAAAACGCTACATTATTTAAAAAATAAACAATTCATCCTATAAATGGCAACTAATAATTCTGTCATTAATTCTGACAGCATCATTTTAACAGTGGTATATATAGTTGCCCTTTTACAACTTAGAAAATCGAAAAAAGGACCAAGTCAAACACAGCTTTCTCAATTTATCTGCCAAACATGAACAACATGCAGAAAGGCAGAAAATCAACACAGAAAATTAATTCTTCCAAACTATTCTCCAAACTAAACAAAGTCAGAAAAGAATATAAACATATAATTTTATTTTCCAAGTCAGATATAGCCAAGGAGAGATCAACACATCACCTACTGCCACTTGTTACCTAACTTGTTAGCTAATCTGGTATGTTAGAATGAACCACCATTATGCCCTATATGGAATTAACACTTTCCTCTCCATTGTGAAATGTAAAGAGTTCCTCCACTACTCGCCCAATAACACCCATTCCATCAGAACAAATTTGATGTTGGCATTAATCAATGTAAAACTGTCCCAGTGAAATGTGAAAACATATGGGATTCATTCCTACAAATCAGACATGGTGTCTTATTAGACATGGTTAGAAAACTCAAATCAACTAAATATTGCCTCAATTATATTCACATTCATACATTCAAAAGCAACCCCTTCATTTTATTAAATCACCTGCTCTATGCTTTCCTAGCAAAGGCCACTTTTTCAGACTCTTTAAAGATTGGTCAACTCACCCCATATGCACAAAAGCCTGGACTTAAATCAGCCTTCAATTTGCATCCTGTGTTTAATCTTGCCTTAAAAAGAAAGCCTCCAGAAGGCCATTCTCCAGCAGTGGCAGCCGGTACCTATAGCAGGGAGGGGGGCGAATGGGACCTAAACGCACACATAAACACTGACTCACACCCATGCATTAACACATGCACACATACACACACATATCTATGCACAATGCTCACTCCCATATATTCATGCACACACACAGGCACCAAACAAAAACAAATCACACTTAGCTGTGCAGTACTGCCTCAGAGGTCCCAGGAGGGTTGGGACTGCTGTCTTCTCTCATTGGTGGACCTTGGGTCAGCCAATGTGTGGCGGTAGTAGTCCCTACTCATCACAGAGTGGTATGGGTCAATGAGAGTTGCTGACTCCACCCCACTTTCTGATGAGGTGTCATTGATTGACACTTGGCACTTAAGTGACACTCCCCTTCATCACGAGGTGGAGGGCCTTGAGTTGCTTTGCCAGGCTGAAGATGTCACGCCCACAGTAGCTTTGACATCTTCAGCCCAGTAAAGTTCAGCTCAGGCAGCCAGGAGCCTGTGCATTCAGGGGCATATGTAGGAGCCCCAATGCATCGCTTTTGCACCACGCAATTTGGTGCAAGAGCAACGCAACTCAAAAAAGAGATTTATGAAGCTATGCAAGGCCACCTTGCGTGGACCAGTGTGGCTTCATATCTCGAGTAATGTAACGCAGTGCAAATCGCTGAGTTGCATTACTCTGCACCAGGGAGGCATTTCCATGGGTGTTGCGTGGGTGTTCCATCCATGGATTTTGACGCATTCCCAGATTTACAAGAACAGGTAAACATAGGAATGCACCAAAAAGATACACCTCCCCAGAAGAGACAAAATAGGGAGAAATATCCTTATTTCTCCTTAATACTTCCTCGTTCTATGTGTGTTGCATTCTGCAGCACACATAGAAAGAGGAAAAGCCTCTCAGGATTGTTTTTGCACAGGCAGGTGCCCCGTCCTGCACAAAAAGAATACTGCACACAACACAGGCACCCTTGCACCATGGTGCATAGGTGCCTGAGTTGGTGCTTGGCAGCCCATTGTGTGCCTGCACAGGGGAAAGGACAGGAATGTGTCGTATTCGTTAAATATGGTGCATATTGCCCTTTCCTTTTCATACAGTGCAGAAAGGTGACTTGCCATGTGGCGCTGTGTGACTTTTTGAAATTTGCCCCTCAGTGCTTGTCTAGCTGCTGGCTGTGTGACCTGAAAGTAAAGAGAGTCTGTCAGGCTGACCTTTGCTGAGCCAGACAGACACTCTCCTTTTGGGAAAAAGGTGTGGGGGCCTGGCCCCTTCACCCATTGGGACTGTTCCCGGCTGTTCTCCAACCAATTGAACGCTGTCATTGATAATTGGTAACTTTAATAAAACAGGCAAATGTGACTTATGTAAAGGAGGAATACAAGACTTGGCACATGCTTTTTTTGTCTGTCCAAATAGTAGTCTGGTTGAGGGGCGTTCACGATTTTTAAAACCCATCTGTACAAAATATAGTAGTCTTAGAAATACGGATTTGATTGTGATCATAAGAAACCCTCCTGATGAATTTGTATGCTATAAAGTTTTTTATTTTTTTAAAGTGTTATTTCCGCTATTTTAGAGATTATACAAGCGAAGAACAATAATCAAGTTTGTTTATAAAGTTTTTAAGATACATTGTAATATAAAGTGATTGGTAATTTGTACATGGTATTTTACTACATTGTGGATCTCAGATGAGGTCTAAAACAATACAAATTTCATTTCATGGTGATAAGGAACACCTGCTGGTGCACTAACAATCTGAGTCTGCTATGCTTTCAGTATCGGCTACCCTCAAGGCACTGGATATTTTAAGTACAGATCTGTTACTTATAATTGCCTAATTACTTTAATTCTCTGGTCAAATGTGGTTCTCTTTACAACTTACTGTAATGCGAAGATCAGTTATTAACGAAGAGCCTTAATACGAACCAGGCACTCTATATATGAGTGTTAAATCAATATAAATACATGTATGGGATTGTAATAAAATGTACGATCTGTATATATTTTTATGGATATATTCTCGAATTCAATACCACCAACTACATCTCTCGCCAGCACTGCCAGGGTACAATGACCGTCTCCAACGAACCATTACCATGGAGACCACCCTAACATTACTTGCTAAGGAAAACAAAGGTCCCATGCAATTTAATTAGAAATAATATCACAATTTTGGTAATAAAAATTGGAAAATATAAATATATTAATGAAAAAATAAAATTTAATAAACAACTGAATTGAACGCAAAAAATACAAGAAGAGTGAGTGAGCAACCGTGACAGGGCAGAGGGAAATCAGCCGATTTCCTTACCGCAAGCAAGTGACTTAAAAAGGTGACTTTTCAATAAGCAAGCATATAAATAAGCAAAAAGTTACAATCTGTATTACATCTCATACTCCACAATTAGATACAAATTTGGTATAGAGTTGAAGATGTATATGTCGACGACGTTTCAATCCCTGAAAGGATTTCGGGATCTCATCAGGACTAACTGATAGAACAGATGCCTGGAAAGTTGCCTGGATAAGTGAAAGGGAAGAGGAAGAGGGAGAGGGGAGGGAGAGTTAAAATGATTATTAGAGGGTAAAGTGTAAGATTAGAGTAGAGGGAAGGAATGGAGGGGAAAAAAAGGGAAGGGGTTGGGAATAGGGGATACCATGGGGAAAGAGAGAGGGAAGGGGGAGATACGAGGGGGAAAAAAAGAATTACTATCAATTATATTAAATTATTAGTGGGATAAATCCGAAAATGTTGCGACAGCCAACAAGGAAGGTGATGGTAAGCAGTGCACACTGACAATGGACAAGCTACATAAAGGGTGGATAAGACCTGAACCTGAAACAATATAGCAAGGACAAAGGGAGAGGTGATAGAGAACAGTGCACAAAAATACTGAGAGGAGAGATAGAGAGATAGAGGGATGTTACCAGTAAAGCAAGGGAGGGGTAGGAGGACAACCGAATGAGTGGTCTGTTCTAAATGGAGGTGATGGAGGAGTATTGTAGAAGTACTGAATTAGTATTACTAACCAGAAAGGAAAATTCACTGAATCAGTTAAGGAGGGTAAATCCGAAAGGATATCAGTAGGAGTGGACGTTGCCGCATACAAACTAGAATGGAGGAGGTGAAAGGTTAAGGAGGCGGTGCCGCGAAAAGATGAAGCGCTGTGCACGGCGCCATGTCGGGCGGTGGAGCTCTTACCAGAATAGGGGTAAGGGGAAGGGCAGTTGTTGAGTAGGAGGTTCCCGTCCGGGAACCGATGGACGCGTTATCGAAGAATCTCCGAAAAGTGCGATAAGGGCGAGGGTCTGGTAGTAACCAAACCGGATCATGCGGTGAAGGTCTGGAAACAAGAAGGGGCTGAGTTAGGAGACGCGCTGATTAGCAGGAACCGCGCCTAAATCAGGGGTCTATGAGGAGGTGCGCATGAACCGCTTACCTTATGTTGTAAAATTATCAGGATGCCATGGTACCGTGCGGGGAGATGCCGCGGCAGTCGCGCGATCAGCCTGTAAAGGGATGTCTGGATGAGAGCGTCAGCGGTGGGACTCTTAAGGAATAACCGGCAAGCGGAAGTGACGAAGAGAGGGAAGGTGTGTGCCGAAGGTAGTTGCTGGTACAGATCAGCAGGGCGGCCATCTTGGAAGGGAGTAAGGCCCAGGAATGGGCATGGATGGCTAGAGGAAACTAGAGGGCTCGAGGTGCAGGCATAATGGGAGTGATGAAGGGGGAGGGGAAGTGGGAGAGTGGGGAGTGAGGAAGGTAAGTGGTGGCAGAAGGGGTCAATGGGCCATAATTAGTGCTGTAGCTACGTGCAATAAGATGAAGGTAAACAAGAGAAACAGTAAGAGAGAGTGTACTGGAAAAGGGAAAAAATTGGGGAAGGGGATCTCGAGTAATTTGGATAATTGGCAAGGCAGTGGAGAATAGGATTAGAAAACCCATATAGTCATAAAAGCACACATGTAGATAAACATTAAGCACAATTCTCAGCCCCTTCTTGTTTCCAGACCTTCACCACATGATCCGGTTTGGTTACTACCAGACCCTCGCCCTTATCGCACATTTCGGAGATTCTTCGATAACGCGTCCATCGGTTCCCGGACGGGAACCTCCTACTCAACAACTGCCCTTCCCCTTACCCCTATTCTGGTAAGAGCTCCACCGCCCGACGGTGCCGTGCACAGCGCTTCATCTTTTCGCGGCACCGCCTCCTTAACCTTTCACCTCCTCCATTCTAGTTTCTACGCTGCAACGTCCACTCCTACGGATATCCTTTCGGATTTACCCTCCTTAACTGATTCAGTGAATTTTCCTTTCTGGTTAGTAATACTAATTCGGTACTTCTACACTACTCCTCCATCACCTCCATTTAGAACAGACCACTCATTCGGTTGTCCTCCTACCCCTCCCTTGCTTTACTGGTAATAACCCTCTATCTCTCCTCTCAGTATTTTTGTGCACTGTTCTCTGTCACCTCTCCCTTTGTCCTTGCTATATTGTTTCAGGTTCAGGTGTTATCCACCCTTTATGTAGCTTGTCCATTGTCAGTGTGCACTGCTTACCATCACCTTCCTTGTTGGCTGTCGCAACATTTTCTGATTTATCCCACTAATAATTTAATATAATTGATAGTAATTCTTTTTTTCCCTCTCGTATCTCCCCCTTCCCTCTCTCTTTCCCCATGGTATCCCCTATTCCCAACCCCTTCCCTTTTTTCCCCTCCATTCCTTCCCTCTACTCTAATTTTACACTTTACCCTCTAATAATCATTTTAACTCTCCCTCCCCTCTCCCTCTTCCCCTTCCCTTTCACTTATCCAGGCAACTTTCCAGGCATCTGTTCTATCAGTTAGTCCTGATGAGATCCCGAAATCCTTTCAGGGATTGAAACGTCGTCGACATATACATCTTCAACTCTATACCAAATTTGTATCTAATTGTGGAGTATGAGATGTAATACAGATTGTGACTTTTTGCTTATTTATATGCTCGCTTATTGAAAAGTCACCTTTTTAAGTAACTTGCCTGCGGTAAGGAAATCGGCTGATTTTCCTCTGCCCTGTCACGGTTGCTCACTCACTCTTCTTGTATTTTTTGGGTTCAATTCAGTTGTTTATTAAATTTTATTTTTTCATTAATATATTTATATTTTCCAATTTTTATTACCAAAATTGTGATATTATTTCTAATTAAATTGCATGAGAACCTTTGTTTTCCTTTGCATATAATTACCCTTGGTCCCATCAGAATTCTAGGGTCTCCTTGTTCCTTTTTTGTACCCTAACATTACTGGCATGAGCTGACGGTCTTAAAGGTGTGTGCAGATTATAACACATCCCCTTTACATAACACAACACCTAAAAATATTTTTTTAAAACAACTCCGATTCAACACCACCAACTACATCTCACACCAGCACTGACAGGGTACAATAACCGTCTCCAACAAACCATTACCATGGAGACCACCCTAACATTCCTGGCATGAGCTGACGGTCTTAAAGGTGTATGCAGATTATAACAGATTGCTAAATCAGACCCTTCTGCCATGAAAATTCTCTTGTTCTTAAGTATCTTGGCATGATGTGCGCACAGCAATCCTCGGTCATGCTGACAGTGTAAAGAGTGTGAGAAACCAGCCTGTGACTAATTTATACTTATGTGTTTGAAGGGTTAATGCCCATAGCTGGGTGTATCTTTACCCTTCTACATATTTTCCGTAATCTAGTCGTATTTTCAATTTATCATCACTTCACAAAAGATTTGTTTGCGATTTCTCACTGCTAATACAAAGGAAAGGCAGAGATGGTCATTCCAATTTGCACATGAAAATTTCCAGATGTTTACAAACATAATACGCATGTGTAAGCATCACTGATTAGGATGTATGGGCCTGGCGATGTATCAAGATATTTTGCAGTTGAAAAGCCAGAGATTCACAAAATCACAGGCTTTGTGACCACGAACATGTGCAATGTGTAAGGGGCGCATGGTGGAAATACATTTCCAAATGACAAAAGGGCCTTTTCAACCAATCACAGTTCAGGAGGTGTTAAAGAGGCACCCCCCGCCCCTCTAACAAATCTCAGTGAGATGAATCAAAGGTTTGCAGTCACAATTACAGCTGCCAACTACTGACCTGATACCCACTTCCTAAAGAGGATAGTATACCAATTGCAAAGTGGAAGCTGTCACTGTGGGTCAGCTTCTACCGTGGAAAAGTGTGCATTTTGCATTGGTGAAAGCTGAGAGTGGCCCAGGCGATCACAGCACACTCTTTCAATAGCATTCGCTGAACGGCAACTTCTATTTTTGATGCAGCCCTGTTCCTTTTTGTGTACCTCTAGTGATGTCATACATGCCTTACAGATTCTTTTTCAATCACTGCTTTCGTAAAAAATAAAATAAAAAGAAGAGTACCATCGTGTTTATATTTACAATTTATGGTGCTGTCTGGGAGAGTTTTGTTTTATGTACTTTCACTCCGATTGCATTATATGAGACGTGGTGCTACATTGTGTAACGTTTTTTGCTTTTTCTGCTATTTGCAGTTTGGGAAATGTTCCAATATACTTTTTGTGAATCTCAAATTATCACGTACTACCTTTGCATAGCAAATGATGGGTGTTAGACTTGGCATCTTTTGGCGTGTTTCCCCTGACTTTTTGCTTTCTGACCTCCCGGTTTTGACTCTGTTTTTGCTGGTGTAATGATTCTGCGCACTTTCCTCACTGCTGTCCAGTGGGAAAGTGCAAGTGCTCCTGTATAAAATGTGTTATGGATTGGTGTTTCCATGATTGGCCTATTTGGTTTATGTGTCAGTCCCTTGTAAAGTGCACTGCGAGTGCCAGGGCCTATAGACCAAATGCTGTTGGTGGGCTGTAGCACTGGATTGTGCCACCCACGCAAACAGCCCGTAAAGTGTAACTCGGGCCTGCCATCGCAGGGCCTGTGCGCAGCCTGGGGCTGCCATGTCGACTTGGCAAGTGCCCACACTTTCAAGTCCCTAAACCTTCCCTTTGCTACATGTTAGTCACCCCTAAGGTAGGCCCAAGGTACCCCTTTGGGCAGGGTGCGTTGTATGCGCAAGGTAGGACATGCCCGGGTGTGTGCGGCATGTCCTGATAGTGAATTACAGCCTAGTTCGTTTTTCACTATTGCAAGGCTACCTGTTCCCCCTAGGCCAGAACGGGCAGTTTTGATTATTACAGCTTATAATCCTAACTGACCCCGGGAACATGGTAGAAATTCGAGTTTAGTATGCCTGGACTCAGAATGATAAAATGCAGCTTTTAGTGAAGTTGGTTTTAACATTCTGTGTTTGAAAATACCACTTTTAGAAAGTGGGTATTTTCTTGTCTAACCATCCAAGCCTGCCTCTGCGAGGTTGTGTATTCCTTGTCTGGAATGTGAGTGACAGGGGCTGGGGGATGCCAGGAGACAGGGTGAGTCAGCACAGGGCTGAATAGCAAGATCTACATGTAGATGGGTGGGAGGGGTCGCACCTGGGCCCTGAATAGGACAGTGCCTTCCCTCCACAATGCTGGCTCCACCTCCTGTGGTGCGTCTGATGTCCCTGGCCTACTCACTGAAAGAAGAGACGGAGACTTGTCAACAAAGTGCTCCAGAACTGGTTTGGACTAGGCAAAGGCCTCTCTGCCTTCAGAGAACAAAGGAATTTGGGATATAAATATTGGGGCCCTGACCCCATGAATTTAGATCTCGCTGGAATCAAGGAACCTGCCAAGACGAAGCGCTGGAAGAGCTGCCAGGAGGAGTACTGCCCCTTTGCTGTGTTGTTGCTTTGTTGGGTTGGCCTGCAGTTGCTGCTTCTGTCTTGGGCAGTGAAAGGACTGGACTGAACTTTCTACAAACTTGTGCTGAGTATCTCCAAGGGCCTGAAACCGAGCTGGCCTCCTGTTAAGAAGTCTCAGGGACTACAAAGACTTCACAAGCCTCTGGGTACCGCTTCTGGAACGCTGTTTCAGTTGCCACAGAGGAGGGAACCGCAACCGACTCCGTCAACCGAATCCATCCCTGGCCGGTGACCTGTTTGCACCGCAGACCGCATCGCCCCGCTTCGCATCGCAACCCTGGTCTCACCGTGGGCGACGTCCGACGCCGCCAACATCGAGCCGCTGCTTGCACCGTGACCTGTGGGCACCGCAGTTCGCATCGCATCGCTTCACTGAACCAACCGGACCCGACCGACGCGGTCGCTGCAACTGGCTCAAGAGTCGTGACCGCATCGCATTTGGGGCACCGCTCGCACGTCTGCGACGCACCGCTCCGACTCGCACCGCTGTCCGACGCCAGCTCCCGCACTCCGGCTTGGTCACCTGCATCGCAACCTGTCAGCACCGCATCGAGCATCGTCTCACCCTGCATTGCACGCCTTGGACTCACCGACTCCGTCTGCACGACGCTCATCGAGCCGCTGCCTGCACCGCATCGAGGGACACCGCACCTTGCATCGCTCCGTCTTGCACCGCAACCGCGACGAACGCCGACCGGCTCGTACACTCCGTACCAGCCACAACGAGAAAGGTACTGTAACCGAGTCTGTTCATGACTCTGCTGGCCCGTATCGACGCGGTCGGCTGGAACTGTTAGACTCTGTGGTTTTCAGCATCACGGTAGGCTCGGACGGAGCTACCGACTCGTACTGAACTTTGCTTTTGTGCTATTCCTGCAAAGAAGAAGTTACCGTATCAAGTATTCATTCGTAAAGTATAGTATTGTGGATTTTTGTCGTAATTGGTCTTGTCTTGAGTATATAAAATATTGGTTATTTTTCTAAACTGGTGTGGTGTCCGTTTGTAGTGCTTACACTGTATTACTGTTGGTTATGTGCAAATGCTTTACACACTGCCTCTGAATTAAGCCTGACTGCTCGTGCCAAGCTACCACGAGGGTGAGCAGGGGTTACTTCACGAGTGTAACACCCTTACCCTGACTAGGAAGAAGGGTCCCTACTTGGACAAAGGTGCAAGCCCTTGCCAACGAGAGATCCCATTTCTAACATTGGTTGTCAGCGGTGAGGATAGGACTTGTGTTTGCACTTGACTTACAGTGATTGGTGTGCACTACTACCATATCGCAGACCATTACGTACCACATACTGGTTCTTTTTCTTTTGGCCTATTTTTGATCTTGCCAGTTTTCAACTCACTACTTTTGTCATGCCTGAATCAATTGCATCATCCGTTGCATCTCTGGAAGTTATCTTTGAGGAGGATAGGTTGGAATCCTACGCCGTAAAGGAGCTACGAGCGATTTGTAAAAACCTGAAAGTCCAAATTAAAGGCCTCACAAGGAAGGAGGAGCTACAGAAGGCGCTGAGGGCCTGGGTAGCAGCCAGACATGCCAATGGGCAGCCTGGTAATCTCAGTGAGGAGGCGGAGGAGCCTATTTCCAGGGTGGATGTGCTTTTGGGTAGGGGGAACCCGCCAGATCAGGCAGCAGCAGTCTGTCCCCAGAGGAGCTGGAGGACAGGCGGGAGGCAAGGCAGTTTGAGCTGCAGAAGCTCAGGCTGGAGAGTGAGCGGGAGGAGAAGAGATTGGCCATAGAGGAGAGGAAGATGCTCTTAGAGCATGAGAGAGAACTGAAGGAGCTAGAACTTAGGAGTAAGTCAGGCTCAGATGGTGGCAGCAATTCGTCCAGAAAGGCAGACAGGATTGTGCACATTCCCAAGAACGTAGGCAAGGAGTTCAAGAAGGGGGATGACATACAAAGGTGGTTTCAGGGTTATGAGGCAGCCATACACATGAATGGGGTCCCTGAGGAGAATTGGGGAGCAGGATTGTGGCCACTTTTCCCTGAAGAAGCAAGGGATGCTCTGATAGCTTTGGGTAAGGGGTATCACCTCACCTATGCTGACATGAAGGATGCCCTTCTCACGAAGTATGGTCTTACTCCTGAAAAGTACAGGGATCAGTTCAGGTCCAGTAAGAAGTCTGATGCCAACACTTGGTTGGAATGTGTGGATGTGTTCTGCAGGTCTCTGGATGGTTGGGTGAAGGGCAGTAGTGTAACAGATTTTCAGGGGCTCTACAACTTGATTGCATGGGAGCACTTGTCTAGTCTATGTTTTGCAGATCTGCGCCAGCACCTAGTTGATAGTAAGCTAACTGACCCCAGGAAGCTTGCTATGGAAGCGGACCGCTGGGTGAGTACTAGGGTCCACAAGACAGCGTTTGGGGGAGACTCAGCCAAAGGTGGGCAGGGTCCCCAGCAGAAAGGTGGGGGGACAAGGGTAAAGCACAGGAGTTCTCTAAAGGGCCCCAAACTAGTACCCAGGGTAAAGGTTCCCAGCCCCCGGTGATCAGAAGAAAGGGGTCTCTACAGGAAGCCTGTTGAGACCGGCCCCACGCAAGTGTTATGCATGTGACCAGGTAGGTCACTTTAAGGGGGACCCCAAGTGCCCGAAGGGGACACATCCACCCACCGGTGGACAGTCCAAAGTGTTGGCTAGTGTAGCGCTTGGGGAGGAGGGGTGCCCACAGGAGGGTGGGGATCCCGCAGAAATGACCCTTGTCTCACTAGTGGACAGTGAGATGGTCCCAGGAAACCAGGTGCCCCCTAACACAAAGAAATATAGCACCTGGGTGACCATTAATGGGAACAGGGTAGAGGCTCTCAGAGATACTGGAGCCAGTGTGACCTCAGTCCGGTGTCACCTGGTGTCTGAGAAGCAAGTAGTCCCAGGAGCATTCCACCAAGTAGTTGCTGTAGACAACTCAGAGCGCCAATGTATGGTGGCGCAGGTTCCCTTTGAATGGGGGGGTCTCAGGTCCCTTGAGGGTGGTTGTGAGCCCTACCATGCCTGTAGATTGTCTGCTAGGAAACGACCTGGAGCAGTCCTCATGGAAGGAGGTTGAGCTCAGGTCTCACTTGGAGATGCTTGGGTTGCCAGAGTGGGCATGCGTGTCTACTCGGTCAATGGCAGCCAGAAAGGGTGACCAAGAGGACTTGGAGCCTGAAACAGTGGCCCAAGTCCCTGCCAAGAGAAAGGGCAGGGGCGCGGAAACCGGCCCCGAAGTTCCCACGGACCGGGAGGAGGCGGACCTCGAGGGGACGCCCCGGTGCCTACAGGGGAGCAGGTAGCCGAACTGGGAGACATCTCTGACCTGACCCATTGGCAGCAAGAAGGGGGTCCCACCAGGGAGGAGTTCTGCAGGGAGCAGAACGAGTGCCCTACTCTGGAGGGTCTGCGGCGGCAGGCTGCAGACCAGGCAGCTGGTAATCAGTCCGGGTCACATCTGATCTACTGGGAGAGTGGTCTCCTATACAGTGAGCCTAAGGTTGCTGAGCCTGGGTCAGCCCGTGTGCTGGTGGTACCCCAGCGCTTCAGGACCTTCCTACTGGGTCTGGCTCATGACGTGCCTTTGGCAGGACATTTGGGGCAGGACAAGACCTTTGACAGGCTTGTCACCCACTTCTTTTGGCCCCAAATGCGAAGGCAGTCAGATGCACACTGTAGGTCTTGCCAAACTTGCCAGGCAAGTGGTAAGAGTGGGAGGAAGGTCAAAGCTCCTCTCCAACCTTTTCCTGTTGTTGGTACACCCTTTGAAAGGGTAGGGATGGATATTGTGGGGCCACTGGATCCCAAGACAGCCATGGGCAACAGGTACATCCTGGTCTTGGTGGACCATGCCACCCGGTACCCGGAGGCAATCCCTCTCAGGACAACGACGGCGCCAGTGGTGGGCCGGGCGTTAATGGGGATCTTTTCCCGTGTGGGATTCCCCAGAGAGGTGGTTTCCGATAGGGGGACCAATTTCATATCGAAGTATATGACATCCCTGTGGAAGGAGTGTGGTGTAACCTACAAGTTCACCACTCCTTACCACCCACAAGGAAACGGTCTGGTGGAGAGATTCAACCAGACCTTGAAAGGCATGATCAAGGGTCTAACAGAACCCATGAGGCGTAAGTGGGACGTCCTCTTGCCATGCCTACTCTTTGCATACAGGGAGGTGCCTCAGAAGTCTCTTGGGTACAGCCCCTTTGAGCTCCTGTATGGCCACCCTGTCAGAGGACCTCTGAGTTTGGTAAAGGAAGGCTGGGAGGCAGCTCCCAGGAAAACTCCCCAGGATGTATTTAGCTACATGCTGGCCTTTAGAAACCAAACTGCCCGCTTCAGGAAACTCGCTCAGGCGAACCTAGAAGCAAGCCAGGAAGAAATGAAGAGATGGTATGACCAGAACGCCACTCTGGTCGAATTTCAACCTGGGCAAAAAGTGTGGGTCATGGCCCCAGTGGCACCTTGTGCCTTGCAGGACAAGTGGACTGGGCCATATGAGGTAAAGGAGCGCAAAAGTGACGTCACCTACCTGGTGGATTTGCAGGCTCCAAGGAACCCTTTGAGGGTCCTTCACGTGAACCGCCTCAAGCCCCACTTCGAGAGGTCCGAAGTGAGTATGCTCTTGGCGACAGATGATGGGGTGGAAGAGGAGAGTGAGCCTCTCCCTGACCTCCTGTCTACCAAGGAGCATGATGGGTCAGTAGAGGGTGTGATCCTCTCCCCTACTCTGACTCAGGAGCAGCAGGGGGACTGTCACCAGTTGTTGGGACAGTTCGCCCCACTGTTCTCTCTGAGCCCCGGTGTTACTCACTGGTGTACCCATGACGTGGACACTGGTGACAGCCATCCTGTGAAGCACAAGATTTACAGGTTGACTGACCGGGTCAGAGCCAGCATCAAGGAGGAGGTCTCTAAGATGTTGGCGTTAGGGGTGATTGAGCCCTCCCACAGTCCTTGGGCCAGCCCAGTGGTCTTGGTCCCAAAGGCTGCGGCGCCCGGTGCCACTCCAGAACTCCGGTTTTGTGTGGACTACCGTGGGCTCAATGCCGTCACCAGGACTGACGCGCACCCCATCCCCAGAGCTGATGAGCTCATTGATCGGTTGGGAGCTGCCCGGTTCCTCAGCACATTTGATTTGACGTCTGGGTACTGGCAGATTGCCTTAACCGAGGGGGCCAAGGAGAGATCAGCATTCTCAACCCCAGAAGGTCATTACCAATTCCGGGTGATGCCCTTTGGGTTGAAGAATGCCCCTGCCACCTTTCAGAGGTTGGTCAATCAGGTGTTGGCCGGGCTGGAGGATTTCAGTGCCGCCTACCTGGATGACATTGCTGTGTTCAGTTCCAGCTGGGAAGAACATTTACAGCACCTTGAGAAAGTGTTGAGGGCTCTGCAAGGTGCAGGCCTCACGATCAAGGCCAGTAAGTGCCAGATCGGGCAGGGTTCTGTGGTGTACTTGGGACACCAGGTAGGAAGCGGCCAGGTGGCGCCCTACAACCCAAGATTGACACCATTCTGGCTTGGGAACCCCCAAGACCCAGACAGAGGTGAGAGCCTTCTTAGGTCTCACCGGTTACTATAGGAGATTTGTTAAGGGCTATGGCACCATCGTTGCCCCCTTAACAGAGCTGACCTCTAAGAGGCAGCCCAGGAAAGTGATCTGGACGGAGTCCTGCCAGAAAGCTTTTGATGCCCTGAAGGCAGCCATGTGCACGGCGCCCGTGCTCAAGGCACCTGACTTCTCCAAAGAATTTGTCGTGCAGACTGACGCTTCAGAGCATGGTGTGGGAGCGGTGCTCTCACAACTGAACGAAGAGGGCCTGGATCAGCCTGTAGTCTTCCTTAGCAGGAGACTACTTCCCAGGGAACAGAGGTGGAGTGCCATAGAAAGGGAAGCTTTTGCTGTGGTCTGGGCGCTGAAGAAGTTGAGACCATACCTGTTTGGGACTCACTTCCGGGTTCAGACAGACCACAGGCCCCTCAGATGGTTGATGCAAATGAGAGGTGAGAATCCAAAACTGCTGAGGTGGTCCATCTCCCTACAGGGAATGGACTTTACGGTGGAACACCGTCCTGGTACAGAACACGCCAACGCAGATGGTCTGTCCAGGTTCTTCCGCCTTAGTGAAGAGAACTCCAATGGGGTTGGGTAGTTCTCCCTACTTTCAGCTGGAGGGGACATGTGTTAGACTTGGCATCTTTTGGCGTGTTTCCCCTGACTTTTTGCTTTCTGACCTCCCGGTTTTGACTCTGTTTTTGCTGGTGTAATGATTCTGCGCACTTTCCTCACTGCTGTCCAGTGGGAAAGTGCAAGTGCTCCTGTATAAAATGTGTTATGGATTGGTGTTTCCATGATTGGCCTATTTGGTTTATGTGTCAGTCCCTTGTAAAGTGCACTGCGAGTGCCAGGGCCTATAGACCAAATGCTGTTGGTGGGCTGCAGCACTGGATTGTGCCACCCACGCAAACAGCCCGTAAAGTGTAACTCGGGCCTGCCATCGCAGGGCCTGTGCGCAGCCTGGGGCTGCCATGTCGACTTGGCAAGTGCCCACACTTGCAAGTCCCTAAACCTTCCCTTTGCTACATGTTAGTCACCCCTAAGGTAGGCCCAAGGTACCCCTTTGGGCAGGGTGCGTTGTATGCGAAAGGTAGGACATGCCCGGGTGTGTGTGGCATGTCCTGATAGTGAATTACAGCCTAGTTCGTTTTTCACTATTGGAAGGCTACCTGTTCCCACTAGGCCAGAACGGGCAGTTTTGATTATTACAGCTTATAATCCTAACTGACCCCGGGAACATGGTAGAAATTCGAGTTTAGTATGCCTGGACTCAGAATGATAAAATGCAGCTTTTAGTGAAGTTGGTTTTAACATTCTGTGTTTGAAAATACCACTTTTAGAAAGTGGGTATTTTCTTGTCTAACCATCCAAGCCTGCCTCTGCGAGGTTGTGTATTCCTTGTCTGGAATGTGAGTGACAGGGGCTGGGGATGCCAGGAGACAGGGTGAGTCAGCACAGGGCTGAATAGCAAGATCTACATGTAGATGGGTGGGAGGGTCGCACCTGGGCCCTGAATAGGACAGTGCCTTCCCTCCACAATGCTGGATCCACCTCCTGTGGTGCGTCTGATGTCCCTGGCCTACTCACTGAAAGAAGGGACGGAGACTTGTCAACAAAGTGCTCCAGAACTGGTTTGGACTAGGCAAAGGCCTCTCTGCCTTCAGAGAACAAAGGAATTTGGGATATAAATATTGGGGCCCTGACCCCATGAATTTAGATCTCGCTGGAATCAAGGAACCTGCCAAGACGAAGCGCTGGAAGAGCTGCCAGGAGGAGTACTGCCCCTTTGCTGTGTTGTTGCTTTGTTGGGTTGGCCTGCAGTTGCTGCTTCTGTCTTGGGCAGTGAAAGGACTGGACTGAACTTTCTACAAACTTGTGCTGAGTATCTCCAAGGGCCTGAAACCGAGCTGGCCTCCTGTTAAGAAGTCTCAGGGACTACAAAGACTTCACAAGCCTCTGGGTACCGCTTCTGGAACGCTGTTTCAGTTGCCACAGAGGAGGGAACCGCAACCGACTCCGTCAACCGAATCCATCCCTGGCCGGTGACCTGTTTGCACCGCAGTCCGCATCGCCCCGCTTCGCATCGCAACCCTGGTCTCACCGTGGGCGACGTCCGACGCCGCCAACATCGAGCCGCTGCTTGCACCGTGACCTGTGGGCACCGCAGTTCGCATCGCATCGCTTCACTGAACCAACCGGACCCGACCGACGCGGTCGCTGCAACTGGCTCAAGAGTCGTGACCGCATCGCATTTGGGGCACCGCTCGCACGTCTGCGACGCACCGCTCCGACTCGCACCGCTGTCCGACGCCAGCTCCTGCACTCCGGCTTGGTCGCCTGCATTGCAACCTGTCAGCACCGCATCGAGCATCGTCTCACCCTGCATCGCACGCCTTGGACTCACCGACTCCGTCTGCACGACGCTCATCGAGCCGCTGCCTGCACCGCATCGAGGGACACCGCACCTTGCATCGCTCCGTCTTGCACCGCAACCGCGACGAACGCCGACCGGCTCGTACACTCCGTACCAGCCACAACGAGAAAGGTACTGTAACCGAGTCTGTTCATGACTCTGCTGGCCCGTATCGACGCGGTCGGCTGGAACTGTTAGACTCTGTGGTTTTCAGCATCACGGTAGGCTCGGACGGAGCTACCGACTCGTACGAACTTTGCTTTTGTGCTATTCCTGCAAAGAAGAAGTTACCGTATCAAGTATTCATTCGTAAAGTATAGTATTGTGGATTTTTGTCGTAATTGGTCTTGTCTTGAGTATATAAAATATTGGTTATTTTTCTAAACTGGTGTGGTGTCCGTTTGTAGTGCTTACACTGTATTACTGTTGGTTATGTGCAAATGCTTTACACACTGCCTCTGAATTAAGCCTGACTGCTCGTGCCAAGCTACCACGAGGGTGAGCAGGGGTTACTTCACGAGTGTAACACCCTTACCCTGACTAGGAAGAAGGGTCCCTACTTGGACAAAGGTGCAAGCCCTTGCCAACGAGAGATCCCATTTCTAACAATGGGTAAAGCAGGTTCAGCGATCACTAATAACTTTGTGCTAGGTTTGAGTTGTTTGATTGTGCTAGTAGACTATAACTGCACATTTGCAACCTGTTTGCATATTTTCTCTGAAAGGTGTTTTCAAGGAAACCTGGCTGGCTCGTTTATTAGGATGCCAGAGTTCAGCACACATGCATTCTCTTACTTCCTTTTTGGTGAAGAGTCAACCTTTTAGATCTATTCTGCCGCCAAACTCTTGGTAATGTAAAGTAATTGTTCCTCTGCTTATCTGATTGTCTAGCAACACGAAGCGCTCACTGGTTTAAAATGTTTCTTTTTGTTCATTAATTTGCACAAAAATATGCATTTTTTGTTTGAAGGTATGGATTCAATCCAGACATTGGGACAATCAAAAAGAAAACAAAACAGTAACAGCATATTCTTGCAGTGCTCTTCCAGAATGCCACCTGAAAGGTTTAGTGTTGTGTGATTGGACTCTGGCACTAAATGTGCCACAAAGGGTGATCTCTATAAGAAAAGCCTAAAGCTTATTAAAGCCTTCTGAAATGTGTCTTAAATGTATCATATGTATTTTTAAGGTGTTTTTTCCTACCTAGATTTACAGTAAGTAACTTATGGAATCTGTAATAAGACAATCACATCAGAGAAAATCATATAGAGATTTATTCAGCAAACCCCACCCACGCGCCAGCTTCAAGCACAACTGCTAAGTATTCCCTGGTAAGCCAGAGCATAACATTACTGAACAGAATTCATGGAGAAAGAACTATCCCAGAAGGCAGACCCCAGTATAGAGGATTCCGCACTTCTTCCCTCTTCACACAGGGAAGTGACCGCAGACATAGAAAGCATGCAAGTCTCAGAAAGAAAATACAATAAGGTAACAACAAGAAACAAAACACATGTATGCCAAACAAAACGTACCCAAAAAAAGAAGAGAAAACCCACTACAAATACATGTACACATCATGATAAAATGAATAGAAACATATAGGGGCTTATTTACAAGCCCCTTGCACCACTTTTACGTCATTTTCCCCATGTTAAAAGTGACGTAAAAGTGGCGCAAGGGGCTTGTAAATAAGCCCCATAATCATTAAGTTGACGATAACCATGGGCTGTGGAGACATGATGGCCCAGATTTGCTAAGTTATTCTTTTTTCAAATAAAACAGCCCCTCCAGCCGTGAGGATGCACCACCGCGTGGATCAGCGGGTCCGGAGTGGGTTCTACCCACAGTCACAAATGGAATGACAAGCTCTAAATAAATATCCAACAAATCCAGGAATGTGCATTGGATTAGACCACTGTAGGGTGCTGATTTTTGCTTGTTTGTGCCAAGCGATGACAAACCCACTGGGGTGAAAGTACTTTTAACAGAACTACCAACACCATTATGCACTGCTGAACTCATTTTGAGAGCCACTGGGGGCAGAACTATTTAAGGTAATCAGGTGCTTGTTCTGTTTTTGCTGCCTCGCACAACATACGGCTTGTGAACAAGAACTGTTAAGCTCGAAATGCGTTTGGCATGAAGAATTAATTTGATGACCTTTGCTGGCTTTGTTGCAGTTGGAATAAATTTGCTGGCTTTGTTGCACTTGGAATAAAGAGGCAGAAACCTGTTTGGAGTGCAACCTTGTCGAGGACAACTCTCTCTTTTTTCACATAAAACGGCCCGCACAACCGAGAGGATGCAAAACCGCGTGATACAGCGGGTCCCAAAGTGACTTCTACTCACAGTCACTAATGTGAACGACAGGCTCTAAATAAATATCCAACAAACCCAGGAATGTGCATTGGAGTAGCCCCTCTAGGGTGCTGATTTTTGTTATTTTATGCCGAGCAGTGACAAACCCACTGGGGTGAAAGTACTTTTAACAGAACAACCAACACCATTATGCACAGCTTAACTCATTTTGAGGCCCTCTAGGGGCAGAACTATTTAAGGTAATCAGGTGCTTGTTCTGTTTTTGTTGCCACGCACAACATATGGCTTGTGAACAAGAATGTTAAGTTCAAAACGTGTAAGGCCTGAAGAAGTAATTTGATGACCTTTGATGGCTTTGTTGCAGTTGGAATAAAGAGGCAGAAACCTGTGTGGAGTGCAACCTTGTTGAGGACAACTCTCTATTTTTTCTTAAATATATCATATGTATTTTTAAGGTGTTCTTTCCTACTTAGATTTACAGTAAGTAACTTATGGAATCTATAATAAGACATTCACATCAGGGAAAATCATGTAGATGGAGATTCATTCAGCAAACCCCACCCACGAACAACTTCCAGCACAACTGCCAAGCATTCCCTGGTAAGCCAAAGCATAACATTACCGAACAGAATTCATGGAGAACGAACTATCCCAGAAGGAAGACCCCAACATAGAGGATCCCGCATATCTTCCCTCTTCACACAGGGAAGTGACGGCAGACATAGAAAGCATGCAGGTCTCAGAAAGCAAATACAATAAGAGGTAACAACAAGAAACAAAACACATGTATGCCAAAACATACCAAACAAAGAAGAGAAACCCCACTACAATTACATGTACACAACATGATAAAATGAATACAAACATATAATGATTAAGTTGAGGATAACCATGGGCTATGGGACATGCCGGCCTAGATTTCCTAAGAGTTCAAGCAAGGTTGCTGCACTCCAATGCGTGAACTGGAGAGATCAGAACTGCATCTTCTCTACAAAGAAAGGGCGCAGTTCATATCTCTTTAAAACTAATAGAGAGTAACCCTTCAAACGAACAAAGGGAACTGGGTTCAAATAACCGAAAAAGCTAAGGCTTTGAAGCAACTCCCACTTGGTAAAACCCCGGGACCTGATTTACTGCCAGTCACTTTTTACCGGGTCTTCTACACGCAGCTCCGAGATCATAAGCTTCACCTTTTTAATAGTTTCACAGACATCTCAGGTCTCACCCCAACAAGGAACGAAGCGGAGGTAGTACTAATCCCCAAACCAGGTAAAGACCATTCACTACCCGCGTCATATCGCCCTATTGCTCTGTTAAACACTGATGTGAAGATCTGTAGGAAAATTCTAGTCAACCGACTGGAACCCCACCTTCCGGGTCTCATTGATCCCGATCAAGTGGGGTTTATTTGCCATTGACAGGGGGCGGACAATATCCGTCGGATAGCCCTGGACTGGATCCGATCATTCCTCACCGGAAGAAGCCAAAGGATCAGACTCCCACCCTTCCTCTCAGACCCCAAGAAAATCACCTGTGGAGTCCCACAGGGTTCATCACTGAGCCCCACCCTCTTCAACATCTACATGGCCCCCCTCGCAGCCATCGTCCGACAACACGGCCTCAACATCGTATCCTACGCCGACGACACCCAGCTCATCCTCTCCCTCACCAAAGACCCCACCACTGCCAAACTCAACTTCCAGAAAGGAATGCAAGACGTCGCAGTCTGGATGACCAAGAGCTGCCTGAAGCTCAACGCTGAGAAGACAGAAGTCCTCGTCCTCGGTACCACCCCTTCTGCATGGGACAGTACCTGGTGGCCGACCGCCTTCGGAAGCCCACCTACCCCCTCAGACCACGGCAAGAACCTCGGCATCGTACTCGACTCATCACTCACCATGAACCGACAGGTCAACGCCGTCACCTCCAGCTGCTTCAACACCCTCCGCATCCTCCGCAAGACCTTCAAGTGGATCCCCCCTGAGTCAAGGAAGACAGTCACCCACGCACTCATCACCAGCAGACTGGACTATGGAAACGCACTCTACGCCGGCATCAACAAGTCACTACTCCGCAAACTCCAGGCAATAGAGAACACCGCAGCCAGACTCGTCCTCGGCATCCCCGACACGAACACATCAGCCAACACCTACGAAGTCTCCACTGGCTCCCCGTGGAGAAAAGAGTCACTTTCAAAATCCTCACTCACGCCTACAAATGCCTACACAGCAACGGACCCAAATACCTCAACGACAGAATCAACTTCCACGTACCCAAAAGAAACCTCCGATCTTCCAACCTCGCACTGGCCGAAACTCCGCACATCCACAGAGCCAGAGCAGGCAAAAGATCCTTCTCTCACATTGCAGCCAAGACCTGGAACGAGCTACCGGCAGACATCAGACACGCCCCCTCCCTGAACACCTTCAGGAAGACCCTCAAGACCTGGCTCTTCGGCTAACCAGATCTGCGGACCCCCCACCTCAGAGCCTTGAGACCCTCACGGGTGAGTAGCGCGCTTAAAATTCCCTGATTGATTGATTGGTCGGATAGCCCATCTTGTTGAAAAGGCACGCTTTAGGGATATCCCATCCTGTCTGGTCTCCCTCGATGCGGAGAAAGCCTTCGATTGAGTGGACTGGGGCTTCCTAAGAGCAGTGCTACGGAAGGTGGGGTTGGGTCCGGAAATGATCTCTAAATTGATGGCGCCTTATGCGAAACCCACTACCCGTATACGTTTTAACGGTCGTCTCACTGCCCCTATCCCCATCTATCGGGGCACCAGACAGGGGTGCCCGTTGTCCCCTCTGTTGTTCGCCCTGGTGGTGGAACCTCTGGCTATCGCCATACGAAACGATCCGAACATTAGGGGTATCCCCATGGGTGGGTATGAACATAAGGCCTCCCTCTTCGCTGATGATCTCCTTCTCTCCCTATCTTCCCCATCTACATCCCTCCCGGCAGTGGCTACTCTCCTGGGGGCCTTTGAACATGCGTCAGGATACCAGATTAATCTTGATAAATCTCATGCCTTTAATCTTACTCTCCCGGCCTAGGAGGTCCAGGGTTTGCGAGATCTGATTCTGGTACAGTGGACAGATGTATCGATTCGATATCTGGGCCTCGACCTGACCCCTACACTCTCGACATGGACTTCCTCCAACTGGCCTAGATACAGGAGCGCCATCTGGGAGGAGTTTCACAGATGGAAGGGTCTACCTCTTGGTTGGCTAGGATGTATCAATACCATCAAAATGGCCCTCCTCCCTAAAATCTTATATCTTTTCCAAACCCTGCCCACTCCCATACCGCAGGTGGATATTCTTGCCCTACAACGTGACTTTACTAAATTTATATGGGGGAAATCCCGCCCACGCTTTTCTAACAAGATTTTAATGCTGCCTCGCGACCGGGGCGGACTTGCGTGTCCCAACCTTCTGGAATACTATTGGGCTTGTCATCTTCAATATATCTCGCAGTGGGTGGCTCGCGAAAGCGAAAAACATTGGTTCCATTTGGACCGAGCAGTGTCCTGTGGACTTGTATGGAACCTGGCATGGCTCCCGCGTGGGGCGCGCCCCCGCACCGCCTACATAGCCACCCCTACAAAGACAGTACTAGAGATCTGGGATAAGTTGGTGATACCTTGCGGCCTGACATTCCCATCTCCTAATATTCCTATAGCTCGGAACCCTCTGTTCCCCCCGGCATTGCAAACCCAGGCTTTTAAAATGTGGACGGAGGGCGAATGCCGGGTTATTCAGGCCCTCTTTCAGGGCAATAAGTTCCTCACGTTTAATCAATGTAAGCAAAAGTTTCATCTCACAGGGGAGGCACGCATGCAATATTATCAGTTACGTCATTGGCTTAGCTCTCAGACTTACATCCAGGGAGCTACTAGACAACGTACCGCCTTTGAATCCCTGGTCCGTAAATTTGAGGGCTCGAAGGGCCTTATTTCCAATACATATACTGTCTTACAGCATTCTCAGCGGCCCACGCCCCATGGCTATCAGACGCGCTGGGCTTCAGACCTGGTAGAGGATGTACCTCCTGAAGGGTGGGCTCGTCTAGGGATGGATATCCCAAAGATATATCAGAGCACGCCCCAGCGTGAATCAGCATACAAATTGATGAAGCGGTGGTATTACACCCCAGTCCGCCTGCACCAAATGTTCCCAAATTTCCCACCGACCGGTTGGAGGTGTCAGAAAGATAGAGGGGACTTCATTCACATATGGTGGTCATGTCCGAATCTCACGATGTTCTGGAAGGAGGTCCTCAGTCATATCAAAGAAGTGGTGGGGGTGGGATTTCCTATTCCTGCCTCCCCGTCAGTCACGCTTTTAGGTATTAAACCCTCAACACTAAAGACTATGACTTACGCAGACTGGTGCTTGATTCTCCATCTGTTGGGAGCGGCTAGGCAGTCAATAGCTCTATTTTGGAAGAAGACGCAGCCCCCCCCTATTGCTACTGGGTTTCTTCGACTGTGGAATCTGTTAGCCCTGGAACTGATCACTGCCCAGATCAATCACACAGATACACGATTCACCCGCACCTGGCAGCCTCTTATACACTATTTCACCATGTCTAGGCATTCCCGGATGGTTCCCCCTAGACTTCGGGCCTTGCAGTTGTTTGAGGATTCACTTGAACCATACTCCAGGGGCCAGAAACAGGATTCCCTGGCGCGATGTCCTGGCCTTTTGCCCCCTGATGCCCCCTAGGCTTCTATCCGCAGGCCTCATTTCTCCCAGCGCATCCTCCTTTTTCCCCTCCCTACTTTGAGAGAACGTAATTTTTGTTTCTCTCTTCTTTATTTCTTTCTTTATCTTTGATTGATGACAATTCTCTGGTCCTTTCTTACTCTTGGGGGCCCCCATGGATGATGAGAGGAACTTATATATAACAATGTTGTGTATAGCACAAGCGTGTGTTGTTCTCCTCTACTATGGTATAGTTCATAATGTAAGATTTTGACAGCATCTTGAGTGGGTTAGCTCTTGATATGTATGTTTTTATTAAGTTGTTGCAACATGTACCATGGAATGTGGGCTTATTTGATGCCTTCCTTACAGGGACATGAGTCTTCAAACTGTTTGGCTTGTGTTGTTTTGTCTTCTATTCAATAAACAGAACTTACATAAAATAACCGGAAAAAAAAACCTATTGTTCCCCTTATGCTGATTCAATCAATCTTGTGGAACACCCCTATTGTTCTTCTATTATCACATTCATGCATACATACTCAAAATACATAAAACCTGTTTTTTGCAAAAGATGTCTCCTCATTTATTAGAAAATGTTCCTTTTATATTCATGTAACACTGAATTACAATAATGGATATTTATATACAGAGCCACAGACTCAATGTCAATATTCCAAATAAATATTTCACAAAATGTTTTCATCGATCAATCTTATACTAAGAAGTAAAACAAAAACAGAAGGCCTCCTTTGTCATTCCTCCTATTTACACTCGTTTAAAAATCACAATATTCATACACTGATTTTTATCTGTGAATCCCTGCACATGAATAACTCTTAATAAACATTTCACATATTATCAAAATCCCATACAAATTTTTTTTTAAAACAGTGAATCAAACCAATGTTCATACAAGTATAGTAAAAGCAAAAGTGTCGACGCGGCGTTTCAGTGGACTTGTCTTATTCTGCACCACCTTCTTCAGGACAAGCTTTTATTTTTAAAAGACAGTTGGGTTCTCTCTATGGGCAGAAGTTTAAAATACAACAGAAAATACTGTTAGAGGACCATCTACTAATGCAAAAAACATGACTATTTTATAAAACCAACAGTCAAGCCAACACTCAAACCTCTAAAAGGATCCCCTTGTAGTATTCCAAAAATGAGTCATTGAACAACTATTAATTCAAATACACTTGTAAAAGTGATACATATTCAATTAATATCCTGGGTTTTTTTATTATCACATTTTCTCATTCAACCCGTTTGGCCACTATATTATCAATCAAAACACTCACTTGAGGTATGTTGTCTTAGCCGCAAATAATAAATCTCATTGTGGTAGGAAAACTCCAGGAGATAGATGTACCGGTAGTTACTTCCGATTATAATCTGAATTAAAGAGAATACATGTCGAAGTTACTGACATGTATTTAAAGAAAATCATACCTATTTTGATAAAAGGGAAGCAATTCTAACAATTTGCTTTCCCTTATTAGTTCCAATTTTCACTGGTTTACACACTTTCCTTTCATCAATGAGGAAGCGTGCGTTTATTTAAAAATTTCTGGTCACCGTATTTCAGTAATTTCCCAGAGTATTCAGTGACATATCATAGTTTTCGGCAGCTGTCTCTGTAACATATAAATTACAGATAAGTATAGATGCGTGATATATTGCCTTTTTCTAGGAGTGTAACATTTCTAGCTACTATATTATTAGAGTTTTATCATGTAATTTAATCTGCTTCAAAGACATGCTATTTTAAAGACATGTCCCACTCATATGTCCCTGGTTAAGAAGACAACTCAACTTTTACTCCATGTAGAAAATATGTATCGTAAAAATATATACAAAAACTTTTTTATAGTAATAAAAGTTCCTATGGGGACCAGCCCTCCACTTAGATGAACCAAATTATTCACTAAACTATATCACGATAACTCTAAACGGCATAAATTATCACAGTGTCATATCCACTTACTGCTTCTATTCTTTAAGTATCCTCGAATGCGAGTTGTTCTGGCAAAGATCAGTTGTGGTCTGAGCTTCCTAGTTATATACGCTCCATTTCCCGCCAAATGATCGAGTTAATTGCTTCCGGGTTCATAGTACCAGAGGGCGTGAACTCCATCATCAAAAATCTGGCAGCCATCTTAGACTGTGTTTACTTATGATCAGGTCTATTGCCTCAGATATTTAGCAGTGTTGGTTTCAAATCCAAATTAGGCTCAGCTTGTTTATATCAACACTAGAAATGATGAGGCATGTTTGAGCATGAAATTTTAACCAAACCTCAACTTGTGTGTCGCTTAGAGTGGTTCAATCCCCAAACTACCCCTCAGGAATCCCATTGTATATCACTGATATCAACGGCGGCCTTCTTAGAAGGTCTAGTTTGATGACCACAGATACATGTAGCTAGTCTCTACTGCTCATTCACTAATGTTAGGAGTCATATCTTCATTAATCTGACACTTAAATTAAACTTATACATTTTGTATTAGAATCTATATTATCTAGGTGGTGACAATCAGTTAGTGTATGAGCCTATTCATTTAAAATATTGGGGCTCATGCGGAATGTGGTAAGCAAACGGGATGAAACTTTATTTTAAAAGTCTCTCCCATTCCTCCCTATTATTCAACCTGTAAAGGTATGTTTTAAATTTACTCATGTAGTATTGTTCCCAACATTTCCTCTTTTTATCAATGTTTCTGCCTCTTTTGGTACCAGATATTCTCTCCAGTATGCACCATTTTATATCTTCTAACCTATGGTTATGTTCTAGCCAATGTTCTGTTAGTGGTGCATTTCTTTTACCTGTTGTTAAGGCTGACCTAAGTTCGTTGAGGCGTAGTCGCATTTCTCGACCGGTCTCTCCGACATAGCCTTTGTTACAGGGACAAATAAGTAGGTATATCACATTTCTTGTCTTGCAATTAAACATAGCATTAAAAGTATGTTTAATTCCATCTAGTTTTATCTCTTTTTCTTTTATAAGCGAACTACAATTAATGCAAGAGTTACATGGGTAATTACCTATTATTCTCTTGTTCTCTACAACAACCTGAGATGTTTGTTTGGGTTCTCTGTAGGTATGGACAACACAATTCCTGATGGTTCAGTTCTTTCTGTATGCAATAGAGGTTTTTCTATTGTTACTGTGTTCCTATCTGTCAAAAGGGACCAGTTTCTATTTATTAGATTCTTTATTTTATTGCTCAGACCTGAGTAGTTGGTCACACAAACTATCCGATCCATATCAGTGCTTTTTTTCTGTCCATTGTTTTCAAAGAAAATCTCTCTATTAAAATATTTTGCCCGCTGTTAGAAATGGGGTCTCTAGTTGGCAGTGGCTGGCCAATGTCCAAGTAGGGGCCCTTCTTCCTAAGTCGGAGTAAGGAGGCTACACCCTTTGATAACCCCTGCTCAACCCTGTAGTAACGTAGCACGAGCAGACAGGCCTACCTCAGAGGCAGTGTGTGAAGCATTTATGACCATACACAATAACGCAGTGACGACACCACAAAGGGACACCACACAAGTAGCTATAGAAAAATAGGTATCTTTATATAAGCTTAACACAAGGCTCAAACACGATCAAAAAGCCACAATGCACGTAAATATAAGTTCACGAAGAAAGGCAATTAAAAGCACTCAAAAGCGTGTGAAACGAACTTAGTTCGAGGCCGGGGTCTACGCGACCCGGTGATGCACAATGTACCTGAGGTTTAAAGGGGCACGGCACGCAGCTTCGGGAGGAAGCCGCGATGATGACAGGCGGCCTCTCAGCGGCAGCAGCTCCTCAGCCGCAGCGGCCCACAATAGCGATAGCGATGATCCTCGTACCACAGACAAATGTGGGCTCTCAGCGGCAACAGCTCCTCAGCTGCAGCGGCCCACAATAGCGATAGCGATGATTCTCGTAGCACAGACAAATGCGGGCTCTCAGCGGCAACAGCTCCTCAGCTGCAGCGGCCCACGATAGCGATAGCGATGATTCTCGTAGCACAGACAAATGCGGGCTCTCAGCGGCAACAGCTCCTCAGCTGCAGCGGCCCACAATAGCGATAGCGATGATTCTCGTAGCACAGACAAATGCGGGCTCTCAGCGGCAACAGCTCCTCAGCTGCGGCAGCCCACAATAGCGATAGCGATGATTCTCATAGCACAGACAGATGCGGGCTCTCAGCCGCAACAGCTCCTCAGCTGCAGTGGCCCACAATAGCGATAGCGATGATTCTCGTAGCACAGACAGATGCGGGCTCTCAGCGGCAACAGCTCCTCAGCTGCAGCGGCCCACAATAGCGATAGCGATGATTCTCAGCTCGCGTTCCCCGCAGTAGACCCAGAGGCTCTGGAGTTCTTGACAGAGGCCTCACCTGCGAATAGAACCCCTCTCAATAGGAATTCAGAAGGCGGATGGGTGAAGTCTAATGTCCCTGAGACTTCAGCAGGAGGCAAGCTCAAATCAGGCCCTTGGGTAGTTGCTTCAGCAAGATGGATGAAAGTTTCAAAAGTCCTTTTCCTCTCGTTACACGGACAGAGGTTCGTCTTGACATCCAGAAGTAACACACCCGTAGGGGTTTCGGCACAGATATTTATACCCCACAGGTCTTTGTTCTCAAAAGTCACAAGTCACTGAACCCAGCCAGAACCAGTTCGGTGTGGTCCTGGAGCACTTTATTTACGAGGCGGCATCCTGCCTTTGAGGAAGAGGGGGTCTGCCATCAGACGCACAGTGGGGGCTGGAGCCATCATTCACCTTGCCAGGCCCAGCCCTGCTCAGACCAAAGGGTCACCCCTCCCCATACTCCAGCTGCAGATTCCGCTCTTCACCCCAGGTCGGGCTCAGCCTGCCCTGTCCCTCCAAGACCAGACATCCAATACACATAACAGCAGAGCACACGGGACGACTTAGGCAAGAAAATACCTACTTCCTAGAAGTGGTATTTTCAAACACAGAATATAAAAATAATCCTCACTAAAAGATGTATTTTAATATTCTGAGCTCAGGCATACTAAATTCGACTTTCCAAACGTGTTCCTTGGGTCAGCTAGGATTATAGAATGTAATAATCAAAACTGCCCATTCTGGCCTAAGGGAACACATAGCCTTGCAATAGTGAAAAACGAAATGGAGTTTAATTCACTATCAGGACATGCCACACAGACCAAGGCAGGTCCTACCTTTCACATACAACGCACCCTGCCATAGGGATGACTTACATGATGCCAAGGGAAGGTTGATGGACTGGGAAGTGGGTTCACTTTACAGTCAAAGAATGGCAGTTCTGGACTGCGCACAGACTCTGCGATGGCAGGTCTGAGACACACTTTACGCGCTGCTTAGGTGGGTGGCACAATCAGCGCTGCAGGACCACCAGCAGCATTCGGTCTACCAGCCCTGGGCACGCACGGTGCACTATTCGAGGGACTAACAGGTAAATCAAATGAGCCAATTATGGGAATACCAATTCATCCAGTCAATTTACAATAGGGAGCATTCGCGCTGTAGCACTGAATGGCAGTGGCACAGCGCCCGGAGCATCTAACACCAGCAAACACAGAGGAGACAAAAAGCGAAAGATGGAAGGGAGACCCACGCCAATGGTGCCAGGTCTAACACGTGTCCCCTCCAGCTGAAATGTGGGGAGAACTACCCACCCACTTGGGGGTTCTCATCACTAAGGCTGAAAAATCTGGACAGACCATCAGCATTGGCATGTTCTGTACCCGGGCGGTGTTCCACCGTAAAGTCCATCCCCTGTAGGGAAATAGACCACCTCAACAACTTGGGATTCTCACCCCTCATCTGCATCAACCATCTGAGGGGCCTGTGGTCCGTCTGAACCCGGAAGTGAGTCCCAAACAGGTATGGCCTCAGCTTCTTCAGTGCCCAGACCACAGCAAATGCCTCACGCTCAATTGCACTCCACCTCTGTTCCCGTGGAAGTAACCTCCTACTAATGAAGGCTACCGGTTGGTCTAGGCCCTCCTCATTGATCTGTGACAGAACAGCCCCCACACCATGCTCTGAAGCGTCTGTCTGGACAACAAATTCGTTTGAAAAGTTGGGCGCCTGAAGTACAGGTGCTGTGCACATGGCAGTCTTCAGGGCGTCAAAAGCTTTCTGACAGGTGTCAGTCCAGTTCACAATCTTTGGCTGCTTCTTAGAAGTCAGCTCAGTCAAGGGTGCAACAATGTTGCCATACCCCTTGACAAACCTCCTGTAATAACCCGTGAGTCCTAAAAAGGCTCTCACCTGTGTCTAGGTCTTTGGGGGTTCCCAAGCCAGGATGGTTTCAATCTTGGGCTGTAGGGGCGCCACCTGGCCGCTCCCAACCTGGTGTCCCAAGTACACCACAGAACCCTGCCCAATCTGGCACTTACTTGCCTTGATTGTGAGGCCTGCCCTTCGCAGTGCCATCAACACTTCCCAGAGGTGGCGCAGGTGGTCCTTCCATGAGGAACTAAACACTGCAATGTCATCCAGGTAGGCGGCACTGAAATCCTCCAGCCCAACCAACACCCTGTTGACCAACCTCTGAAAGGTGGCAGGGGCATTCTTCATCCCAAAGGGCATCACCCGGAACTGGTAGTGCCCATCCGGTGTGGAGAATGCTGACCTCTCCTTTGCCCCATCCGTCAAGGCGATCTGCCAATACCCAGACGTCAAATCAAACGTGCTGAGGTACCGTGCAGCCCCTAGCCGATCTATGAGATCATCAGCTCTGGGGATGGGGTGCGCGTCAGTCTTTGTGACTGAATTGAGACCTCGGTAGTCCACGCAGAACCGAAGTTCTGGGGTGGCACCAGGCGCTGCAGCTTTTGGTACCAGGACCACTGGGCTGTACCAAGGGCTGCTAGAGGACTCAATCACCCCTAAAGCAAATATTTTGGAAACCTCCTCCTTAATGCATGCCCTAACCCGGTCAGTCACTCGGTAAGCCTTGTGCTTAACAGGAGGACTGTCCCCAGTGTCCACTTCATGGACACACCAATCAGTGACACTAGGCACCAGGGAGAACAGATCACTGAATTGTCGCAACAGTAGGCGACAATCACTCTGCTGCTCAGGGGTCAGTGTGGTGGAGAGGACCACACCCTCAACTGACCCATCTTGCTCCTTTGCACACAGGAGGTCAGGAAGAGGCTCACTCTCCTCCTCCATCCCAGCATCTGTGGCCAGGAGCATGCCCACTTCGGACCTCTCAAAGTGGGGCTTCAGTCGGTTGACATGCATGACCCGCAAGGGGTTCCGGGGAGACCGCAAGTCCACCAAGTAGGTAACAGGACTCTTGCGCTCCACCACCTCAAAGGGTCCGGTCCACTTATCTTGGAGCGCACAGGGCTCCACTGGGGCCATGACCCAAACCTTTTGACCAGGCTGAAACTCAATCAGAGTGGCATTCTGATCGTGCCAACGTTTCATCTCTTCCTGGCTGGCTTCCAGATTCGCCTCAGCAAGCTTTCTGAAATGCCGAGTCTGGGTCCTGAAGGCCAGCATGTAGCTAAACACATCCTGGGGAGGTTTCCTGGGAGATTGCTCCCAGCCTTCCTTGACCAGACTCAGAGGCCCTCTTACCGGGTGACCATAGAGTAGTTCAAAGGGGATGAACCCTAGGGACTTCTGTGGCACCTCACGGTAAGCAAACAACAGGCATGGCAAGAGGACGTCCCACTTATGCCTCATGGACTCTTCTAGGCCTATAATCATGCCTTTGAGGGTCCGGTTGAATCTCTCAACCAGCCCATTACCTTGGGGGTGGTAAGGGGTGGTAAACTTATAAGTTACCCTACACTCCTCCCACAGAGACTTCATATATTTGGAAATGAAGTTAGTACCCCTATCGGACACCACCCCTCTGGGGAACCCCACACAGGAGAAAATCCCCATCAGTGCACGTCCCACCACGGGGGCCGTCACTGTCCGGAGCGGGATGGCTTCAGGGTACCGGGTGGAATGGTCCACCAAGACCAGGATGAACCTGTTGCCCATGGCTGTCTTGGGGTCCAGAGGCCCCACAATGTCAATGCCCACTCGCTCGTATGGGGTACTGACAACTGGAAAGGGCTGGAGTGGGGCTTTGATCTTCCACCCACTCTTCCCACTTGCCTGGCAAGTTTCACATGTCCTACAGTGAGCATCTGAGCTCCTGCGCATCTGGTGTCAATAAAAGTGGGTGACCAGCCTCTCGAAAGTCTTGGTCTGCCCCAGATGTCCTGCCAATGGCACATCATGAGCCAACCCCAGTAGGAAGGCTCTGAAGCACTGGAGTACCACCAGCACACGTGCTGACCCAGGCTCAGCAACCTTAGGCTCGCTGTAAAGGAGGTCATTCTCCCAATAGATCAGATGTGACCCTGACTGATCACCTGCTGCCTGGGCTGCAGCTTGTCGTCACGGCACCTCAAGAGAAGGGCACGTTCTCTGCTGTTCACAAAATTCTTCCCTGGTGGGCCCTCCTTCCTGCTGCCAATGGGTCAGCCCAGGCAGGTCCCCCAGTTCGGCTACTTGTTCCCCAGTAGGCTCCAGGGCATCCCCCTCAAGGTCTGCTCCCTCCTGGGCCGTGGGAACTATGGAGGCCGGTTTCCCGCGCCCCCTACCCCTTCTCTTTAAGGCAGGGGCCTGGGCCATACTTTCAGGCTCCAGGTCCTTCTGAATGTCCTTACTGGCTGCCATGGACTGAGTGGTGGCGCACGCCCACTTAGGCAGACCCAACATTTCCAAGTGAGATTTCCTCTCCACCGTAGCCCATGGGGAGTTCTCTAAATCGTTGCCCAACAGACAGTCTACCGGCATGGCGGGCCTCACAGCTACTTGAAGAGTTCCTGAGACCCCCCCACTCAAAGGGAACTTGAGCCACCTCACACTGGCTCTCAGAATTGTCTGCTGACACTACTGGGCAGAATGCATGGGGGACAACCTACTCTGGGGACACCAACCGGGAGCTGACAGCAGTCACACTTGCTCCTGTGTCCCTCAGAGCCTCCACTGCCTGTACTTCTTAGTGTTATCAGGCAGCGTGGGGTTAGGGACCTTCTCAAAGTCTCCTAGCGAGACAAGGGCCAATTCTACGGGATCCCACCCACCTGGGGCACCCATCTCCTCCCCTCCCAGGGCTACACTAGCAAGCTGGAGGGGTGGTGCACGGGGTGGTGCATTGAGGTCCCTCTGGAGACACTGGGGATCATAATACCGGTGGCCCACTTGACCACATTTAAAACAAGTAAGGGGCCCCCTATGAACAGGCCTACCTGTTGGGGGCACTGGCTTCTTCTCAGGGGGAGACTGGGACACCACTCCTGGGTTCCCTTGGGAATTACTTTGGGGCCCTCTCTGGAACTCCCTCTGTTTACCCCTGTCCCCCCCACTTCTCTGCTGGGGACCCTGCCCACCTTTGGCGAAGTCTCCCACCTGACCCTTGCGAACCCGGGTGCTCACCCAGTGGTCCGCCTCCTCAGCAAGCTTCCTAGGGTTAGTTAGCTTGCTATCAACAAGGTGCTGGCATAGCTCTGGAAAACAGTTACTAGCTAAATGCTCCCACGCAAACAAATCATACAGTTGTTCAAAAGTTTCCACCTTGCTACCTTTTACCCAGCGATCCATTGATCTGCAAAAAAAAGACACATATTCAACCCAAGTGGTACCCTCTAACTTCTTACAGGTTCTAAATCTCTGCCTGTACATTTCTGGGGTCAAACCATATCGCGTCATCAAGGCCTCTTTCATGTGGGCATACACCATCCTGCTCTCTTCAGGCAGATCCAACAGGGTATCCCTCCCATCACTCACAAAGCGTCCCCACAACCCCGCTCCCCAATCCTTCTCAGGGACCCAGTGGGACACCATGGCTATCTCGTAGGCGGCAAACCGTTGCCCAATATCCTCACTCTTATGGAAATCCTTGATGACATCCTTGGGTATATAAACTCTACCCTCGGTAGGTACTAAAGGTATGCTGCCACCAGAGGGGGAGATCTCTAAACTCTTAGCCTTGATCTCCAGTTCCCTCAATATTCTCTCATGCTCCAGTTTCATTTTCTCAAGTTCAAATGTCAACCTGTTATTCTCAATATCCAACTTTTTACTCTCTAGGTCCTTCTGACCTTCTAATTTGGCCATCTCCAAACTATGCCTCCTATCTCTCTCCCTGTCCTCCATCTCTTCTGGAGACAGGCCCTTTGAGGACACACTAGTACCTGGACTGGAAAGTGCTTTACCTCCCCCTAAATCCACTTCGTCATCCTGCTGCCCTCCGGCATTCTCTCCCCCATCCCCAGGCTCTCCCCCATTCCCGGGGGACTCCCTCGCCTCCCACCAGGCCTTTAGCGCGTTCTGATACTCCTCCTTCCTAGAGAGACCTGCAATAGGGACGGTGAATTGCTTGCAAAAAGACTTTAGCTGTTTGGCAGTGTAGGTTTCTAACCTCTCTTCCTCAAAGGTGAGATCCTCCGAAGCATTGGATGCTGGCTTACCCATTGTAGACATAATTGGCAATTATGATAAAAAAATAGAACACGATCAACAACGTATGTGGTTGCGTTTAGGTCTGCACTCACTAGTGGTGTACACCAGTTATTGTATGTGGATCACAAATGCAAGTCCTGATCCTCACCGCTGACCACCAATGTTAGAAATGGGGGTCTCTAGTTGGCAGTGGCTGGCCAATGTCCAAGTAGGGGCCCTTCTTCCTAAGTCAGAGTAAGGGGGCTACACCCTTTGATAACCCTGCTCAACCCTGTGGTAACGTAGCACGAGCAGACAGGCCTATCTCAGAGGCAGTGTGTGAAGCATTTATGACCATACACAATAACGCAGTGACGACACTACAAAGGGACACCACACAAGTAGCTATAGAAAAATAGGTATCTTTATATAAGCTTAACACAAGGCTCAAATACGATCAAAAAGCCACAATGCACGTAAATATAAGTTCACGAAGAAAGGCAATTAAAAGCACTCAAAAGCGTGTGAAACGAACTTAGTTCAAGGCCGGGGTCTACGCGACCCGGTGATGCACAATGTACCTGAGGTTTAAAGGGGCACGGCACGCAGCTTCGGGAGGAAGCCGCGATGATGACAGGTGGACTCGCAGCGGCCGCAGCTCCCAGCTGCAGCGGTCCGTGGCATGCACTCACGAGGCTCCTGAGGCGGTGATAAAAAGGCGGGCTCTCAGCGGCAGCAGCTCCTCAGCCGCAGCAGCCCACAATAGCGATAGCGCTGATCATCGTAGCATAGACAAATGCGGGCTCTCCGCGGCAACAGCTCCTCAGCTGCGGCGGCCCACAATAGCGATAGCGATGATCCTCGTAGCACAGACAAATGCGGGCTCTCAGCGGCAACAGCTCCTCAGCTGCAGCGGCCACAATGCGATAGCGATGATTCTCGTAGCACAGACAAATGCGGGCTCTCAGCGGCAACAGCTCCTCAGCTGCAGCGGCCCACAATAGCGATAGCGATGATTCTCGTAGCACAGACAAATGCGGGCTCTCAGCGGCAACAGCTCCTCAGCTGCGGCGGCCCACAATAGCGATAGCGATGATTCTCGTAGCACAGACAGATGCGGGCTCTCAGCGGCAACAGCTCCTCAGCTGCAGCGGCCCACAATAGAGATAGCGATGATTCTCATAGCACAGACAGATGCGGGCTCTCAGCGGCAACAGCTCCAGCGGCCCACAATAGCGATAGCGATGATTCTCGTAACACAGACAAATGCGGGCTCTCAGCGGCAACAGCTCCTCAGCTGCAGCAGCCCACAATAGCGATAGCGATGATTCTCAGCCCGCGTTCCCCGCAGTAGACCCAGAGGCTCTGGAGTTCTTGACAGAGGCCTCACCTGCGAGTAGAACCCCTCTCAATAGGAATTCAGAAGGCGGATGGGTGAAATCTAATGTCCCTGAGACTTCAGCAGGAGGCAAGCTCAAATTAGGCCCTTGGGTAGTTGCTTCAGCAAGATGGATGTAAGTTTCAAAAGTCCTTTTCCTCTTGTTACACGGACAGAGGTTCGTCTTGACATCCAGAAGTAACACACCCGTAGGGGTATCGGCGCAGATATTTATACCCCACAGGTCTTTGTTCTCAAAAGTCACAAGTCACTGAACCCAGCCAGAACCAGTTCGGTGTGGTCCTGGAGCACTTTATTTACGAGGCGGCATCCTGCCTTTGAGGAAGAGGGGATCTGCCATCAGACGCACAGTGGGGGCTGGAGCCATCATTCACCTTGCCAGGCCCAGCCCTGCTCAGACCAAAGGGTCACCCCTCCCCATACTCCAGCTGCAGATTCCGCTCTTCACCCCAGGTCGGGCTCAGCCTGCCCTGTCCCTCCAAGACCAGACATCCAATACACATAACAGCAGAGCACACAGGACGACTTAGGCAAGAAAATACCTACTTCGTAGAAGTGGTATTTTCAAACACAGAATATAAAAATAATCCTCACTAAAAGATGTATTTTAATATTCTGAGGTCAGGCATACTAAATTCGACTTTCCAAACGTGTTCCTTGAGTCAGCTAGGATTATAGAATGTAATAATCAAAACTGCCCATTCTGGCCTAAGGGAACACATAGCCTTGCAATAGTGAAAAACGAAATGGAGTGTAATTCACTATCAGGACATGTCACACAGACCAAGGCAGGTCCTACCTTTCACATACAACGCACCCTGCCATAGGGATGACTTACATGATGCCAAGGGAAGGTTGAGGGACTGGGAAGTGGGTTCACTTTACAGTCAAAGAATGGCAGTTCTGGACTGCGCACAGACTCTGCGATGGCAGGTCTGAGACACACTTTACGCGCTGCTTAGGTGGGTGGCGCAATCAGCGCTGCAGGACCACCAGCAGCATTCGGTCTACCAGCCCTGGGCACGCACGGTGCACTATACGAGGGACTAACAGGTAAATCAAATGAGCCAATTATGGGAATACCAATTCATCCAGTCAATTTACAATAGGGAGCATTCGTGCTGTAGCACTGAATGGCAGTGGCACAGCGCCCGGAGCATCTAACACCAGCAAACGCAGAGGAGACAAAAAGCAAAAGATGGAAGGGAGACCCACGCCAATGGTGCCAGGTCTAACACCCGTTTGTAGGCCTGTTTAATGATCTTGCTAGGCTAGCCCCTACATTTTAATTTTTCTTTCAGAAGCTCAGCATGTCTCTCAAAGTCCATTCGGTTCGTACAGTTCCTCCTCAAGCGGAGAAACTGCCCATATGGTATATTGTCTTTTTGGCTTCTAGGATGATTGCTACCATAATGGAGAATTGTGTTCCTATCACTAGGTTTTATGAAAAGTTCTAATTCTAGAAACCCCTCTCTCACAACAATTTTGATGTCCAAAAAAATCACAGAATGTTTGGCTCATTGTGGATGTTATCCTCAGATTCGGATCTCCACAATTCAACCACTGTATAAAGTTGACCAATGTTTCTTGGTCACCCTGCCAAACAAAAACACATTGTCAATGTAGCGCGACCAGTGTAGAACATTCTCATAGTATGGTGCTGCTTCATTGAAGATGTGCTTCTGTTCAAAAGTTCCGACATATAAATATGCTAGGCTGGGAGCACAGGTAGCACCCATGCTGGTCCCCTTTGTCTGGCAAAATGAATCACCATTGAACAAAAAGATATAATTTTTTTAAATTATGTCGGTGAACTCAATTATCAATTGAGCCCGAGGAGTCAGATAACCCTCCTCATCCTGTAACAAATTCCTTATTGTCTCCACTGTATCTGTTTCTGGGATATTTGTATACAGGGCTTCTATGTCTAAAGATACAAGCCATTGATTATCTGAATCGAAAGATATTCCTTCTACTTTGTTTATCATATCCATTGTATCTTTAATGTACGACCTTTGTTCCTCTACGAGGGGTCTTAAAAAATGATCAACATAATGACTAAGAGGTTCAGTCAGCGAGTCTATGCTGGAGACTATTGGGCGCATTGGTGGATCCTGTAAATTTTTATGGACTTTTGGTAGTCCATATAGTGCTGGAAGGACCGGATGTTCATTATAGAGATATTCAAACTCATCCTGACAAATTACTTAATCTTCCTTCGCTAAGAGAAGGCATCTTTTTATTTTTGCTTGAAGGTTCTTCCATTCAATTTGATTGGAAGGTCTATAGTGTTCCCTCACTGATAGAAGTACCATCATTCTCTTAACATAGTCTTCAGTGTCCATAACAACAATACTACCACCTTTGTCCCCCAGTTTTATGGTGATATCTTCATACTTTTCCACATTTTTTAAAGCAATCCGTTGGTTTTGTGGGAGATTGTTGTCCCGGTACGTTCGTTTTTAAAAAAAGTTTGTATCTCTGCACTTTCTGCAGCCAACGCAGGCACCTTTGTGCCATAGTGCAAGGTTGTCTGTGTTGTGCTCTGCATAGTTTTTGTGCTGGAAGGGTTACATACCTGCACAAAAAACTATGCTATAAGGCATTTTCCTCTTTGTATGTGTGGTGCAGCACACATGCAAAGAGAAAAAATGAGGAGAAATAAAGATACTTCTCCTTGTAACGCCAACCTCAGGTATGCTCAGGATTTTGGTGAAAATCCATGTCTAGAAGTCTCTGTAGATATGAATGTGCATCAAAATTCAGTGATGTAAGGAC